>OX439484.1:110446587-111646587 GCA_949320155.1 Melangyna quadrimaculata
TTAAGTTAAATGAAGAAAAAATTTTACCACATATTTAGGGCATCTAAATAAAGCTTTCCACAAAAATTCAGATTTTTACAATTTTTTTTCTAATTTTGTCTGGGTAAAAAATAAAATATCGAAAAAAGTATGCAGGCACCTTTAAAGCAGGATTTGAACATGTTCCGCCACAGTAATTCTGGGAAACTTTTAACGAAAGTACTCTTATATCATATACTTTCGATTAATATGTGTTTGATAGAGTTATCCTTCAGTTGCCACTTGGTCCTTTATTTGAAGGATTTTTGCAGTTGAGTTGCTGGCCTAATAGGTAAGATTGTAAGATACAAAATTTTGGCGTACACAGAATATTTCGTTCCAAATGTCACCTAAAGGCTAAAGCCCTAAGATGCGTGAAAATTTTATAGAAAAAATTTCGTTTTTTTTTATTAAAATAAACTTCCGCCTGCTTGCTTTCTCCGGGCAGAAGACAAATGAAATCGATATGCAGAAGCTAAGCAAAGTATGAGGCAGATCTCCGCAGATTTCTGGTGAATACGAACTCGCCCTAAGTTCTCAAGAACTGGAATCTAGCAGTCTTTGAATACAAACCAGTCAATAAATACTAATAGAATTTTGTTTATAAAAGGACCACAGACACGTATACTAGGCAGACGGCAAAGCCATGCTTTATTGGTTGTTTATAATAATTGTAAAATATAGTTAAAGAAAATAAAAAAAAATCATATAGATATGTATACATACAAATGTGAACAAAATAATTTATTTCTCAAAAAATGTCAGCCTAATTATTATCGGCAGCAAAAAATTTAAATGGAAGCAGGAACCTTCAACCTTAATATATATTTTATTTTTATTTTTGACTTTCTGAATAATAAACTGATTAAGATTTGTATGCAAATGGGCGCATTCAGTGCATCAAATTTTTCAGTACTTTGTTTTCAGATGGAGCTTCTCACTGGCCAGCTGTCATAAAAAGTTATCTGACATTCAGTTACGTGTAGTGAAGTTTAGTTACGTTTCGTCTGAATTTTCAGCAAGAAATTCCCAACTGAAAATTCAGTTGACAGCTTTTCTGTGCAAAAAGAAGGCTCTCCATACAAAACTGACATTTCATATAATTTTGCGTTCAACGACAAAAATTAAGTGCTTTATTTTCAGCAGTTGTCAAATTTTGCATTGAATGCGCACAATGATTATGTAATACATAGTGATTTTTTTTGGCGATTTAAAAAAAAACTAAAACTATCTTTTGCTGGCTCACATGCTGACAAGGAATGTTTTAATTCAGAGAAATTAGTTTTTTTTTTTAAATAACTTTTGTAATTTTAAAAATAGATAGTTGTTTTCATTTTAATCGGAGTTGAAACATTATTGTCCTTCAAGTCAAGATTTCGACTTTTCGTGATAAAATATAATATTTTTTATATTAACATTTAAAATTTTAGTATAATACTACTTAACATTTTTCTAATTCATTCACAGTTTACTAAAATTTTCTAAATTATAAATACTTTTTAGCCTAACGTGCTGATAGCTAGTTAAATTCAAGAATCGCGATTAAAAATTTAAATAATATATTTTTTTGTTTGAAAATAATAGCGAATCATTCTTTATAGATGAAGATAAATTTGGCAAAATAAATAACGGAAATAACGATACTATAAAAAGATAAAATAGCCAGATGGTAATTTTAACTTTAGTAAAATGTTAGGGGATATTATGATGCTAAACTCGGTAAAAATTATCAGAAAATAATTTTTAACGTAATATCATACTAAAGTGACGCATTTATTTTTAGTAGTATTTAAACTAGGTACTGTATATCAGGCGCGAACGCAGGTAGGGAATGTCCCTGAAACGGTTTAACTAATTTTCATTAAATTTGTATGCAGTCACCTCTGGAAAGTGTTAGCATTCCGTACCAATATTTCAAAAACGAATATTATTTTATTAAAACAAACAATTGTTTTAAATAACTACGTACATTTTGATAATAACGGTTGTAATCGTCTGACTAACGAAGTTTGTTTCCGTAAACAAAAATTGAAATCCGACTTAAGCAGGCCTGCAGAACAAATTACGTTCGTAAACATCAAAAGTGTGTAGAAATCAAGTCGGCGTCGGGCAGTTTGTGCCGAAAAAAAACATTCTGCTGAAAAAATTAATTCTTCTGAAAAAAATGAATAACAAAAAAAGTAGAAAGATATGATATACATAAGTAAATGAAATGGCTTCGAAATAAATATATTATCAGGATATGTGTCCCTCACAAAATATTTTGATTCATTTATCACCCAAAATCCCTAAAATCGGCTTTTCCCGCGCGAAAATTTAATCTAAAAAATTTCGTATTTTTTTTTTTTAATAATAATTCTAAAATAAATCTCTATTTTTTTTGAGGTTTTTAAACTATCATCATCGTAGACATCCTTCAAAGGAAGTTGACAGTTTATACCTTAACAGATAGGTAAGAAACAAAATTTTGGCGTTTCGTTCCAAAATGTCACCCAAAAGCCCTAAAATTGCCTTTTCCCGCGTGAAAATTTAATAAATCGTTTTTAATAATAATTCTATAAAAATCGTATTTTCTGCGCTGCCATGTTTACGAACGCAAATTTATTTAAAAAAAAAAAAACACTGCCGCCTTCTGCTTTCCAATATTGGATAATGAAATTCACCACACATAGGCACACCACATAAAAACATGTGCAAAATGTAAGTGCGAATGAGCGCAGTAGTCTGATTTAAGCAATTCATCTGTTTCAAATTTATTATAGGCCTAAGTTGTTCGTTAATTTACTTTAAATTTTTGAGCAAAAATAAAAATTTATTCAAAGAGATCTTTTTTTAACACTTATTTACCAATTTTTGTCTAGCGACTTTTTGTGCCCCGAATTTCAGCCAATCTAGCGACTTTTGGAGGTCAGTCTAGCGACTTTTCATTTCAGCTTGTGGCAACACTGGTTTCCGTGGATTTTCCTGTTTCAAACCAAATTTCAGGATTGTTTATTTGTTTTGCATAATGAGCTATGAGAAGAATAAATACATCTGTATCAGGAGACAAGACTTGTACTGATAGTTGTGAATACGACTACAGGCATTGCTCATATGACAAATAATTCGTGTATCTGCTTCTGTATGATTCGAAATAAAACGTCTGCATCAAGTACACCAACCGACGAAATTTCTCTTGTTATAAGACGATCCGAGTAACCGCCTGCTAAGTAGACTTTTTTGGTGTTATATTCTAACGAAGATAAATCAACTTTTTATTCTATACAATGACATAAAAATAAAACGAGTGCGTGCTTATTTTCATCGACCATCTTCATGCACATCAATTAATCTGTGTCCATGCCGAAAACTCAATCTGTTGTGCAGTAAAATTTGTAAATACCTCCACTATAAATGTGCAAACTTCGAGCATTTCAAAACAATCGATTTTGATTAAGACAAAAAAATTAACATAATATATCAACAAATTATTTATTCAAGAATACTAATTTTATTTTAAGATCTTTTCCATTCAATTAAATTCATCTACATATTTTTATGAAATCTTGTTTTCATTTATTCCAAGTTTCAACATAAGCATAACATTATTTCCATACTATTATAAGTGTTTTATGAAAATACATTTTTCCTTTTATAAAAAGGACTATAACTTTTTGGTTTGAAGTCACATCGAATTAATTTTAATTTTTATTGGATTTGGCCTTTAAAATGCTTTGGTTGTACCATAATAAGTATTTGGGTGAGATCAACTTCAACCTCCCCCTACTCTCCTACTTTCACCCCTTTTAAAAGCGACTTATAAGAAATCCAATGCGTGAATTTCATGAAACTTTGGATATGCTGTAGAGGCTGAAATTCTGCGTCGACACCGATCTTAAGATTTTATGTATTACTTTTTTTGAGGTTTTGGCAATAGGTTTACTTTTACTCATAACAACATAAGCGTTCTAGTCAAATTTTAGACAAAGACATATTTTAACTCGTATCTTCGAAACTATTGGTCTTACCTTATTTGTGTAGAATTGTGTAAGCTATAATTTGTGCCTGGACATTTTTTCTGCAAAGCTGATAATTTTTGAGATATTAAAAAAAACAGGTGCAAATTCTCTTTTAACCTCTTTTACCCCCCCCCCCCCCCCCCCTCATGAAAAAATTTTTAAGTTAAATGAAGAAAAAATTTTACCACATATTTAGGGCATCTAAATAAAGCTTTCCACAAAAATTCAGATTTTTACAATTTTTTTTCTAATTTTGTCTGGGTAAAAAATAAAATATCGAAAAAAGTATGCAGGCACCTTTAAAGCAGGATTTGAACATGTTCCGCCACAGTAATTCTGGGAAACTTTTAACGAAAGTACTCTTATATCATATACTTTCGATTAATATGTGTTTGATAGAGTTATCCTTCAGTTGCCACTTGGTCCTTTATTTGAAGGATTTTTGCAGTTGAGTTGCTGGCCTAATAGGTAAGATTGTAAGATACAAAATTTTGGCGTACACAGAATATTTCGTTCCAAATGTCACCTAAAGGCTAAAGCCCTAAGATGCGTGAAAATTTTATAGAAAAAATTTCGTTTTTTTTTATTAAAATAAACTTCCGCCTGCTTGCTTTCTCCGGGCAGAAGACAAATGAAATCGATATGCAGAAGCTAAGCAAAGTATGAGGCAGATCTCCGCAGATTTCTGGTGAATACGAACTCGCCCTAAGTTCTCAAGAACTGGAATCTAGCAGTCTTTGAATACAAACCAGTCAATAAATACTAATAGAATTTTGTTTATAAAAGGACCACAGACACGTATACTAGGCAGACGGCAAAGCCATGCTTTATTGGTTGTTTATAATAATTGTAAAATATAGTTAAAGAAAATAAAAAAAAATCATATAGATATGTATACATACAAATGTGAACAAAATAATTTATTTCTCAAAAAATGTCAGCCTAATTATTATCGGCAGCAAAAAATTTAAATGGAAGCAGGAACCTTCAACCTTAATATATATTTTATTTTTATTTTTGACTTTCTGAATAATAAACTGATTAAGATTTGTATGCAAATGGGCGCATTCAGTGCATCAAATTTTTCAGTACTTTGTTTTCAGATGGAGCTTCTCACTGGCCAGCTGTCATAAAAAGTTATCTGACATTCAGTTACGTGTAGTGAAGTTTAGTTACGTTTCGTCTGAATTTTCAGCAAGAAATTCCCAACTGAAAATTCAGTTGACAGCTTTTCTGTGCAAAAAGAAGGCTCTCCATACAAAACTGACATTTCATATAATTTTGCGTTCAACGACAAAAATTAAGTGCTTTATTTTCAGCAGTTGTCAAATTTTGCATTGAATGCGCACAATGATTATGTAATACATAGTGATTTTTTTGGCGATTTAAAAAAAAACTAAAACTATCTTTTGCTGGCTCACATGCTGACAAGGAATGTTTTAATTCAGAGAAATTAGTTTTTTTTTTAAATAACTTTTGTAATTTTAAAAATAGTTGTTTTCATTTTAATCGGAGTTGAAACATTATTGTCCTTCAAGTCAAGATTTCGACTTTTCGTGATAAAATATAATATTTTTTATATTAACATTTAAAATTTTAGTATAATACTACTTAACATTTTTCTAATTCATTCACAGTTTACTAAAATTTTCTAAATTTAAAATACTTTTTAGCCTAACGTGCTGATAGCTAGTTAAATTCAAGAATCGCGATTAAAAATTAAAATAATATATTTTTTTGTTTGAAAATAATAGCGAATCATTCTTTATAGATGAAGATAAATTTGGCAAAATAAATAACGGAAATAACGATACTATAAAAAGATAAAATAGCCAGTTGGTAATTTTAACTTTAGTAAAATGTTAGGGGATATTATGATGCTAAACTCGGTAAAAATTATCAGAAAATAATTTTTAACGTAATATCATACTAAAGTGACGCATTTATTTTTAGTAGTATTTAAACTAGGTACTGTATATCAGGCGCGAACGCAGGTAGGGAATGTCCCTGAAACGGTTTAACTAATTTTCATTAAATTTGTATGCAGTCACCTCTGGAAAGTGTTAGCATTCCGTACCAATATTTCAAAAACGAATATTATTTTATTAAAACAAACAATTGTTTTAAATAACTACGTACATTTTGATAATAACGGTTGTAATCGTCTGACTAACGAAGTTTGTTTCCGTAAACAAAAATTGAAATCCGACTTAAGCAGGCCTGCAAAACAAATTACGTTCGTAAACATCAAAAGTGTGTAGAAATCAAGTCGGCGTCGGGCAGTTTGTGCCGAAAAAAAACATTCTGCTGAAAAAATTAATTCTTCTGAAAAAAATGAATAACAAAAAAAGTAGAAAGATATGATATACATAAGTAAATGAAATGGCTTCGAAATAAATATATTATCAGGATATGTGTCCCTCACAAAATATTTTGATTCATTTATCACCCAAAATCCCTAAAATCGGCTTTTCCCGCGCGAAAATTTAATCTAAAAAATTTCGTATTTTTTTTTTTTAATAATAATTCTAAAATAAATCTCTATTTTTTTTGAGGTTTTTAAACTATCATCATCGTAGACCTCCTTCAAAGGAAGTTGACAGTTTATACCTTAACAGATAGGTAAGAAACAAAATTTTGGCGTTTCGTTCCAAATGTCACCCAAAAGCCCTAAAATTGCCTTTTCCCGCGTGAAAATTTAATAAAATCGTTTTTAATAATAATTCTATAAAAATCGTATTTTCTGCGCTGCCATGTTTACGAACGCAAATTTATTTAAAAAAAAAAAAACACTGCCGCCTTCTGCTTTCCAATATTGGATAATGAAATTCACCACACATAGGCACACCACATAAAAACATGTGCAAAATGTAAGTGCGAATGAGCGCAGTAGTCTGATTTAAGCAATTCATCTGTTTCAAATTTATTATAGGCCTAAGTTGTTCGTTAATTTACTTTAAATTTTTGAGCAAAAATAAAAATTTATTCAAAGAGATCTTTTTTTAACACTTATTTACCAATTTTTGTCTAGCGACTTTTTGTGCCCCGAATTTCAGCCAATCTAGCGACTTTTGGAGGTCAGTCTAGCGACTTTTCATTTCAGCTTGTGGCAACACTGGTTTCCGTGGATTTTCCTGTTTCAAACCAAATTTCAGGATTGTTTATTTGTTTTGCATAATGAGCTATGAGAAAAATAAATACATCTGTATCAGGAGACAAGACTTGTACTGATAGTTGTGAATACGACTACAGGCATTGCTCATATGACAAATAATTCGTGTATCTGCTTCTGTATGATTCGAAAATAAAACGTCTGCATCAAGTACACCAACCGACGAAATTTCTCTTGTTATAAGACGATCCGAGTAACCGCCTGCTAAGTAGACTTTTTTGGTGTTATATTCTAACGAAGGAAAATCAACTTTTTATTCTATACAATGACATAAAAATAAAACGAGTGCGTGCTTATTTTCATCGACCATCTTCATGCACATCAATTAATCTGTGTCCATGCCGAAAACTCAATCTGTTGTGCAGTAAAATTTGTAAATACCTCCACTATAAATGTGCAAACTTCGAGCATTTCAAAACAATCGATTTTGATTAAGACAAAAAATTAACATGATATATCAACAAATTATTTATTCAAGAATACTAATTTTATTTTAAGATCTTTTCCATTCAATTAAATTCATCTACATATTTTTATGAAATCTTGTTTTCATTTATTCCAAGTTTCAACATAAGCATAACATTATTTCCATACTATTATAAGTGTTTTATGAAAATACATTTTTCCTTTTATAAAAAGGACTATAACTTTTTGGTTTGAAGTCACATCGAATTAATTTTAATTTTATTGGATTTGGCCTTTAAAATGCTTTGGTTGTACCATAATAAGTATTTGGGTGAGATCAACTTCAACCTCCCCCTACTCTCCTACTTTCACCCCTTTTAAAAGCGACTTATAAGAAATCCAATGCGTGAATTTCATGAAACTTTGGATATGCTGTAGAGGCTGAAATTCTGCGTCGACACCGATCTTAAGATTTTATGTATTACTTTTTTTGAGGTTTTGGCAATAGGTTTACTTTTACTCATAACAACATAAGCGTTCTAGTCAAATTTTAGACAAAGACATATTTTAACTCGTATCTTCGAAACTATTGGTCTTACCTTATTTGTGTAGAATTGTGTAAGCTATAATTTGTGCCTGGACATTTTTTCTGCAAAGCTGATAATTTTTGAGATATTAAAAAAAACAGGTGCAAATTCTCTTTTAACCTCTTTTACCCCCCCCCCCCCTCATGAAAAAATTTTTAAGTTAAATGAAGAAAAAATTTTACCACATATTTAGGGCATCTAAATAAAGCTTTCCACAAAAATTCAGATTTTTACAATTTTTTTTCTAATTTTGTCTGGGTAAAAAATAAAATATCGAAAAAAGTATGCAGGCACCTTTAAAGCAGGATTTGAACATGTTCCGCCACAGTAATTCTGGGAAACTTTTAACGAAAGTACTCTTATATCATATACTTTCGATTAATATGTGTTTGATAGAGTTATCCTTCAGTTGCCACTTGGTCCTTTATTTGAAGGATTTTTGCAGTTGAGTTGCTGGCCTAATAGGTAAGATTGTAAGATACAAAATTTTGGCGTACACAGAATATTTCGTTCCAAATGTCACCTAAAGGCTAAAGCCCTAAGATGCGTGAAAATTTTATAGAAAAAATTTCGTTTTTTTTTATTAAAACAAACTTCCGCCTGCGTGCTTTCTCCGGGCAGAAGACAAATGAAATCGATATGCAGAAGCAAAGCAAAGTATGAGGCAGATCTCCGCAGATTTCTGGTGAATACGAACTCGCCCTAAGTTCTTAAGAACTGGAATCTAGCAGTCTTTGAATACAAACCAGTCAATAAATACTAATAGAATTTTGTTTATAAAAGGACCACAGACACGTATACTAGGCAGACGGCAAAGCCATGCTTTATTGGTTGTTTATAATAATTGTAAAATATAGTTAAAGAAAATAAAAAAAAATCATATAGATATGTATACATACAAATGTGAACAAAATAATTTATTTCTCAAAAAATGTCAGCCTAATTATTATCGGCAGCAAAAAATTTAAATGGAAGCAGGAACCTTCAACCTTAATATATATTTTATTTTTATTTTTGACTTTCTGAATAATAAACTGATTAAGATTTGTATGCAAATGGGCGCATTCAGTGCATCAAATTTTTCAGTACTTTTTTTCAGATGGAGCTTCTCACTGGCCAGCTGTCATAAAAAGTTATCTGACATTCAGTTACGTGTAGTGAAGTTTAGTTACGTTTCGTCTGAATTTTCAGCAAGAAATTCCCAACTGAAAATTCAGTTGACAGCTTTTCTGTGCAAAAAGAAGGCTCTCCATACAAAACTGACATTTCATATAATTTTGCGTTCAACGACAAAAATTAAGTGCTTTATTTTCAGCAGTTGTCAAATTTAGCATTGAATGCGCACAATGATTATGTAATACATAGTGATTTTTTTTGGCGATTTAAAAAAAAACTAAAACTAAACAATCTTTTGCTGGCTCACATGCTGACAAGGAATGTTTTAATTCAGAGAAATTTGTTTTTTTTTTAAATAACTTTAGTAATTTTAAAAATAGTTGTTTTCATTTTAATCGGAGTTGAAACATTATTGTCCTTCAAGTCAAGATTTCGACTTTTCGTGATAAAATATAATATTTTTTATATTAACATTTAAAATTTTAGTATAATACTACTTAACATTTTTCTAATTCATTCACAGTTTACTAAAATTTTCTAAATTTAAAATACTTTTTAGCCTAACGTGCTGATAGCTAGTTAAATTCAAGAATCGCGATTAAAAATTAAAATAATATATTTTTTTGTTTGAAAATAATAGCGAATCATTCTTTATAGATGAAGATAAATTTGGCAAAATAAATAACGGAAATAACGATACTATAAAAAGATAAAATAGCCAGTTGGTAATTTTAACTTTAGTAAAATGTTAGGGGATATTATGATGCTAAACTCGGTAAAAATTATCAGAAAATAATTTTTAACGTAATATCATACTAAAGTGACGCATTTATTTTTAGTAGTATTTAAACTAGGTACTGTATATCAGGCGCGAACGCAGGTAGGGAATGTCCCTGAAACGGTTTAACTAATTTTCATTAAATTTGTATGCAGTCACCTCTGGAAAGTGTTAGCATTCCGTACCAATATTTCAAAAACGAATATTATTTTATTAAAACAAACAATTGTTTTAAATAACTACGTACATTTTGATAATAACGGTTGTAATCGTCTGACTAACGAAGTTTGTTTCCGTAAACAAAAATTGAAATCCGACTTAAGCAGGCCTGCAAAACAAATTACGTTCGTAAACATCAAAAGTGTGTAGAAATCAAGTCGGCGTCGGGCAGTTTGTGCCGAAAAAAAACATTCTGCTGAAAAAATTAATTCTTCTGAAAAAAATGAATAACAAAAAAAGTAGAAAGATATGATATACATAAGTAAATGAAATGGCTTCGAAATAAATATATTATCAGGATATGTGTCCCTCACAAAATATTTTGATTCATTTATCACCCAAAATCCCTAAAATCGGCTTTTCCCGCGCGAAAATTTAATCTAAAAAATTTCGTATTTTTTTTTTTTAATAATAATTCTAAAATAAATCTCTATTTTTTTTGAGGTTTTTAAACTATCATCATCGTAGACATCCTTCAAAGGAAGTTGACAGTTTATACCTTAACAGATAGGTAAGAAACAAAATTTTGGCGTTTCGTTCCAAATGTCACCCAAAAGCCCTAAAATTGCCTTTTCCCGCGTGAAAATTTAATAAAATCGTTTTTAATAATAATTCTATAAAAATCGTATTTTCTGCGCTGCCATGTTTACGAACGCAAATTTATTTAAAAAAAAAAAAACACTGCCGCCTTCTGCTTTCCAATATTGGATAATGAAATTCACCACACATAGGCACACCACATAAAAACATGTGCAAAATGTAAGTGCGAATTAGCGCAGTAGTCTGATTTAAGCAATTCATCTGTTTCAAATTTATTATAGGCCTAAGTTGTTCGTTAATTTACTTTAAATTTTTGAGCAAAAATAAAAATTTATTCAAAGAGATCTTTTTTTAACACTTATTTACCAATTTTTGTCTAGCGACTTTTTGTGCCCCGAATTTCAGCCAATCTAGCGACTTTTGGAGGTCAGTCTAGCGACTTTTCATTTCAGCTTGTGGCAACACTGGTTTCCGTGGATTTTCCTGTTTCAAACCAAATTTCAGGATTGTTTATTTGTTTTGCATAATGAGCTATGAGAAAAATAAATACATCTGTATCAGGAGACAAGACTTGTACTGATAGTTGTGAATACGACTACAGGCATTGCTCATATGACAAATAATTCGTGTATCTGCTTCTGTATGATTCGAAAATAAAACGTCTGCATCAAGTACACCAACCGACGAAATTTCTCTTGTTATAAGACGATCCGAGTAACCGCCTGCTAAGTAGACTTTTTTGGTGTTATATTCTAACGAAGAAAAATCAACTTTTTATTCTATACAATGACATAAAAATAAAACGAGTGCGTGCTTATTTTCATCGACCATCTTCATGCACATCAATTAATCTGTGTCCATGCCGAAAACTCAATCTGTTGTGCAGTAAAATTTGTAAATACCTCCACTATAAATGTGCAAACTTCGAGCATTTCAAAACAATCGATTTTGATTAAGACAAAAAATTAACATGATATATCAACAAATTATTTATTCAAGAATACTAATTTTATTTTAAGATCTTTTCCATTCAATTAAATTCATCTACATATTTTTATGAAATCTTGTTTTCATTTATTCCAAGTTTCAACATAAGCATAACATTATTTCCATACTATTATAAGTGTTTTATGAAAATACATTTTTCCTTTTATAAAAAGGACTATAACTTTTTGGTTTGAAGTCACATCGAATTAATTTTAATTTTATTGGATTTGGCCTTTAAAATGCTTTGGTTGTACCATAATAAGTATTTGGGTGAGATCAACTTCAACCTCCCCCTACTCTCCTACTTTCACCCCTTTTAAAAGCGACTTATAAGAAATCCAATGCGTGAATTTCATGAAACTTTGGATATGCTGTAGAGGCTGAAATTCTGCGTCGACACCGATCTTAAGATTTTATGTATTACTTTTTTTGAGGTTTTGGCAATAGGTTTACTTTTACTCATAACAACATAAGCGTTCTAGTCAAATTTTAGACAAAGACATATTTTAACTCGTATCTTCGAAACTATTGGTCTTACCTTATTTGTGTAGAATTGTGTAAGCTATAATTTGTGCCTGGACATTTTTTCTGCAAAGCTGATAATTTTTGAGATATTAAAAAAAACAGGTGCAAATTCTCTTTTAACCTCTTTTACCCCCCCCCCCCTCATGAAAAAATTTTTAAGTTAAATGAAGAAAAAATTTTACCACATTTTTAGGGCATCTAAATAAAGCTTTCCACAAAAATTCAGATTTTTACAATTTTTTTTCTAATTTTGTCTGGGTAAAAAATAAAATATCGAAAAAAGTATGCAGGCACCTTTAAAGCAGGATTTGAACATGTTCCGCCACAGTAATTCTGGGAAACTTTTAACGAAAGTACTCTTATATCATATACTTTCGATTAATATGTGTTTGATAGAGTTATCCTTCAGTTGCCACTTGGTCCTTTATTTGAAGGATTTTTGCAGTTGAGTTGCTGGCCTAATAGGTAAGATTGTAAGATACAAAATTTTGGCGTACACAGAATATTTCGTTCCAAATGTCACCTAAAGGCTAAAGCCCTAAGATGCGTGAAAATTTTATAGAAAAAATTTCGTTTTTTTTTATTAAAACAAACTTCCGCCTGCGTGCTTTCTCCGGGCAGAAGACAAATGAAATCGATATGCAGAAGCAAAGCAAAGTATGAGGCAGATCTCCGCAGATTTCTGGTGAATACGAACTCGCCCTAAGTTCTTAAGAACTGGAATCTAGCAGTCTTTGAATACAAACCAGTCAATAAATACTAATAGAATTTTGTTTATAAAAGGACCACAGACACGTATACTAGGCAGACGGCAAAGCCATGCTTTATTGGTTGTTTATAATAATTGTAAAATATAGTTAAAGAAAATAAAAAAAAATCATATAGATATGTATACATACAAATGTGAACAAAATAATTTATTTCTCAAAAAATGTCAGCCTAATTATTATCGGCAGCAAAAAATTTAAATGGAAGCAGGAACCTTCAACCTTAATATATATTTTATTTTTATTTTTGACTTTCTGAATAATAAACTGATTAAGATTTGTATGCAAATGGGCGCATTCAGTGCATCAAATTTTTCAGTACTTTTTTTCAGATGGAGCTTCTCACTGGCCAGCTGTCATAAAAAGTTATCTGACATTCAGTTACGTGTAGTGAAGTTTAGTTACGTTTCGTCTGAATTTTCAGCAAGAAATTCCCAACTGAAAATTCAGTTGACAGCTTTTCTGTGCAAAAAGAAGGCTCTCCATACAAAACTGACATTTCATATAATTTTGCGTTCAACGACAAAAATTAAGTGCTTTATTTTCAGCAGTTGTCAAATTTAGCATTGAATGCGCACAATGATTATGTAATACATAGTGATTTTTTTGGCGATTTAAAAAAAAACTAAAACTAAACAATCTTTTGCTGGCTCACATGCTGACAAGGAATGTTTTAATTCAGAGAAATTTGTTTTTTTTTAAATAACTTTAGTAATTTTAAAAATAGTTGTTTTCATTTTAATCGGAGTTGAAACATTATTGTCCTTCAAGTCAAGATTTCGACTTTTCGTGATAAAATATAATATTTTTTATATTAACATTTAAAATTTTAGTATAATACTACTTAACATTTTTCTAATTCATTCACAGTTTACTAAAATTTTCTAAATTTAAAATACTTTTTAGCCTAACGTGCTGATAGCTAGTTAAATTCAAGAATCGCGATTAAAAATTAAAATAATATATATTTTTTTTGAAAATAATAGCGAATCATTCTGTATAGATGAAGATAAATTTGACAAAAAAAAATAACGGAAATAACGATACTATAAAAAGATAAAATAGCCAGTTGGTGATTTTAACTTTAGTAAAATGTTAGGGGATGTTATGATGCTAAACTCGGTTAAAATTATCACAAAATAATTTTTAACGTAATATCATACTAAAGTGAAATAACATCCTACTATATCGTCTAAAATGTTACGCCTTTGTTTTTAGTAGTATTTAAACTAGGTACTGTATATCAGGCGCGAACGCAGGTAGGGAATGTCCCTGAAACGGTTTAACTAATTTTCATTAAATTTGTATGCAGTCACCTCTGGAAAGTGTTAGCATTCCGTACCAATATTTCAAAAACGAATATTATTTTATTAAAACAAAAAATTGTTTTAAATAACTACGTACATTTTGATAATAACGGTTGTAATCGTCTGACTAACGAAGTTTGTTTCCGTAAACAAAAATTGAAATCCGACTTAAGCAGGCCTGCAAAACAAATTACGTTCGTAAACATCAAAAGTGTGTAGAAATCAAGTCGGCGTCGGGCAGTTTGTGCCGAAAAAAAACATTCTGCTGAAAAAATTAATTCTTCTGAAAAAAATGAATAACAAAAAAAGTAGAAAGATATGATATACATAAGTAAATGAAATGGCTTCGAAATAAATATATTATCAGGATATGTGTCCCTCACAAAATATTTTGATTCATTTATCACCCAAAATCCCTAAAATCGGCTTTTCCCGCGCGAAAATTTAATCTAAAAAATTTCGTATTTTTTTTTTTTAATAACAATTCTAAAAGAAATCTCTATTTCTTTTTTGTTGAGGTTTTTAACCTCATCATCATCGTAGACATCCTTGACAGTTTATACCTTAACAGATAGGTAAGAAACAAAATTTTGGCGTTTCGTTCCAAATGTCACCCAAAAGCCCTAAAATTGCCTTTTCCCGCGTGAAAATTTAATAAAATCATTTTTTAATAATTCTAAAAAAATCGTATTTTCTGCGCTGCCATGTTTACGAACGCAAATTTATTTAAAAAAAAAAACACTGCCGCCTGCTTGCTTGCTGCGGGAAGGAGAAGATTAAAATCGATATGCAGAAGCTAAGCAGGAATGCGGCAGATCTTTCTGCGATTACGAATTCGAACTAAGTTCAAGAATTGGAATCTAGCAGTCTTTTAATACAAACCAGTCAATACCAGGGTAGCCGTTCTAGTTACTTTGTCACTAGATCTAGCGACATTTCAATTTTTTCCGCGACAAAAAATATTTTGATGTCGCTAGATTATTTCTAGCGACTTTTTAAGGTGAGCATTTGTGAGTTGTGATATGCAAATAATATTTTTGTATGTAGTTTCCCTGGTGATTTAACATTCCTGTCATTTAAATTAATTTGACATTTTCTATTTCCAATAATTGGATACTGAAATCCACCACACATAGGCACACACACATAAAAACATGTGCAAATGTAAGTGCGAATGAGCGCAGTAGTCTGATTTAAGCAATTCATCTGTTTCAAATTTATTATAGACCTAAGTTTTTCGTTAATTTACTTTAAATTTTTGAACAAAAATAAAAAGTTATTCAAAGAGAATTTTTTTTAACACTTATTTACCAATTTTTGTCTAGCGACTTCTAGCGACTTTTTGTCCCCCGAACTTCAGCTAATCTAGCGAATCTTGGAGGTTAGACTAGCGACTTTTCATTTCAGCTTGCGGCAACACTGGTCAATACTAATAGAAATTTGCTCATAAAAGGACCATAATACATACAAATGTCAACAAAATAATTTATATCTCAAAAAATGTCAGCGTTATTCTCAGCAGGAAACAATTTAAATGAAAGCAGGAACCTTCTAACAGTAGCTAACTTAAATAGAATGTTTTTTTTTCTTTTCGACATTCTTAATAATAAACTGGTTGAGATTTGTATGCAAATGATTATGAAAAAAGTAGTTTTTCTTTATGTCGATTTAAAAAAAAAAAATAAAAAAAACTTGTGCGACTCAGGCTGACAAGTAATGTTTTAATTCAGAAAAAATGTTTTTTTTAGAATAACTTTTGTAATTTAAAAATTTTTTTAAATTTTAAAACACTACTGTTCTTCAAGTCAAGAATCAAGATTATTTATAAGCATCTTAAATTTTGATAAAATATAATATTTATAAACATCTTTTATTTTCAAATTTTTTCTTGCGTTCGCACCGGCTGTATATACTTTAAATACTGTTTAATATATTTGTTTTTTAAGCTTACCTTTTCCTTAAGTTCTTTTAGCTGTTTTTTAACATGGTACATCCAACCGTAAGTAACGTCTTCAAGCTGACTTAAAGTTAAAGAACTTAACAGGGCATTTTTAGTATCTATTGCAATTTTCTTCTTTGATTCTTCAAATTCAATGTCGTCTTGACCAGGTGCATTGTAAGCAGTTGGTAGATTAAAAGTCCAAACAATATGATCAATAGTCCAGCTTACTTCCGAACTCAATTCATTCACCCAACTAAGCAGATTGGAGTTATAAAAGGACTTTCTTTTAAAGGCGCTGTTCTTTTGTTTTCGATATTCCAGAGCCTTTATATGTGTAGTAGCGAGAAGGTTTTCCCAACGTTCAGATATTGAGAGCTTTTCAACTACTGGTGCTGCGAATAAATACATTCAGTTAAATTTGTTTTGTTGTATGTGACATAGTAAATATTTTTCTGTTTTGACATACATAAATGCAGTATGTGACCTAGAATGGTTTAATTACGAGCATCCAAGAATTACACATTAACATGGTGTCCTACAGATGCAACACATTACACAGGGCATGTGCGCCAGCGCACACAACACCGTGCTTAAGAGGGCTCCACACAAGGGGGGCCAACGCAGTCTAGAAAAGTCACCTATAGCCTTGAAAGTTACTCATACGATTATGGAATTCGTCATGCTGCATCCTGGGGTGGAATCGGCTAAACTGATAGTTGATTATAAAATGTTTGATTGTCCTTTTGACGATTGCTTTCTCTATGTTTGTCTATAGATTTGATAGAGAGAGCTTTCTTAAAAGCCACAATCAACCAAAATTGATAATCAAATCAGCTTAGCCGATTCCACCCCTGGATTCGAAGTGTTGCGTTGGATGAGTTTGTGAAGTTAGCCCCCCTTTTTTTGAACTTTCGAAAGTTTTTCCAGGTTTTTCCCGGTTTGTTCCGGATAGTTTCAAGTTTTTTTTTTTTTAAATATTCAAAAATGGGGGTTTTAAAACCCCTTTAGTTTTAAAAATTGGTCCAGATTCTTATTGTTATTCTGAATATTTTCGCATGTTTTTGGACCCCTATGTTCAAAATTTCAAAAGTTATTTGGCAAAATTCCAAAATTTCTAGCCCTCCTAAAAATATTAATTTTGATGTTTTATTTTTAAATGTTTGTTTTTTATTTCTAATAGAAATATAAACGGAGCTTCAAAAACAGCAAACAAAATAATTTTTCGCTAACTAGTTTGACTTATAGTATAGAGCTTTTCAATGTTGGTCAATTTGGTTCTAGAGTTAAACAAAAACAGAAAAAAATAACATATTTGTTTTCTTATTTGAAATGTTGGCACATAAAATGAAAAATGTTAATTTTCTATTATTTATTCTAGTTGTTCGGAGAAATCAAAATTTGTTTAAAAAAAAACATTTTGGTCTTAAAATCGAATTCCCTTATGGAATATTTTAATTATTTTATTAATTAAAATAGTTGACCACGTGAAATTTTCTTCTAATATCAATTAAACATCGTTTTGTCATTATCTTGATTCTTAAAAAAATTCGCCCACTTCCACGCCCCTTTTTATAAAAATTCCAATCTAGAACAGACAAATGAGGATAAAAATTGAGTCAACGTGGGCAAAATTGCATAAGAAGCTTTTTTAATGGGTATTTGATCAGTAACTACTGAACAACATATCCAAAATCGGACAAAATCCGTCCATTGGAATACCCCAAAAAACGGGTTAAAATGGCAGCCGCGACCAATTCTCAGAAATAAACACTTATATTCATTATAAGAACAAATCCCCCCCCCCGCATTTATGACAACCTCCCCCAGACATTTATTTACATACATATATCATATCTACCATATTAATAATTCATTTATCCTTTACCTTAAATTACTAGAAAAAATTAATTTATTTATTCAGTTAATATTTGAATTCAATTAAAAAAAAAAACTCAGTGGCCTTTCGAAATTTGATAACAGCTGACAGGATAGGCTCTTGGGAACTACACTTATATTCTATGCTTTGAGATTCTCCCCGTAATAGCAGCTGACGGACGTGTTAAGTATCTCAAGCCACTCTATTTATAATTTGCAGAAAATGTTGGAACTATCATCTAAAAATTACAAGGGGTATAAAACCTTTGTGAAAGGAAATTTGTTATAAGAAGAAGTGAGAAGTGATCTTGTAATAGAACAAGTGTTTATGCGTTCTCTGAAAAGCAGAGGAGGACTTACGCGAGGAAGTCGACGCGAGTATCGCCGTGGACTTACGTCCTAGTGGATGAAAAAGGTACGAATCGAGGTACCTGAAACGTTAAAGATTTAAAGCCTTACTGCGACGAACCCGAAGGATCCGAAAATTAGTCGTGTAGCGGATGAGCTGCGCTAAGAGGTACTAAGAGTTTTCAAACTCTGTGATGTGCTTACTCTCGCCTGGAGCGATCGAGTTCTTTTTAGTTGTGTTGTTTAATGGTGTATAGATCCCATTATTGTGTTGTTTAACTTTTGACTTATCCCTTTTTACTTCGCTTTCATTTCTGAAAGCCAGCTTCAACTCCTCGGTAGGTAAGGGTGGAATTTGTTACGGAAGATTTCCCGCAACAAAAACCATTCCTTATCAGTTTTTAAGTCTTTCGTCTGACTAGGTTGTTTGGTCATAGTCAAACTCTCGTTATCTGTCTTCCCCTGCATCCCAACCATTCCCATTTTTTGACCCACACTTTTGAGTCCGTTGTCCTCAGAGTTTGATAGAGTGGCTCTCAGAGGATGACAGTTTAGGTACCCGACTCTTTCTGATGGATTATTTCGTGTTGAGCCAGCGGATGGGCTGGAGACTCACACGTCATCTACTCTTGCGTGTTGAGCCAGCGGACGGGCTTGAGACTTGCACGCCATCTTTACTGAGCAACGAACCCCAAACTACATTGACTGATCTTTTATACGGAACCTACACTCACATATACTTCAAATGGAGATTATAAACAACACAACAACATTCATCCTAAATTTAACTTCCTTTTTTTTAAACAAGGCTATAAGCCCATCCTAAATCATATAACTTTAAATCTAGCGTAAATAACATCGACCGACACCAAAGAATTGAGCCCTAAATGCTTATCCCCAATTCCCCCAAATCTGCACAAAGGTCCACCGAATAGTAGATTGCGCGTTAGGTAGTTTAATTTCAGTATTTGCCTTCCTGCTTCGATTCCTCAAAAATGGTTATAAAGTAGTTCAGAAATTGTATGTTCCTTTTTCAAAACATTTTCAAAAAGTTGGAAATAATAACGTAGAGTAGATGAGAGAATGCTCAGAAAAGTATTTTCAACTTTTTATAGTTTCTTTATTTTTCTCAAAGGTATTATTGTGAATATGTCTAGATACGGCCTTGGATTGGTCAAGTTTTGGGACAACGCCAACAACTTGGGGAATTCAGTGAATGTGTGGGTAAAAGAGAGTTTCTATGGAACTCAATTTCGGATTGATACCGTAACCGAGTTCAACGATAGCTATTGCTTGAGAGTGTGAATGTGTGAGTGAAAGAGGGTGGCCAATAGAGGACAAAGGCTTAGCTAGATCAACCTCTTCTTGGTTGACTGTGATAGCCGCGAGAGGTTAAATTTGCTTTGTGAAAGAAAAAGAGATAATAAAAATTTGAAAAGAATTAAAGGAAGAGTGATAATTTAGTTTTGGGATTCAGGGAGACAGAAGAATAGCTGAAAAAGGAAAGGAGCAAGAAGGAAGAAAAGAGGATTTATTTAGAAAGATAAGTATAGTGTTTTATTATAGTTTTCGTTTTGAAAAGTTGAATAAAAGTAAATTCGGTTGACCTTTGTTTCGATAATTTTCATCCCTAAAATTGTGGGACTCGTGACCCATTTCGTAACGTAGTTTTCTTTGTCTTTTATTTCGGGATCTTGCGGTCTGCATTTTGCGGTCTGCATTTTGTAATTTTCTTTGTTTCTTTGAAATTGTTCTCAGACAAGTTCAACATCTTTCATTTTATAATTAACTTTATAACAAAAAGATTCTGGGTTTTAATCCAGGCGCAAGCCAAGGTTTCCCAGACATTATTTATAAATAAAAATATTTATAACTTCCTATTGGGAATAGTACTTTGCGTTTCCTTCATAAATTAAAGACGAAATTTTCAGCACCCGGTCAAGGCAAACGACCTTATAAAAAGTTTCCTGGCGCCCACCCTACCACGTAAGTACGTCATTGTACTTACAACATAATTTATTTAACAATTCTTCCGTCCAGCGGGAAAAATTCAAAAATTCATTGAGGAAAAATCAGCTTTTTCCTTAAGGAATGGCAGCTGCACCGTCCACTTTTCAGCTGATTCCTTTGATGAATTTAACATGGGCATGTCCTATGCGGGAAGCACATGCTGAAATTCCGATGCAAATTCGCCAACGAAATCACTACTTAATTGGAAGTTGTTTATTCACCGACCCAGATGATGAAAAACATGGTGGTTGCATAATCTATGAATTCTCTGCATAAATATATGTGGTTTATTCATCAGTTCAATATTTTCCATGAAAATGGTTATGAAAATTCAATTATCAAATCACAAGATATAGAAGTAGGTAGTTGTTTATTCAGCAATTAGTTAATTCAATATTAAAAATGTGAAGAAAATTAAATAAATGGAAAATTCATTTACTCTGTTGTGTTGTGAATTATTTGTGATTGGTTAATAAAAATATAGAATTAGAACTTTAAATTAAAGTTAAATCACTAGGTCAGTGGTTGTTGCTTAATCACCACTTCATATGCGAAGTGGTGACAGGTGATTAACCAAAAAACTGAAATACTTTGAAAAAATCTGAGATTGCCTCTTTTTAATGGAAATTCATAAGTCCTATTGTAATATTTACTGTCAGTAGACAATGTCAACACAGAGAACACAAAAAAAATCAACTTCTATCAAAACACACAATGGCGGTGCACACTTTACAAAGCATATGAGTGGACATAGACGATGAACTGATGAACTTCTACATGACTTTTCAACAGTTTTTTCATCTTATAATTTTCCATATCAAAAGCAATTTTTAATTCAACGACAGAAAGGGTTGTTTTCTAAACACAAAGCAGAAAGTGGGTTCAAATCTATGAACTGAGGAAACCTTGCATGACTCTTCACTTATTAAATCATAACATGTCATTTCCTTGTATTATCTGGCTAGTGAATTGATTGCTGTTGTCTTGTTGTTTTCTACACACAAAGCAAAAAGTGGGTTCAAATCTATGAACTGCGGAAACCTTGCATGACTCTTCACTCACTAAATCATTGCATGACGTTTCCTTTTATAATTTGGCTAGTGAATTGATTGAAGAATTCAGCTATAAAATTCATTGGGGAAGATATTTCCCGCTTGGAGTGGTCGGACTTACCACCACAAGTCTATCTGACTACTTATTTTGTATAGGTGATAGTAACGGTCTGGCTCACGTTAGGTCCCACTGTAGATGTCTGGAAAGTGTCAAATAAATTAAATGACACCATCCCCTAAGACATAACAAAAATTCAGCTTTGATAAAATAACACAATGTTGCAACATTTGTATGCAACTTTAACACCGCTACCTCTTAATTGCACCCGGATTGAAGATTCTTAGTATCCATTTGTTCTTAGCTACCATAGTACCTATCTGTTCGCAGAAAAATCTTAGCTTTGATAAAATGACGTATGTCTGGCGGCCCTGGGCTCTTAGTCTATAAATGAACCAAGTTTAGTTTTTCAAATCTTGGAATTGGAAAGTGGGGGTCAGGGGAGCAAAAAAAAGTGATATATTTGTTTTTATGTGAAAAGGCTTTTAATTTTTTATATTTTTGAACGAAATTTTAGAAGCTATTAGGAAAAATTAGGTTCGACTTGGAACAACTTTTGGATTTAGAAAAAGGGGGGCCAATAAATTTTTTTTTAAGTTGAAAACCTTGAAGATGTTTTTGAAAGATCGTTTTTAGGCTGATAAGTGTATTTACAGATATTTGAAATTAAAGGTTTTTAGAAAAAGAAAAACATGTTGGGTCCATATTTTGCGTTTTTGAAAAAAAGTTTCGAATAGTTAGGGCGTTAGGAAAGCCAACCTTGCACTTCATTCTGATGGAATGAGCTTTGGGACTCTAATAGTCCCCATCCTTAATTTACTTCTAAGAAGTGTTGCCACGATGGCAACACTGGCAGACCGGAGATATAAGGGCTGCCTTCTGACCATATTTTAACACGAAATTTCACATAAATAAGCCTATAAATCGTGAATCAGACATCGATTGATGTCGTGCAATATCTCGTTGGATTGAAAATAATTGAAGCCATAGGAATATGTTCAGTTTTTGGCCCCTTTCCCACCCTTGTACGCTGGGGGAGCGAAATACCCTAGGCGGATAAGGGTTTTTATATGTCAGAGAATAATGGTTATAAAATGAATATTCATACCATTTTAAGATGAGTGTCGACGTAGAATTTCATACTCTACAGCATATCTGAAGTCCATTCTTATCCATGTATTAGTTTTTTGTATAATCGCTTTCAAAATGGGGGGGGAAGTGGAAGTATATCAAACCACTACATATTTATTTTGGTATAATCTAAGCATATGGCACATGAACTGGGTAATTATTAATGCCCAATCTTATGAAATCAAAATAATTTCAATATAATGTCGCTAGAAAAAGTTATAACCTTTTTTATAAAATGATGAGTAAATTTTCAGAGAAACGAGCATAACATCAACAAAGGAAATGTCGGCCAAGAGTGCTTTGCGACTAAGACAGTGCAATCACTGGAAACGGGGCGTTTTTGGTCATAGAACGATTATGAACTTTACTAATTCACATTCACACAGACTATATGATACCACACATTGATTTCAATCCGGTGGCCTTAATAGATATCCGTACAAGAGATGTCTGGACGGAAAACCGGATCACAAACACAAATCATGTGTCAGTTTTCACGGACGACGGTTCCAAGACGGGCGAAGGGGTAGGGTCAGGCATCATTTCAGAAAACCCACCTTTAAATAGATCAATAAAGCTTCCGAACTTCTGCAGTTTCTTCCAAGCGGAGGTATTTGCAGTTAATGAGTCAGCAAAGCATCTTGCCACATGTGAACTACTAAACAAGAACATTGACATTTTTATAGACAGTCAGGCGGCCATTAAAGCCATCTAATCAGTTGTCACAAAGTCAAAACTGGTGGAAAGTTGTCGCAGAGTTGAGATTAATTAGCTCAACAAACACAGTTACCCTAAGTTGGGTCCCATGACACTGTGACATACATGGCATTGAAAAGGCAGACGAATTGACGAAATACGGGTCATCCTCTGATCCGAGCCAAACTGAATCGTCAGTACTTATACCAATGGGCCTAGAAAAGAACCGAATTCACCAAAGCTTCCTCTGATCCGAGCCTAACTGAATCGTCAGTACTTATACCACTGGGGCTAGAGAAGAACAGAATTCACCAAAGCTTCTTTGAAGCCGCCAATGAAAGGTGGTCACAGATTGAAACGTGTCGGGTTTCGAGAAATATTTGGCCGGATATTTCTAGGAAAAAACTAAATACTTACTCTCGGTAAGCAGGCCTCAACTATCTCTATTGATTGGAATCCTAACTGGTCACATCTCAATGGGAACCCACTTAAACAGAATGGGGATCATCGCATCCGACCTCTGTAGATGGTGTCATGATAAAGAGGCCGAGGAGGGCTCATTTCATTTCATTTGTGAATGCCCTAGCCTAGCTAGAACAAGAAAAACAGCCCTCTGAGAATACTTTTTCGACGAACTGGGGGACATCTCGTCCCTGCCACTAAAGAACACCCTTAAATTCATTCAGATTTCGGGATGGTTCAGGGAGGCACCCCTTACCTAATCTTCCACTTATTCCTTTCCTTACCCTTCCCTCTTCCTTCCTCTTCGCAAATCCCTGGGATCCATTGAGATCCGAGTGAGGTGTTTCGGCTTTCCGAATCATCACCCCTTACAACCTAATTTAACCTTAGATTGATGGGCAAATTTGTATGAAATCCGGTCGTTAGACCAACACTAATAAAATTGGTATCAAATGAAAGGTGATGTTGAGCTTCTTACATAAGTGTAATATTTTCAAAATCGTACATGGGAAATTCGAGATATTTGAGTTTGAAGCTGGCAATTGCAAACACCATATTACAGTTTTTTTCCAAAATAACTGTTCATAACTATTCATATAAAATACGTAGGAAAATGGTTTTAGTGTCAAAAAAGGCAGTTGTCTCATCTTTTAAATATTAGTTAAATTAGTAAGCTACGTTTTATACACTCTGAGATATTAAGTTTTAAAGTCTTGAATAAAAACTTTTTTAGCACTGGCTTTACACACCAATATCTTAAAAACTGCAGCGGTGACGCATATTTTTTTATCACCACCAAAAAGCTATTTTTGAAACCTTTAATTAAATATATAATAAAGTGCCCTTTGCTCAATAATACCTGCTTATAAACAAAAATTGTTCAAAAGACACCTTATAATGCTTATAGACCGGGAAAAGTAGATACTAAGTTAAAAACAATACAATTATACAGTTTAAGGACTGGTATCGACGTATAATTCCACTCTACATTTTAATCTACCTAATTAATTTAAATTAATTTAATACAAATCCGGTATGGTTTAAGTTTTTATGTTTGATGAGAATAAATAATATCGCTGTGACCAAATAAGGTATGCACCAAGTGCCTCCACCACCAAGGTCAGCTGCCGAGTGGGCCCCGCAAGTGGTTTAGCCACTATTTACTAATATTTGTTGTTTGCCCTTCTAGCAGACGGCAAAGCCATGCTATATTTGATTTTGTAAATATTATATGTTTTAAACGAAATGTTATATAAAATCAGCTTAACTAACTAACTAACTGTTGTTTGCCCGATGCGTTATACTATGTGTGTCGATATCGTTAGTTAATTGGAACCTTTACTGCAAACATATCTTATCTTATATGGTAGCAGAAATATTTATAGCCATCAAAATTAAAAACTTAAACCATACACTCCGGTTCCGTAGATGTTTTTTTATATTTTAAAATAAATAATGACTTAATCGACCGAACCAGATTGTATTTATATTTAATTATATAAATTAATTATATTAATTAATTTAAATTAATTAGGTAGATTAAAATGTAGATTGAAATTATACGTCGATACCAGTCCTAAGACTGTATAATTCCTTTGTTTTTAACATTGAATCTACTTTTCTCGGCCTATAAGCATAATAAGGTGTCTTTTGAAGCAATTTTTGATTATAAGCAGGTATTTATTGAGGAAAGGACACTTTCTGATGTATTAAATTAAAGGTTGTATATAGCTTATCGATGTTGCTTAAAAAAGTATACGTCACCCCTGAATTTTTTAAGATATTGGTGTGTAAAGCCAGTGCTAAAAAAGTTTTTATTCAAGACTTTAAAACTTAATATCTCAAAGTGTATAAAACGTAGCATAATAACTTTTCTATTATTTGAAAGATGAGAAAACTATCGTTTATTTAATTTTAATGTCGTTTTCCTACGTTCTTTATATAAAAACTTATGGACAATTATTTCGAAAAAAAACTGAAATATGGTGTTTGCAATACTCATATTCAAGTGGATTTATCTCTGTTCTCCGGTGGTTTTGGTTCTTGCCGCCATTTAATGAAATAAAGTACTGGACAAGACCTTTGATTTGAGATATATTTAATTCTGTTGTATAAATGACTAATTTGCCCATCATCCTTTCAATGGTATGGTAATGCAACTTGGGACACATGTCTCATTTGTCTTTAGAAATAAGGAGCAAAAGAGTCCATACAAATATCTGGGGCTAAAAGGTGTTTTATTGAGCGAAATAGAAAAGTGTAAAAATATGCCTCGTAAACCCCCTCCCCCCAAGAACTAGTACGTTGTTGAAAGTTGGTAGGAATGTTTTGTTTTAAGTTGTTACCAAGAATAAAAAAAAGATAAATCAAATATCTATTGTCAAAGGTGGTTTTTGAGGGAAAATGTATTATCTGCTCTACTCAAAAAATACATTAATGTTTCCATTAAACGACGATTACTTTCTTTATAGTGATTGTATCATCTTAATTTTACAAAAATTGGATTTAGCGTTAAAAATACTTTATAATCATGTACCATATTGACTATTTATGTCCAGATTACATAAAAATAAAATGTTGGGTTTATAACTAGGGTGACCATTTTTCCAAACACGAAAAATAGGACAGGCAAACATTAATTCAAAATTGTGTTTTGGCATAATTAATCTGTCAGAACAATTTTCATATGCTTTTTTGTAAGCATTTATTTTTCACTTTTGTACTTTTTGGCAGAAGTAGGTCTATGTAGTTAAGCCTTTATACTGTTAAAAGTAATAATGTACGAGTATACAATTAAAACCTCAACTGGTAGCAAATAACAGCAGTTTGGTCGCAGTTTTTTAAATATGGGCAACACAGTTCAGTCCAATTAGTGTTTTGGCAGTAAAATCTTGTATTCTGTGGAAATATTTCTTCTTTCTTTCCTAGTTGCTGAGCCGAAATTACAATTCGTGTTTGCAGTACAAAATTTTACCATCCAACTGGTCATTTGATAATGATTTAATGTGACTTGCAGGTTTTTACAAAGGATGTTTGAGATTTCCCCTGGAAGATCTTAGACATCCAATATTTGTGTACCTGAATTCCTTTGTATGGTAGAAGAAATGCACCAGCATTGAGCAAAGCTTAAAGGACCCGCGATTGAAACAGTCGGAAAACAAGTCAACTGCGAGACAAGCCAACTCTTATCAAATCCATGGAAAGGGGTTCGAACACGTTTTTAAGAATTGCCTCGCATTTAGTTCTGGCGCATGAGTATTTTTCTTCCAAGCATGATTTTATTAATTTGGATGCGCAGTAATTTGATCTTAATAAGAAATTATATTGAACCAAATCATAAGCCTAAGTGCTTTCGATACAAACTAGTTCTTTTTCTTTATTGTCAAATTGTCAGAAAAAATTTTATAATCTGTGAATTGTTACAATTATCTAACTGCCTTCTTGTGCTTGATATTGAGGTAATGCCTTGTATACGTTCCCGTTTGTTAGCTATTAAACAATTTGCAAAGCATTTTGAGTATGAAGACCTCTACATGCAAAATGCAAAAGAAATTTTTAAATTTTCAAACAGTATGTTATTATAACGATCAGTGCTGTCTAGGCTGAAGAAAGTACTTGCTAATTCTTTTAGAGAGGAAAAATAATTGTTCAGCAAAAAAAAGGACATTGAAAGGAAAAAGAGGACAATATACTGTCCTTTTTAAGCAAAAAAATCAGAAAGGACACAAATGCTTAAAAGAGGACTGTCCTCTCAAAAAGAGGACGTATGGTCACCGTAATTATAACCCATATTTTCGTTCCGCCTAAAAAAACACCCCTGGAACCAATATATTTGCATGGATCCTTTTGAGTCTTGGTTCTAACAAGAAATAAAACATTTTTAACAACTTTCATCAACATAACAGTTTTGGGAGCGGTTAACTGGTAATAGTACCTAATTCACTTTTCCCTTTCAATAAAAAAAAAACCCTTTAGCCTCAGATATTTTTATGGACTCTTTTGATTCTTATTTCTTACAACAAATGAGACATGTGTGCCAAGTTTCATCAGCATGCCATTGAAATTTGTTAATGTTATGCTCGTTTCACTGAAAATTTAGTCATCATTTTATAAAAAGGTTATAACTTTTTCTAGGGAAATTATATTGAAATTATTTTGATTGCATAAGATGGCATTAAAAATTACCCTAAGGTCATGTGCCATATGCTTATACCAAGATAAATATATAGTGGTTTGATATACTTCCACCTTCCCCTCCACCCATTTTGAAAGCGATTATACAAAAAACTAATACATGGATAAGAATGGACTTCGGATATGCTGAAGAGTATGAAATTCTACGTCGACACTCATCTTAAAATTGTATGAATATTCATTTTATAACCATTATTTTCTGACAAATAAAAACCCTTATCCGCCGATGTAATTTTGCTCCCCCAGCGTACAAGGGTGGGGAAGGGGCCAAAAAATTAACATATTCCTATGGCTTCAAGTATTATAAATCCAACGAGACATTCCACGACATCAATAAATGTCTGGTTCCCGATTTATAGGCTAATTTATGTGAAACTTCGTGTTAAAAGATGGTCAGAAGGCAACCCTTATATCTCCGGTCTGCCAGTGTTGCCATCGTGGCAACACTTCTTAAAAGTAAATTTAGGATGTGGACTTTTAGTGTACCAAAGCTTATCCCGTCAGAATGAAGTGTAAGGTTTGACCTAAAATATGGGCTTAACGCCCTAACTAGAAGGTCATATCTTTAAAAATACACACTTTTCAACTTTAAATTCTTGGAACAATGGTAACAACACTTTTTTAAACCTGAAAAAAATATAAAAAATTGTAATCTCCGAAAAAAAGGGGGGCTAGAATTTTTTCGAATTTTAAACTAAGAGGTCTAAAAACTTGGAACAATATTTATAACAACTAGAAGAATCTGGAACAAATTTTAAAATTTCGATTTTCGAAAAAAGTGGGGCTAGGTCAAAAACGCTTTTTGGATCTAAAGCCCTCATTTTTGAATATTTTTCAAAAAAAAAACTTTAAACAATCCCGAACAAACTTGGAACAATTTTCAAAAATTTCATATTCAAAAAATCAGACTCGCGCTGGATTCGTAGTGTTGCGCTCTCTTTTCTCTTTAATCAACTGGCCCCTTAGGGGCCCATAAAGTAACTTTTAATTTTTTCAATGATCATTGGTAAGGTAGTTCATCATTGAAAAATTAAAAGTCATTTTATGAGAAAAGTTGAGCCAAATTGAATTTTGTTTTACCTAGCAATAATTATTTAGTCAATAAGCTTTTATTTTGCATCAAAATATTTATTTATTTTTTCTTCAAAATCTCTCAAAATTGACAGTTAATATTTTCAATGATGGTTTTCAATGGAAACCATCATTGAAAATATTAATTGTCAATTTTGAGAGATTTTGAAGAAAAAATATATGACTATTTTGATGCCAAAGTAAAGCTAGTTGACTTAATATTTATTTTTAGTTAAAAAAAAATTCAGTTTTTTGTAACTTTTCTCATAAAATGAATTTTAATTTTTCAATGATGAACTACCTTACCAATGATCATTGAAAAAACTAAAAGTTACGTTATGGGGAAGATATGGGTCAAAATTATTTTTTTTTGGAGAAGAAATAATTTTGAAGTCATAAGCTATATTCCTGCATTAACATATTTAATGATTAAACTTTTCAAGGGTCTCAAAATAAACAGCTAACTTTTTCAATGATGGATGGATCATTGAAAATATTAATTGTCAATTTTGAGAGATTTCGAAGAAAAAATGAATGATTATTTTGATGCAAAAGTAAAGCTAATTGATTTAGTAACTATTTCTAGGTAATACAAAATTCAATTTTGCACAACTTTTCTTATAAAATGACTTTTAATTTTTCAATGATGAACTACCTTACCCATGATCATTGAAAAAATTAAAAGTTACGTTCTGGGGAAGATATGGGTCAAAATGATTTTTTTTTTGAGAAGCAATAATTATGAAGTCGTAAGCTATATTTCTGCATTAAAATATTCAATGATTAAATTTTTTAAGGGTCTCAAAATCAACAGCTAACTTTTTCAATGATGGTTTTCAATGATAGCTATAGCTAGCCCCTTATAGCTATCATTGAAAACCATCATTGAAAAAGTTAGCTGTTGATTTTGAGACCCTTCAAAATGTTAATCATTGAATATATAAATGCAGTAATATAGCTTACGAATTCAAAATTATTTTTCCTCAACAAAAAAAATTCATTTTGACTCATATCTTCCCCATAACGTTACTTTTAATTTTTTCAATGATCATTGGTAAGGTAGTTCATCATTGAAAAATTAAAAGTCGTTTTATGAGAAAAGTTGTGCCAAATTGAAATTTTAGTACAGTAACTATATACTTTCATGTATGCGTCAAATCTGGTATTTCTGATTTTTTGCTAAGTTGTTTAGGATATTGGCCTAGAAAATAACCTAACCGACCTCGAGCAGCGACCGCTTCATGGTCAAAAATCAGAAAAAAGGTCTTTTTCGCGCTTTTTTTAGTAATTGGTAATTTTAGTTCCAAATAATTAATTTTAAATAAATGCATTGTTCTACAAATTCAAAGTAACTTGATTTGATTTAACTTGAGACCAAAGCCAACTCTGTAGACCTAATGGTTTCCAAAATACAGCAATTCAAAATTTAGCGATAAAAAATTTAATATTAAAAGTAGTGTTATCAAACAGTATAATGGAAAATAAAGAATGGTTGACATAAATGCATCAAAGCACTGGAACGTGTAGGTTGGGCCAAAAGAATAGGACATTCATACCGGAAGGTGGGTATATATACCCCCGTTAAGTTGGGAGGGGCAATTATCTAAAAAAATGACTTAAGGTAGAAACAACACTACATAATAGTAGAGAATTCTTTTTCAGAATGTTGAGTTTGGAAATTAATTTATCAAAAACTTAATCGATAGTTTTTTTTTACTTTTTACTGAAGAAGAAAAATCAAGAATGGGTTTCTGGGCTTAAGATAAGCTATAGGAGAATATTGTGGGTGTTACTATTGTTTTTCAATAGTGTTATTTCTACCTTAAGTCATTGGTTTAGATAATTGCCCCTCCCATCTTAACGGGGGTACATAGACCCACCTTCCGGTATGATTGTCCTATTCTTTTGGACCAACCTACACGCTCCAGTGCTTTTATGCATTTATGTCAACGATTCTTTATTTTCCATTATACTGTTTGATAACACTACTTTTGATATTAAATTTTTTATCGCTAAATCTGAATTGCTGTATTTTGGAAACTATTGGGTCTACAGAGTTGGCTTTGGTCTCAAGTTGAAGCAAATTTAGTTACTTTGAATTCGTAAGACAAAAAAATTTAAAAAAAAATTATAAAAACATGCATTTATAAGTAAATGAAATGGCTTCAAAATAAATATTTTATCCGGATATTTGTCTATCATAGAATATTTTGTTCCATAGCCCTAAAATTGGCATTTCCCGCGCGAAAATTTAATCTTAAATATTTCGTTTTTTTTTTTAATAATAATTCTAAAAAAAAAACTCGGATTATTTTAGGTTTTTTAATCCATCATCATCGTAGACTTCCATCAATGCAATTTGAAAAAAATCGGATTCTATGCACTGCCATGTTTACTAACACAAATTTATTGAAAAGATATCACCTGCTGGCTTTCTGTGGCAAAAGAAAAATACAATTAATATGCTGAAGTTAAGCAGGCGTGCGGCAGATCTGCCACAGATTCCGGTGCATACGAACTCGCCCTTAGTTCTTAAAAATCGGAACCTAGGAACTAGCAGTCTTTGGATACAAAGCAGTCGATATTAATACAAATTTGATCATAAAAGGACCACAATATATACAAATGAGAACAAAATAATTTATTTCTAAAAAAATTCGGCCATATTATTTTCGGCCTTATTATCAGTGTCAGCACTGGTTTTGTATGTTAGTTGTGTTGGCGTATCGCTCCTGTGTTTTTTATTTTTTTTGCACGTGTTTCGATATTTTTATATTAATTTAATTGTCTAGATTCTCTGAAGAAGTGAATATCTGTGTTTATCTCAAGTAATTTGTGTTAAGTTTTGTATGAAATTGTGTTGATTTCTTAAATAAAAAACATTAATGGTAGCTGGTAAGATTAATGTATTCATTACAGTACAAGTTGTTCCTATGTTAATTTTTTTTGTAGGTATATCCTTGTGTTTGTACTGGTCTTTTATATAACATATTTCCCCTGATTCTAAACTAAGCTTTAAGCTATATAACTTGTCCCACTCTTTCCTTAATATTAAATATAAAATTAAAACCTATTTTTGCATGAATAAATTCTATTTTTAATCTCTAATAAATAGTTTCTCCTTAAAATTTATACATCTTCTGTGGCGTAGTCAGTAAGCGCGGTGATCGGCTTAAGTTTGAAAATTTCGCAACGTGGGTTCGAATCCCGAAATTTTTTTTTTTTTTTTTTAACAAAATATCAAATTCTAAATTTGCTTTTTGGTATTGCATCGATTGCGCAAGTTGTCTGTATCTCAATTAGCCTTCAAAATGTCTTCCTTTAAAGCAGATATTAAGAACCTTTCAAAAGGTTTTGAACAATTGCTCAGCTTGTTAAACACTGCTGTCTCTAATTTCAATTCCCTTACTTTCGCTAATTACATGGTAAATAGTGCCACTTAAACTGATGATTTGGGAAGTGAACCTTTTTCTGTTAGTATTATGACAAATGATCTAGAAAAGGATCTGCTTTCCCAGTCAGGTTCTGCTAAACACGTATCAGATGCCAAAAAAAGTAGTAAAAGAGGACGTGATAACTCATTACTTGTTAAAAACTCTGGCCCACCCCCAAAAAAATCAAATCTTACAAACAATCCCAATCCCAGATTACCAATAATACAATTGAATTGCCTGTTCAGGTTGTGAATCAATGTTTAGTTCCAAACATAGTCTCTGAAACGGACTTTGTAACTGAATCAAATAACTGCACTGAACAGGCGCGAACGCAGGGGAAATGTATGAATTTAACTTCCTCGCCATACAATTTCAATCTTAATTTTGACTTTTCAGTTTAAACCCCCCCCCCCCCCCGAAATTTGTTGAAAGACTAAGCAGGATTACCCTCTTCTACCAAAATGTAAGAGGGCTTCGCAGTAAAACCGCTAATATCTACATAAACTCCCAAGCATTGTCTACATGACATCTTTGTTTTAAATTAGTTACGCACACATCATATTTTTATTCAATTTGCGATATTAAAAATTAGCCTTCTGAAGCCCTTGTTAAAGAGTTTTTTGTCTCAAATAACAAAAAGACAACCGCGTAATTCACCCAAAATCTCAACTGCAAAAAACTAAGCAGGATTACCCTCTTCTACCAAAATGTAAGAGGGCTTCGCAGTAAAACCGCTGATATATACATAAACTCCCGAGCATTGTCTACATGACATCTTTGTTTAACAGAAACTTGGCTTGACTCAAGTTTTTTAGACACGGAACACTTTAGTCAAGAGTTTTTTGTTTATAGAAATGATCGTCATGTTGACAAACTAAAAGAAGTTGACTCTGGCCCACCCCCAAAAAAATCAAATCTTACAAACAATCCCAATCCCAGATTACCAATAATACAATTGAATTGCCTGTTCAGGTTGTGAATCAATGTTTAGTTCCAAACATAGTCTCTGAAACGGACTTTGTAACTGAATCAAATAACTGCACTGAACAGGCGCGAACGCAGGGAAAATGTATGAATTTAACTTCCTCGCCATACAATTTCAATCTTAATTTTGACTTTTCAGTTTAAACCCCCCCCCCCCCCCCCCCCGAAATTTGTTGAAAGACTAAGCAGGATTACCCTCTTCTACCAAAATGTAAGAGGGCTTCGCAGTAAAACCGCTAATATCTACATAAACTCCCAAGCATTGTCTACATGACATCTTTGTTTTAAATTAGTTACGTACACATCATATTTTTATTCAATTTGCGATATTAAAAATTAGCCTTCTGAAGCCCTTGTTAAAGAGTTTTTTGTCTCAAATAACAAAAAGACAACCGCGTAATTCACCCAAAATCTCAACTGCAAAAAACTAAGCAGGATTACCCTCTTCTACCAAAATGTAAGAGGGCTTCGCAGTAAAACCGCTGATATATACATAAACTCCCGAGCATTGTCTACATGACATCTTTGTTTAACAGAAACTTGGCTTGACTCAAGTTTTTTAGACCCGGAACACTTTAGTCAAGAGTTTTTTGTTTATAGAAATGATCGTCATGTTGACAAACTAAAAGAAGTAGGAGGCGGTGTTTTGATTGCAGTTCGCGATAAATTAATGTCTTCGTCTGTTTCATTCCCTTTCAATCTTTCTATTAAATTAGTCTGTATTATGGTAACTATACAGTCAAAATTTGTTTATATTTTAAATGTCTACATACATCCGAAAAGTTCACACGCAGTTTACGTTGAACCTTAGCCTTAGATTTTGTCGTTGACTTGTCTTGCTCTAACAGCAACATTTTACTTCTCGGAGATTTCAATTTACCACACATTGAGTCGGTATCTTCTGAAGGCGAATCTTGTCAAGAAGCTTCTTTAACTTCTTCCCAAAATGAGCTGCAGTTTCTTGATAGGATTATCTGAACTGACTTACAGCAAGTAAGCTGTATTAAAAATTATAAAAATCGAATTCTCGATTAAGTTTTTTCCTGAGACGCTGTTAGTACTCTGGTTCTAGAATCTACCTTATACAATGGCTATGTACGACCCCATCTTGAGTATGCCTCACAAGTTTGGTCTCCTTTTTATGTTATTCATAAGCACCGTATTGAAGCAATACAGCATAAGTTCATTCGATTTGCTTTAAAAGGGTTACCCTGGATTGATCCATATAATCTGCCACCATATGAACATAGGATCCAGCTCCTGCAGGTCCAAACTTTATATCAGAGGCGGGTTAATAATGTTTTAATATTTATTCACCAACTTATTACTGGTCAACTGGTTAATATAAGAAGCAACAACAACAGAAAGATTACAATCAGACCAAAAATGTTTTGCGTCGGCTTGGGAGACCATAAAAAGTACCTTGCCTGGCCCGCTTCGCGGGTTCAAGGATTTAAACTCCCTTTTCGGGTCCTCTGTCCCGCTCACGCGACTCCGTCGCTCCGCTTAGGGTATGCTCAGTCGCCTGGCAGGCGCCTATGTTGTCAGTGCTACCATGATGATGAATTAAAAAACATCTAAGAGAAATCAGACGCGTTGACTCAAAATGACGTCGAATTCTGTCTCAAGTCTTTCAAATCGTGCGATCTTCAATTCCCAATACTGTCAATGCGTTGATGGTTATTTTGTCGACTTTTCTGTCACGTAAAAGTCACTGGGTTCACCTTCATCTCTAGTTTATTTTGATAATAATTCTCCAGTGTTTAAGACGTTTTTTAATCCATGAAAAACAAAAAAAAAATTGTAACAACTTTGAAATATTAGAATAAATCCATCTTTCTATCTTAGTGCATTTAAACAAAGTATACAAAATGAATTAAAAAATTATTATGTTCATAGTTTTATATGTATTCTTTTTTCAATAGTATTGCACATCTAGGCTCGTTTCACACACATTCGGTTTCATTCGGTTCGGTCTGTATTCGGTTCGATTTCGGTTTCCGAGAAGACCTCTTCAAACACAGACGGTTCATATTCGGTTTGTACTCACTTATAATACAAATTAAATAAAATGTATTAAACAAACTCAGAAAAACCGAAAACGAACCGAATATGTGTGAACGCTACGTACTTTGTGTGCCGTAGACACGAATACGTGCCGTTTTTAAACCGATTGAAACCTATTCGTGTCGAGAGATCGTTCGGTGCTATACGGTTTCTGTTCGGTTTTTATTTTTGCCGTTTTATTGTTTCACACATATCAGGCACAGCCCAATACAAACCGACCCCCCCCCCCCCGCCCCCCCAAAAAAATGCTGGCTACGGGTCTGACAACGGGATCAACAATTATTGGCGGCCCGCGGTTCGAATTAGGGCGCTCAAGGGTATAAATCTGCAACGTGCTTTTTCCGTTTCTTAATTCAGTGCATTTAAGATTAATTTTAATGATAACCTACTAAAATCTTCATATCGCTCATATTATGGCTTAGCAAGGTATCCGTGCGTGTCGGTGGTGGCGTCGGTCGGAGCAGTATTCTAATGTCTTATGTGTGGTTTACAATTACAAATATTTATACAACTTACCTAAGCTTTCCGAAGAGTTTGTTGTTACTGCTTTTGTATTAACGCCCATATCTTCTTCGTCATTATTTGTTTCGCCATTGTCCACAGTTAAATCTTGGTTTTTACTTAGCTTTTCAATTTTCCTAACGAGAATTCGGAATAAATATTGATCAAAATATTAACTACCTATGTAAATATTTAAATAAATTTACTTTTGTTGCTTCATTATAGCTAATGCTCGTAACTCAGATGGCTTAGCTAAATCTAACAATCCGGGTTTTTTATTGTTTGTGCTTGTATCATCTTCAGAAACCATTAATTGTTTGTTTGACACTACTTCTGCTGGTTCTTCGAAGTGATATTCAATGACATTTTTATAAACCTTAAGAATAAAGGAAAACTTCATTTTAGTTAAATTTACGTGAAATATGAAAATTGTATTAAATGATTTGAATTAATAATGATAATTTGACCAATTATTTGAATGTTTATGTCACATCCTTCTATATGCAAATAAAATTTTTGTATTCCATACTTTTTCCCTACGTTTCGTCGTAATTTCTCGACTTCATCAGGGATAGTTTATTAAATCTGTATAAACTTAAGATTAATCATTTAAACTTTTAAATTTTTTGGTCACTTCCTTCTATATGCAAATAAAAATGTTTTATTCCATACTTTTTCCCTACGTTTCGTCGTAATTTCTCGACTTCATCAGGGGTAGTTTATTAAATCTGTATAAACCTAAGATTAATCATTTACACTTTTAAAATTTTTGACGTTAAACTTACATGAAAAAAAACTTTTGTTACATTTAATGATAATTATTGATAATGGATGACAATTTTAAAAACTTTCAAAAATTTTCTAAAATAAAAATAAAAATGAACTATTTAATATTATTTGAAAATAAATAAACGAAAATTTAATAAAAACCTACAGCACAGCACTTTAGAAAAACTAAATGAAAATAAAAACAATTTTTATTTAATAAGAAATTACACCGCTCTTAATGCAAGTACCTTTCTCTTAAATGATGGTACCTTTATGTGTGAATAATAAAAAAATCTTTTTAAAACAAATAACTTTATTTGCTTCCTTAAAAGTGAATTAAGATGGTAAACTAAATTTATTTTGTTTACATATACTCTCCTGGTCACATAAGATTCAGAGGAGCAATATTTCGGTGTTTTTTTTTTTAATTTGTAGGGGCTTAAAATGTGTGGCTTGCCGTGTAATCAGATAAAAAGCATTTTTGGTGGCCTTAACAACGGTTTAACCATGATTTTGCTAACTTATAAGAGGCTTTTCGGAGTGGGTATGCCCTATCGATCTTGAGTATGCCTTATATCGATATTGCTGGCTATGTATATTAGCATAACTATATATTTATTGAACAATGATATTTACAATTTGACTTATAAACTAGTTATATACGATGATATTATACATTTATTGGCACATAGGGGGCCAAATTCTATACTATGAGCGAATTCGTAATCGGCTGACTTACATAGATCTGCAAAGTTTGTGTTCGTAAACAAAAATTAAAATCTGACTTCAGCAGGCCTCCAAAACAAATTACGTTCGTAAACATCAAAAGCACGCAGAAATCAAATCGGCGTCGGGCAGTTTGTGCAGAAAAAAAAAATATTCTGCTGAAAAAAAGTAATTTCTGCTGAAAAAAAAAAATTAAAATTAAAACAGGAAAACATGAACAGTGTGGACCATCTTCCATCTAGGGGTTTATTTTTGAATCATATGTTATTTTTACACTGACAGTTGTTTCCCAATCGAAACCTTGACGGGAAGTCAGTATTATACCTCCGAGTCGCTTCACGCTTGAACAAAATTGAGTTCAAATCAAAAATGCAGGAATGCTGCATGACTGCAAAATATAATTGTTAAAAAATGGTATCATTTATGCAAGTTTTTAGTAAAATTTGATGTCATTGTTGAATAAAAGTTTCCTCTCAACATTGACATCAAATTTTACTGAAAACTTGCATAAATGGTACCATTTTTTTACAATTGTATTTTGCAGTCATACATGTTTACTGACGAGGCGCATTCTCATCTGGACGGCTTTCTTTCACAAACGAAATTGCCGCATCTAGGGCTCGGAAACGCACACGTTACTGTCGAGAACCCAAAGCATCCATAGAGAGTGACAGTTTGGTGCGGATTGTGGAGAGGTGGCATCATTGGACCATTTTTCTTCGAAAACGAGGCTGGGAACAACAGTTCGGTCAACAATGGTCGTTACAGAGCCATGTTGACCAACTTTATTTTACTAAAATTAAAGACATGGTTTGGGCAACCTTTGGTTCATGCAGTAAATAAATTATCAGGATATTTGTCTATCAACGAATATTTCTTTCCAAATGTCACCCAAAAGCCCTAGAATCGCTTTATTTTAAATAAAATCGAAACGCACAAGGTAAGCAGGCATGCGGCAGATCTGCCGCATATTTCTGCGATAACGAACTCGCCCTATGCCTAATAGTTAAAGGTTTATAAAATATAAAATACATGTCAACAAATTAAATCTAAAAGCCGGTTGACTTTATTGTCCTCGGGGTGTTCCGTCCCGCTTGTCAGGTTGTGGTTTTGGTGGGGAGATGGGTTGGCGTTTATCCACGGTACTGAGGGGATTAAAAAAGAGATACCGATGCACATTGGTTTTGAATGTCTGAAAATCACAATGGGAGGGGAAAATTGGGCTGGGTAGAGCATTCCACATTCGTGTAGTGCGACTAAAGAAAGAATCTCTGTACTTAACAGTACGTCCGAAAATGGGCTCAAGGGTAAACTGATGGGCATTACTAGAAGCGCGAGTATTACGGTTGAATTGTTTAAGGGGCGGAATGCAACTGGCTATTTCACTAGAGCACTGTTTGTTAAAATAACGGTAAAATAACGAAAGGCATGAAACATTTCGACGGTGCTCAAGAGATGAGAATGTTTCCGTTATAGTTCTTTCACCTATCATTTTAAGAGCTCTCTTTTCAATTCTATCCAATAAACTCAAGTGGGTTATTGGAGCACCTGCCCAAATGTGGGAGTTATACTCAAGTTTTGGACGAATAAAGGCTTTGTAGATCACAGCCAGATTTTTTTTTTTTTAACTTTGCGCGCACAAAAGGGATTATTATTAGCCTTAAAATATTTACACACAGTGCGAGCGTTCAGGAAATTGGAAAGGGTTAAAAAGGAGATACCGATGAACATTTGTTTTGAATGTCTGAATACTGTAATAAGAGGGAAACACAGAGCCAGGTAAAGTATTCCATATTCTTGTGGTTCGACTAAAGAAAGAATCTCTATACTTAACAGTACGTCCGAAGTTGGGCTCGAGGGTAAACTGATGGGCATTCCTAGAAGCGCGAGTATTACGATTGAATTGTTTAAGGGGAGGAATGCAACTGGCTATTTCACTAGAACACTGTTTATAAAAATAACGGTAAAATAGGGAAAGGCATGAAACATTACAGCGGTGTTCGAGAGATGTAATTGTTTCCGTTATAGATCCTTCACCTATCATTTTTAAAGCTCTCTTTTGTATTCTGTCCAACAAACTTAAGTGAGTTCTTGGAGCTCCTGCCCAGACATGAGAATTGTACTCAAGTTTTGGACGAATAAAGGCTTTGTAGATCATAGCCAGATCAGAAGGGGAGAAAAATTTCTTGCATCGACGGAGAAAACCTAAACACTTAGCAGCATTTTTGGCGATGTCGAATATGTGGTCGTCGCATAAAAGGTGGTCTGTGACACACATACCGAGGACTGAAAGCTTTTCGGTTTCCTCAATGCAAGTGCCACTCATGGATAGGTGCATGGGGGGTGGGTTTCGTTTTAACGACAGTAGACAGCATTGAGTTTTTGAAGCATTAAATTCTACACGATTTTTGATTCCCCATTGGACAATGCTGTCGAGATCAGAATTTAATGAGCTTATCATACGCTGCCGTTCAAGTTCCACATCCGAAGGACATGGATGTGAATCTAAGAACGAATATGAAAAGCTGAGGGTACTGTCGCCAGCAAAACAGTTTAATGGATTAGAAGTTTCAGATAAATGATCGTTTATGAATATAATAAAGAGGGTCGGAGACAAAACGGAGCCCTGGGGCACACCAGCATTTATTTTGTAGATATTAGATTTAAAACCGTGCAATACAACTTGTATTGAACGGCCCAAAAGGTAATTTCTAATCCAACGAAGAAGAGATTCATCGATACCAAATGCACGCATTTTCGATAAGAGAGCTTGATGCCAAACTCTGTCAAATAATTTTTAAATATCAAGCGCAATTATCTTACTTTCTCCAAAATGATGTAAAGCTTTCTGTCACTGTTCGGTGAGATATACCGTCAAATCACCAGTGGACCTATTGTTCCGAAAGCCGTAATGCCGGTCATTAAGAAGCTTTCGTTCTTCGAGATATTTCTTGAGCTAAAAATGAATCAGCGTTTACATGATCTTGGAAAAAAGGGATGTAAGCGCAATTGGTCGGTAGTTGGAGGGGAAAGATGACACACCGGGCCAGGGGACTTGTGACTGTCGACGTCGAGAGCTTTCAGAACTCTAGCAACTGCACTGGTGCAAAAGAAGATTTTTCCCATACAAATTATTTACGCTCTCAAGAACACGAGGAGTCATAACACTATCTGGCAGCGTCGAATTAACAGCAAAATGTGCTGCAAGCAAATTGGCTTTATCTTGCGAGCCAAAAAAAGGATTATCATTAAAGACTACCGTTGGAACCGAGGACTAGGTAGTATTTCAATTCAATTTAATTCAATTCAATTTATTAAAAATGGTGTACAAGTAAGACAGTCTTTTATATTACCTAAAGTAATACAGTATAAGGCGGATGAATGAAAATAAAAATATTTACAAATTAAAAATAACTTAGAAAATAACAAGTTTGAATTTAAGAAAAAATAACTGAAAGATAAGCAAAAGGAAAATGAATTTTAACATTTAAACGGTAGTATTTTTTTTTTCTTGTAAAGAAGTATAGACATTGTAGTATTTTTTTCCGTAATTTTTGATACTGCAAGATTTGGTTCGTAAAATATGGACGTTACAGGTCTTTCTAGCTTGTTGAATTTTTTTCCGGTTTTCCTCAGTAGAGTTGGCTTTATAACAACGGAACCTTACTTCTCTGACCCTAATAACCTCCTTACAGCTCGAATCAAACCATGCATTTTCTTTAGGTTTGATAGATTTTACCATATTTCGGATAAAATTTCTCATTCCACAGATAATTAAATTTGAGATCATACCTGCACTGGCATCTACGTGACTATCGTGGAGACATAGTGACCAGTTAAAGCTCCTGAAAAAATCGTTGAGACCGTTCCAGTTGGCTTTCTCATATTGCCAAACGGTTCTCTTGGGAGTTTCTTCCCTAACTGGATTTTGTTGACATGAGCAATTTGCAGAAATGACACAGTGGTATGATGTGCCTAGAGGTTATAATACACTTATAGTGTATTTGTAAGGGTCAGAAACAAGTCTAGAGTGTTGACGGATTGACCTGCAAAGTCTGGAATCCGCAACTTCAACAAGCTGAGTTAGGTTGTTTAACTCAGCAAAAATCCCGGCATACCTTCCTTCGGGTGTTGTCTGGCCCGAATAGCATAGCACGAAGAATTATGTATGATTGAAATAATTCTCAGGATGGAGTAGGATAATGCATCGAATTCATTAGATGTCTAATTACTATCCAAACTAGGACTACGATAAACAAGTATGAATGATGCGATAATGGACGGTGAATTTAAACCACTTGACATTAAACTTTGTATTCAAACATGAACCATATTGTGTTTGAAGCTGATAAGCAACATCATTGCGATCATACACGACGAGAGCATGATGTGTGAAGAATAACAGCACTCAGCTATAACCATGCAGGCTGAATTCCGAGTGATCGGTATTTTCCCCCACCTGGGTTTTACTTAGTGCCAAAACAGCTGGCCTATTTTTCGCAGTATGGAAATATGCGGCACAAAAATTCTGCCTAAGTCCCCGAATGTTGCTGTAGTCAACCCTAAATTCACCCACAATTACGAATAACAGATACAAAAAACCAAATCAGACAGTTATCTTTGCTGATATCAAGTTTGGGCCACAAAAAAACTTCACAGCACAAATACTACTAGGGGTATTCCTAAATAGCAATGAATTGATCCACCCCTGGATACACAAAATCAAAACATCAATTTATCTAATATGCTTTGGCTTAATAAATTACATTTGAGAGTGTTTTATAATACAAATTCAGTTGACAGTTAGGGCCTTATCAAGACGCAATTTTTATTAAGTTCAGTCCAGCTTACATCAATTTTACTGCGAAAATCAATTGTGAAATATATCCAACCCAATTAGAATTTCTAATCAAGAATTGTTGGAAATTTTGTTACCCGTGGCCTGGCTTTGTTTACATATGAGTGTGTTTTATAATACAAATTCTATATACGACTGAAATACATCAGCCAAGTAGAAGACTTAGCATTATTTAATTGGACTTGTTGAATTATTGATTCAATATAACTTTTAACGGCCTTAAGTCCATACAAATTGGCGTTTCGTCCCGGTGTTCTCCCTTGGACTCTTCAGTTGACAGTGAGGGCCTTGTCAAGACGCAATTTTTATTAAGTTCAGTCCTGCTTACATCAATTTTACTGCGAAAATCAATTGTGAACTATATCCAACCCAATTAGAATTTCTAATCAAGAATTGTTTGAAATTTTGTTACCCGTGGCGTGGCATTGTTTACATATGAGTGTGTTTTATAATACAAATTTTATATACTATTGAAATACATCAGCCAAGTAGAAGACTTAGCATTATTTAATTGGTGTTGAATTATTGATTCAATATAACTCCCGGCAATAGACATAGTGACAGTCAGTCGACACATACGGACGTGCTAGCGGACAAAAATAGTCAGTGAATTTTAAACCACCTCTAATTAAAAAAGGAACAAATACAGGTATACCTGGCGGTTACCTGAGTTTATTACCCAACCGAAATAAAAAAGGGGTTATCCCATACAATAAAAATACAGATTAATGTGCAGTGCAAGTTTTATTTTAAACAAGTGTTTGTGTTGTTAATCCGTTATAAAGTAATTTAAATAACAAAAAGAAAAGTAGCTAATCCAGTAATGGATGAGCCGCTAAATCCGGAATCAGCATTCGCATCATTAGAGGCGTTGCTGAAAAGGATTGTCAACGACCTGGGCCCCGAATACGGCCCGAGATTATTTATGACAATAAATAGTATAGTCAAGTCAAACAACAACGGAGGCAATGAAGACCAAAACATCAGAAACAACGAGAATGAGGGCATGGAAACTGAGTGCATAGACATTGAAAAGGAAGGAGCTATTACCTCTTGTAGCGAAGAGGAGTTATTGAGCGAGGAAGAGGTGAACGAGACCTGTAGTAGCTCTGAAGATGGCAGCGAATCACCCAAACCTGGGCAGAAACGTCCCCGAAAGTCAAGAAAGGCAGCCACCATGCCAAAAAAGCAGCAGACGGGACCATTGAGCCATGAAGCCAAAACAGCTTCAAACTCTTCAACCATAGCTGAAAAACTCACCCCAAACCAGCCACCAAACAAGACACCAGCCCAGCTACCTACACAACAACTGATTACTGGTTATCTGACAACGAAGCAGCCAGCTCCCACAGCCGCAGTCAGCAAGGCAACTTCAACCCAACCTGCAACACGACCATTGAAACCATCAACCCATCCACTCCTAATAAAACCACTACCAACCCAGCCAAGGCCCCAGGAATGCCACCAATTTTCTGCTTTCCGGGACACATTGCTTTTTTTAGTAATAAAGCCATAATACATGGATAAAATTAAATTTTTTCACTTTATTGCATTTTTAAAAAAGGAACTTGTGATTGACCGACCCTGTATATGAAATGGCTTCGAAGTACATAAATTATTAGGATATTTGTGTATCAACGAATATTTCTTTCCAAATGTCACCCAAAAGCCCTAGAATCGCCTTATTTTAATAATCGGATTTTTATAAATAATTTTCTGCGCTGAGAACGAACACAAATTTATTAAAAAACTGCCGCCTGCTTGCTTTCTGCGGGCAGAAGAAAAAGAAAATCGATACGCACAAGCTAAGCAGGCATGCGGCAGATCTGCCGCATATTTCTGCGATAACGAACTCGCCCTATGCCTAAGAGTTAAAGGTTTATAAAATATAAAATTCATGTCAACAAATTAAATCTAAAAGCCGGTTGACTTTATTGTCCTCTGCCGCATATTTCTGCGATAACGAACTCGCCCTATGCCTAAGAGTTAAAGGTTTATAAAATATAAAATTCATGTCAACAAATTAAATCTAAAAGCCGGTTGACTTTATTGTCCTCGGGGTGTTCCGTCCCGGTTGTCAGGTGGTGGTTTTGGTGGGGAGATGGGTTGGCGTTTATCCACGGTACTGAGGGGATTAAAAAAGAGATACCGATGCACATTGGTTTTGAATGTCTGAAAATCACAATGGGAGGGGAAAATTGGGCTGGGTAGAGCATTCCACATTCGTGTAGTGCGACTAAAGAAAGAATCTCTGTACTTAACAGTACGTCCGAAGTTGGGCTCAAGGGTAAACTGATGGACATTACTAGAAGCGCGAGTATTACGGTTGAATTGTTTAAGGGGCGGAATGCAACTGGCTATTTCACTAGAACACTGTTTGTTAAAATAACGGTAAAATAACGAAAGGCATGAAACATTTCGACGGTGCTCAAGAGATGAGAATGTTTCCGTTATAGTTCTTTCACCTATCATTTTAAGAGCTCTCTTTTCAATTCTATCCAATAAACTCAAGTGGGTTATTGGAGCACGTGCCCAAATGTGGGAGTTATACTCAAGTTTTGGACGAATAAAGGCTTTGTAGATCACAGCCAGATTTTTTTTTTTTTTTTTTTTTTAACTTAGCGCGCAAAAAATTATTAGCCTTAAAATATTTACACACAGTGCGAGCGTTCAGGAAATTGGAAAGGGTTAAAAAGGAGATACCGATGAACATTTGTTTTGAATGTCTGAATACTGTAATAAGAGGGAAACACAGAGCCAGGTAAAGTATTCCACATTCTTGTGGTTCGACTAAAGAAAGAATCTCTATACTTAACAGTACGTCCGAAGTTGGGCTCGAGGGTAAACTGATGGGCATTCCTAGAAGCGCGAGTATTACGATTGAATTGTTTAAGGGGAGAAATGCAACTGGCTATTTAACTAGAACACTGTTTATAAAAATAACGGTAAAATAGGGAAAGGCATGAAACATTACGGCGGTGTTCGAGAGATGTAATTGTTTCCGTTATAGATCCTTCACCTATCATTTTTAAAGCTCTCTTTTGTATTCTGTCCAACAAACTTAAGTGAGTTTTTGGAGCTCCTGCCCAGACATGAGAATTGTAATCAAGTTTTGGACGAATAAAGGCTTTGTAGATCATAGCCAGATCAGAAGGGGAGAAAAATTTCTTGCATCGACGGAGAAAACTAAACACTTAGCAGCATTTTTGGCGATGTCGAATATGTGGTCGTCGCATAAAAGGTGGTCTGTGACACACATACCGAGGACTGAAAGCTTTTCGGTTTCCTCAATGCAAGTGCCACTCATGGATAGGTGCATGGGGGGTGGGTTTCGTTTTAACGACAGTAGACAGCATTGAGTTTTTGAAGCATTAAATTCTACACGATTTTTGATTCCCCATTGGACAATGCTGTCGAGATCAGAATTTAATGAGCTTATCATACGCTGCTGTTCAAGTTCCACATCCGAAGGACATGGATGTGAATCTAAGAACGAATATGAAAAGCTGAGGGTACTGTCGCCAGCAAAACAGTTTAATGGATTAGAAGTTTCAGATAAATGATCGTTAATGAATATAATAAAGAGGGTCGGAGACAAAACGGAGCCCTGGGGCACACCAGCATTTATTTTGTAGATATTAGATTTAAAACCGTGCAATACAACTTGTATTGAACGGCCCAAAAGGTAATTTCTTATCCAACAAAGAAGAGATTCATCGATACCAAATGCACGCATTTTCGATAAGAGAGCTTGATGCCAAACTCTATCAAATAATTTTTAAATATCAAGCGCAATTATCTTACTTTCTCCAAAATGATGTAAAGCTTTCTGCCACTGTTCGGTGAGATATACCGTCAAATCACCAGTGGACCTATTGTTCCGAAAGCCGTAATGCCGGTCATTAAGAAGCTTTCGTTCTTCGAGATATTTCTTGAGCTAAAAAGCAGCGTTGACATGATCTTGGAAAAAAGGGATGTAAGCGCAATTGGTCGGTAGTTGGAGGTGGACGATGACACACCGGGCAAAGGGATTTGTGACTGTCGACGTCGAGAGCTTTTAGAACTCTAGCAACTGCACTGGTGCAAAAGAAGATTTTTCCCATACAAATTATTTACGCTCTCAAGAACAGGAGGAGTCATAACACTATCTGGCAGCGTCGAATTAACAGCAAACTGTGCTGCAAGCAAATTGGCTTTATCTTGCGAGCCAAAAAAAGGATTATCATTAAAGACTAGCGTTGGAACCGAGGACTAGGTGGTATTTCAATTCAATTTATTAAAAATGTTGTACAAGTAAGACAGTCTTTTATATTACCTAAAGTAATACAGTATAAGGCGGATGAATGAAAATAAAAATATTTACAAATTAAAAATAACTTAGAAAATAACAAGTTTGAATTTAAGAAAAAATAACTGAAAGATAAGCAAAAGGAAAATGAATTTTAACATTTAAACGGTAGTATTTTTTTTTCTTGTAAAGAAGTATAGACATTGTACTATATTTTGCCGTAATTTTTGATACTGCAAAATTTGGTTCGTCAAATATGGACGTTACAGGTCTTTCTAGCTTGTTGAAACTTTTTCCGGTTTTCCTCAGTAGAGTTGGCTTTATAACAACGGAACCTTACTTCTCTTACCCTAATAACCTCTTTACAGCTCGAATCAAACCATGCATTTTCTTTAGGTTTGATAGATTTTACCATATTTCGGATAAAATTTCTCATTCCACAGAGAATTAAATTTGAGATCATACCTGCACTGGCATCTACGTGACTATCGGGGAGACATAGTGACCAGTTAAAGCTCCTGAAAAAATCGCTGAGACCGTCCCACTTGGCTTTCTCATATTGTCAAACGGTTCTCTTGGGAGTTTCTTCCCTAACTGGATTTTGTTGACATGAGCAATTTGCAGAAATGACACAATGGTATGATGTGCCTAGAGGTTATAATACACTAATAGTGTATTTGTAAGGGTCAGAAACAAGTCTAGAGTGTTGACGGATTGACCTGCAAAGTCTGGAATCCGCAACTTCAACAAGCTGAGTTAGGTTGTTTAACGACTGAAATACATCAGCCAAGTAGAAGACTTAGCATTATTTAATTGGACTTGTTGAATTATTGATTCAATATAACTTTTAACGGCCTTAAGTCCATACAAATTGGCGTTTCGTCCCGGCGTTCTCCCTTAGACTCTTCAGTTGACAGTGAGGGCCTTGTCAAGACGCAATTTTTATTAAGTTCAGTCCAGCTTACATCAATTTTACTGCGAAAATCAATTGTGAACTATATCCAACCCAATTAGAATTTCTAATCAAGAATTGTTTGAAATTTTGTTACCCGTGGCGTGGCATTGTTTACATATGAGTGTGTTTTATAATACAAATTTTATATACTATTGAAATACATCAGCCAAGTAGAAGACTTAGCATTATTTAATTGGTGTTGAATTATTGATTCAATATAACTCCCGCCAATAGACATAGTGACAGTCAGTCGACACATACGGACGTGCTAGCGGACAAAAATAGTCAGTGAATTTTAAACCACCCCTAATTAAAAAAAGGAACAAATACAGGTATACCTGGCGGTTACTTGAGTTTATTACCCAACCGAAATAAAAAAGGGGTTATCCCATACAATAAAAATACAGATTAATGTGCAGTGCAAGTTTTATTTTAAACAAGTGTTTGTGTTGTTAATCCGTTATAAAGTAATTTAAATAACAAAAAGAAAAGCTAATCCAGTAATGGATGAGCCGCTAAATCCGGAATCAGCATTCGCATCATTAGAGGCGTTGCTGAAAAGGATTGTCAACGACCTGGGCCCCGAATACGGCCCGAGATTATTTATGACAATAAATAGTATAGTCAAGTCAAACAACAACGGAGGCAATGAAGACCAAAACATCAGAAACAACGAGAATGAGGTCATGGAAACTGAGTGCATAGACAGTGAAAAGGGAGGAGCTATTACCTCTTGTAGCGAAGAGGAGTTATTGAGCGAGGAAGAGGTGAGCGAGACCTGTAGTAGCTCTGAAGATGGCAGCGAATCACCCAAACCTGGGCAGAAACGTCCCCGAAAGTCAAGAAAGGCAGCCACCATGCCAAAAAAGCAGCAGACGGGACCATTGAGCCATGAAGCCAAAACAGCTTCAAACTCTTCAACCATAGCTGAAAAACTCACCCCAAACCAGCCACCAAACAAGACACCAGCCCAGCTACCTACACAACAACTGATTACTGGTTATCTGACAACGAAGCCGCCAGCTCTCACAGCCGCAGTCAGCAAGGCAACTTCAACCCAACCTGCAACACGACCATTGAATCCATCAACCCATCCACTCCTAATAAAACCACTACCAACCCAGCTGAGGCCCCAGGAATGCCACCAATTTTCTGCTTTCCGGGAAACATTGCTGAAATCAGCAGGTTCTGCAAAGGCAGGCAATTGAGTGTAACATTTAAGAATCGGAATACTAAAACTACGATAATCTGCGCAGGAAACCGGTATTCTTTCGAGGAAGTGAAAAAATTCCTCAAGGAACGAAAGATCCAATATAACTCCTACACGCCACGAGAAGACAGGAAAAACTTACTGCTCCTAAAAGGGATTCACTACTCGCATTGAGCCATTGAAGTGGAAGACGAGCTCCGGATTGAAGGACTGCCAGTGGTGAATGTCACACCATTTAAAGACAAGAAGGGACCAGGCAAGGTATACAACAATTTTGTTGTAGAGCTGGGAAAATCATGTGACGTCAGCGAGGTCTACAGGAAGACCTTGATCATGAACCAGAGAGTACACTGGGAGCGATTGAAATCCAATGACCTTGTACAATGCCGAAACTACCAGCGGTTTGGACACGTTGCAACTAACTGTGGACGCCAATACGTATGCGAGTAGTGCAAGGAGGAACACGATCCTGGAATGTGCAAGCGCAAGGAAAAAGCGGGATCGGACGTATGATGTGCGAACTGCCAAAAGGAAGGTCATCCAGCAAGCTTTAAGGGTTGCCCAACTCTTAAAGCAAAACTGACCGAAAGGAACAAGGTCCTGGCCGAGCAAAAATCTTAAAAGGAGTTTGTTGCCAAGTCCGCCTGTACCGTAACCCGCCCAGCAGTTAGTTTCGCTAACGTGGTCAACGGAGGCACAACACCCAAACCAGCAGCTTTCAAGAACCAGCAGCAGAAACAGCCACAACCAACAAGGACCCCAGCCAAAACCATTTCAGCAAGTACAGCACCAGCAAAGATATCCAGACCAACATCAACTTCGTCAGCGATGAACCTCAGCTCTGAAGTGCAACGTATTTTCGGATCCAACCTCATGTCTGTGATGGAAAAAGCTAGGAGTGCTGTACCACATAATTATGGTCAGCTAAGCGAGGGGGAAAAGTCCATGGCGCTGGCCACCTTCATATTCCAGTTATGCAACTAAAGAAACTCCGAACACTGACGTATAACGCAAACTCGTTATACAGCCTGGAAAGAAGGACGTCATTCAACTTATTTGTGAAGAACAACAACCCGAAAATTGCGCTCATCAGCGAGACCAACGTAACCAAATGCAACAACATTGATATCATTGGTTACAAAACTTTCCGGAAGGACAAGAAGGAGGACCGGAAAGGCACAGCTATTTACTTGCGGAAGAATCTGTCGCCCAACACCAAAGAAGTCACCATATCTGGTCTGAAGACTAGTAAAGCCACCGCCGTCACCATACAAATAGGAAGAGATGAGACCCTCACCATCATCGGCGTGTATTTCAAATGCCATTCCAGCATGAGAAATATACAAAGCGACCTATACGTCTTCAACAGCGTACTTCAAAGGAGCACATATGGACTAATCGCCGGAGACTTCAATGCAAGACATCACCTTTGGCTGGATACCACAGTTTCACCCGAGGGAAAAGCGATTGCAGACTGGTTGGACGCTTACTAAACCAACTAACCAACTTTTCCCCGAACACCATCTACATTCGATTTTTTTATTTCAACTTCTAATTTTGTTTATTTACTTCCAGAAATCTGCAACTACACCTGTAAACTTGTAAACAGCGACTTGGATCATGAAGCTGTTCAGCTTAGCATCAAGCTCCACCAACCCATCTGCCTAGCAACAGAGCCAACAGAGAACTTCATTAATTATAGACGACTGGATGCTAAACAACTCCAACGGCACATTGAAGAAAATATTACGCTTCCCCCTTAAAACCGGAACCTGCTAGACAGTGAAATAGACGCTGCTGTAGATGATCTGGAGCTAGCTGTCTGTGATGCATTGGAAGTCCAAAAGCGGCCTAGGACGTCAAGGGATAAGTACCAACATCTTCCCGTGTACATACAGAATCTGTACGCACACAGACAACGGCTGAGGAAACGGCTTCAAAGGATACATCAGAGAGAGCTGAACACCACCAACAGCAACTACCCGACGGTTTGGAGCGAGTTGCAATGTGTCAACGTCATGTTCCGAAACTCTGTGCAGCATCATAACAACATCCAGTTCCAGAAGCGGCTACAAGCAATCAAGCCAGGACCAGAAGCTTTCAAGAACATTAATAAAATCGTTGGAAAACAGGCCCCAATTCCGGAAATCCATCAACACAGGACAAAGTGGAAATGTTCGCCAAATATTTCGAGGGAAACTTCACACCAAACCCACCTGATGATCCAGCGTTTCTGAACGAAGTCGAAGCATCCATTCAGCAAACCCTGCGGCCAAATCCGGAAAGCGTCGTTTTTAGTGACTCCAACCCAGAAAGTGACCCAACGGATAGCACACATCTCTGCAATATGGAGGAGGTAGCAGACATCATCGGGAATTCAAAGCCAAAAAAGTCAGCCGGACCAGACGGAGTCTCAAACTACATCCTGAAGAGGCTGCCACATGCAGTGATGATCCTTTTAACTATCATCATGAACAACTGCATCAATAACTGTTACTTCCCCCAAAGGTGGAAAACAGCTAAGATCGTGGCCATCCCGACGACACTAACAATCGTGTGTCCAATTACAGGCCAATCTCGCTTTTGAACAACATAATTAAAATACTGGAAGAAGTATTACTTCGTAGACTAAAGAGCTCAAGCAGCGAAAACCCCATCATCCCGGACATGCAGTTTGGCGTAAGGGAAAAGCACTCCACTTTGCATCCGCTCCTGAAGTCTTAGCATGACATCACCATAGCGCTCAACAACCATCGTGTCACCGTTGGATGCTTTCTGGACGTCGAGAAAGCATTCGACAGCGTATGGACTGAAGCCCTTATCCATAAGCTTCGCGTATTAAATTTACCCCCGTGGACAACTGCAAATCACAAGTGAAGAACATCAAAGCCGGAGTTGCCCAATGTTCGAAGCTAGGCCCCCTCCTCTACAGCCTGATGACATCTGACCAACCATTGCCATCTGGATGCGAAAATCTCCTGTATGCTGATGACTCCCTTACGTATGCCACCTCGATGTCTCCCCGGTAGCGTTACGAAAAGTTGAGCACCACGTCAATAGACTCTACGCCTTCTACAAGAAATGGGGCATCCGGATAAACACCTCCAAATCGGAGCTTGTGTGTTTCAGGAGACCCAGTAGAGGTAGTTGCAGCGCAGCCATGAAGGAACTTCAAATGTTCGAAAGAAAGTTACTAAGGATTTGTACCGGACTACATTTTGATCGGCAGCTAATGAGACATCACAGCAACGAGCGTCTTTACACAGAGGCCAGCATCATCCCTCTGGACAGGTACCTACTGCTTCAAGCAAAGAAGCTTGTAGGACTCACTTACAGTCACCCAAATCAACTGATTTTTTTTTTTTTTTTTTTTATATTCCACGCGCGCAAAAGGGGTTATGGCTACCCTTAAAATGTTTTTAACACAGCACGAGCGATTAGGTAAGTAGGAGAGGATTTAGAAGGAGATACCGATGCACATTGGTTTTGAACGTTTGCACATCGAAATGGGAGGGGAAAGTCGAGTCAGGTAAAGCATTCCACATTCGTGTGGTGCGACTGAAGAAAGAATCTCTGTACATTACAGTACGTCCGAAGTTGGGCTCGAGGGTGAACTGATGGGCATTCCTTGAAGCGCGAGTATTACGGTTGAATTTTTTAAGGGGGGCAATGCAACTGGCTATTTCACTAGAACACTGATTATAATAATAGCGATAAAATAGAGAAAGACACGAAACATTACGGCGGTGTTCGAGAGATGTAATTGTTTCTGTTATAGATCTTTCGCCTATCATTTTTAAAGCTCTCTTTTGAATTCTGTCCAACAAACTCAAGTGAGTTCTTGGAGCTCCTGCCCAAACATGAGAATTGTACTCAAGTTTTGGACGAATAAAGGCTTTGTAGATCACAGCCAGATCAGAAGGGGAAAAAAACTTCTTGCATCTACGGAGAAAACCTAAACACTTAGCAGCGTTTTTGGCGACATCAAATATGTGGTCATTCCACAAAAGGTGGTCTGTGACACACACACCGAGAACTGAGAGCTGTTCGGTTTCCTCGATGCAAGTGCCGCTCATGGATAGCGGCATTGGGGGTGGGTTTCGCTTTAACGACAGGAGACAACATTGAGTTTTAGAAGCATTAAATTCTACGCGGTTTTTGATTCCCCATTGGACAGTGCTGTCGAGATCAGAATTTAATGAGCTTATCATACGCTGCCGTTCAAGTTCCACATCCGAAGGACATGGATGAGAATCTGTAAACGAATATGAGAAGCTGAGGGTACTGTCGTCAGCGAAACAGTTTAATGGATTAGAAGTTTCAGACAAAAGATCATTTATAAAAATAAGGAAGAGAGTCGGAGACAAAACGGAGCCCTGGGGCACACCAGCATTTATTTTGTGGATTTCAGACTTGAAACCGTCCAATACGACTTGTATTGAACGGTCCGAAAGGTAATTTCTAATCCAACGAAGAAGAGGTTCATCGAAACCAAATGCGCGCATTTTCGATAAGAGAGCTTGGTGCCAAACTCTATCAAACGCTTTTGAAATATCAAGTGCAATAATCTTACTTTCTCCAAAACGATGTAAAGATTTGTTCCACTGTTCAGTGAGATATACCATCAGATCACCAGTGGACCTATTGCTACGAAAGCCGTACTGCCGGTCATTAAGAAGCTTTCGTTCCTCGAGATATTTCTTGAGCTGGAAATTAATCAGCGTTTCCATGACCTTGGAAAGAAGGGACGTAAGTGCAATTGGCCGATAGTTAGAGGGTGAAGAAGATACGCCTTTTTTAGGGACAGGCTGGACAAATGCTGTTTTCCATCCACTCGGATAGAGACCAGTAGAGTAGGACAGATGGAAAAGCTTACGCAGTGGTTTTGCCAGCGTTGAAGAACACCTCTTCAGAACAATGGGAGGGATACCATCCGGGCCAGCGGATTTGTGTACATCGAGATCCTTTAGAACTCTAGCAACTGCACGAGTGCGAAAGAAGATTTGTCCCATAAAATCATTTACGCTCTCAAGTACAGGAGGAGTCATAACACTTTCTGGCAGCGTCGAATTAACAGCAAACTGTGCCGCAAGCAAATTGGCTTTATCTTGCGAGCTGACAAAAGGAGTATCATTGAAGACGAGCGTTGGAACCGAGGACGAGGTGGTATTTCGTATGTTTTTTACAAATGACCAAAAATTTTTACTACCTTTGGGACATTGTAGTATTTTTTGTCGTAATTTTTGATCATGTAAAAATTTGGTTCTTCGAATATGAACGTTACAGGTTTTTCTAGCTTGTTGAAACTTTTTCCGGTTTTCCTCTGTAGGCTTGGCTTTATAACATCGGAAGCTTACTTCTCTAACCCTAATAACCTCTTTACAGCTCGAATCAAACCATGAGTTTTCTTTGGGTTTGATAGATTTCACCCTATTCGGGATAAAATTTCTCATTCCACAAAGAATCAAGTTTGTAATCATATCTGCACTGGCGTCAACATCACTATCGAGGAAGCATAGTGACCAGTTAAAGCTCTTGAAGAAATTATTGAGACCGTCCCAGTTGGCTTTCTCGTATTGCCAAACGGTTCTCTTTGGGATTTTTTCTTTAACTGTGATTTGGTGGCACGAGAAATTTGCAGATATGACACAATGGTCTGATGAGCCTAGAGGAGATAATACACTAATAGTATATTTATTCGGGTCAGAGGTAAGGAACAAGTCTAGAGTGTTGGCGATTTGACCTGCAACGTCAGGAATCCGAGTAGGCTCGTCAACAAGCTGAGTCAGGTGGTTTAACTCAGCAAAAATCTCGACATACCTTCCTTCGGGTGTTGTCTGACCAGAATAACTGATGAGAAGGATGCCCACTCAGCAGCGACACTCCGAGCCGAGATATCTCAGTACGATGGACATCCTGGACGACAACATCATCACGGACAACGAGGAAACAGTTTCGTTCTACGCTGACACAGTGTCAGCATATCACTGCGGCTAAATGCCAACCCATCCCCCCACCAAAACCAAAACCACAACTTGACAACCGGGACGGAACACCCCGAGGACCATAAAGTCAGCCGATTTTTAGATTTAATTTTTTGACATGTATTTTATATTTTATAATTCTTTAAATTTAAGACAAAGTATGTGTGCCAAATTGTAAATATTATTTTGTTCAATAAATATATATATATATATATATATATATATACATATATATATATAGACATAGGATGGCAGACATTGGGGCGGGGTGAAATGTCATCATCTCAAGCACCTATTTCCCACACCTCAATATACACAAGGGGACTTGGCGGTCGCGTGAACAACAAACCGTCAACCAAATCGACCATGTTCCGATAGACGCGAGCCATGCTTCCAGTATGCGGATATTCATACTATATATATGTACGTATGCGGATATCCATGACCCCTCAACCCAGAACAGATGCCGTGAAAAGGTACGATGTCGAGAAGCTTAAATCACAAGAGAACGCCAGAACTTTCGCTAACTCTTAATCTGTCAGGTAGTCCACCACCAGCATCAAATGTAGAGGACCAGGAGAAATACTGTCAAGAAGCCATCAGAAGTGCCACCTCTGATGTGCTGGGTTTCACTAGGCGACCACAACGAAACCCCTGGTTCGATGAAGAGTGCCGGCTGACGCATGCCGCTAAGGATGAGGCCTACCAGGCAATGCTGCAGACTCGAACAAGAGCTGCTGAGAGAATAGCCCGGTAGCTCTACAGGCTGAAATGAAAAGAGGAACGCTGACTTCTGTGAGGCGCTCTAAGTGTTTGTTATCTTTGGATTCACGTAGTATCACAAAGGACCAACTTATGGTCTAAAGGTTAGACCGCACTAGGCGGAACTGCACTGCAGCGAAACTGGGATTCAAAATAATTTGTTTGAAATTTAATGAAGTTCAGTTGCCGCTTAGTGCGATATAGCTCATACTATTTCATACTAATAATGTTTTGCCGCGTCGTCAAGTGTAGTTCCGCTGCAGTTATGTGCGGTCGAACCTTAAGTGTGGCAGTTCCTTACTGGCAGCCACGTCCTCCTAACCTAACCTAATGCCGACCTCTCAGGAGGAAAAAGAGAGAGCACGAGAAGCGGGTGGCCGAGTATATTGAGGGTTGTAGCGGCAGGGGAGATGTTCGATTCTATCAGAGGGTGAAACGATCCACCCAAGGATACAAAGCTAGAACGGAAGTCTGCCGAGATGAGAGTGGTAATATGGTAGTAGACACACAATCAGTGCTGAGGATCTGGACAGAAAACTTCTCTAGACTGCTTAACGGCAAAGACAGCCAAGATTCCGCTAGTAGGCAGAACGCTTCATTCAACTTGAAGGATGATGGCCAACAGTTCTGTCCACCCGACCTAACCGAAGTGCGGCTGGCGATATCCAAACTTAATTCGTACAAGGCTGCTGTTGCGGATGGCTTACCAGCCGAACTATTTAAATCAGCGGGAGATGAATTGGTTAGGAGCATACACCAGCTCATCTGCAAAATTTGGTCGGATAAAAGTATGCCCGACGAATAGAACCTCGGTATAGTGTGCCACATCCATAAAATGGGAGATGCTCTGAAATGCACCAACTACAGAGGAATTAGTCTCCTAAACGTCGCTTATAAAATCTTGTCAGCTATACTGTGTGACAGCCTAAAACCTTTTGTCAACGATCTGATCGGCCCCTACAGTGTGGTTTTAGGCCATGCAAGTCAACCGTCCACCAAATGTTTACACTCCTACAGATTCGACAGATCGATACACACCACCTTTTTATAGATTTTAAAGTCGCGTATGATAGCGTAAAAAGGGACGAATTACACAGAGCCATGCTATATCTCGGCATCCTTGCTAAACTCGTCCGCTTGTGCAGGATGACCACAGAGAAATCTCGCTGCTCCGTCAAAATTGCTGAGAACACCACCGATTGCTTTGATGTTGAGAAAGGATTGAGGCAAGGCGACGCGATATCATACAACCTATTCAACATCGTTCTTGATGCATTTGTACGCAATGCACATGTCAACACCAGCGGTACAATTTATCAAAAGTCCGTTCAATTGCTTGTGTTTGCAGATGACATAGACATTGTTGGCAGAAAGAAGCGAGCTGTGGCAGCCGCATTTGCGTTCGTTTAATCGGAGGTGGCTAAAATGGGATTGGCGTCATCGAGAGAGGAATCTCAACATCGTCGACTCGGGCAAAATATCACGATTGACAGATATAACTTTCAAATTGTCAAGGACTTTGTCTACCTGTGCCTACGTTATGTAACTTGGTCGAGAACTTCGCGCATCAAGAAAAAGTGGAACAAGAAATCCCAACGTTTCTCGATAAAAATTATCTGTTTCTGTATCTCGATGTGAGAAACAAACATTTTAAACTCACATTCCACTGGAGTATTGGAAACTAAAAGTCAAATAACAAACAAATGTGGGAAAATGAATAAGGGTATTTCAGGGTTGCATAAACTTGCTTTTATATCTACTGGTCAGCAATGAAATTTTGGCCGAACCTTGCATTTTCGGTATAACAAGATATTTTTAATTATATGTAAGGAGGGATTCAGTGCGAGTATAAAATTGAGTTTTCAGGGTCGAAAACCCTCCGCGATGGCAGCTATTTTGGTAAAGGTAGTGTAAGCAGCTTTAGGTGATATCTTGAAAACCATTAAACCCACGAAAAAATTTCAAACACTATAACTTTAGAAAATTGAATTGTTTACAATTTATGTTGAGTCACTTTTAACTTTAAAATTGATTAAAAGAAATTAAAATTAAGAAAAAAAAAAACAATATTTACAAGAAAAATATCATTAATGGACTAAACTTTTTTGTCACCTAAATTTTAATTTTATGTTTATATGGTGCGTACTAAGTAGAAGTGTTCTGATAAATGCCTCCTAGGCACTGTTGTAATTTCAATGGTCCTTGACTAATGATTCTCAATATACCACACATAAACTGCTTACACTGCTTTTTTCAAGATGGTGGCCAACGCCGAAGGCTTTCGACCTCGAAAACTCAATTTTATACTCGCACTGAAACCCCCTACACATAAAATTAAAAATATCTTGTTATACCGAAACTGCGGGGTTCGACTTACTTGCTGATCAGTAGAAATAAAAGCAATTTTATACAACTATGGGAAACACTTTATACCTACCAAATAGTGATACAATTTGTTTCATGTTACTAACGGTTCTGAAGATATCAGGGAAAACTTGTTAACCTATTTTTTTCTAGATGGCAGCCAATGCGGAGGGCTTTTGACCCCGAACACACACAATTTTATATTTGCACTAAACTCCTTTACACACCTAATAAAAATATCTTGGTCTACCCAAAATTCAAGGTTTGGCCAAAATTTTGTAATTTTTTTCCTAATAGAAGCAAGTTTATGGAACTACCAGAAACACTTTTAAGTGGACTCTAATAAAAAATTGAAAATCAAAATAAGAAAGAAAAGAGACAGATATTTACTAAACAAGAAGCACAAACTGCCGCGTACTGAAGAGCCGCTGCTGCTTAAGTGCAGTATATCAAAAAAGTATGGAGCAGTTTCTCTACTTCCAGTCATTTTTACATTTCTCACTTGATTTTTCTTGTCGAGTTGTTTTGACAAATTATTAATATATCGAGAAATTATCTCGACTTTTGTCTTACAGAAACAGTTTTACTCACATATTTCCAGGCTCATGAGGAGTTTTATTCCACAACGTTCCAAGTCGAGAAAATTAAACTTACAGAACCGGGTGAAAATGATTTGTATGCATCGTTCACATCGTTTTTGTTCTGATTCACGTGTTTCATGCGAGAAATTTCTTGATGCGAGAGTTACAGAACGTAGGCACTGGATTTCACTACACACTGAAAGAATCGGATGAAAATCTGCTAGAGTGCTTTAAGAGGAAGATTCTTCGTGTGATTTTTGGTCCGGTGTGTATCGAAGGAGTGTGGATGAGAAGATTCAACGACGAGCTATACGGGCTATACAGCGACATGGACCTGATCAAAAAGCTAAAAATACAGCCGCTGAGATGGCTGGGGCACGAGGAGCGTATGGACAACAACGTACCTGCCCGACGAGTCTTCGAATCCAACCCCGATGGGGTACGCAGCAAAGGAAGAACCCGTAACATGTGGCGCACACAAGTGGAGGACGACATCAAACAACTCGGTGAGCGCAACTGGAAGCTGCTAGCTAGGGACAGAGCTGCCTGGAGGGGCTTGTTAGTTGAAGCCGAAGCCCATCCTGGGCTGTTAGTGCCATCTAAAGTAAGTAGGTAAGTATGGTGTTTGTTACTTGTGCATAATCATCTTCATACTCGGGTGCACTTTTTTGTTGTCTTTTGCACTGACACTGGCACTTGCATTATGTTGTTGTTAAATATTTAAGTATGGGCTATTTTTGTGTTATTTTTTTTTTTAATTTCGCGGCGGGACTACAATAGGTAATCATCCAATTTGTTGGGCTATATAGCGACTGCAATGACCAGACCATCGCCCTTACAATCCCCAATTTCAGCCTTTCGTCTATGGTTGGGAAACTAGCTTTTGGTAAAATTGTTAAAGTCATGTCAAAAGGTCTTTAGCTTTTTGTAATTTGATTTTTTGCATACAGTGACAGATTTTAAGGAGGATTCAATATTCTTCCTAAATCTTTATCCTCATATTTCACTCAATAAATATCATAAATTATTTAAGGTTATGGAGGACTCGTAAAGAGTTTTTGAGAAAAAAAACTAGTATTTAAACGAATGACTAGGAGTGTATATGAAAGCAGACAGTCCCCACTTTTTTGAAAGTTCTGTTTTTCTGTTCCTCGACTTGCAGCCTAAATCGCTACAGCTATTTTCTTCAAACTTCGGAATTGACGTTTTTAAGGGATTCTCTAGAGATGAAAAATAATTTTATGTAGCTACAATAATATACAAAAAATTATCTATCTCAAAAACTGATCTAACTATTTTGATAAAAAAAAACTACAAACTACTGCAAAGGAAATTTTTAATATTTTGGTAAAAAAAAAATACCAATAACTGTAATAATACCTCATTCAAATCCATTTTAAAGTTTTGTATAAAGCTTCCTTTTATTGATCCAAAATAAAAATGTTTGGGCATATTGACAAAGCACTCGTTGCAATCAGCATATTGGACTGTAAAATTAATTTTATAATTTATGTTTAATAGATGGTACAATGAAATAGGTTTATGAAAGTAAAATTTACTTATTGGATCCGATGAATTCCGTATTATATAAATATATTTCATGCTTGGATCTAAATGATTTGGATTGATGCTTCCAAAATGACAGTGTAGTATAGGAGTTTTTACGAAGCTTTGAATAATTTTCTAAACAAAAAACAATTTTTTAAACAAAACTTGTGTTATTTTGTGCATTAAAAAATTATTCTTCTAAATTATTTTACCTTTACTTCTACATAGACAGGCTCAGCAGGAGCATCTCGCACTTTCGCTTTTTTACTTTTCTTTTTTCCTTTTGTTGTTTTTTTGGCTATACAAAATTAAATTTAAGTTTTTTTTTATTTAGAATTCATTTAAACAAAAATCAAAAACCAAAAATTTGTTAAATTAATATTTAAATTTACCAATGTCGTCGTCTTCTTCACTCCCTAAATGTTTTTTATGGTTTTGTAAATCGGTGTAGTAAAATTTATTTTGATAAAAGCAGCATGTAAGCAATTATATGATTTTATTTTTTTTAATTAAATTTAAAGCATGCATTACAAATAAATAATCAAATAAAATGAAAAACATATTTGATCGAAAATCATACCTGACGGAATGGAGCTTTTTGCACTTTCTGCATCAGTTCTTGTTTCCATTCCATCGACTAATACTACATTTTGACCTATTTCCGTAGTAGATGGAGTTTTAACAGGAGGTCTTGGTTTTGCTTAATTTTTTGAATTAATGGTAAAATATTAAATTTATTAATTTACATTTGATGTAATTTGCTATATACATAAAACATGGGTAATAGTTTTCTTAAAAATACTCTTCATGTTTTGTGTTTTACCTTTTAAGTCTTTTTTCCAAGACTTTTTATCCTTCTTATCAGACTCGATGACTTGAGGGGGTGAGACTGTGAAATAATACAATTTTATTTTAGTAGATTATACTGACAGATTATTATTTGCTAAAAACGTAGAAATAACACTTTTGAAAAAAAAAAAAAAATCAAAATTTGTAAAAACAATATTCTACAATTAAATACGATCACAACAAAAACATTAATGTTAAAAAAGGAGCCATGTTCTTTTTTTTGCGTTTTTGCGTCAGCCGTAAAAAGTAGTGAGATATAAAAGTACGCCAAGTTAATCATAATCCTACACAAACCGGAAGTGCTCTCAATATATTTAAAATTAATTCCGTGAAAATGGGTGGTTGCCGCGGCCACTGAATGTAAAATCTCAAAGTTTTAATTTCCCCTTTGCTTGCATGTCAAGTCCTATCGCTCTACCAAATTTCATCGCTCTACGACAATCAGAAGTTCTCTTTATACTTGATATCAATTCTGAGAATATAGGCGGGTGCCACGACCCTGAATGGGTAATTTAAAATTTTCCAATATCTCCTTTTTATTGATCACATGATCTACCAGTCTACCAAATTTTATTATTTTGCAACAATCTAAAGTGATCCCTATAATTAATAACAATTCTGAGAAAATTGGCGGATGCCACGTCCCATGAATGTTAAATATCAAAATTTAAAATTTTGCATTTGGTTGCACTTCTAGCCCTACCATTTTTCCAAATTTGATCATTCTACGACAATCAGAAGTGCTCCTCATAATTGATATAAATTCTTATTCAAATGGGCGAATGGCACGCACCCTGAATGTAAAATCTCAAATCTTAAAATTTTTGCTTCGCGTACACTTTCAGCCCTGCCGCTGTACCGAATTTCATGCCCCCTGAATGTAAAATCTCATATCTTAAAATTTTTGCTTCGCGTACATTTTCAGCCCTGCCGCTGTACCAAATTTCATCTTTCCACGAAAGTCAGAAGTGTTCCAAATAGTTTATATCAATTCTATGAAAATGGGCGGATACCACGCCCCCTGAATGAAAAATCTCGAATTTATAAAATTTTTCCATTGCCTGCACTTTAAGCCCTACCGCTGCGCTGTACTAAATTTCATCAATCTACGACAATCGGAAGTGCTCCAAGTAATTTATATCAATTCTATGAAAATGGGTGGGTACCACGCCCCTTGAATGGAAAATCTTAAATTTTTTCCTCTGTATACACCACTAGGCCTACCGTTGCGCGAAATTACAAGATTCTACGATGTCGGGAAGTGCTCCATAATTTTGATGATCTGTCAGTGAGTCAGTTACGGTTTTTGCTATTTTTGCAGTCTTATATCACGGGAACCTCTGATGCTTTAGAATTGAAATTTGGTGAGTTGTGTAAACCTGGTGACTTTATGGGTACTGAAGTTAGAGGGAGAGAGAGTTTGATCCTGTAAAAAGGGTGTAGCCAGAACTTGGCTGGGCATGTGTACTACCGTGCCCTACTCTGCGGGACATATTATTTCCATATGAAACAAGGTTTCTTGCATTTTCAGATTGAATATTTCAAAAATAGGGTTTATTGGAATTTAGTATTTTCGAAATCGTATTGAGGGTAACGAAACCTTGGGTAAGAAACCTTTCAGTGCACAATTATGTTGCAATTTAGTGTTGTCGAAATCCTAGGCAATTGATTTTTTGTTGATTGATATTACCAAACCTTTTTCCATTAACTTTTTTAATTTGCATTTAAAGAAAGAGTTTTTAAACATGGAAATGAAAACAAGAGTTGTTATTTTTATTTTATGCTTATTAGTATGTTAGTTATGTTGAATGTTCAAAAGGGTAGTTATGTGCATTGAAGAGGACGCAAGCGTCCACAGGTTTTACTCAAAACCAACCTCTGTCTACCAACTCCTACTTTCACCTCCTAATGGTGAACATCGGGTGTCTAGTACCTCAGCTGGAGACGGGGTTTAAATCCCCGTGGAAAGCTGTTGGGGACAGCCAACGAGAGAGGGGGTGGTGGAGTGTTCCCACTAAGGCACTTCTCCTTTCATTGAGGCGGCAGCGGACGAATTCTCTAGATGGAATCAACGGTGGCATCTACAGTTCCAGTTAGGTTGAACTACTTAGTGAACACCTTATATGGGCTACTACGACATATTTGTAGCTCAGGCCTATAAGGAGCGGTTTATCCGGCTCCCTACCCTTGGAATTATACGAAGGGTCTGGTCCTTCGGTGCGTCGGGGTAACTTCCCTACCACGTAAAAAAAATTGTTCCGACACAACAACAAGCCTCGGATATGATTGATTTTAAAGTTGACGACCCCAGCAAACGAAACAAGGACAATGAATTTCGGATCTGCACGTGGAACGTCCTTATACAGAACACGTGCAGCCGAACAATTAGTGGAGAACCTGGACAGGCTAAAGGCTGACGTAACAGCCATCCAGGAAGTGCGATGGGATGGAGAGGGCATACGGAGACTGAAAACGTGTGACATCTACTATGGCGGGTGCTTGAAGGAACAGGGTCAGCGGCTCTTTGGTTGTGGTTTTGTGATAAGGGGAAGACTTAGGCAAGAAGTCTTGGGCTTCCGAAGTGTAAGCGAGCGCCTGGTCACAATCCGCATCAAAGGCAAATTTAAGAACATTTCGCTGATCTGTGTTCACGCCCCCCATGAAAGGAGAGAGGACTCAACCAAAGAAGCATTCTACGATCTCCTGGAGACAACGTATAATATGTGCCCGTAGTACGACGTGAAGATCATTCTTGGTGACTTCAACGCAAGATTCGGTTCGATAGTCGGAGGACACAGCCTACAGGACGAAACTTCCGGCAATGGACACAGGCTGGCAGACTTTGCGGCCGGGCGAAATGTCATCATCTCAAGCACCTACTTCCCACACCTCAATATACACAAGGGGAATTGGCGGTCGCGTGATCAACTAACCGTCAACCAAATCGACCACGTTGCGATAGACGCGAGATATGCTTCCAGTATCTTGGACGTCCGAACGTTCTGAAGGGCCAACATTGACTCGGATCACTACCTGGTGGTAGCTAGACTACGTGTGCGGATATCCATGACGGGACAACGCAGAGGAGATGCTGTGAAAAGATTCGATGTCGAGAAGCTTAAATTGCAAGAGACCGCTAGAACTTTTGCAGACCACGTAACTCTTAATCTCTCAGGAGGTCCGCCACCAGCATCAAGAGCAGAGGTCCAGTGAGAACACTGTCAATAAGCCATCAGAAGTGCCGCCTCTGAACTCCTGGGTTTCACTAGGCGAATACAACAAAACCCCTGGTTCGATGAAGAGTGCCGGCTAGCGCATGCAGTTAAGGACGAGGCTTACCAGGCAATGCTGCAGACTCGAACAAGATCTGCTGAGTGAGTAGTCCGGGAGCTCTACGGGCTGAAACGTAAAGAGGAACGCCGTCTTCTCAGGAGGAAAAAGAGAGAGCACGAGAAGCGGGCGGTAGAGTCTATTGAGGGTTGTAGCGGTAGGGGAGATGTTCGAAAATTTTATCAGAGGGTAAAGCGATCCACCCAAGGATTCAAGGCTAGAACGGAAGCCTGCCGAGATGAGAGTGGAAATATGGAAGTAGACACAGTCAGTGCTGAGGATCTGGAAAGAACACTTCTCTAGGCTGCTTAATGGCGAAGACAGCCAAAATGCCGCTAATAGGCAGAACGCTCCATTCAACTTGTACGGTGATGGCCAAGACTTCTGTCCACCCGACCTAACCAAAGTGCGAAACTTAAGTCGTACAAGGCTGCTGGTGCGGATTTAAATCAGCGGGAGATGAATTGGCTAGGAGCATACACCAGCTCATCTGCAAAATTTGGTCGGAGGAAAGTATGCCCGATGAATGCAACCTCGGAATAGTGTGCCCCATCCATAAAAAGGGAGATGTTCCGAAATGTACCAACTACAGAGGAATTATTCTCCTAAACGTCGCTTATAAAATCTTCTCGGCCATCCTGTGTGACCGCTTAAAACCTTTTGTCAACGATCTGATCGGCCCATATCAGTGCGGTCTTAGGCCAGGCAAGTCAACCGTCGATCAAATGTTCACACTCCGACAAATTTTAGAAAAATCCCGGGAATTCCAGATCGATACACACCAGCTTTTTATCGATTATAAAGTCGCGTATGATAGCGTGAAAAGGGACGAATTATACAGAGCCATGTCGAGTCTCGGCATCCCTGCCAAACTCGTCCGCCTGTGCAGGATGACGATGGAGAAATATCGTTGCTCCGTCAAAATTGGTAAGAACACCACCGATTCCTTTGATGTTGAGAAAGGATTGAAGCAAGGCGACGCGTTATCATGCAACCTATTCAACATCGTTCTTGAAGCCATTGTACGCAACGCACATGTCAACACCAGTGGTACAATCTATCAAAAGTCCGTTCAATTGCTTGCATATGCGGATGACATAGACATTGTCGGCAGAACGAAGCGAGCTGTGGCAGGGGCATTGAATCGGAGGCGGCTAAAATGGGATTGGCGGTTAATGAGGACAAGACGAAGTATATGCTGTCATCGAGAGAGGAATCTCAACATCGTCGACTCGGGCAAAATATCACGATGGACAGATATAACTTCGAAGTTGTCAAGGACTTTGTCTACCTGGGCTCCACTATTACATCGCAGAATTACATCAGTGCAGAGATCAAGCGAAGAATTACTCTTGCCAACCGCTGTTTCTTCGGCCAAGGAGACTTTATACAAGACCCTAATCATCCCGGTCCTGCTTTATGGGTCAGAAGCATGGACACTGAAAGATTCGGATAAAAATCTGCTAGGGTGCTTTGAGAGGAAGATTCTTCGTGTGATTTTTGGTCCGGTGTGTATCGAAGGAGTATGGAGGAGAAGATTCAACGACAATCTATACGGGCTATACAACGACGTTGACCTGGTCAAAAAGCTAAAAATACAGCGGCTGAGATAAATGGGGCACGTGGAGCGTATGGACAGCAACGCACCTGCCCGACGAGTCTTCGAATCCAACACCGATGGGGTACGCAGCAGAGGAAGAACTCGTTACAGGTGGCGCAATCAAGTGACTGACGACATCAAAGCACTCGGTGTGCGCAACTGGAAGCGGCTAGCTAGGGACAAACTTGGCTGGATGGAGGGGCTTGTTAGTTGAGGCCGAAGCCCATCCTGGGCTGTGAGCGCCATCAAAAGTAAAGTAAGTAAGTTATGTTGAATTATTCAGAATCATATGATACATTTTTTTTCTTCAAATATATTTTGAGCATGAGGATGAAAACTTTTTTTAATTGTATTAATGACTTCACTTCTCAAATTTGTTATTATTGGGTCAGATGAAATGAGCATTCTATTGAAAATATCTGTGAGGGTGTCTTTTCAAGAAGTTTTTAGGCTGAACTGTTCTCGAAAGACTTTAAAATCTCGGTTTTTTGACTCCAAAGTCCAAAGCTTTCTCGCTTAACTGACCTATAGGTAGAAGGCAATTTGAAGCAATTACATGTCCATGAATAAGAATTTTGTGAACCGTAGTACTCATATAATACCATGGGTAAAGTGTCACAAATTGAACGGCAGTATCTTGACAATAAGTTTTGAATTGTTCATCATTGAGTTTGAAACCACTTAAAATGCATTGTAAGATTACATGAAGTTTTTCAATAAGTTTTTCGTCGTCCAGATGCATACAAACTTCTTTTTTCAAAAAACCGTCTAGCAACATTTCCTGTGTTTGTGTTTCCATATTCAGGCTTAGGCTTGTCTGCAATATGTCCAGTTTTTTCTCTGAATTCTTTTTGAATCAGCATTTTATTCTCTTTACCAATTATTTCCGTTGTTCGGCTGTTCTCCATTCCTGGACCGGCAATTTGTAAGCCACATGCAAAAGACATTCAAATAACCGAATCCATGCATGCAAAGTGGATAAACCGAATGATAGATATTCCTCCGAAATGGGCATATTAATCATAATATCATAAAATTGCTTTGAAGTAGCTTTACACAAGTAACATCTAAGGGCAGATTTGGTATTGCTTAAATTATTGCAAAGCTTTCCATCAATCATTGAAAAAATTAGACTATGTTTAACAACGAGGTTCTTATTGTTGATGGTAATGCTGGTGTTTTGGACATTTTGAATTTGCAATACAGTGATAATCTTTTTGTTTTTGACTAATTCATCGCTTTCTTTTTCAAAAATAATTTTCAGTGGCCGACAATAACGGGGAGATGATGGGCAAGGGTTTTTCCAAAAAAATTTTTGATTGCCAGAAAGTTGCAAGGGCACAAGACACCTCATAAACACATATTTATCACCACTTTCGTGAGGCTTTAGAAATGTTTGATGGTATTGGCTATGCCCAGAGCTACCATCAAACCCCCATTTAGATGTTAAAGTCAGTTCAACGGTATCCAGGTCAAGGGTCAGGGAATTGAAAAGGTTTGATTGATTAATCTCAATTTTTTCAGTTGTATGGTCCAGGAGATTTTGTATTGGAACTTGAGCATCAATTTCAGTGACTTCTACGTTCTGTGGGTAGCAGCTTTGTTTCTCTTTTTGAACGTCCTTATATGAAGGAAATACAATTTTTGCATAATTTCTAATGACATTATACTGATGTCGAGACAGTTTAGCTTCCATCATCATTGACAAAACATCTAAAGTAGAAATATTTTGTAACTTATTACAGCCTTGCAATTTGTTTAAAAAATCTGGGGATGATGTTGCTTCATTGACCAAATCAGCTTCTTGTTTTTGACCAGTTGCTCCGTAAGCTCATTTGAGCTGCAAGAACAAGTTCAGATGTTGGAACAGTACTTCGATACTCAGACGTGCGCTTTCATTTTTTCTGCTCACTACTGTTGGCAAAATCAGGCGCAGGGCATCCAGCGGTTGAAGGGTATTTTTAGATCGAAATATTTTTATTAAGGCTACTTTTTTCAGAAGAAAAAAACGTTTTTTCATTCGGTGTGACCGATCCCATTTTATTATGAACTGGGATTTAAAGTGTTTCAAAGCTACTTTTAAATTTGTGATGTGACTTGGGCTACAAAAACTTTTATTTTTTATTTTCTAAGAACTTTTGATCAATGTTTGTTTGTTTGCTCAAGAAATAAATTTCGACCTAAAAACAAGTTGCAAAGTGCAAAATGAATTGTAAAGAGTAAGTGATATTACGTTTATTTTTAAAGTAGATGTCAATTGACTTCATATTTTTTATTTAAGGCTCAAAATTGTGAATAAAATAGAAAGTATAATATTTTATTGGTATATTACAAATATTGCTGAATATCATAGCATACTCAAATGCAAACCTATAGAAGGTACAAATGTTCGACGTAATAAATGTTTTCCCAACTTTTTTTTTATTTAAATGTTTGTTTGAAAAATTCAAAAATATTGTAAACTTGCAATTTATAGATCAAAAAAGGAGCAGAGAAATTGTATTGAAAAGAAGGACTTTTGCTATAGCAATATTTAGATAATTAAAAATAAAAATTGAAACATTTAAAAACAATTTTATTATAAAATTAAATTATCATAAATTATTGAGTTATATTCACCGATTTTTTTTTTAAATAAATTTATAAAAAGAAGTTATCAATTTTTAGCTTTTTTTATTTAAAAAATCGAAAAAAAAATATTTGGGGCAAAAGTCAAGCACTTTTGTTCTTGTGGTGTTATAGGAATAGTGTTCCTGAAACTTTCCTCACTTTCAGACCTGCTTGACTTTTGTCCCAACAGAAGATATGAAGTGAAAAAGTACACTAAAATTATTATATAAACCACTGAGGATGGTGTACTGATGTCAAACACTTCGGTCTAAGACGTTTGACTTTCAGCCTTCCCCTGGCTAGACGACCACCAAAATGCGCGAAAATCAACTTTTGGGGTGAAGGTGATTACCACATAAATGATACTTCTTCTTCATTTGACCGGCGATTGTCATGATGTCGAGGTGGACCACAACTCTCCCACTCAACTACTTCCCCTAAGGTTCCACTTGTGGGGTTGACCTCAGAAACCGACGACAGGCCTCCCGGTTTTGGATTGTTCCAATTAAATGCAGGTGTCGTTTAATTTGTTTCATCCAGGAGTTTTTGCGCCTGCCTTTCTTCCGCGATTGTGTTGGAACGTCTTGTTCTGTTACCTTTTGAACTGGGTTCTCATGGTATCTTTTTTGTACATGACAGTATACCAGCTAAGTTGGTCATGCTGTATTTTGGCCAAGATGGTATTTTTGACCTTTAGGCTTCCTTGGATTCTCTTGCTTCTTATTCGATCACGCTTTCTCACTCCTGCTGTCATGTGAAGCATCTTTATTTCAGCTGTCGTCAATTTACTCTCATACTTCTTGTACATTGTCCAACAATGTGAACCGTGTGTAAGCGATGGACAAACGACTGCCGTGTAGAGCTTTCCTTTTAGCTTAGGGGGCATTTTTCTATCACAGAAGATTGCAGAGTTTTCCCGCCACTTCATCCACCCTACGCATGTTTGATGTCATCATCACAAGATCCTTTGCTAGAACTTTTCGCATTTGGGAAGCACTGTTTCATTCAAATAGATGTCCAGAATAGGCCTGTGTGTGGATCAGAAAATGAAAAGTATAGGAATTCGGTCTTTTTCGCGCTAATTCGGTAACCATTTCCCTCTAGAACACCCACCCATATATCAAGTGCTCGTTGCAAGGACACACCATTTTCACTTATGATGGCTACATCGTCAACAAAGAATAACTGATTCACTTTGGGGTCCGTCAATTTATCCTCAAGCTGAAAGTCAAGGACAGTAATAAAGAGCAAAGGACAAAAGAACAAAAGACGCTTTCCTGGTGCACACCTACTCTAATTGGGAACTCTTCGGTGATTCCTGCGGGGCATCTCACCTTTGTTTTAACTTGCTCGTACATGTCCATGACCATCTGCACGTAGACTTCCGGAACTCCTCGTTGCGTAGAACAAAAACGATCGAACGATATCGTTTTGGAGATAGCTGTGTAGCTGTCTTTATTTTTCTCTACTGAAGTGATAGGGAAAGCGATATTTAAAACGATATCGTCCTATCGTTTTCGTTTAACGTGATGAGGCCCCAGATCTCGTGGTTGTCTGTCGATTTTTTTTTTTCCAAAATCGACCAATACAATATGCATATCTGTTGAGGAATTCCAATATGTTTCAATTCTGATTCTTATACTCTGAATAGAATCTGTGGTTGTTTTGCCCGAAACAAACCAGCACTGGTAGTCAGATGGCCGTATTATTTTTCGTAGGCGGCCATCCAATATCCGCTCAACGATCTCTATGGTGTATGATACCAGCTTGATCGAACGGTAGCTGTCGCAATTTCGCACATAAAAACGTCCTGATTTAAAAATGTGTGTCCAAGAAGTTTTGGTTTCAGCCTTGTAATTCTCAGACGCATATAAACTTTTCCCAAATGCATTTTTGAAATTAAAACCAGGCCAACATTTTTCCTATTAATAACCAAAATTATGATACACCAAAAAATCGGAAAATCCAAAACGTTTTGGTTTCAGCCTTGTGCTTGCCAGACCACAACAACTTTTTTATACTTTTATCAGGTATAACCAAAAGAATCAGGGGCGGATCCAGGGGGCTTGGCTATAGGGGTTAGGGCCCCCCATAACCGATTCCTAAAATTAATTAAAATATAGAAAGCAATTATAATACCACGTGTAGAGTTTTATTTTCGTCTCAATTATTGTTAAGCTGATAAATTTGATGGAAATCAGAAAAAATAACGAAATTGGTGCTGAACAATTTACATCTTATGTAATTTTTTTTCTAAGCCCCAAAAGAATTTGTTTGGGGCTAATTTATTCTAGAGAGTGTTTGGGGTTTAACACTTCGCACTGTCAAAATCTGGAAATGGGGCTAAAGCTTGAAGAGATAATTTAAGAAATGATGTCGGGGCTGAACGATTAACATTCTAAATGCAACAACAATTTACTCTAACACAGCACAGGCAGCACTTTGCCAGACAGGGGCGGCAGAATCGGCGACAAGAAATTAAAAAAAAATCATTTATTCTTCAAATTAAATAATTTGTTGAGTCTAAAGAATCAAATTCAAAATTTCCTCAGTGGACATGGATTATGTTTTACGTTGCTGAACAATAATACCGGGCGGCACTTTGCTAGGGGTGGCCAAATCGGTGACAAGAAATTAAAAAAGTCCTTTATTCTTCAAATTAAATAATTTGGTGAGCCCAAAGAATCCAAATCAAAATTTACCCAGTGGTAAATTATTTATTTGCTTTAAAAATATATTTATTTAATTTTATTTATTGATTTAACTCAGAAAAATAGTAAGGAAATTAACAATGTATTATTTTGTATCCAATTTAATGGAAACTGGCAACGTCTAGCCAAAAAGTAGTATTTGTAAATCTTTAAATCGAATAGTCATTAAAAATCAATGTCCAACTATAAGTGCGATTTATTAAACAACTTGTGTGATCTCACACTCGGGATTTCAGAATCAATTATTTAAATGAAATTTTAAAATTCCAATTTGATGTAACGTTAGTTCCCTGATTTTTTAAAGTGATTGGAAATTCGCTAGATTTGTCGAATAAGAGTGAGTCGTTTATCCGGTTGGCGATTCAACAATATAGGAAATTGATCATTAAATGTATGTGACCAATAAATTACACGTTCTCAAAATGGCAGGGTAAAATTTGTGCGCTCTCGAAAATTTAGTTTTAAAATTTTCCTGCCGCGAGCAGGTGTTTTTAAATATATTGTGGTGAAAATGGGCATTTATGCAAACAACGACATCTTTTATTTTTTCTATAACAATATAAATAAGAAATGAGTTCCGCGCCATCTGTGAACAAAAGATTAACTAATGTTATCCCATATCTAAACCACTCGCATCATTATCCAATACCTAAACCACTCCTATCGTTATCCTATTCCTAAACCAATGGAACTGCTATAATTTATTGGTCGAAAGCTTTTGAGCTACTTGTGGAGACTTGTGGAGGAGAAGCACATTCCAGCACATTCCAGAACCCCTAGAAGATTCTAGTAGCTTTTTCTGGGATATAAATACACCGACACCAGTCCGAAAACCTCAGTTTGATTTTGAAATTGAACGAATAAACGTCGGTGTAAAATAGTTGTGATTGTTTATAATAAAAGTGTTAGAAGTAAAGTATTTGAAGTGAAATATAAAAAAAAATCGGGTGGCACAACGGCTCATGAAGAACCAGGGCCTAGTGAGTAACAACTCGCAACCTTTCGACAGGAATGGAAGGAACCTACAATTTTATGCCGAATCCGAACGGCTTTGTCAATTCTTCGCAAGAGGCAGTAGCCCTGAAAAAAAACTTTTTTAGTTTTTAGGTGGACGAGGCTGGGAAGCGATCCCAGACCTCCAGCGTGACAGTCGAACGCACTAACCATTACGCTACGGGCTACGACTGAAGTGAAATATAGGTGTTTTATTTTTGTAGGTAATTGTTGTTTAGTTTGAATAAAAGAAATAAGTTTTATTTGCGAACCCTTGGCTAAATATAACATTGGTGTCAGTAAAGTGAAATAAAACTTATGTTATCTGTGCATTCAGATAATTAATGGTAAAAATGGATAAAGTGTGTGAATAAGTAAGCAAATAAGAAAAGTGGTTGTGAAAATTATCATACAAAAAAAAATAAGAATAAAAATAGAAACAAAATGGTTAAAATTGTGAATGAATTGAATTGTGTTGAACTTAAGGCAGAACTCAACAGACGAGGTCTTCCTACTGCTGGAACAAAAATTGATCTCATTATTCATCTGCAGGAAGATTTGAGGCAACACGCTGAAAATCCAGACACGTTTCTATTTGAAATTGAAATGTCGGAAGATGAAGTAAGTACAAGCTTAGATATTACCAATATGATGGCTCAGCTGCTCGCGCAGTTTGAAGACCAACGAAAGGAGCAAAAGAATCTTCTATAGGAACAACGAATTTAGCGGAGGAATGAACAAAAGAATCTGCTTGTACGATTAGAAGAACAGCGAAATGAACAAAAGAATCTGCTTGTACTATTTGAAGAACAACGTAGTGAACAAAAGAATCTACTCGAAAAACAAGAAAAGAATAGTCGCGAACGATTTAAAGAACAGAAACATCTTCTCGAAGGTAAAATAGATGCCTTCGAGACGAACGTGTTAGAAAACAGTTTTGGTCAGTAGAAGAAAAATTCGAGAAGGTCTAAGATAAAATTGAGAGCATTACCAAAGAACTGGTCAAAGTTCGAAAAATAAAGGTTCGAGAAAGTTCTGGTGACTGTCCAAAGAAGAAGGAAATGCATCCAACAACCTTTGATGGACAATCTTCTTGGTCAATCTACAAGGTTGTAGGTGACTACCAACGATACTGGTACCGCCATATTCCATTGTGTTTGATGGCCTATCGAAGTGCGGTTCATATTTCAACAGGACATACACCATCGGAGATACTGTTCGGCACAACAATACGGCTGCCTATTGAAGTAAAATTTGGATGTAAAATTTGGAGTGAGTGATAGGATGAAAACATGGTACGACGCTCGTGCAATAACGATGGGATTCCAAGAAGGAGACCTGGTGTGGTCTTACAATCCCCATCGACAAAAAGGACTGTCACCAAAACTTCAACAAAACTGGGAAGGTCCATACACCGTTGTGAAGCGAATCAATGATGTGGTTTACCGCATTCAGAGAGGATTAAGAGGCAAGGTTAAGGTAGTTCACTGTTACCGTTTACATCTCTATAACGGTGGTGACGGGAGTATTGGATTTAATCGGGACGATCAATCCTAATAAGGGGGCAGTGTGGTGAATATGCCCATCTATGCAAGCAACGACATCTTTTATTCTTCTATAACAGAATAAATTAGTAATGAGTTCCGCGTCATCTGTGAACAAGTTATTAACTAATGTTATCCCATATCTAAACCACTCACATCGTTATCCAATACCTTAACCACTCCTATCGTTATCCAATACCTAAACCAATTGAACTGGTATAATTAATTGGTCGAAAGCTTTTGAGCTACTTGTGTAGACTTGTGGAGGAGAAGCACATTCCAGCACATTCCAGAACCCCTAGAAGATTCTAGTAGCTTTTTCTCGGATATAAATAAACGGCCACCAGTCCGAAAATCTCAGTTTGATTTTGAAAGTGAACGAATAAACGTCGGTGTAAAATAGTTATGCTTGTTTATAATAAAAGTATTAGAAGTAAAGTATTTGAAGTGGAATAAAGGTGTTTTATTTTTGTAAGGTAATTGTTTCAGTTTGAATAAAAAAAAAAAAAGAAAATGAATATAAGAAATTAATTTGCGAACCCTTGGCTAAATATTACAATATTATAATTTTATTGCCGTGGTACTTGGTTACTACTTTTTTAAAGCTGGAAAAAAAATCAGGGAGGCGGCAGCAAATTTTGGGAGTGGATTGATAACCAAAATATGAGTATGAGGGTTTGTAGGTGCATATATCGCGGTATCAAAAACAACCCTCTGGCAGGTTTCTTTTGGCGAGGGTGGGTGTTTGAAAATAGCGATTTTCCCGTTTATTTTGTCAGAGGTATTGATACTTAAATAAATTTTTAAAAATATATTATGTGATGCTCTCTCATTTTCTTTAAGTCAAAACGACATAATCTTGGCAATCCGACCAATAGAACTCAAGATTTTAGGTTTTTAAGAGGACCTTTTCGTCTTTTTCTTGGAGAATTATAAAACACAAGAAACCAACAAAACAAAGTCTCCAAAAAAAATCGAATAATATTCGCTTAAGAACCTTATTTCTTGAGTTCTATTGGTCGGATTGCCAAGATTATGTCGTTTTGACTTAAAGAAAATGACAGAGCATCATATAATTTTTTTTTTAAATTTATTGAAGTGTCAATACATCTGACAAAATAAAATAGAAAATCGCTTTTTTCAAACCTCCACCCCCGTCAAAGGCTGAAAAAGAAACCTGCCAGACGGTTGTTTTTGATACCGCGATATATGCACCTACAAACCCTCATACTGATAATTTGGTTATCAATCCACTCCCAAAATTTGCTCTTGGTCTATGAGTATGAGGGTTCGTAGGTGCATAAGCAAAATATAAGTTTTTTAAGAGGGCATTATCGTCTTTTTCTCAAAAAATCAACAAAACAAAGTCTCCAAAAAAATTGATTAAGGTTCACTTAAAAAGCTTAGTTCAATTGGTTGGATTGCCAAGATTATGACGTTTTGACTCAAAGAAAATGACAGAGCATCACGGCATATATTTTTTCAAATTTATTGAAGTGGTAATACTTCTGACAAAATGAATTGGAAAATCACTGTTTAAAAACCCCCACCCCCGTCAAAGGCTGAAAAAGAAACCGGCCAGACGATTGTTTTCGATACCACGCTCTATATGCACCTACAAACCCTCATATTTTGCTTATCAATCAACTCCCAAAATTAGCTGTGGACTCTTGGTCTATAAGGGCCTATCTCCAATTTTAATATCATTTATTGGCGATTCAAGAAGTCTTACTTTGGTGTAACCTGACCCATGTTAACGGTAATTGCGCTGTATATAGAAACTTCGTTTAAGCCTTTATTTTTGGAAGAAATACCAGCCTTAATACTTGATATTTGATGATTTGATATCTTTTCTCAGTCTTAAGATATTCAGTTTTTAGCCTGTTCCATTTTTCCTGCCCATGCTAATTTTTTGACTTTGGGACAATTTACTCCAAGAAATGCGTAATCAACATGATGTTTTAATATTTTTTTTGAATGTATGTAACAATAATAAAAATAAAAATTAATTACAAGTTTGGCAAAAAAACCCATAGATTTTACGATAATTTGGAAAACCAGCGCTTTCCAATCGAAATTCAGACTTTCTACAATGATAAAAATTATTTTATTAATGTTTGAGGGAACGTGTATTTCCAAAACTTACTAATGTTTTTTTTTAAGACATCGATGTTTCAACAAGGCTGCGCCCCTTTCCACACTTCCAAGTCAGGTAAAATCTGGATTTAGAATACAAAAATGCATCTTTTACCGGGACCACCCTTTTAACTTGGCTTGAACTTCGTTGAAAATGTTTGGACCTGGCTACTTCAAAAAATGTTTGAACTCAGTAGACATTTTGAAGATAATGACGTCTTAATAGAAGCTTTCAGTGATAACTGGGTCGAGATTGGTCTCGATTATTTAAAAAAAAACTGAATCATTCAAATATGAGATTTTGTCACACAATCATACTCAAATATTCAACAAATATTGAAATATTTTTTTTTTAATACAAAATTTAATTTTTTTTTTTATTTTGTCTTTTATTTAAAGATTTCTAAAGTGGCCTCAATCAAGTGCAGGCAACTGTTTATGCCCTATTTTTGCAGTTCTTTTACAGAGCCCGGCAGATTTCGGTGGGGTTTTCTAGTTAACCCTTCAATTTGATGTCATTAATTTATCAAAATGTGTTCTTAAACATAGCTTGTAAACTTTTCTGGGAAAAATTTTACAACAAAACATTTTGGCGAAGAAAATATTGAGAAAAGAGTGCTACTAGAACGGGCACAGAAATAAGGAAAACACATCAGTATTTATAAACATACCAACTAACATGTAGTGCAAAAAACAATGAATAGAAAAAAAAATAAAAACCTTTATTTAAAACTAGCGACCGACCCCCTGCTTTGTATGGGAAACACTCTGCTTTAACCAAACAAAAATTCTATTGATCCAGTTGGGCTAATCTGAAGATTTCCTGAAAATTTCATCAAAATCGGTCTCGTCATTTTGAGTCTATATGGATTTTTGTAATGTACATACATGTACAGTACATACACATAATCAGCCCTATTCTGCTAAACGTGTCGGGGGGAATGATGATTCGAAAATCATCAATTTGTATTCTACTATACTATAGAAGGGAAACATTCCCCGTCGGCTGTACAGTTCGACATTCCCATAAACCAGTGAATCGATCACCCCTATACAAAACATTCAATTTGACACCCGCAATTAATTTGTTGCGTTTGTCGTACTGTAGAGACGATTATTAATAAAAAATGCATTACGATGACGAAGAAGTCCATCGATATTGTTATGTGTGGCTGTACGTCCAATCTACAACAAGCTAGAAACTAAACGGGTAGATCGATTTGCTTATATTTGGTAAAGCATTTAGTATGATTCTTTTAGAGGAGAAACTGGTTTTGTTTAAGCCTATCTGGGTATTTTTCGTTTTTATTTCACTATCTTTTTAACAAATTTTGCAACAAATTTACTTTACACTTTCGGGATATTTTCACTCTTAAAGTAACACAGTTTTGCACAGAGAGAGAGAGAGAGAACAAAATATTTAAAAAAATAGGTACAAAATGCTTCTTTTTTTTAACTATTCACGCTTTTTGCGCTTTGCCATTACACGAAAATTGTATTTATAATGCAAAATATGCATTTATCACCACAAGTGATTCAAATATTTAGTTAGATTTCAGAAAACAATTAACAAACTATGACAGATAAAAAAATATTTCACAAAATTAATTCTCTCAGAGTATTTCGAAAAATTCGAATTAAGAGTAGGTAAAGTAGTTTCCCCGACGTTTAGAAGAATATAGACGACACGAGCGAACGTGAATCGATGAAGTGAATTGAACGTTCGATCCCCCGTTTAGCAGAATAGGGCTGAATGTCTTTATAGAACATGTAAATACATACATAAATGTTTATTGAGTGGAATGATTGCTCCCGTCAAAAAATTCAATTTGAACAAAAAAATTGAGTTCGAGATGGGGGCCCCATACAATTTTGCTTCATGTGTGATATAGAAACATTGCGAACAAAAATTATAATTAGTAGGTAGGTAGTAGGTTCATATGAACGTGTTTGTCTTAAAATCTTTAAATATACATACATTCTATACATATTTTGTTTCATTTTTCAATGAACGGTTATGGAGGTTGATTTGGAGGCCCCCGGACACCGGAGGCCCGGGGCGAACCGAACCGCCCCCCCTACCTTAGTCCGCCAGTGTTGTGGCCTCAGAGTAAGGCCCCAGTTCTTCGAAAGTTTAATCATTGAATATTTGAATGCATGAATAAAGCTTACGACTTCAAAATTATTTCTCCTCCATAAAAAATTCATTTTGACCCATATCTTCCCCATTACGTTACTTTTAATTTGTCTAATGATCATTGGTAAGGTAGTTCATCATTGAAAAATTAAAAGTCATTTTATGAGAAAAGTTGTGCAAAATTGAATTTTGTTTTAGGGGCCAGTTATAGCTATCATTGAAAATCATCATTGCAAAAGTTGTCTGTTGATTTTGAGACCCTTCGAAAGTTTAATCATTGAAAATTTGAATGCAGAAATATAGCTTACGACTTCAAAATTATTTCTCCTGCAAAAAAAATTCATGTTGACCCATATCTTCCCCATAACGTAACTTTTAATTTTTTCAATGATCATTGGTAAGGTAGTTCATCATTGAAAAATTAAAAGTTACGTTATGGGGAAGATATGGGTCAAAATGAATTTTTTTTGAAGGAGAAATAAATTTGAAGTCGTAAGCTATATTTCTGCATCATTGAAAACCATCATTGAAAAAGTTAACTGTTGATTTTTAGACCTTTCGAAAGTTTAATCATTGAATATTTTAATGCAGATATATAGCTTACGACTTCAAAATTATTTCTCCTTCAAAAAAAATTCATTTTGACCCATAGCGTAACTTTTAATTTTTTCAATGATCATTGGTAAGGTAGTTCATCATTGAAAAATTAAAAGTCACGTTATGGGAAAGATATGATTCAAAATTAATTTTTTTTGAAGGAGAAATAATTTTGAAGTCGTAAGCTATATTTCTGCATTAAAATATTCAATGATTATACTTTCGAAAGGTCTCAAAAACAACAGTTAACTTTTTCAATGATGGTTTTCAATGATAGCTATAACTGGCACCTTACCTAGAAATAAATATTAAGTAAATTAGCTTTACTTTGGCATCAAAATAATCACCTATTTTTTCTTCAAAATCTCTCAAAATTGACAATTAATATTTCCAATGATAGTTTTCAATGATAGCTATAACTGGGACCTAAGGGGCCAGTTATAGCTATCATTGAAAACCATCATTAAAAAAGTTAACTGTTGATTTTGAGACCTTTCGAAAGTTTAATCATTGAATATTTTAATGCAGAAATATAGCTTACGACCTCAAATTATTTCTCCTCCAAAAAAAATTCATTTTGACCCAAAACTTCCCCGTAACGTAACTTTTAATTTTTTCAATGATCATTGGTAAGGTAACATCAATGAAAAATTAAAAATCACTTCATGAGAGAAGTTGTGCAAAATTGAATTTTGTATTTCCTAGAAATAAATATTAAGTCAATAAGCTTTACTTTGGCGTCAAAATAATCACATATTTTTTCTTCAAAATCTCTCAAAATTGAGAATTAATATTTTCAATGATGGTTTCCAATGATAGCTATAATTGGCACCTAAAGTGCCAGTTATAACTATCATTGAAAACCATCCTTGAAAAAGTTAGCTGTTGATTTTGAGACCCTTCGAAAATTTGATCATTGATTATTTTAATGCAGAAATATAGCTTACAACTTCAAAATTATTTCTCCTCCAAAAAAAATCATTTTGACCCATATCTTCCCCATAACGTAACTGTTAATTTTTCAATGATGAACTACCTTACCCATGATCATTGAAAAAATTAAAAGTTAAGTTCTGGGGAAGATATGGGTCAAAATGAATTTTTTTAGAAGAGAAGTAATTTTGAAGTTGTAAGCTATATTTCTGCATTAAAATATTCAATGATTAAACTTTCGAAGGGTCAAAATCAGCAGCTAACTTTTTCAATGATGAATTTCAATGATAGCTATTACTGGCCCCTAAGGGGCCAGTTATAGCTATCATTGATAACCATCATTGAAAAAGTTAGCTGTTTATTTTGAGACCCTTGATGAACTACCTTACCAATGATCATTGAAAAAATTAAAAGTTACGTTATGGGGAAGATATGGGTCAAAATGAATTTTTTTTGGAGGTCAAATAATTTTTAAGTCGTAAGCTATATTTCTGCATTAAAATATTCAATGATTAAATATTCGAAAGGTCTCAAAATCAACAGTTAACTTTTTCAATGATGGTTTTCAATGATAGCTATAACTGGCACCTAAAAGAAAAATCCAATTTGGCACAACTTTACTCATAAAATGACTTTTAATTTTTCAATGATGAACTACCTTACCAATGATCATTGAAAAAATTAAAAGTTATGTTATGGGTAAGATATGGATCAAAATGAATTTTTTTTGGAGGAGAAATATTTTTGAAGTCGTAAGCTATATTTCTGCATTAAAATTTTTAATGATTAAACTTTCCAAGGGTCTCAAAATAAACAGCTAACTTTTTCAATGATGGTTTTCAATGATAGCTATAACTGGCCACTAAGATCCTATCCAGCAACAATTAATTAAACCCAATTTGGTCAAAACAATCATCAAATAAGACTATTTACATATGTCCCCATTCACTGAAAAACAAAAATTGATCTTTTTGGGTAGAGATTTGACCATTTTCTTATTTTATTTAAGAAAAATCCATTCTGTTGGTCATATATGTTTATTAAAGAATAAACTAAACGAAAATATTTATGACTTTAAAAAAACTGACGCAAATAATTGTTGGTGCTTCCGTTGTTTTTAATAACCCTCTCCCATATAACTTTTACTACTCGAGCTGAATAAGATGGAAAATATTGTTTGCTTTAAATTCATATCTGTAAAACAACAGAATGCACAAATAATAATAATAAGTTGTAGAAACGTTAAAAAAATTTCGTTGTGGAACTACTGCTTTTTTAATTTAAGTAATTAAACAAAAGAAGTTCTTATTCTCGTACAAGAATAAGAAGTTCTTTTGTTTAATTACTTATATAATCATAAGAATTAAAAACAATTTTGTTTGTTACAATTAATACAAGAATAAAACATGCACACATAATAATGTTTGTAAATTTTTCCATTACATTACATTTAATCGAAACTTAATTATTTTGAAATTTCATAATATGTATAAAGGAACACACTCACCTTCTTCAAGAATAGTTATCTCTTCTTCGATTAGTTTGTCGTAAAAAGTTCTCCATACGAACACAAGAATGCTATCAAAATTCTTATCCGTCTTAACATATTTAGAATTAACGAAATTGTAAAACTTTTGATAATTTTCTTCTATCAGAGGGTTAACGAACTTGGCATCAAAAACGCCTAGAACGTTTGATATGACGTATTTTATCCAATCTATTCGATTATCTTCTTCCATGCTGAAAAATTTGTTGAACGATTTATTTTTCTACTAATATATGTACATTATGTATGTATATATTTTACCTTATTGAAATAATAATCTACGATAACTTTATTTTTCGTTTTAGCTAGTGCTTACGTTTGATAAAAAATATAATAAAAAAAAAACTCGTGATTGAAAAATACCTTATAAACGCATACATCGAATATGTATGTACAGTACATAAATAGCAGTTCCTATATGGGTTGCTAGTGAATTTTGCTAGGTAACAACTTTCTGTTTTGTTAATTTTTCCATAAACAATAATTTGTGTGTTACTGTTGCCAGACAAACATCAGATTGCATAAGACCACATCACATCAAGGCTCATCTTGAACGTCTAGCTCGCCACCGCAATTGGTACTGCTTTTTTACTTGCGATATAGGTACCTACTATATGTTAAGTTATGGATTCGTAAAAAAATCGAACTCGAGATATAAATTTTCATTCAAAGGTGTTTTCTCGTCATAACACTTGCAGTTAGGCTGCATAGCTTTCGCTTCGTCATATTTAACATTGAAGGTTTTGAATGAACAACAAACACTTGTGTTGGCTACCACCGAGTATTACATTTTGGCTGGAATTATGGCAATTTTATAGCTGCCACACCAATCATCAGATACCTTTTAGTGGTGCTTATAGTCTAGGAAAGATAGGAAATTTAATATGGGCAACCGGCAACAAATTAATTCATTAAATTTTATAACAGGTATCGACGCAGAATTTTATCCTCAACAACATTATCCAAAAAAAAAATAAAAAAAAAATAAATCGGGTGGCACAACGGCTCATGAAGAACCAGGGCCTAGTGACTAACAACTTGCAACCATTCCTGTGTGCGCCTTTCGACAGGAATGGAAGGGACCTACAATTTTATGCCGAATCCGAACGGCTAGACGAGAAGCACTTATTCGTGACAAGTGATACTCTTGGAGGATTTGTCAATTCCTCGCCAGAGGCAGTAGCCCTGAAAAAAAAACTTTTTAGTTTTTAGGTGGACGAGGCTGGGAAGCGATCCCACCCCTCCAGCGTGACAGTCGAACGCACAAACCATTACGCTACGGGCTACTGCAAAAACACTATCCAAAGTCCCCCAAAATTCCCGCATTGGCTTTTTGTATAGACGCATTTTAAGAGGTGGAGAGGGGAGGAAGGCGGGAGTTTATCAAGCTGGAAAATTTGTTATAATACAATCTAATCATATGACACATATTTTGAGAGTGTTTTTCAACGCTGATTCTAAACAGACCAAAACTGAAAAGGTACATGTATCATGTAGAAAGTTAAAGCCCTTTTTATGGAATGCTGACTTTTTTTTAAGAACAACAAGTAAAATATTACCAAAAACCATTTTAAAATAATGAGATATTAATAACATTTGGTATAAATGTTCCATTTGGCATATTTACCAAGAATCAAAAGAGTCCCCAAAAATATGTGTGGTGAAAGGGTATTTTTTTTTTTAGGTCGAAATGTAAGTGCGTCATTATTACCATAACATCTATAAATCAGTTTTGATGTAAGCTTTTAGCGATTCCAGCAAAATCTTTTACAAAGCGCCGATAATATGTGGCTAGACCAAGAAAGCTACGGAGTTGGTTTTTATCCTGTGGTGTTGGCCAATTCTTCACAGTGTCAACTTTTTCCAGATCAGTCTTTACTCCTTGGGATGAGATGATATATCCCATAACTTCGGTCTTGAAAAGCGCACTTTTATCTGGATTTAATTTTAAGTGCGCTTCTCGAAGCCTCTGAAATACAGCCTTAAGGTTTTCACAATGCTCTTCAAAAGTTTTTCCATAAACGATGACATCGTCCAAATATACAAGGCATGATTTCCAAGTAAGGCCTTGAAGAGCACACTCCATCAGACGCTCAATTGTTGCCGCAGCGTTGCACAGTCCGAATGGCATCACTTTAAACTGCCACAGACCATTTCCGGTTGAGAAAACTGTCTTCTCTTGATCATCTGTATGGATTTCTACCTGCCAGTAGCCACTCTTCAAGTCTAACGTCGAGAACCATTGAGCTCCTTCCATTGCATCCAATGTATCGCTGATTCTGGGCAGAGGGTAGCTGTCTTTTTTTGTCACATCGTTCAGCCTACGGTAGTCCACACAAAACCGGGTGCTTCCATCTTTCTTTTTGACAAGAACCACTGGTGACGCCCAAGGGCTTTTGGAATTTTCGATTAGCTTATCTTTCTTCATTGTCGATATCATTTCTTCAACTTCGGCTTGTTCGGCTAATGGGAGACGTCTTGCTGGTTGTCGAATCGGTCTCGCATCACCTGTGTCGATACGATGCTGTACCAGTTGTGTTCGACCATACTGCCCACTCGGTGAAGAAAATATATCTGAAGAAGGCTTCCAGCAACACTTAGCTGATGTTGACTTAGATTAGATGGCTTGAGAATTTTGGCTTTCATGGAGCTGAATTTTCCGGGGTCCATAGGTTCTTCTGTGTTCATTTATGTGATTTTAGTTATTGCGGTCACAGATTCGCATTTTCCAATTATTTCTCCTTTCTTGAGCTTGACCTCGTACGGTTTGATGTTCAGAATCTGTACGAGTACCATGTTGTTCTTTGGTTCCACAAGAGTCTTTCCTAAGATGATGTTTTGGGAAGATTGCTCAGACTCTGGTTCCACCATGAGGTATCCATGGCTTCCTAGATCGCCCTCTATTTTCGTCCAAACAAACACTTCTGAAGAAGCAGGCAAGCATATGTCTTTTTTGATGACAGTTCTTAGAGTCGATGAGTTTTCGTTGCCATAAACCATAGGAATCTCTACATTTTGGTACTTCAGCACTTGCTTACCGATATCTAGAATCACCCCGTGCTCTTTCATAAAGTCGATTCCAATTATGCACTCATCACATATGTCTGCTACCAAAAATAGGTGCGAAAACTCTAGTTCTGCCAAACAGATCTTCAGAGGAACTTCTCCATATACTCTTGCCGCCTCACCTGTCGCAGTTTTCAGACGGTAGCTATTGGTGTTATGTAGCCATGTCATCTTGACCAAGTTTTTTCTTACAATGGAGGCTGTGGCACCTGTGTCAATTGTAGCCAACTGTTTCTTGCCATTTAATGTTGCATCCACTGTCGGACTTTTATTGTTTCGTTTAGTCTGCGAGACTTGGATGGTGGTTCTTGGGACATCGATACCAGAAACCAGCTTCTGCCCCTCGAAGTTGGTTCTTACTCGTTTCCCGACTGGGAAACAGGGCTAGCAGGAGCGTTGTTTCCACAATGTTGACAGGCGACTCTTCTTTGTGGCAATCTGCACTGGCGCTGGAGATGTCCGGTTTTGTTGCAATTTCAGCATCGAACAGGTCCTTCTCGCTGACTTCTATGGAATTCAGCTCTCTGGCAAGAACATTCCTGAACTTCAAGTTCTCTTACCCGATGAACTCCTAAGGAAGCCTGTTCTGATGCTTCCATAGTCAGAGCGAACGCTAATGCTTCAGAAAGCGTGCGTTATCCAGCAGTTCGAATTGCTCGCTGGAGGTTGATGTCGGAAACTGCACTGACAAAAGCCTCCGTTGCTAGCTGGTTGGTAATTTCATCTCCTACAGTTGGGTATGCTAAGTGCGCCTGCCGTTCAATGTCTGCTTGGAGTTGTTGCAGACTTTAACCTCTTTTGTGGACTCCGGTATTGAGCTGGACGCGGAAGACTTCTTGCATATGGCCATCACCAAAACGTTTATCAATGGCCTGAACAAGATCACTGAAGTTGCCATTCTGTTCTGCTGGTATGGTTTGCAAGCAGAACCTCTAAGGGCAAGCGTCAGGGCAATAAACTTGTCTTCGTCATCCCAGCCGTTTGTTACTGCAGCTGCCTCAAACTGCTTCTTGTAGATCGACCAAGAAGTTTGTCCATCAAAAGTTGGTGGATGCATTTCTTTTCTCTTTGGAAAATCGGCATTACCTTCTCGAACCTTCATTTTTCTAACTTTTTCTAACTCATCGGTAATGCTCTGAATTTTATCTTCGACCTTCTCGAATTTTGCTTCCATTGACGAAAACTGTTTTTCAACACGATCGTCAAGGGCAACAAACTTGTTCTCAAAGGCATCTAGTTTACCTTCGAGGACGTGTTTCTGTTCTTCAAATCGTTCGAGAAGATTTTTTTCTGTTTTTTCCAGTAAATTCTTTTGCTCGTTGCGTTGTTCTTCAAATTTCTGAAGAAGATTCTTTTGCTCTTTTCGTTGGTCATCAAACTGGGCAAGCAGCTGAGCCATCATATTGGTCATGTCTTTGGTTGTACTTACTTGCTCTTCCGGCATTTCAATTTCAAATAGAAACGTGTCTGGATTTTCATCGTGTTGCCTTAAATCTTCCTGCAGACGAATAATGAGGTCGTTTTTCGTTCCAGCAGAAGGAAGACCTCGTCTGTTAAGTTCTGCTTTAAGTTCAAAACAATTCAATGCATTCACAATTTTACCCATTTTTTATTTTTTTTTTATTTTTGTATGTCACTTTTCACAAGCACCACTTCTTATTTGTTTACTTATCCACACACTTTATCAATTTTTCACCATCAATTATCTGAATTCACAGATTAAATAAGTTTTATTCCACTTTTTCTGGCAGCAATGTAATATTTTACTAAGGGTTCGCAAATAAAACTTATTTCCTTTATGCAAACTGAAACTGCAATTAATTCACACAATAAAACGCTTTTTATTGCAAATACTTTTCTTCTAATACTTTTATTATAAGCACAAGTATGCAACTCTTTATTCACACTGACATTTATTCATTCACTTTCAAAATCAAACTGCCCTTTTCGGACTCGTGGCCCTGTATTTATATCCGAAATGTTTTTTGTTAAGGGATAGCATTTTTTATTAATTAATGAATTAAAAAGTCTAGGTAGGTACTAGGTACATGTAATAAGGTACCTACCCAATTTTTATGTGATTGTGTATAATTAATTTTTCTTAGTTTTTGTCTTTTTAAAGGGTTAGTTTAAAAGTTTGAAACTAATACGGATGGCTATCACTGTTTAGGATTTTCAGTGAGAAATTTGAACTGCTAACTAACCACTATTTGACCATGTTGTGTTAGGAACAGTCTAAAGGGCATCTAGGTATTAAATCGTTACTCTTGATAGTTAAAAATCGCCGAAATTCCTTCTAAATTCTCTGTTTGGTTCATGGTCGACAATCGCCTACCAATTTTCTAATTGGATTTTTTAAAAATCATAACTTCATTTCTACTGGGAAGAATATTAAAGTTAAGATATTTAAATTTAGCCTTTAAATGTGGCTAAATTTCTGTATAAAATTTTTTGAGGAGGATCGACAAATTTCACACTAGAAGCGTGTGTAAATGTCCCGTCAAATTTATATTTGATCTCTTAAATTATTCAAAACTTGATGACAAATTTTAAAATTTCAAAAAATTAATGACAAAAAATTATTTTTATTTATATTATTTATTTATTTAAATTATATAAATGAAAGTGTAAAAATTGTCCTAATTACAACCACTTTGACTAATCACGCTACAGCTTAAACTAGAAGTATTAAAAATATATATAATATAAATTTATATGATAGAAAATTTTATGTAGGGGTCCACTTAGAACGGATTTTTTGAAATTCGCACATTTAGTAGGGTAAAATAGGATAAAACTGAATCAAAGTCGAAAAACTAACTTCTAAACGCGGCGCCGTAGAAACTTGATTTTTTTTTATTTAAAAGACATACAAAAATTAGGAAAAAAAACGCGTACATCTTTTTTTATTAAAAAAACTACAAGCCGAGATATAACCGGTTTAAGACTGAAAATTGACAAATAGTCGTTTCGAAAAGTACTAAGTAGTTGTATGGGGGTACATTTTTTATTTTTTTTTTTATTTTGACTCCTTTTTATAGGGAATCAACGAAAAAATTACAAATGTTCAAGTATTTTTTGACAGGATTTTTTTTTTCATAATCAAAACGATTTTTGAAAAAGGGTTTGTCCAATTTTTCAAAGTCTTTCATTTTTATCTTTTTAATGGGTAGTTGGAAAAATCTAAAACTTTAATATCTTATAGATATATTTGATAGCAATTAAATGGTAAAAATGTTATCTCTCTAACTTATTATTTGACAGATTAATTTGAGAAAGGGTAAACATTTTGAAATTTGTTTTTTTGGTTTCTTATTAATAATTTTTCAATGAACAGTCATAGAGGTTTGCAATATACTAATGAATTATAGCTATATGTTCTAGGAATTTGTATACAAAAATTATATTTCTATTGCACCATTGAGCTGAGAAATTAACAACATAATATTTTTTACACATATTACTCAATAACATGTGAGTGTAGGCATGGATTGATTTAGTTTTTTCTTATATTTAATCTCAACAAAATAACCATTAATTTGATACCTCATCTTTTTATCTATACCTCCTATATTATCGTCAGAATTGATTTTTTAAAATTCATACAAATTCGAATAAAATCCATACAAGTGCTTTGCTTTGTTCATTGTCAACAATCGTCAACCAGTGCAAGGCACCGTTATCTCAAATTAATTTTTTTTTTTTTTGATTTTTTTAATATAAAAAATCATCATAACCATCATAATATAAAATAAATCACAAAAAGCTTCATTTAGCCAATTTTAGAGGCTTCAAACTTGGGTAATACTTAATAGTTCATAACAAATGATACATGAATTTAAAATAGAAGTCTATAAACTAAATTTCTGTTTTAAAATTTTTGGAAAATCTTAAAAAAATCATAATAAAAATGTGATTTAGTGAAAAATTAATTCGATTTTTTGTACTTTAAATGCAAAAGTTAATACAAAATTGATAAATTTTGAAAACCAAAACCAACACACCAATTGCTCCAATCCTCTCCTAAAATATTGCTAATAAATTTTAAGTGATTATTTCAACAAAAGCCACTCTAAAATTAGTTTTATTGATTTATTTACCAAAAAAAATGCAAAATGGAACATGCATTTTCAACGAATTTTATTTTTATGTTGTCACCTTCAAATATTTTCAAATTTAAATATTATAAATTTTGAAAATCTAATACAAATTTTGATATATAAAACATAACTGTGTGTTGCTCACAAGCTTTACAAATTAATTTCAAATATTAAAATTTTACAATAGAAATATTTTTTACAGATAAAATCCAGACAAAAAATTAAAATAATCAATTTGTCTGCATAAAATTGATTATAAATCTAATAGTACTTATCCAAATTTGAAAATTTAGATGTCTATAGAAAGGTTACTTCCTCACCATTTAAATACATATAAAATATTTAGATGATTATACAATTTTTAGGACTAATACGCCGGGACAGATAAAATAGCTTTGTTTGGACTAAATGGTTAATATCATAACTATTTTGCTGCCGATTTTCACAACTTAAATTTTATAATAATTTATACTAATCATCTATTATTTGTTGATATATAAAACATATTTTAAGATAACGAAGAAAAGAAGAAAAAAAGAAAAATCCAGTCTATCAAAGTATATCAAATTTGTTTGTTTTTTAAAAATATAAATAAAATTACCATTTTGAAAAGTTATTGGTAGGTAGGTCCCTGCCTACATTAAAACATTTATTTTGTAAACTATCTGGATTCAAAAAATCGTTGGCACGTTTTGCAATTGGTTGATTTGAAAAAATAAAACAAAAATTTAGGTAAATTTAAGTTTAGTTAAAACAATTTTTTAAAAATGTACACACCTACGTATGTATATATAAACCTACCTGCACAAGGTATATATAAAAATGAAAGTGACACAGTCCACTCCGCATAAATCAAACACCATAATTGCAGACCATCTGCTTCAGTTATGCAGAGTTTTCAGTTAACTGAATACCTAATTTCGGATAACTAAAACTTGTTTGTATATTATTCAATTTTTAGTACACTTGCCGGTTTGCAATTTACATTAATTTTCTCTCTCTGGTTGATTTGAAAAAATAAAAATTTAGGTAGGTACCTGCCTAGGTACATACCTATGTATATACCTAGGTAGTTTTAATTAAACGAACAATGTTGTAGGTATGTACGTGTACGTAGGTATATGTGCATATACCTAGCTATATTTCAAAAATGTCTGGGTACCTAACTACCTACACTCAAAGAAAAAAAAAAAATAGTTGACAACTAAAACTTATAAGACCAATCTACTAGGATATCGTCCACTGGCTGAAATTCAACCACCACATTGACAGACCCTAGTGTTAAACAATTAAATACAATTTTGTTTGATTTAATGATTACAAGTCTTTTAGGACCCTTAAAAAACCGTCGATCAGATTGACAGAATATGAATTTCATTACCAAAAACAGAGAAAAAAACAGACTCTAGTGTCAAACAATTAAATCATACCTAGGTAAGTACATACCTACCTTCATGCCTACTCGTATGATAAATTGTGAATTCAAAGTCCTATGTACCCTGAAAATCAAAAAAAAAATATTAAGCCAAAGACAGGAAAATAGTTTTTATTTTCTGTACCTACCTCAACATTGCATAGAAATTCTCCCTTTTTTCATTAACTTATTGATGTGTAAACATCTTAGCGCTAGGTATTAAGAAAAAAACAAACTCTCGGTATGGGTAAACTTGAAAGAGGAAAGACAAAATTACGGATACGCCACCATCTTGTTTATTTAGATTTTTAACTAATGGATGCGAATGGTTCGTGCATTGAATAGAGTAAATTGAGATAATGTGGTAAATGTCGGTAATGTGGATCGGTATATACACCAACGACACCAACCAAGCCAACGGTTTGTGCATTAAATGGTGTCGGGAAAATTATCATCATCATATAATTGTGGAAAATGCAGTTTTTTAAGGCATGGTGCAACTGTTATGATTTTAAGGTCTAAATTGGGTATGATTTTAAGAGTTGCCACATTCTCTAAAAGTACCTTTTTTGAAAGTGGAGGGTGAAGTTAGAAACAAAATTAAATACATATTTACGCTCAGCCCTAAATCACATGAAATAACATAACATGTTCGACGGGCGCCTTTGGCAACCTCATCAGTTTACTATATACTGTAAGCTAGTATAAACTATATACTACACTACAGTCCCGGTACTCACACATTTTTTTGTATACCTACCTACATACACTCCTCGTCAACTGAATACGCACAAATATTTTTGAATATATTTTATCCATTTTTTCCAAACAGTGATGGTTTTTATGCCATCTGTTGATGGTAAAAATTTTCATAACATATAAATAACAGAATTTCAATGTTTTGTCCAAAAACAACCGTGAGTTTTTCCTTCAACCACTTCCATAGTGTAACTTATGCAAAGTAGAAGTTTTTTTTGAGTCAACTGAATAGGTACAAAAATTAAAATTGGTATTGGAATGGAATGAAACAAGTTTTTGTTTAAGTTTAGTAGTGGGTACTTCCACCTTTATTTTTAATTACTTCGTAAATTCGATCCGGCATGGAATCGTATAGCTTTTTAATGTAATTTAACGAAATTTCGCTCCACGCTAATTTGATTGCAGAAATTAAGGTTTCTTTGTCTTCGAACTGACGACCACCCTCATAAACTTTGCGTACTAACCATCCCCAGACATTTTCTATGATGTTTAGATCAGGTGAGTACGGCGGCCATTGAAGCAACTGCACTTGTTGCTCCTCTATCCATGTTTTTATTATGCGCGCTGAGTGAATAGGCGCATTATCATGTTGGTAGGTCCAGTTTATGGGTCCAAAGATGTTAGAAAATTAAGGAAAATTTCTTTCCAAAATTACTTTATACTGCTGCTGTCATTCTTGATGTTACAACCTCGAGCTCAACTGTTCCATAATAACTGACTGCTCCCCATATCATGACACCTCCTTCACGACTATGATGGCGCTTTAAAAATCTTTTCTTAAGTCGTGAAAATAGAAGTTGAACCCATCAGGGCCATCGAAATTAAACTTTTTTTCATCTGAAAAAACCACGTGATACCATTCTTTTTTCCAACTCATGTGAAGTCTTGAAAAATCTAATCGCAACATTTTCCGTCTCTCGTCAAGTGGTGGTTTTTTCTTAAGTTTCATTCGTTTAAGATGGCTTGAGTTGTTGATTACTCTTAATACTGTTCAGCAACTTGCGTTTACGCCGACTTTTTGTTTTATTTTTGCCACAGAATCAGAAGAATTTGATGCACATCTTAAAATTCTTCGTCTCTCAGCTGCTGTTGTTGCTGTTTTCTTACCTCCCTTCATGTTTTTGCCGTATGCATCTTTATTTTTCAAGTAAGAATAAACTACATTAAAACTTCGGCCAACTTTATCAGCTATTGCACGTCCAGTTAGGCCTTGGTCTCTAAGTAAATCGATTTTAGCTTTTTCAACACTGTTCAGACACGTAGATCTACCCATTTTTCTTAAAATTTGAAATCAAGAATTAAATTTTACTGAAAACACTAAAATCGTTAATTTAAACTGTCAAGCACTCCAAAAAACTTATAAACAACGAAGAAAATGGCGTTGTACCTATTCAGTTGACTAAAAAAAAACTCCTACTTTGCATATAAAACAGTTTGCAAGTGGTTGAGGAAAAACTCACGGTTGTTTTTGGATAATTCTTTCGGAATTATCTGCTTAACATCTTAAGGAAATAGTTAGCATCAACAGATGGCATAATAACCATCACTGTTTGGAAAAAATGGATAAAGTATATTAAAAAATGTTTGTGCGTATTCAGTTGACGAGGAGTGTATACATAGGTACATATGTATTATGTATGAACCTATGTTAGTCGGCATCAATTTTTGGGAGACTTCCATTTATCAGAGAATCGAAACTAGGTAGTTACAGCAAGAGGAGCAGTGGCGGATTCAGGGGGTGGCTATAGGGGCTAAAGCCCCCCCACCCCCACAGCCGATTGCTAAGATAATTTGAAATATAGAAAGCAATACATTACAACGTGTAGAGTTTTATATTCGTCTAAAATATTGTGAGGATGAGAATTTTGATGCACAAAATAACGTGGTTGGGGCTGAACAATTTACATGTTCTGCAACTTCTTTTCTAAGCCCTAAGGTTGGGGCTAAAGCCTGAAATGAATTGGACAAAAACCAAGTGGGGGCTATGAAAAATGGACATTTTTCATGCAACCACAATTTTCCCTTATAACAAAACACATAATATTGAAAAAAAAACAACTTGGTACTAATAAGGTCTGAGAATATTGGACAAAAAACGTAGTCAGGGTTAAACAACTAACTCCCTAAAAACTAACCTTATTCCAGAGAGCTTTTGGGGCTTAAGTCTAAGGATTGTCAAAGTCCGGGGCTTAACATTTACATGTTAAAAGCAACAACTGTTTACACTAAAAACTTAGCTTAGGGGCCAGTTATAGCTTTCATTGAAAACCATCATTGAAAAAGTTAATTGTTGATTTTGAGATGCTTCGAAAGTGTATTCATTGAATATTTTAATGCAGAAAGGTAGCTTACGACTTCAAAATTATTTCTCCTCCAAACAAAATTCATTTAGTCCCATATTTTCCCCATAACGTAACTTTTAATTTTTTCAATGATCATTGGTAGGTAGTTCATCATTGAAAAATTAAAAGTCATTTTATGAAAAAAGTTGTGCCAAATTGAATATTTTTTTATCTGAAAATAATAATTAAGTCAATAAGATTTACTTTGGCATCAAAATAATCATTTATTTTTTCTTCAAAATATCTCAAAATTGACAACTAATATTTTCAATGATGGTTTTCAATGATAGCTATAACTGGCCCCTTAGGGACCATTCATTGAAAATATTAATTGTCAATTTTGAGACATTTTGAAGAAAAAATATGTGAATATTTTGATGCCAAAGTAAAGCTAATTGACTTAATATTTATTTCTAGGTAAAACAAAATTCAATTTTGCACAATTTTTCTCATAAAATGTTTTTTAATTTTTCAATGATGAACTACCTTACCATTGATCATTGAAAAAATTAAAAGTTACGTTATGGGGAAGATATGGTTCTAAATTAATTTTTTTTGGAGGAGAAATAATTTTGAAGTCCTAAGCTATATTTCTGCATTAAAATAATCAATGATTAAACTTTCGAAGTTTCTCAAAATCAACAATTAACTTTTTCAATGATCGTTTCCAATGATAGCTATAACTGGCACCTTATTTAACGAAAGAAACGCAATTAAGGTTAAATCAATGAGAGAACAACGGGGTGTAAAGCTTAGTGTACATGTTTAATACAACAGGAATTGTTTCTTACGGGCTTGGCTGGGCTTAGAGAATTTTGGAGCTTAGTTTTCAAAATTTCAAAAGTCCAAGGCAATACCTACAAACATTTTTGGGCTTAGCAATTCAATACAAATTCTCTAGTCGAGTAGCCAAATTCCAAAGGCGTGAGAAACTCTGTGAACTCAGAAAAATCTTGCAGGTGGACATGAATATTTACAATCTCTAAAGACTCTTGAGAGAGCAGGAATAGAAAGTGTAGGAATGTAGGTGCAGCGTAAGCGAAAATTCATTTATACTTGCAGAGTTTGGCCTTGCAGCTTATTTTTTAGAGCAGCTGTTTCTTATGCCCAACTAAAAGTCTTGAAATTTTGATATTTTATTTTTCGATCCAAAAAATATTATTTTCGTGCTTTCGTGACAGTTTGAAGAAACCAGGAAGGCTCGTTGATTTGGATAATTAAGAAAAATTAGATCTCAGAGGACAGATACTGTCAAAACAAATATGAGCTTTTGCCAGTAAGACCATTTAAATATCGTTTTTCTGAACTAGCATTACAAACAGTTTTTAAATTTTGTTAAAAAGGTGAAGTTCAAACATACCTTCATACCATACGTGGGCTGGGCACTTGATACCTAATCAATTATTAAGCAATATAAATAAACGAATTTGATCGTATTGTTTGAGGCTTTAACGTGGCTAGAACTTAAAAGTATGAAATTAGTTATACTACCATGTTTTGCTGAGCCTTAATATTGGCTTCAAGCTCGGCTTAAAAATAATTCCCATGCTTAACACATTAATCCCAAATTCTTGTTAATGTGCTTTATATTTAAAAAATTTTAAGGCGCGATAGGAGCGGAAATAATGGCACAAAAAACACGGCTATCATTAAAGGAAAAGTGATGTCAAAATTCGTTTTCTGTTATATTGCTTCATATGTACCATAGATAAACAAATAAAGATACAAATCTTTGGCTGTCAATCCGGTTTGCCTACAAGCTAAAAGGTGGGTTTAGCCGTGGTGGAAATCAGTAAGTTTTACTAGTGTGCTTTAAAACACGCATACTAGTGCAACTTACTGATTTCACCACTTTAACTTTGTTGTTGGATTTCACATTTATTCATGGACACAAAATTAAATTACAAAAACAACAATGTAAACAAATAGGTTTTTGGGGGTTAAACGTACGAAAGATGTGTATCTTTATATTGTTTATCTATGTATGTACAAACTGGATTTTCAAACTCCAAGCCCCCCCCCACAGCCAAATTCTAGATCCGCTACTGAAGAGGAGTGTATTTTTTTTCGATTCTGGCATTGTATATATACTCTTATAGTAATATCATGGCTCAAATTTTGTAGTACTAATAGTACTCACGAAATGTGCCGAAATTGGCGTTAAAATCGCTTAAATGCACAATAGAGACCTGGGGATAACGATGCAAGGAAAAATAAAAACAATTAGTAAGAGGGAGAGGAGAACATTGATTAAATTCGTACAACTATAATGGTAGTAAGGGAGTCAGATGTTTTTGTCAGTCAACAACGAGAATAAGGGGAAGAAAATGAGAAAATGAAAATATATGTTTTCCTATGGGCTTATTCTTGGGTTATGTTCTTCCAGTTTTTTTCAATGAGTTTTTGTTGCTTTCTTTTGATGGCTATGGGTATATGGTTTTTTGCACGATTTTGCAAGGATACTATATTGGCAAATTGGTACCATATGTATCATGTAAGTAGGTATGTATGTACATTTTTATAAATTAGTAGGTAGATATACTAGGTAGGTATTTAAAGAAATTAATTTGTTTTGCAAAAAAAGTATGAAAATAGGTAGGTATGGTAGGTACACATGTACCTAAATATTTTGAATTGAGGTATGTAGGTAGGTAAATTAAAACTTTATATACCCAGGTAGGTAGGTACGTAAGGTTATTTTAATGTATGTACCTACATAGGTATTATCAATCAGTGATGCCAGATCGTGGGCGAACGCCCTTTTCATGGGCATTTTGCATGGGAAAATAAGCTAAAAGGGCATCTTGATGACTCTCAGTACAAAAAAAAAGGCCTTTCCATGTTTCAATCCTTTTTATGAATTTTATTAAATATTTTTGCATCCATGACCGCTTTCACACAAGAAAACTGAGTTGCCAGAAAGAAACTAGCTGGTGAGTAGGCGAGAAAGATGTGAGGGGAGATTTGTTTCCTTCCCCTTACGCCCTTCTCACCTACAAACTAAAAATTGCTGGCAACTCACTTTCCTTGTGTGAAAGCGGTCCATTCGTCTATAATTATTCAGACTTTGAACCAACCCATTTCAATTCGTTTACTGAAAGCACTCATTTTCAATTTTCCAAACATCAAAAAATCTCTGTTTAGGAGTTTCGCTGGCTGGTAAATTGATAATACATACAATATTGTTAATTATGATTTAGTTCTTATGTTTTTGGTATTCCTCAATAATAAAATGTCTGAAGAAAAGGGAAGCAAGAAATGTTTCCAGATGTCCTGGCAAGAGGATCCCAAATTTGCAAAACACGAAAAAAACCTTTAAAAATGATTAATTAGATATTGGAACTCAATTAAATGAAAATGCTAACTGTATTGTTACTATAGTTTGTGTTTTATTTTTTTGTATAAATAATTTTGTGTGCAACATCGTGGGCATTTGTCGACAACTGTGCTTTCGAAAAGGCCATTTTCGTTCATTTCTGTGGGCATGACAACTGGAAAAGTCTGGCATCACTGTTATCAATTAAAATAGGTAAGGTAGGTAGGTATGTATTAAAAAAATGAACAAAATTATTTTCAATTAAAGGTAGGTAGGTAGGTACCTACGTTTTTTGCACGATTTTGCAAGGTTAATATATTGGCCATTGGTGCCATATTGTATCATGTAGGTAGATATGTATGTACATTTTTATAAATTAGTAGGTAGCTATACTGGGTAGGTATTTAAAGAAATTAAATTTTTTTGCAAAAAAAAAAGCATGAAAATAGGTAGTTATGGTAGGTACATAGGTACCTAAATATTTTGAATTGAGGTATGTAGATAGGTAAATTAAAACTTGATATACCTAAGTAGGTAGGTAGGTAAGGTTATTTTAATGTATGTACCTACATAGGTATTATCAATTAAAATAGGTAAGGTCGTAAGGTAGGTAGGTATGTATTAAAAAAATAAACAAAATTATTTTCAATTGAAGGTAAGTAGTTACCTACGTAAATAGGTACCTATGCATAGGTAGGTACCTAGAAACATTTTGAAACTCAATTCAACAAACTCAATTTTTTTTTCAATAAAAATCTTTTTGTTTGGGTAAAAAAAAAATATTTTTGAAAAATGAGTCTGGGGTCGACCCACACTAGCAACTTCCCATTGGTGCACTTGAAAACAATATACATACATACATATTTACCTAAGTGGTGGGTGGTAGAGTATACCTATATTACATAATTATATATTATATAGTGTAATTACTTTGGGTTTTTGGATAATCAGTATAAAGGTAGGTATAGATATAGAGATACAGGGCAAAATGTTACATTGCCTTTATTTTGTACTTTAGCTATATTTATAATAGTAAAATTTGTTTGTAAATAGCTTAAAAATTATAGGAATCATATGCAAAATTTCGATTCTGATGTTAAACATTTTTCGAATTAAAACATTTTGATTTTTAGCTTTTTAGAGGGTGGTTTTAAAAATCTCAAAATTACACAACACTTAGATGGTATAGGTATACATTTTTGGTAAGAATTTGAAATCGATATAATGTTTTTTTTTCAAAATATGTGAGTTAAAAAACATTTGTTAAGTATTTTAAATAGTTCAACAAATCGCACCAATAACAATAACTTCCAATGGGAAGGTAAAAATATCAATTGACAATATTATAGGTATCCATTATATACATACATGTATAGCAACTACTTATAAATAACAATTACTTTTCCCAATGACGCTACAGCTTAATTTATAAGTATTAAAATTATTTAGGTACTAAAATTTATAATTTTATTATAATAATAATTTTATGAAGGAGTGCACTAAAAAAGGATTTTTTTTTAATTCTTAAATTTAATAGTGTTGCAACGCAACATGCAACAAGATCAACAAAACAAAAAAAAACTCATATACGTTTTGCCGACGGCAAAACCATATCCCCAATGCCAACTACCGTCGGCAAAATGAGTTTTAAATGTTTTAATGATGAGAATTCAAAAATAGTCAATTCGAAAAGTGCTTAGTAGTTGCATGGGTGTAGATTTTTTATTTTTTTATTTTTCCATATTTTTATAGAAGATGAATAAAGCAATTATTCATGTTTAAGGAATTTTCGATAGGATTTTTTTTCCTATCGAAAATGATTTTTGAAAAACATACATTTTTGTTGGTCAATTTTTCAAAGTTTCTGATTTTTAGATTTTTAATGGGTAGTTGGAAAAATCTTAAATTTTAATATGTTATAGGTATACCTATATTTGTATTTCTATCAATTGAACAGATTTATATAAGGGTAAACATTATGAAAAAAAATTTTTATGTTTTGTATCAATATCTTTTTAATAAAAAGTCGCAGAGATTTTAGATCTTAAAACATAGCTCTAAAATGTGGCCAAATTGTGTTTACAAATTTTTGAGGAGGGATGAAAAATTTCATACTTCAAGGGAGTATAAATGACCCGTCAAATTTATATTAGCTTTATTAAATTCAAAACAAAAAAAAATGGACACGACTGGATCGCACAAACAAACAATAAGTACATAGGTAGGTATAGGTAGGCACCTGGGTATGTAAATGTAGGTCATAACTTTTTTGAAGACAAAATATATATGTATGTAGGTACCCTTTTTTGAATTGAAAAATGAACTCAGGTATTTGAAACTTAAAAGAAAAGAAACTTGTTAGGTAGGTATCAGTACCTAAGCTTACCTAGTACCTAATTAGACCAAAAATAGAAACAAAATTATTTTCAATTGAAAGTAGGAGGTAGGTAAAAAGGTACATATACAATATATACCTATAATAGGTAGATGCGTTTTGAAAACAACATTTGGTAAGCAACAACTCAATTTTTTTCAATAAATAGGTAGCTTTTTTTCTGGTAAAAAATATTACAAAAGAAAATTATATTTTCGATGTTTAAAAAAAAAAAAATATTTAAGAAAAAAATTACATTAATTTTTTCATTTTGTAAAAAACAGTTTTTTTCGATTTTTACAAAAAAATCGATGCAAACATCGATGTTTTAAGACAAAAACATCGATATTTCAAAAACGTTTGCATCCCAAAATAAAACTAGTTTTAACTTGTCTTTTGTTGAAATAATCACTAAACATTTATTGGAATTATTTTAGAAGAGGATTAGAGTAATGAGTGTGTCGGTTTTGTTTTTCAAAATGTATCAATTTTTTACTAACTTTTACATTTAAAGTACCAAAAATCGAGTTGATTTTTCACTAAATCACATTTTTAGTATGAATTTTTTTAAGATTTTGCAAAAATTTTAACACAGATTTTACCTTAAATTAATGTATCATTTATTATGAACTATAAAGTATTTTTCAATTTTGAAGCCTCTAAATTTGTCAATATGTAGATTTTTTGTGAATTTCTTTACTAAATTGGTCGGCCTTTTTTCCCGTTAGATTTACATATAAAAAATAACCCACATATTTGTAGAAAAGTAATACACACATAATTGTGTTTCATTAGTTTTTTGAAATTCAAAAAAAATTCATCAAGCTTTGAATTTAATATATTTAATCTATAGCTGAATTTTGAGATCTTAACTTTTAATATCGGCCGAGTAGAAATGAAGTTATGATTTTTTATATTAAAAAAAATCGAATAAAAAATAATTTGAGATAACGGTGCTTTGCACTGGTTGACGATTGTTGACAAAGCAGAGCATTTCTATGGATTTGAGCCGACTTTTTATGAATTTAAAAAAATTAATTATACGCTAATATAGGAGGTAGATTAAAAAATGAAGTATCAAATTAATAGTTATTCTATTGAGATTAAATATAAGAAAAAACTAAATCAATCCATGCACACACTAACATGTTATTAAGTAATATGTGTTAACAATATTATATTGTTAATTTCTCAGCTCAGCGGTACAGTAGGAATATAGAACATACAATAGCTATAATTCATTAGTACTTGCAAACCTGTACGACTCTTTACTAAAAACATATTAACAAAAAAACAAATTTTAAAATTTTTCTTTCTTAAATAAATCTGTGAAATGATAAGTTAGAAAGATAAAATTTTTACCATTTGATTGCTATCAAATACCTATATCTATAACATAATGAAATTTTAGATTTTTCGAACAACCCATTAAAAAGATAAAAATCAAATACCTTGAAAATTTGACCAAACAAATTTACCCTTTTTCAAAAATCATTTTGGGTATGAAAAAAAATCCTATCAAAAATTCATTAAACATGGATAATTTTTTTTTTCATTATCTTTAAAAATATGTTAAAATAAAAATAACTAAATATCTACCCCCAGGAAACTACTAAGTATTTTCGTAACGACTATTTGTCAATTTTCAGTCTTAAATCGGTTATATCTCGGTTTATAGATTTTAAATAAAAAAAAGATGTACCGTTTTTTCCCATTTTTTTTTTAATCTTTAAAATAAAAAAAAATCAAGTCTCTACGACTACAGGTTTAGAAGTTAGTTTTTCGACTTTATTTCAGTTTTTACCCTTAAAACCCTATTAAATGTACCAATTTCAAAAAATCCGTTCTTAGTGCACCCCTATATAAAATTTGCTATTCAATAAATTTTAGTATATATTTTTAGGACTTCTAGTTTAAGCTAGTTGTAATTTTTCTTTCTTTTATATAATAAAAAAAATAACAAATAAAATAACTTAACCTACTTAACCACTTAACATCGCATAGGGATTCTGTCTAGCTAACAATGAACCTATCAACACTTAACCTACCTCAACATCACATAAAGATTCCTTCTTCTAGCCACTGAAAAGTACTAAGGAAATTATGCCCATACATAAAAATAAAACTGAAATTTGGCAAGAAAATTGAATACCCATAAAACCAAAACCTACCCCCGATCATACTTACCTATATACTTACCTATGCACACATTCTTCATTTCCTACATCGCCGATGGAAAAAATCTGTCTACTTGCCCGCCGCAAACAGATGATTCCTTCATTATCATTTGGGAACATACAAATTGTTTTTGTTTTTTTGCCATCTTTATTCTATATACTTCCTGTTTTACTATCTAATTCCTATAGAAAACAAATTGACAGCCAAAACAAAACAGTTATTTTTTGTCTCCCTTGTAACCTCATACAATTTGTATAGCCTTCTCTATTCTTCTTTTCTGTCTTTAGCCTTCATTTTCTTCTAATTTTCTCCTCATTTAATCTCTTCACAAATTGAAAAGTCTCTTAAATCATTAGTTTTAACACTCCTCACCATACGCAGCGGCAATTATTTGAGCCATGATATTACTATAAGAGTATATATACAATGATTCTGGTAAGAATCAAATGGAGTGAGTGAGATTACCAATCGAAAGTTTTTTTAAACGTCAATTATGAGAAAAAGGTGAAGAGAATGTCAAAAAAATGTTCCTATCCTCTTTGATTGAATGTGCAAGGTTTTTTTGTTTGCTTAATTTACTGATTATGCTATATGCGAGAAGAGAAGTGGACATACATCATGTAAGTTAGCTTTTTGCGTCGTCGTTGTCATCAACCATGAAGCAAGGAATATATTTTTTTTTTTGCGGGAAAGAATAATGCGTGGAGTGGAGGTATACAATCGTATATTATTAAGGGTAGGTTGATTTTAATGCGGGAAAGAAAAATATGGTCATGTTATGTAAGTATATTTGTAGGTATATATGAAATCGTATGTTATTGAGGGTAGTTTTTATATTAAATTGGCTGCAAAGATTTCTTATTTGCCGAGAAATTTGCAAGTGCAAGATTTTGGGCATATTTTTTTTTTGCGGGAAAGGAAAATATACCTACATAGGAAGATATATTCGTTTAAATTATGAATGGTAGGTTTTATTAATATTTAGGTTGTTTGCATGATTTGAGTTTGACTTGAAATTTTTTGCAAAGAAATTAACAATGTATTATGCCGACGAATATAGGTTCATACATCATACATACCTATGTATATGTTGGTAGGTATAAAAATAAGTTAATGAAGAAAGGGAGAATTTCTATGCAATGTTGAGGTAGGTACAGAAAATAAAAACTAATTTCCTGTCTTTAGCTTAAAATTTGTTTGTTTGATTTTCAGGGTACCTAGGTAGGTTTATTTGCTTTGACTTTTAATTCACAATTTATCTACGAGTAGGCATGTAGGTAGGTTTGTACTTACCTAGGTACCTATGATTTAATTGTTTGACACTAGAGTCTGTTTTTCTTTTTCTTTGTTTTTACTAAGGAATTCATATTCTGTCAATCTGACCGACGGTTTTTTAAACTAGGTCATAAAAGACTTGTAATCATTAAAACAAACAAAATTGTATTTAATTGTTTAACACTAGAGTCTGTCAATGTGGTGGTTGAATTTCAGCCAGTGGACGATATCCTAGTAGATTGGTCATGTCCCTCAACTTAGCAGAGCAAAGTCAGCAGAACATAAAAAAATTGATGGCCTTACAACGTGCTTATAAAATGCTAATTAAGTACCCAAAAATTAAATTTAATGCTCCAGTACTTTTGGAGAAAATGAATGTTCTGCTAACTTGATTTCAAGTTAGCAGACCAATTCTTTAATCATTCAGGTAGAAAAATGGGGTGAATACTATGTTAACGAGCTACTTAAATGCTCTACGAATCCAAAAAAAAATTTCGAAAAAAATTGTTTTTTCTAAAAAAAAAAAATATTTTAATAATTTTGAAAAAAAAATATTATATTTTTTATTTCAACTTTTTTTCATCCGAATTTTTTTGATTAATTTTGTACTCGTACAGTTTAATTTAATGCTCCACCTTTCCCAAGAATTTTCCGCGATTTGATGTGAAAAAAAAAATTATTTGATTTCCCATACATTACCTGCTCTGCTAACTTAAAATCGAGTTTTCCCGGAAAATTCAACTGTTTTGAATCCGAATTTTTTTGATTAATTTTGTACTCGTACAGTTTAATTTAATGCTCCACCTTTCCCAAGAATTTTCCGCGATTTGATGTGAAAAAAAAAATTATTTGATTTCCCATACATTACCTGCTCTGCTAACTTAAAATCGAGTTTTCCCGGAAAATTCAACTGTTTTGAATCCGAATTTTGTTGATTAATTTTGTACTCGTACAGTTTAATTTAATGCTCCACCTTTCCCAAGAATTTTCCGCGATTTGATGTGAAAAAAAAATTATTTGATTTCCCATACATTACCTGCTCTGCTAACTTAAAATCGAGTTTTCCCGGAAAATTCAACTGTTTTGAATCCGAATTTTTTTGATTAATTTTGTACTCGTACAGTTTAATTTAATGCTCCACCTTTCCCAAGAATTTTCCGCGATTTGATGTGAAAAAAAAAAATTATTTGATTTCCCATACATTACCTGCTCTGCTAACTTAAAATCGAGTTTTCCTGGAAAATTTAACTTTTTTGCATCCGACTTTTTTTGATTAATTTTGAACTCGTACAGTTAAATTTAATGCTCCCCCTTTCCCAAGGATTTGTCGCGATCTGATGTGAAAAAAAAAATTATTTAATTTCCCCTGCAGTACATATGCCTACTAAATACAAACCAATTTTCGTCGGAAAAATCAAAATTACCCTCTTATAGTATAGTGCTTTTCAGTTGGAAATTCAAAAAAAAAGAAAAAACAAATAATTTTCTTTAGGGCTTTCAGTTTTTCATGACAACAGATGTGTTTATTATAGGTCCCTACATATGTATACCTATGCCTTGAAACAAATAACTTTGTATGCGTTAGTACCTAATTCAAATTTTTTATTCGGTTTGAAACAATCAACATTTTGCTTCTTTCATTCCTAACTCTTCACTTCCCTCGTCTAATAAGATTAATTTCCCCTTTAATTTGTGTAGTTGAAAATTGAGCCAATGTGATGTACCTACTGTGAACATTGAAGAACAAAAAGTAGGTAGGTAGCTACCTATTACATTTTTTTTTATTTTAACGGTCTATCTAAATTATTATTATTTTTTTTTTGTATGTTCTCGTAGGTACTACAAGAAACTTGTTTCTTTTACCCGTAGGTATAAGAAACTTCTATTATACTCGCTTACAAGAATTAAATATTGTGCAATTTATGAGTTTCTTATAAGCGTCATGTACTGTAGGTACCTTAATATTTTTAGTGCACGTCGAAATTGTATTTGGGCAAAAAGGAATTTTTACGATATTCAATGTGTAAAAAAGAGATGGGTAGATTCCATTCTCTTATCTACACAGCTAAAATACACTTAGATTGTAGGTATAGGTATATGGAACGTGTTCAATACCAAAACATATAACAATGCTTGGAGGGGTAATTTTTGTGCCTTTTGCTTCATCATGTCGTTTTGCTTAGTCTTTTTTACAATATTGCATGTGTAGAAAAGAGAAGAGTAGATTACCTTTCTCTTTTTTTTCGCGGGACTAGGTATATTAGGTTGGGTATGTAGTTACATATGAAAATATTTTGTGATTCTGATCTGACTACCCTAGAGATTTTTTAGCTGTGGGAAAATTAATTAAATAACGACCTATAGTTATTTAAATTATATTCGTGAACAATTTTTTATAGGAATATCTAGGTATCTACCTACCTAGGTAAATAAGTATAGGCAGATACTTTCTCTTCCTCTTATTATTGAAGGTAGTGTCCATTTAAATTATTTTTAAAATATTTTTTTGTTTTTATAGTTAGGTCGGCAGGTACCTATAATGTAGTTTACCTACCATAAGGTAGGTATACTACCATATCGTCGTTTCACTAACAATAAAAAGACGAAACGATTATAATTTTTTGTACACGAATTTCCTCGTGGTGCCGGGGAATGTGAAGATTGGATTGGAGAGAAGTTTTATCTAGACTTCAATAATTGTCGCCTTTAGTGCCGGTCCGTTAACTGTTGTTTTAGTAAAACAACAACCTTCAGTTTAGTTTAGGTACATACGTACTTATATACATATGCATGGCGATTTTTCGTTTGATTTTTTTTTTTTTAAGTTTAGGTAGGTAGGTACCTATACGTATGTAATTTAATTTTGTTAAATAACCTTTCAGATACCTACCTAGCATAGAAAAACTTAGGTAGGTACCTACCTACCTATAAAATAAGGTAGAGTAGGTAGGCACCTAATAGTAAACATTTTTATTGGTAGGCTAATACCTATATTTTATAGTGCAATAAGTTTGGATTTTTTGATAATCTAAATTTTTGAAGCAGATAAAAGGGAAAATGTCCTTTTATGTATATTTGCTAATTTAGTTAATTAGGTAGAATGCTAGAGTTTTGAATTTTTTAATAATGAAATTCTAATTTTTAGATAATGAAATGCTAAGAACCTTACTGGGTACCTATCTAGTTTAAGTTTTGTATCTATATCTCCTATTGGTATGAAGATATATAAATTATTTTAAGCATATTATCTCAAAATAGCTTATTTCAAAAAATTGAAATCAGGAGAGTCTACTAAAAGTTTGAATTATAGGTGTATGGTTGAAAAATAAATAAAACAAAATTTAAGTTGACATATACCTACAAATTTTTGATTTTGCAGAGATTTTGGGTGTAGGAATTTTTGGAAATTCAACATTCTTAAAAAGTCATTTTTACCACATTTTTGTCTTTATAAACTCAAGGAGTTGGCTTAAATTACTGAAAATTACAAAACGTATCTATAACTATTTATATTTCTTATTTTTTGATACAATTATTTTTTTTTTAGTGCACCGTTAACTGGTGAAAGTAAGCTTTTGCAAAACAGCTAATAACTTTTTTCGTTATGAATCCTTATCTACTTATGTTTTTTTTATCACATCAAAAAATAACTGCGATCTTATGTAGGTATAACATGTAGGTATTTTTAAAACTCCCACGCTTTACTCTTAGGTCTAATAAAAACAGTACAAAATACAACAAAAACGCAAGCAAAATGCATGTGCTTGCTCGTTTGTTGCGACTCGGCTTCAGTGAGGATTGTATCTGTGAGGTAGGTAGTATGTAGGTAGGTAGCTTTGGCATCGGACTTCGATTTTTTCTTACTTAACAAAAAATGACGTCGAATTCTGCATCAAGTCTTGCAATGGTCAAAGCATAATACTGCGAATGCGTTGACGGATGCGTTGACAGACTTTTCTGTCGCGTCAAAGTAACATGGATTTATTTTCATCTAATTCAAAAATTTCGATTTTTTTAAAAATAATTTTTCCTTAAATTCCTTTAATGGAATTTGACAGTTCATACGTTGACAGAAAGGTAAGAAACTGGGGCCTAATCACGTAAAACGAAAACGATAGGACGATATCGTTTTCAGTATTGCTATCTCTATCACTTCACTGCTAAAAATGGCATTCAATCATTAGAGCATATTTTTGCATATTTTACTATAAATGTTTAAAAATGCATTTTTTGGTTTATTGGACATATTTTTTAAACAAATGCATATTTTTAGTGAATATTTTCGAAATATTCGAAAGATTTAAAAATTTAAATATTTACTAGGGTGTTTCATTTTGTAAGGAAAAAAATAAGATGTAGTATCTTTGCGGAAGTCGCTTACGCCCTGAGTCCTTGCGATGAAAAAGATATTTCAGCCAAATTTCAAGAACATTGGTTGATGTTTAGAAGTTGCACACTTTGATCACTTTTCTAAAAGAGGCAAAAAAACGATTTTACAATGTTAATCGCTTTTATTGGGAGAACTAAATTCACAAAATTGAAAAATATTGAAACTTTACACCATGTCCATAACATTTGTATGATGAGGATAAACATTTTGTTTATATTAATCAAATTTGAACTAGGAAATCCCATTTTTGTTCGCTTGGTGAAGACTTTCTTGTGATACTCTACTTTCATCAATAATGTTTGTTTTTGTTTTTCGTCCCTGGCTGGTTTGTTAAACTTTGTATGCAATTACTATTTCTGTGGTATCATTTACCACTTTTAAAGCGTCTCATGTTTCGTTGAAGAATCACTTCCATATTATTTAACTTAATGGAGTCCAAACAGTGGTTTGTAACGAAATTGATCATGTATTTTCTTTTTAAAACTATTTTTTACCCTTTAATAGTTTCACTTCCTTTTTCCTTGCAGGTTTGATTTCTAAAATTTTAGTCATATTCCCATTATCATCAGCTTAATGATGATCCACCGTTTTTATCTGACCGATATCAAACGGAAAGCAAACAATAAAAACGTTTTTCCATCCCATTTAGATAAGTCGTATATTTTAGATGATGTAGTATCAAAAGGCATACCCAACCCATGATATTGTCATGTACCCCAGGTCAGTTCATATTACTACTTCTGCCATCTGCTCACACCAGTGCATTTCAGGGCAACAAGGAGTATGCCAAGCTAATAATGTTCAAAATCTTAGCGAGTCACTATAGAACTTTAACTCTTTATTAGACACAATTCTGACAGACCCTCTCTCATTGGCCACTGAGGGCACCAATTTACTATCCCAAAGCAAGGCTAAATGAAAAGGATTTTTAAAAACTGAGACTTAGTTTTTCCTTTCCATTTTCCTTCTTTTGATCATGAAAAAAGAATAAGTACAAAAAACATCATTATTTCATATTCCACTAGTTTTATAAAAAAATCTTCATGAAATTTGGTATATATTTCTTTTACATCGCTTAGACTCGTGGAGTCAGCGACTTCATATGAAAATCACAACTTTGAAAAAATGAAACACCCTAATATTTACTTTTGCAAAATTTTAACTGAAACATATTAACGCTGAATAGTAACGAAGAACAGAACTTGGGAAACTATTCAATAAGTGAAATTCTTTCATTCAAGAATGCTCCTGTTACATCTTTTGATGTCGAAATACATATATTTTTCAATGTAAAACAAAATTTTTGCGACCAAATAGAGAAGTATTTCTCTCTGAAAATTTCAAAAAAAATGTATGTATGTGTGAACAAGACATATTCAAAGAATCTGGACAACTAGTATCTTATTTAAATGAGATTTGAATAGAATTTTTTAAATTTATTTTGTGTTTCATTATAATTTCAGACAAAATGCCTTGCATATTTTCGCGTAAGGCATGGAATCTTGATAGTGGTGTACTCTATCAGATTTCCTCAATGTTTAGAACATTCTGATCAAAATGTTTTTTTTTTTTTTACTTTAACCATCCCTTGATGTCTCCCCTCAAGTTCTCGAAAGAATTTAGGCCCGAGCTTTAGACGGTCTAATCTAAAAAATGACTTCTTGACCACGCAAACACCTTCTTAGCAACCGTTGAGGGCTTCTTGGATCATTATCGTCCTTAAAAACAAATTTTATGGGCATGATTTCAAATGAATAAGACTCCATAGCATTTTCCTCAATGTCTTTATAAACTTCTGGTCAATTCTAGCATTTTTTTCTAACTTATCGACCATGCTATGCCAAATCAGTGCACCCTAAACAGATTTCCCATACAAATGTTATGCATTTTAAAATTCTATAAAAATATCGTTCTTAATAAGGTGGCCACGACTGTATATAAATCATTAATTGAAAACAGGCCGACTAAGGGGAGGGGAAAAAATCTGAAAAAATAAGGGGATTTTTTTTTATTATTTAGAAACTATGGACGGGTGGAGAAGTGTTTTTGTTTTAGGTGCCTAAGGTCCAGTCTAATGTAGGTAGGTAGGTAGGATGTAAAATTCCTAAAATAAAATCTAAGTATTATACCTACCCACTTTCTTGATCAGGTAGGTACCTACTTAGCATTCACAAAACAAATTTTGTAAAAAAACAATTCCTTTTTTACCTACAGACCCTTGTATATGAAAACTATAGTACTATCATCCTTGTATATAAAAACTATAGTACTATTATGGAAACGATTCTTCTGTTACTGGGAGTGTTCTCGTGAGGGCGCAAACATCGTGCCACGTTGGTTTGGAGAGATGTGAATGAGGATAGGAAGAGGAATAAAAGCTGGTAGTAAGAAGGAGAGGAGTATATTTTGTTGATTCTGACAGTTGCTGACAACAATTACCTGGTGTGAGTGAGATAGTTTTTCGTCATGGCAACGAAGGGGATTATTCGCACAAAATGAAAAAAATGTTCTCGTTGTCATGGTGCATTGTACAACAGTATCGTTTTTTGTTTGAATTTGAATTTGCGAACAGATTTTTTTGTTGTTTTCTATCAAAGTTTATGATAGTACACTATATACATACATATGTCTATAGATAGGTTAATTATAATTTGATTTGCTTCGAATTTGTTGAAAATTTTCAATTTCAGCTGAAAATCATATTATCAAGACTACACCGTTGCTAATTTTCACAATTCTTAGGCAAACATAGTCTTACAACGATGCTATATTTCTTTATAAGGCATTCAAGAACAAACATTTTTTTCGAAAAAAAAATCCAGAAACATTTTTTTGAGGTTTATTTTTTTGGAAAAAAAAAAAACTAGAAAAAAACACTTTAAAAGTAATTTTTGTACAGGTAAATTTATCAAAAGTTTGATTACTTTAAATGTAAAAAAATTGATAAAAACAAAGAATTTGTTTAAGCTACCTTTCAAAAAAATACTTTTACAGGAAAACAAATTTTGATAAAAGTAAAAAACAAAAAGTATTTTACATTTAAAAAACTTTTGATAAATTTAAGAAAAAATAGGTTTAACTTTAAAAAATATACTTTTAAAAGTAAAGAAATTTTGATAAAATTTAAAAAAGAATAACTTTACCTTAAAAAAAACTTTAAGGTAAACAAAATTTGAAAATATTCAAAAAAAAAAAACAATTTAAATAAAAATTTTGGGAAAATTTAAAAAAATAAATATTTTTTTACCTTTAAAAAATACCTACTTAAGATAAAAATGAAAAAAAAACTATTTAACTTAAAAAAAAATATTTTTAAGAGTAGAGAAATTTAAAAAATAAATTAATAAATAAAAATGGAAAAAATTAAAAAAAAGTATTTAATTATAAAAAATCAAATCTCATTTTTATATACAAGGCTATCATGGACAAAATTTTTTTGTGCAACAATGCTTCGTTGGTGGCGCCACTTTAGCTTGGCGGAGACTTCCATTTTTGGGAGACAATTGTCGGCGGAGACTTCAATTTTTGGGAGACTTCCATTTATCAGAGAATCGAAACTAAGTAGTTAGAGCAAGAGGAGTGTATTTTTTTCGATTCTGGTAAGAATCAAATGGAGTAAGCGAGATTACCAATCGAAGGTTTTGTTCAACGTCAATGATGAGAAAAAGGTGAAGAGAATGGCAAAAAATGTTCGTATCCTCTTTGATTGAATGTGCAATGCAAGGTTATTTTTTTTGCTTAATTTACTGATTATGCTATATGCGAGAAGAGAAGTGGACATACATACATGTAAGTTAGCTTTTTGCGTCGTCGTTGTCAACAACCTTGAAGCAAGGAATATAGTTTTTTTTTGCGGGAAAGAATAATGCGTGGAGGTATTTATTCTTATATTATCAAGGGTAGGTTGATTTTAATGCGTGAAAGAAAAATATGTTCATGTTGTGTAAGTATATTCGTAGGTATATATGCAATCGTATGTTATTGAGGGTAGTTTTGATATTAAATTGTCTTGCAAAGATTTCTTATTTGCCGTGAAATTTGTTGCAAGTGCAAGATTTTGAGCATATTTTTTTGCGGGAACATCTACATAGGTAGATAATATTCGTATAAATCATGAATGGTAGGTTTTATTAATATTAATGTTGTTTGCATGATTTGAGTTTGACTTGAAATGTTTTGAAGAAATTTACAATTAATTATGCCGACAAATATAGGTAGGTCCATACATAATGCATAACTATATGTAGGTAGGTATGAAAATAAGTTATGAAAAAAGGGAGAATTTCTATGCAATGTTGAGGTAGGTAAGTGCTTGGTGGTAGGTAGGTTGTATTTGTTTACCTACTTTTAATTCATAATTTATCATACAAGCAGGCATGTAGGTATAGGTATGATTTTATTATTTGACACTAGTCTGTCAATGTGGTGGTTGAATTTCAGCCAGTGGGCAATATCCTAGGAGGTTGGTTTTATAAGCTTTAGTTGTGCCCAGAAATGTTTGAACTAAAGCTGGGTATGTAACTGTACCTACGTACATACCTACAACATTGTTCGTTTAATTAAAGCTACCTAGGTATGTACATAGGTATGTACCTAGGTAGGTACCTACATTTTTATTTTTTCAAATCAACCAGAGAGAGAACATTAATGTAAATAATGTAATTAATAATGAATTATACTCAGGTGTAGGTAGGTATGTACGTATAGGTTTGTAGGTAGGTACCTATATAAATATTGTTAAAAAAAAGAAGAAACGAAGTTTCAGTCGTCCAGCCAGTCGTCGTACAGCCAACTCCGCTTAACTGAAAACATCGGTTATCTGAAACAAGACATTTATTCCGGAGGCTTTTTTAAGAAAAAAACTGCTTCGCATAACTGAACTCCGCTTAATTGCAATCTCGGGATAATTGAAACAAAATTGTGTGCCTCAAAGGAACATTTATCACTTTTTCAACTTCAACAACAGGGAAACGATCATTTTTTTTTTTGTTTTTAATTATTATATATTCATATTCGTTTTGTGATTAAAAATGTAAATACCTTTGTTGTTTGAATTGTTTCATATGGAAATATAACGACATATTAGGTACATACATATTTTGACACAAAAAATCATACCTACATTTTTTTTGATTCTCAGGCTTAATGAAATTTAATATTTGTTTTGAAAAAAACTCCGCTTATTTGAAATAAGTTTCAGTTATCCATAGTTCGGTATTCGGTTAACTGAAAACTCCGCTTTACTGAAACAAATGGTCTGTAATTATGGTGCTCCAGTTATGCGGAGTCGACGGTCAATTTCATTTTTATATATACCAAGGTAGGTAGGTAGGTTTATGTATACATACCTACGTAGGTGTCTACATTAAAAAAAAATTGTTTTAACTAAACCTAGATCTAAATTTTTATTTTATTTTTTTCAAATCAACCAATTACAAAATGTGCCAACAGGTAGGTACCTACCTACTTACCTATTTTAATTTTAATTTCCGATTTTTTGATTCCAGGTAGTTTACAAAATAAATGTTTTATTGTAGACAGGTAGGTACCTACCTACCAATAACTTTTTTCGTTAGGAATTTTTTTCCTTTTTTTTAAATTTAAGTGTAAAATAAATTTGAAAAACTTAAATATGAATTTTTGCATAAATAATACAATAATAATAATTATTAATTGTTCCTATTTTCGTGAACTTTTTTTTATAAATTTCTAAATGGAATACAATATTAGAAATTTATAATAATTTTAATTACTTAGTGTTTTTTTTATGTTTAAAGCTTAAATCTTCTACCTTTCTCCGTTTGTGGGGAGGGACAATTTTATAAAACATTTGCTTTAAATGGATTAAAAATTATTAAAAATCAACGACATTACTTACAATATTATGCGATAGCTTTTTTCAGCCTATTTTGTTTCAAATTGTTTTCAAAATAAAAATGTTCAATGAATAGTTTTTGAAACAAAATTTTTCAAAGTCAAAATTAAGAAAAAAAAAATTGAAAAATAAAATTTATTTGCATTTTTTACTTCAGAATTTTACGTAATATTCTTTGTTCCAAAAACGATTGCTGTAATTAGTTTTTAGTCAAACGCTAAGAACCAGGAGCTGATATACAGTTTAGTTTAAGAGAAAATCGAAACTTATGAAAGTACTTTTTTCTTCCAAAATTATTTTTTTGAATAGGTATTTAGTTCGAGTGAATAGTTTTTGAAAAATAAATTTTCCAAGTAAAAATTTTGGAAAAAAAAATTTCAAGCTAATTTGTTTCAAAAATTTATGTAATTAAGCATAATTTTTGTTTTCAAAACTTAATGCTCTTGTCAATTTTTAGTCAAACGCTGGAAACCGTATGGATCTAGGACTTTTACTTTTCAAGATATGAAAAAAATTAATGAAGCAACTTTCACATTAAACTAAGAAGAAACCGGGTAAATGATCATTTCAGCAACCAGTTGATTATCGTCAAGTTTAAGTTGTGAAAATTGGCAGAAAAATAGTTATAATATTAAACGATTGTTGACAATGAACAAAGCAAAGTAAATCTTATGGATTTTATTTGAATTTTTATGAATTTTAAAAAATCAATTGTGACACTAATAAAGGAGGTACAGATTAAAAAATGAGTTATCAAATTAATGGTTATTTTATTGAGATTAAATATAAGAAAAAACCAATTCAATCCATGCCTACACTCACATGGTATTAAGTAATATGTGTAAAAATTGTATATTGTTAATTTATCAGCTCAATAGTACAATAGAAATATAATTTTTTTATACAAATTCCTGGAACATATAGCTATAATTCATTAGTATATTGGAAACCTCTACCACTGTTTATTGAAAAGATATTAATAAAAAACCAAAAAAAAAAAAATTTCAAAATGTTTGTCCTTTCTTAAATAAATCTGTCAAATGATAAGTTAGAAATATAACATTTTTACCATTTAATTGCCATCAAATATATCAAGATTTTAAAATTTTAGATTTTTCCAACTACCCGTTAAAAATCATATAGATTGAAAAATTGACCAAAATAATTTACCTTTTTTCAAAAATCATTTTGGGTATGAAAAAAAAAATCCTGTCAAAAATTGCTTAGACATGGATAATTTTTTTATCATCCCCTATAAAAATATGTAAAAATAAAAAAAAATAAAAAATGTACCCCCTTATAACTACTAAGTACTTTTCGAAACGACTATTTATCAATTTTCAGTTGTAAAACCGGGTATATCTCGGTTTGTAGATTTTTAATAAATAAAAGTTGTGCATATTTTGTTGCCTAATTTTTCAATATCTTTCAAATACAAAAATCATGTTTCTACGAAGTCGCGTTAAGAAGTTAGTTTTTTTGACTTTGATTCAGTTTTACCCTATTAAATGTGCGAATTTCCAAAATTCCGTTCTTAGTGCAACCCTGAATATAATTTGCTATTATATTCAGGGTTGCACTAAGAACGGAATTTTGGAAATTCGCACATTTAATAGGAACGCACTAAGAACGGAATTTTGGAAATTCGCACATTTAATAGGGTAAAACTGAATCAAAGTCAAAAAAACTAACTTCTTAACGCGACTTCGTAGAAACATGATTTTTGTATTTGAAAGATATTGAAAAATTAGGCAACAAAATATGCACAACTTTTATTTATTAAAAATCTACAAACCGAGATATACCCGGTTTTACAACTGAAAATTGATAAATAGTCGTTTCGAAAAGTACTTAGTAGTTATAAGGGGGTACATTTTTTATTTTTTTTTATTTTTACATATTTTTATAGGGGATGATAAAAAAATTATCCATGTCTAAGCAATTTTTGACAGGATTTTTTTTTTCATACCCAAAATGATTTTTGAAAAAAGGTAAATTATTTTGGTCAATTTTTCAATCTATATGATTTTTAACGGGTAGTTGGAAAAATCTAAAATTTTAAAATCTTGATATATTTGATGGCAATTAAATGGTAAAAATGTTATATTTCTAACTTATCATTTGACAGATTTATTTAAGAAAGGACAAACATTTTGAAATTTTTTTTTTTTTGGTTTTTTATTAATATCTTTTCAATAAACAGTGGTAGAGGTTTCCAATATACTAATGAATTATAGCTATATGTTCCAGGAATTTGTATAAAAAAATTATATTTCTATTGTACTATTGAGCTGATAAATTAACAATATACAATTTTTACACATATTACTTAATACCATGTGAGTGTAGGCATGGATTGAATTGGTTTTTTCTTATATTTAATCTCAATAAAATAACCATTAATTTGATAACTCATTTTTTAATCTGTACCTCCTTTATTAGTGTCACAATTGATTTTTTAAAATTCATAAAAATTCAAATAAAATTTATAAGATTTACTTTGCTTTGTTCATTGTCAACAATCGTTTAATATTATAACTATTTTTCTGCCAATTTTCACAACTTAAACTTGACGATAATCAACTGGTTGCTGAAATGATCATTTACCCGGTTTCTTCTTAGTTTAATGTGAAAGTTGCTTCATTAATTTTTTTCATATCTTGAAAAGTAAAAGTCCTAGATCCATACGGTTTCCAGCGTTTGACTAAAAATTGACAAGAGCATTAAGTTTTGAAAACAAAAATTATGCTTAATTACATAAATTTTTGAAACAAATTAGCTTGAAATTTTTTTTTCCAAAATTTTTCTTGGAAAATTTATTTTTCAAAAACTATTCACTCGAACTAAATACCTATTCAAAAAAATAATTTTGGAAGAAAAAAGTACTTTCATAAGTTTCGATTTTCTCTTAAACTAAACTGTATATCAGCTCCTGGTTCTTAGCGTTTGACTAAAAACTAATTACAGCAATCGTTTTTGGAACAAAGAATATTACGTAAAACTCTGAAGTAAAAAATGCAAATAAATTTTATTTTTCAATTTTTTTTTTTCTTAATTTTGACTTTGAAAAATTTTGTTTCAAAAACTATTCATTGAACATTTTTATTTTGAAAACAATTTGAAACAAAATAGGCTGAAAAAAGCTATCGCATAATATTGTAAGTAATGTCGTTGATTTTTAATAATTTTTAATCCATTTAAAGCAAATGTTTTATAAAATTGTCCCTCCCCACAAACGGAGAAAGGTAGAAGATTTAAGCTTTAAACATAAAAAAAAACACTAAGTAATTAAAATTATTATAAATTTCTAATATTGTATTCCATTTAGAAATTTATAAAAAAAAGTTCACGAAAATAGGAACAATTAATAATTATTATTATTGTATTATTTATGCAAAAATTCATATTTAAGTTTTTCAAATTTATTTTACACTTAAATTTAAAAAAAAGGAAAAAAATTCCTAACGAAAAAAGTTATTGCTAGGTAGGTACCTACCTGTCTACAATAAAACATTTATTTTGTAAACTACCTGGAATCAAAAAATCGGAAATTAAAATTAAAATAGGTAAGTAGGTAGGTACCTACCTGTTGGCACATTTTGTAATTGGTTGATTTGAAAAAAATAAAATAAAAATTTAGATCTAGGTTTAGTTAAAACAATTTTTTTTTAATGTAGACACCTACGTAGGTATGTATACATAAACCTACCTACCTACCTTGGTATATATAAAAATGAAATTGACCGTCGACTCCGCATAACTGGAGCACCATAATTACAGACCATTTGTTTCAGTAAAGCGGAGTTTTCAGTTAACCGAATACCGAACTATGGATAACTGAAACTTATTTCAAATAAGCGGAGTTTTTTTCAAAACAAATATTAAATTTCATTAAGCCTGAGAATCAAAAAAAATGTAGGTATGATTTTTTGTGTCAAAATATGTATGTACCTAATATGTCGTTATATTTCCATATGAAACAATTCAAACAACAAAGGTATTTACATTTTTAATCACAAAACGAATATGAATATATAATAATTAAAAACAAAAAAAAAAAATGATCGTTTCCCTGTTGTTGAAAAAGTGATAAATGTTCCTTTGAGGCACACAATTTTGTTTCAATTATCCCGAGATTGCAATTAAGCGGAGTTCAGTTATGCGAAGCAGTTTTTTTCTTAAAAAAGCCTCCGGAATAAATGTCTTGTTTCAGATAACCGATGTTTTCAGTTAAGCGGAGTTGGCTGTACGACGACTGGCTGGACGACTGAAACTTCGTTTCTTCTTTTTTTTAACAATATTTATATAGGTACCTACCTACAAACCTATACGTACATACCTACCTACACCTGAGTATAATTCATTATTAATTACATTATTTACATTAATGTTCTCTCTCTGGTTGATTTGAAAAAATAAAAATGTAGGTACCTACCTAGGTACATACCTATGTACATACCTAGGTAGCTTTAATTAAACGAACAATGTTGTAGGTATGTACGTAGGTACAGTTACATACCCAGCTTTAGTTCAAACATTTCTGGGCACAACTAAAACTTATAAAACCAACCTCCTAGGATATTGCCCACTGGCTGAAATTCAACCACCACATTGACAGACTAGTGTCAAATAATAAAATCATACCTATACCTACATGCCTGCTTGTATGATAAATTATGAATTAAAAGTAGGTAAACAAATACAACCTACCTACCACCAAGCACTTACCTACCTCAACATTGCATAGAAATTCTCCCTTTTTTCATAACTTATTTTCATACCTACCTACATATAGTTATGCATTATGTATGGACCTACCTATATTTGTCGGCATAATTAATTGTAAATTTCTTCAAAACATTTCAAGTCAAACTCAAATCATGCAAACAACATTAATATTAATAAAACCTACCATTCATGATTTATACGAATATTATCTACCTATGTAGATGTTCCCGCAAAAAAATATGCTCAAAATCTTGCACTTGCAACAAATTTCACGGCAAATAAGAAATCTTTGCAAGACAATTTAATATCAAAACTACCCTCAATAACATACGATTGCATATATACCTACGAATATACTTACACAACATGAACATATTTTTCTTTCACGCATTAAAATCAACCTACCCTTGATAATATAAGAATAAATACCTCCACGCATTATTCTTTCCCGCAAAAAAAAACTATATCAAATATATCAAGATTTTAAAATTTTAGATTTTTCCAACTACCCGTTAAAAATCATATAGATTGAAAAATTGACCAAAATAATTTACCTTTTTTCAAAAATCATTTTGGGTATGAAAAAAAAAATCCTGTCAAAAATTGCTTAGACATGGATAATTTTTTTATCATCCCCTATAAAAATATGTAAAAATAAAAAAAAATAAAAAATGTACCCCCTTATAACTACTACGTACTTTTCGAAACGACTATTTATCAATTTTCAGTTGTAAAACCGGGTATATCTCGGTTTGTAGATTTTTAATAAATAAAAGTTGTGCATATTTTGTTGCCTAATTTTTCAATATCTTTCAAATACAAAAATCATGTTTCTACGAAGTCGCGTTAAGAAGTTAGTTTTTTTGACTTTGATTCAGTTTTACCCTATTAAATGTGCGAATTTCCAAAATTCCGTTCTTAGTGCAACCCTGAATATAATTTGCTATTATATAAATTTTAGTATATAAATACCTACCTACTTTTAATACTTCTAGTTTAAGCTGTTGCAATTTTTATTCTTTCATTTATATCTATAATATAAATAAATTAACATTCACATACAAATAAGGTACGTACCTTCTTACATGTACCTAGTACCTACCTAGATATTAATACAAATTATCTACAAACATACCTACCTTTCTAGGTTAAAATAAAAAAGCGACAAACCTAACTACCTAGCATGAGCCATACTCATCAAAAAACATCATCGCCATGAAACTCATGAATTATTGCATCACTGATATTCTTGCCAACAGACCTACATACATAAATATCTAGAAAGCAAAAAAAAAACAATCTACTTATGCCTTGAACTTCATGCCGCCGCCGGCCGACGCGACGTCACGATTGTCTTCTTGCATTGCACACAAGTTGTAAAAAAAACCACCCCTTCCTCTTGTGCGCTTAGCACAAGACCCAACAAACCAAGGAGAATTCCCAAATTTTTTTCACACTTTTTAATTCTCTGCACCTTTGCATAGCAAAGTAATCGACAAAAAAATGTAAACCTAACAAAAAACATTCATTCTACCTATTTCACTCTAACTATTATAAATATAAGTATTCCCCTTGTATATAAAAACTATAGTACTATCATGAAGAAGATCGATAGAGAGATTCGAGGTGAGCACTACCAGTACTACGAAATTGTAGAGATTGGGAGTACAGGACAGGGAGAAACTGAGGGAATTGACGATTAGAATGACGTTCAAGGCAACAATAAATGAACGAGAACAACGTATACAAAATTAAAGCTAGTTTAAGGGAGTCAACACTAAACTTTTTTTTGTTATTTTCTTCCACCAATTTTGTTTACGAAGGGGAAGTTTGAAGCTTTTTTTGCTCTATTTAACGGGGAAGTAGGATAATAAATATAATTTTAAAAGGAATTGGCGGTTGTATTTTTTCTTTCACTGTGTGCGAGATATGCTGTAGCAAAGTCAAGTAAGTATTACTGTATGCCCAAATAAAAGTCTACAACCAATGTTGCCACTAAAGAATATAAGTTATATAAGAATTTTGTATATGAACTAGGGATAGGAAGAAATTATTTAAATTTTGTAGTTTGATATTTGCATTCATATTTAAGTAGATATGATATATATATATGAAATAAGATAATAAATATAATTTTAAAAGGAAATAATGATTTTATTTTTTCTTTCGTTGTGTGTGAGATATGCTGTAGCAAGTTGAGTAATGTTGCCACTTTAAGTTGTACAAGAATTTCTTATATCAAGTAGGGATAGGAAGAAATTGTTTTAATTTTGTAGGTTGATATTTGCGTGCATATTTAAGGAGATATGACAAATATATGATATTAGATGGCGAACGCCATTTAGTAGGTACGTACTTACTATTTTATATTATCTATTATAAATATACATATACATATATAAATGGTAAACAAAATAAAATTTAATAATTTATACAATTTCGGTACGAAACCTTTTTAACTAAAGTTTTTCATATACATCCCAGTAAAGTGAACTTTTCGTTGACAAAAATGAAATTTATTAGGCGTGAAAAATATGAGAAAATTATATGCATTTATTTGGGTGACGAGGAAAAGTCAAATTTCTTTCGAAAGAAACCCGAATTTAAAAATGATTTTAATATTTTCTCAAGCGAAATTTTAAATTTTGTGTGAAATTTCTTAAAAAAATTAACGATTTTTCACAATCATTTTAAAATGTCCAAGAATGAATTTTTAAAGTATTATAAATAATTTCTATAAAGTTTTCAAAAATGAAACAAGCTATGTTTAAAAATTCACGGGGATTTTTTCCGTGGAAATTATAACATTTCCAGAAGTGAAATTCTAACTTTATAAGATTATTTTTTAAAATATCCTAGATTATAACGTTTTTAAAAATTTTATAGTTCACCATGTGAAAATTCGTGCGAAAAAAGTTTCAAAAATGAAATTTGAATTTAATAAGTAATTTTTAAAAATTCTCTAAATAACATTTTACAAAAAAATTTGATTTAAATTAATTTTAATCTGCATATTTTCCAACTACCTACTAAAAATTCCACACACTACTTTTCGCGGGAATTAAAAAAACAAGATTTGGAAATTTTTTTGTTGAGTAAGTAGTGTCTAAATATTCACGGGAATTTTGAAAAAAGAATACTAAATTTGATTTTCTCACGTGAATTTTTTAAAAATTACTTAATAAAGTTCAAATTTCATTTCAAACACCTTACAAAATGCGAATTCATTGAAATTACTTCATACAATTTTCATAACCGAAATTTGAACATTGCCTAATAGTTTTTGTTAAAATATTAACAATTGAATTTTTCACGTGAATTTTTCAATATTATTTCATAAAGTTGTAATTTGGTTTTTGAAAATTTGAATAAGCATTTTTAAACTAGGTGAGCTAAATTGAATTTTTTTACGTGAATTAAAAAAAATACTTCGTAAAGTAAAATTTCTTTAGTTTGAATGCGAATTTATTAAAATTACTTAATGCAATTTTCATAAACGAAATTTGAATTTTGTTAAGTAAAAATTTAACAAAGTTAAAAAATTAATAAGGTTAAGAAGTAAAATTAAAATTTACTAAAAAATTAACAAAGTATGCTTATCTTAAATAGACAAAAGATATTTATTTTTTAAATTTTACTAAAATTTCTCTTTTAAAAACATTTTTTTTTTAGATAAAATATTTTTTTTTTTAATTTTTTCAATTGGTTTTATCTTATTTTCTTTTAAAGATAAAAAGATATTTATTTTTTAAATTTCGCCAAAATGTCTCTACCCTTAAAAATACTTTTTTTTAAAGGTAAAATAGATTGTTTAAATTTGTTTTATCTTAAGTATTTTTTAAAAGTAATGAGATTTGATTTTTTATAATTAAATACTTTTTTTTAATTTTTTCCATTTTTATTTATTAATTTATTTTTTAAATTTCTCTACTCTTAAAAATATTTTTTTTTAAGTAAAATAGTTTTTTTTTCATTTTTATCTTAAGTAGGTATTTTTTAAAGGTAAAAAAATATTTATTTTTTTAAATTTTCCCAAAATTTTTATTTAAATTGTTTTTTTTTTTTTGAATATTTTCAAATTTTGTTTACCTTAAAGTTTTTTTTAAGGTAAAGTTATTCTTTTTTAAATTTTATCAAAATTTCTTTACTTTTAAAAGTATATTTTTTAAAGTTAAACCTATTTTTTCTTAAATTTATCAAAAGTTTTTTAAATGTAAAATACTTTTTTTTTTTTACTTTTATCAAAATTTGTTTTCCTGTTAAAGTATTTTTTTGAAAGGTAGCTTAAACAAATTCTTTGTTTTTATCAATTTTTTTACATTTAAAGTAATCAAACTTTTGATAAATTTACCTGTACAAAAATTACTTTTAAAGTGTTTTTTTCTAGTTTTTTTTTTTTTCCAAAAAAATAAACCTCAAAAAAATGTTTCTGGATTTTTTTTTCGAAAAAAATGTTTGTTCTTGAATGCCTCATAAAGAAATATAGCATCGTTGTAAGACTATGTTTGCCTAAGAATTTTGAAAATTAGCAACGGTGTAGTCTTGATCATTGTATATGAATATCTATAGTACTATCAAAAACAGTTGGCGACGGTGGCGGTGCCACTGGCCCGGGAGGGCATTTTCTCTGTAGGTAATGTAGAGCTGAAAATATTCAAGAATGAGTGGAAAATGCTCATAGAATGAAAGATAGAGTAGGAATTTAAGAGCGAGAGTACATTATACATTATTGAAAAGAGTTCGAGGGAGAGATAATATTAAAGATTTTTGTATAGAATATAATAGGTGAAGGAAATGGAAAGAATAGAATTTAACAGTAAATTTTTTTGTCAAACTGGGCACATATGTTTGTTTTTTCTTTTTACTATGGGAAGTGAATGTAAGAGTGAGATGATAGATGTTTAGAAGTACCTATGTAAAATAATACCCAACTGACTTTTGATATTATTTCTTGCCTCCAGTCAAATACGGTTTTATTTAATTGATTTATTTTAAAGTTGAAAGTTTTTTTTAAAACTAAACCTGCTGTATAAAAAAGAATACCGATCATAAGAATCTTATGTTAAACGTGTGTGCACTGATAAGTGGTGAAATTACCCCCTTTAAAAAGAAAAAAGTACCTGCCAAGGTACACGCAAAATAGGCAATAAAAGCCATTCAAATTTAAAAATAAATACTTAAATAAATAATTAAATAACTTGTGTTAAATTGTGAATACCTTTTTCTGTTTGCTTGTTTTAAGAATTTAGGATTTTTACCCCCAAAGCGGCTTATCAAAAAGTGAAAGTGTTGTGTCGGGTTTTTCTTGCCTTAGGATAATTTTTTTTTTTTTTTAACTTAGGTAAATTCGCAAAGCAAAATTAAATATTCCCTTAAATTTCAAAATAGCCAATAAAATAGCCAAGTTCTTGTGCTAAGTGGACATTTTTTTTGTTCATATTCAGGATTTTTACCCCCAAAGCTGCTAGGCCAAAAGTATCAGTTTTTTTTGCAAATTTATAAAATAAAAATAATAAGTGTACCTGACTATAACCATAACAAAATTTTTGTGTTTAGTGAGTATTTGTGTGTGTGTTTTTTTCCAAATTTAGGATTTCTACCATAGAAGCTGAAAAGTGCTGTGCGAGTTTTTTGTTTCAGGATTTTTTTAAAACTTCAATGCATAGGGTGTTGCTGCTAGGAAACAATATTTAAGGTTTATTATAAATTAAATTTAAAATAAATTGTTTATTTATCAACTTCCAATTATTTCATTTATTTATTTATAGAACTACTAATATAATTATTGCTTGCTTTTTTAACTTACCTGCTAACATAAATATTTATAAAATATTTACGATTACCTACTGCTTACTGTTTCCTTAACTGCTTATATAAATATTCATAAAATATTTATACAATTACTGCCTACTTTTTTTTACTTAACTGTTTGCATACATATTTATAAAATATTTAAACAATTACTGCTTACTTTTTTACTTAACCGCTTGCATAAATATTTATAAAATATTTAAACAATTACTGCTTACTTTTTTACTTAACCGCTTGCATAAATATTTATAAAATATTTAAACAATTACTGCTTACTTTTTTACTTAACCGCTTGCATAAATATTTATAAAATATTTATACAATCACTGCTTACTCTTCTTTACTCTATAAAATATTTATACTGCTTACATAAATATTTATAAAATTTTTATATATAATTTTTACTTTACTTTCCTACATAAATATTTATAATTTTTTTTACTTTTTACTAACATCATTAATAATATTAAAACAATAATACTAACTCCCTTACTTATAATTAATTAATTACAATTTAATTATTCATGGTTAAGTGCTGTTACTTAGGGTGCGGTCTGCAAAAAAAACTGCTAGGTTCTGTCTCTTTCTTCAAATTTCCTACCGACCACAGAAGGCCAATTTGGATTAAACACGGACGTGTAACTGGGGATTTACCTAAAAATTGGCACATATGTGAAAAGCACTTTTATGCCAAAGACATTGTTCAAAGGTCAACGGACAAACGTCTTAGTCCAAATGCACTGCCAATATCATCAACAGATATTTGTATTTGCACTGATGTTTCAAATGACTCCGTATGCCTTCGCCTAATGGAGGCATCGAGATCCAGCAAGCAGCCTACCTCTACAGTCAAACCTGAAAGTTCCCTTCATTCTGCAGCTCCACGTTCATCTGCACGACCGTGTCCACTTTTACGACCAAATCTTCCAGTCACACCTCAAAGTACCCTTACTTCTGCGCCTTCACATTCATCTCCACTTAAACGACCACATCTACGTTCACGATCACTTTCGCCAACTTCCTCCATTACTTGCAGCCCTACAATTAATTTGGCTGCGAGCTCTGCTGAAACCTATATAAAAGATTATTCACTACCACCTGTAGTGGCTGGTTTTGCGAATATTTCACCCTCTCAATTTCCTTCCCCTGGACACCGCTCATACAAAAGGGTACCAAAAATAAATCGGCAGCGCTTTATACCCCGACGTATTTTTCGAACACCGCTGAAGTTAAGGAGAGACACCCAGTATAAGCTTAAGGAAAATTTGGATCTACACATGCAAGACTATACGGAAGAGTTGCGCACATTTATTTTGGTGCAACTCTTCCACAAGGCGAACGCAAGCTGGGGGCCTAAGGAGAAAGATTTATTTCTTAAATTTTTCTTTAAGTCCCCAGCATGCTACAATTATATGTTAGGTGCGGGGTTCAAACTGCCATCGGTAAGTACCATTTACCGATGGCATTCTGAAATAAGACTGCCATCAGGATTTAGCAAAAGGATAACGGAAATGCTAACAGAGAAGGCAAAGGACATGACACCCATGGATAGGAAATGCGTACTCGTTTTCGACGAAATGTATATAAGACCAGAGCTAGAATTTAACAGAAAGGATGAAATTAATTATGGATATTGTGATTTTGGAGAATATGGAAAGACCAGTACGATAGCCACTACGGTAATGGTATTCACACTTAGAGGCTTCAACAGGAATTGGAAGCAAACAGTCGCTTATTATGTGGGATATCCAAAAGGAGATTTACTATCGCAAATACTAGTCACCGTTATTAAAGGAGTTATATCATGTGGACTTACATTGGTTGCAACAAGCTGTGACCAAGGGACCAACAACGTCGGAGCGTATAAGAAACTGGGACCACCCAATTTCTTGGAGACTAAACCATACATCGAGATAGAGAATCAACGGATTTTCCTAATGCATGACTATGTCCATCTCTTCAAGAGCATTAGGAATATACTGCTCACCAATCAGATTTATATTGGTAATGATGTTGTTGATTGGCGTGTTCTGGAAAGGCTTTATGAAGAAGACACAAAAGGGGATAATTTTAGAGTTTTTTTTAAACTAACAAAGTCCCACATAAAGCCAAATAATTACGAAAAACTAAAAGTAAAGTTTGCCACGCAAGTTTTCAGTGATACTGTATACACTGGAATCAAGTATGCCCTCACAACTAACTGCTTTAGAACAGATGAGGAAAGAAGAATCGCTGAAGGAACAGCGACATTTATTAAAAAAATGAATGATTTATTCGACATATTCAATACAGGTAAGCTTTATTCCAGAAATCCAAACAAACAAGTCTTGTCGGAATCGACGGAAACTTTGAACTTTTTGATAAATGCGAGAACCTGGGTATTAACGTGGATTTCAAGCAACAAACGTAAACCACTTCCACCTTGCTTTAAAGGAATGAGGCAAACAATACTGGCAGTCGTGCAAATGTGGGAATATTTGAAAAGTGATGAGCAGACCTATTTCTTACTCGCACATTTGAATACAGATGTAGCTGAAAACTTGTTTTCCATGGTCCGTTGCAATAGAGGTTCCTACGAAAAAAACCCTTCGGTTTGGAGATTTATTAGGAATCTTAAGCAAATAATCTTCCAGCACATAAGTTCGGCGGAACATTCTGGATATGCAGATTCTGGAGCAGAACCTTTATTGCTTCGAACTGACTACGAGGGAGGATTGGAAAATGAGGCAGCAGATGACACCGATTATCAATTTGGTAGCTTGATCGAGGAGAACATGTTACAAAATAAATTGCAGTATGAAATAGATAAGCCCTTGGAAGAGAATAGGAAAGACCTGGACGATGATGAAGATGAAGTTCAAGAAATGGTCGTGGACCCACCCACTACAACAGAATTATTATTCTCAAAGAAACTGGAAACAGGAGCTGCTGCTTACTACGCTGGATTTGCAGCCAACAAACTGAAAAAGAAGCTCAAGTGCGTGTCTTGCTCTCAGTTTATGATCAACGAGGACGAGATGAGCAAAGATAGAGAACAGGCTATGTTAATTAAACTGAGAGCCTACGAGTCTAAAACCACGCCTTCGGAGTTCGGTAAGCTAACAGTTCCTTCGATTCAATTCGAAAGAGCTGTTAGAGCTGTTCAAAAAAAGTTTGAAGCTGTTTTCATGTTAAAACAGCACGAAGAAAACGTGATAGAGACATGTGTGGCTGAAATAATGAAGGATAACATTTTCAAATCAAACTGCACAACGGAACACGAGGAGCAAATAGCTAAATTTGTGCTAATCGGACTGATAATAATAACAAATAGGATCATCAATAAGGAAATCAAGACAAGGAAATCAAGATAAGGAAATCAAGATAAGGAAATCAAAATAAGGAAATAAAAACTTCAAATTTCAGTGTATAACAAATTATCGGTACCGTATCGGTTTCGTCGCAGTTTTTCTTGATTTTCGTATCGGTGTCGGATAATTAATTCTCGTCTCGCCTAACCAAGTATCGGTTCCACCGCAATTTTTCTTGATTTTTGTATCGGTGTCGGATAGTTAATTCTCCTCTCATAACCAAGTATCGGTTTCGTCGCATTTTTTCTTTTCTTCTATAAGTTGCGTTGACAGTAGTTTAAAACTCGTGCCCAGCCATATAAAAAAAAATAAAAAGAAGGAGATAAGGAAGGTCAGTTTGGATTGAGGCCAAGGTCCATTGGGCTGTTAGTGCCATTGAAATTTTATATTAATACATATACATATATATATGTTTATATATATTTCATATTATTATATTCTTATAATTTTATATTAACACATATTTTATATTATAATATTCTGATATATTCTTTTTATTATATTATTTTTCCAAACTTACATATATTTTCTTACTATATTATTCTTAAACAATAATAGGACGAGGACTACAAACAAAAAAAAAAAAAAAACAAAAAAAATTATCAATAAGTAGTAATAATGTAATAATTTAATTTAATTTAACTTATTTAAATTAATTTTTAATATTATGCCTTCAACATTTTTGAATGCATGTGCAATAGTATAATAGTATTCAGTAGTAATAGAATGAGGAATAGGCCTACTGGGGAAACCTCAATAAAAAAAACGCATCTTGTATTCTACCCCATCGGGTGATGTGGAAAAGAATGCAATGCCATGGTATCAGGTAAGCGAGGATTTTAAATTTGGTTTTACAGGCAAGTATTTCAAATTAGAATATTGAACAAATATTTTTTGAAAAGTTAATGAAATTTTTTGAAATTAAAATTTTGTCGGTATCTACATATTATATACAGGGTTAGCCATTAGCCATCATGTTAAGCCACCTGCGTCGGGATATTCGAATTTGAAGTAGTGTGTGTTGGCTGGTGCCTCTTGCCTGCACATGCACTGATTTTTGTGGTGTTCACCTATAATGTCCTATCTTAAAGTGCCCACTTAACACCTTTATGCACGAAATGAAAAGTTCAGATAAAATTATTTTTGTATAAAGGACTTAATATAAAGGACTTAAGCGCATTTAACACACTCATCCACAAAGTTTATTATTAAAGTGATTGCATATAACACCTTCATCTTTGGCTAAATATGAATCTAGAGGCGATATAAGAGTACAGACGAGTCAGAAATTTAAGTTGTCATATAACACTTTCATCTGTAGGTAAAAACCCAAATTTCAAAAAATGTCACTTAACACCTTTATCTTCTAAGCGCTTCAATTGTATCTAGAGTCAATAGCAAGTTATTGGTAAAAGTCTGGAATAATAGAGTCAATTTAACAAAAACAAAGTTTTCAAAATTAGCTAAGTAGACGTTTAAATAATGCCATGCGTTGAACATAATAGGTTTTTGATTGATTGCCTGTTCTCATGATGTTGTTCTTATGATGAATCCAAGCTTTAAACTTCCAGAGCCAAGTGCAACATTACTAAAAATGTCAACAAAGTGCAAAAACCGGTTGAAATTTTGAAGTTGTTTTGAGTTATAACTCTTCAATTAGGCTTGAACAAAACCATCAAATATTTTGTTTGTTGCAATTAGTTTATTTTTTATTTCCTAAAAAATAATTTCAGCCTATTCAGCTTATTTTTGTTAAAAAGTTAATTTTTTTGTAAAAAAAAGTAATTTTTTTTGGATAAAAAAGTTAATTTTCTCTTGTAAAAAAGTTAATTTTTTTTGTAAAAAAGTTATTTTTTTTTTGTAAAAAAGTTATTTTTTTTGGTAAAAAAGTTAGTTTTTTTGTTTGTAAAAAATTATTTTTTTGTTTGTAAAAAATTATTTTTTTGTTTATAAAAAGGTAATTTGTTTTGTTGTAAAAAATATTTGTCAACAAAAATCCCAAACTTTTTTAAAGTAAAAAAATCGAATAACACTGAAACACCCTCTAATAATTATAGTAGGTGATAATTCTGACGTCACAGAAATATCAAGATGGCTAATTTGGTATATCTTATGAGAATACCAACTTCGCATTGCATTGCAATACCATAAGTAAAAACTCAGTTTTGCTCATTAGGTGTGTGACGTCATCATCATCTGCTTATGCACGGAGAAAAGATAAAAACATTTTTGTATGGCTTTCTTTAGAATAATTACTTATTATGAATAAGGTAAGATATACATAGGTTCATTATGTACTATTGTAAAAACCGAAATATCGCAACGTTGAAGGCCATTTTATGTAATAATGCACAAGCAAAAAATATTCAGGCAAATGTAAACCTATACGGTTGCATTATCATACACAAACAAACATTTTTATTTTCGTTCTTGCCCCATATTCTTCTTCCTTGCCATGAAATTTTCTCACTCAATCTACTATTTCGGACTTCTCTCTTACTCGCATTATCGATGTAGAATTAATATAAAACACTCCTCTCTTTCTTACTATTCTTTCTCAAAGCTTCCTATTAAATCGATTCTGTCATTTTGTGAGCGATAAATACACCACCTACAGGCGTAGAACGTCTAAACAAAAATCGACTCATTAATAGTACTAGAGATTCATATACAATGGTCTTGATAATATGATTTTCAGCTGAAATTGAAAATTTTCAACAAATTCGAAGCAAATCAAATTATAATTAACCTATCTATAGATATATGTATGTATATAGTGTACTATCATAAACTTTGATAGAAAACAACAAAAAAATCTGTTCGCAAATTCAAATTCAAACAAAAAACGATACTGTTGTACAATGCACCATGACAACGAGAACATTTTTTTCATTTTGTGCGAATAATCCCCTTCGTTGCCATGACGAAAAACTATCTCACTCACACCAGGTAATTGTTGTCAGCAACTGTCAGAATCAACAAAATATACTCCTCTCCTTCTTACTACCAGCTTTTATTCCTCTTCCTATCCTCATTCACATCTCTCCAAACCAACGTGGCACGATGTTTGCGCCCTCACGAGAACACTCCCAGTAACAGAAAAATCGTTTCCATAATAGTACTATAGTTTTTATATACAAGGGTATTCCTTACTTATTCTTACTAGAAATTCTCCACAAAACTCAATTTTCTCCACTGTGAAATTCGATGAGATTCTTTCACAATCGATCTGAAGATGGCAGTCCATTCGACATTCACCATGATAGTACTATGGATTTCATATACAAGGCTACAGACCTATATAATAATGTAGATATATGTAGGTACATACATTATACCTATAGGTACCTATCTTTAATTTCATAAAAATTAAAGAAAATAGATGTTGTAGTTTCTTACATTTTTCTGTCCATCATTATGTAGGTAGGTAGATGGGTAGCTATAATACCTACATATGTACATAATTTTATTTTATAAAAAAAAAACATCGCCCTAAAAACCTACGCAACAAGAGCAAGTATATAAAACCTCGGCTGTGTATTTTGTTTTCCACGTAAGTAGATAATGTACCTATAAGTTTCCATCACACCAGACAGTTGTTGTTCTTCTTCGGCACTTCATAGCTTTATGTATATTGGAATTGGTACTTATCATCTGGGGTTGGAGAAGGATGATTCAAAGTTGATCGTTGTTGTACGATCAAACGATTCGACTCCTCTCGTTTTCTTCTGTGTGCACGACACGTGTCATTTTTGATGTAAGTTCGTTTCTTTCCTTTTCATATGACAGTAAGATACCTAACCAAGATACAACAGCATTATTGCTTTTAACCATCGATGTGTAGGGATAGTGCGAGAAGCAGACAACAAATTTCAATGCGAATGTTTTGTAGTATATGATCTGACTTGAACCGTTATCTTCGCCACTTTACAACTTTGTGTCTTGTGTGTTAGTACGTTTAATATAAGGGTTGAAGCAGAAAATATGCCTCCGGCCGCTGCATTGCATATGCATACATGTTTGAGATACCTACTTGTTGGCTCGACTACTCTTCATACATATCTGAACTGGAGATATCTATGGGTTGGGTATATGTTCGTTTCATTCCTTTTTATCAGTCCATGCCTATCCAATTTCCCCAGTAAAGAAGTTTAGCTATGTAACTACGTGCGCGCCAACAACCGCCAAGCCAATTCAATTTGTTTCGTTAAGGAGAGAATAAGAAGTATGCAAAAAACTTTACCAATGTGATACGATCTGGCTTGGCTTGCTGAAAGGATAACAAAAGACAATAATATTAATTTTGTTTCAGTTAGCGTAGCACCAGCGAACTACGGCAGCGGCAGATATGAAATAACCGTGAGCTTAAGTTGCAAGCCACCAATTCCAATAACTTCTCAAAATTTACTTTGAAATCATTGCAATTGCTGTTTGTTTTTAAAATAGGAAGGTAGCTACATAAATAACATTTTTATAATTTCTTTTATTAATAATACCTATCTAGAGGGCTACATGACTATAAAAAAATCACATCTATAAAAATAGCTAGATAGGTACCTACATAGATAGATAATTACCTAGGTAACATTTTATTTTGGCAGGCAAGTAGGTACCTACTTAGATAAGTACCTATGTAGTATTTTAGAATAATAAGGTAGGTAAGTACCTTCATACGGCACTTGGGTGTAGGTAGGTAAAAAAATACCTATAGGTACATAATTTTAATTAGATTAACTAATTATTGATGTAGCTAGGTAGGTTGGTACTTACCTATAACGTAAGTATATGTATAGGTCAAATTCATAAATGTAAAAGTTCGGTAACACTGCAAAGTTTACTTAGGGTAGAGTTGCCAGTAGCCGGCCCCTTAACGAAATTTTCCGACAAAACTTGTCATTTAGCCTTAAATTGTTAACTTTTTGATATTGTTTTATTTAACAAGTAGTTCATTAGATATTTATTAAAAGTTATAGAAACATTAAACAATGATATTTCAACATAAAACAATATATTTCATTGTTTTTATGAAAAAAAAAAACACATTTTCCTGTTTTCGGCCCTTTGGCTCTTAATTTCGGCCACCTTGTTTCCTATACTCAGCCCCCTCAATAAAAAGGTTCTAGTTATACTATTATTTTCTATTTATTTTCGTTCAACATTTTTGTTTTTAGTTATATTAGAAAAACAAGTGTTAAACATAAACAAATATTTTCCTGATATAAAATTCTTTTAACTGCAAACGGAAACAGAAAACAAAACCTTAACTCAACAAAAAACAATATTAAATATATTTGTTACTCAAAATAACAAAACAACAAAAAATAAGTACAGGGTGTCCTTTAATTTGTCAATAATATTTTAGAAAATGGTTCTTGGTTATATTCTAAGAACAAAATCGTTGTACACTAACGGTCTATCTCCAACATCTTTTTTCAAGGATTTATGAAAAGGCTTACTTTGGTGTACCCTTACCCATGTTAACGGAAATCGCTCTATTAATACTAATGATAGACATTTTGTTTAGGCTTATATCTTTAGAAGAAACACGTGTAACTGTAACTGCGTTTAAATAAATTTTATATCTTTTTAAAGTCTTCATATATCCTGTTTGTAGCCTGTACCATTTTTTTTTTTAAATCCTAATTTTGTGACTTTAAGGTCAATTTTCTCTAGAGAATGCGTAATAAACAACAATTTACTATTAATATTAATACCTAATATGTAATTTAGAGCCGATTTTTTAATCCCCAAAGTTATCTGCCGGAAGAATAAAGTTATCTGGCTTTTTAACATCGAATAACGAAATTGAATTTTTCATTCAAGAAATGTTTTATAGAATACTATAATAATTTGAAAGTCGTTTTTTAACGTTTACACTTATGTTTTTGAGATTTTTATTTGTGTTTATATAGAACATTTCTATTTAATTTAAATTTTATTTAACGTTTGTTTGAAAGCAATGTTGACAAACAATTATTGATGCGTAGATAGAAAATATTTATTCCTGTGTATAACTTAATCTGACTTCTCAATATGAGCATATAAATTCAGTTAGGTATATCTGACTATTGAAAAATATGTTATTGCTCCTTCTAAGGATTAAGTACTAACTGACTGCTTAACTGACTATTGAAAAATTGGCCCTTAATATAATAAAATAATTAAATATAATATAATTGTGGTATTTTTCCATTTGTTTTTAATAAAATAAATAAATCGGGTGGCACAACGGCTCATGAAGAACCAGGGCCTAGTGACTAACAACTCGCAACCATTCCTGTGTGCGCCTTTCGACAGGAATGGAAGGGACCTACAATTTTAGACGAGAGGCACTTATTCGTGACAAGTGATACTCTTGGAGGATTTGTCAATTCCTCGCAAGAGGCAGTAGCCCTGAAAAAATCTTTTTAGTTTTTAGGTGGACGAGGCTGCGAAGCGATCCCACCCCTCCAGCGTGACGGTCGAACGCACTAACCATTACGCTACGGGCCGAAATAAGGAGACACACAAAAAATAATGTTTCCTATCTTCGGCCGGGGTGGCCGAGTATAGGCAAACAGGGTTTTTTTTGTATGTCCAATTGCCGGCCACCTTAAAAAAATCGTAAAAATGACTTTTTTTTGCTTTTTAAAGTAGATTTCACTAAAACATAACATAATAAACAAATATAAATGCATTAAAGACATTGGGCCCTACCAATAATCAAATTTAGTAACGACTTAAATATTTAAGGAAATTGACCATAAAAGTATGGGCTAAAAAAAATGAACCATGCATGTTATGTTTCATATTATAGAGTCCATACCATGCAATATTCATTAATTAGGGTCCACCTAAATATTTAAGTCATACCATGGTTGGTTTATTATTTAAAGCCCATACAATTATGGTCCATTTTACTTAAATATTTAAGTCGTTACTAAATTTGATTATTGGTAGGGCCCATTAACTTCAAAATACTTCAAAATAATCGCTTATTTTGGAACACTGGCCCACTAACGTTTTTGACAACAAAACTCGTGTGCCGTGCCGGCGAGATTGGACAACTACAGATGCAAAAACTGAGCTAGTATACTTGTGTAATGGAACGAAAAAATGTGCAACTAGTAGGAGAGAGCTGACAGACCCTTTAAGAACTCTAACCACAGAAGTATCACTACTATTTCACTAATTACGACCCTTTTTTTGGTAGGCGGCCGGCTACTACAGACGGCCGGAATAAGGCCATATATCTGAAGACAAATATTGTCCGTTAGAAAATTTGTCAACTTTTTGAAGTGAAACTTCTTTGCGCGCGTTTAGAGTGAAATTTCATGCTTGAATTTTTGTGAAACGAAAAAATGTAACGCCGCATGTGCAACGCTGAGATCATTGATTAGCTAAGTGGTGGGAGGTACAGTACAAGCAAACATTTTTATTGACAGGCTCATATTTATTTATTTATTTAAATCTAACAAGTACATATGACATTCATAGAATATCTTTCAAACTAAACTTAATAGGTAGGTATATTTTATAATGCAAAAAGTTTGGGTTTTTTAAAAATATATATTATTGTAGCAGACAGTTTACTTTCACCAGTTAACGGTGCACTAAAAAAAATAATAATGGTATCAAAAAATCAGAAATATAAATAGTTCCTACGTTTTGCAATTTTCAGTAAATTAAGCCAACTCCTTGATTTTATAAAAATAAAAATGTGGTAGAAATGACTTTTTTAAAATGTTGAATTTCCAAATATTCCTACACTCAAAATTTCTGGAAAATTAAAAATTTGTATATGACAACTTAAATTTGGTTTTATTTATTTTTCAACAATCCTACCTAAGTACCTATAGGTATAACTCAAATTTTTAGTGGACTCTCCTGATTTAATTCAATTTTTTGAAATTAGCCAATCTTGAGATAATATGCTTAAAATAATTTATATCTGCATACCAATAGGAGATAGAAAAAAAAAACCTTAAACTAGTTAGATTCTTAGAATTGTATTATCTAGGTACTAATTCAAAACTCTAGCATTCTAATTAACGGAATTAGAAAATAGACATAAAAGAACATTTTCCCTTTTATCTGCTACAATAATTTAGATTATCAAAAAATCCAAACTAATTACACTATAAAATATATTAGCCTACTAATACAAATTTTTACTATTAAGTAGGTATACCTCCCACTACTAAGCTAATCAGTGATCTCAGCGTTGCGCATGTGGCGTTACATTTTTTCGTTTCACAAAAATTCAACCTTGAAATTTAACTCTCACCGCGCGCAAAGAAGTTTAATTTCAAAAAAAAAGTAGTTATTTTATACCTAGGTAGGTACGGTACCTAGGTATTAATAGTTTTTCTATGCTAGGTAGGTATTATTACCTTCGAATCGAACCCACTATACAACCGACGGTTGTTGTTTTACTAAAACAACAGTTAACCGACCGGCACTAGAGGCGACAATTATTGAAGTTTATATAAAACTTTTCTTCAATCTTCACATTCTTCGGCACCTTGAGGAAATTCGTGTACAAAAAATGATACCTAATCATTTCGTCTCAAGAGCATTGTTGTTTTATTGTTAGTGAAACGACAACCTGAATTGGGGGGACTATACCTTCCTTATGGTAGTTATACACATTATGTACCTACCTACCGACCTAACTAATTAAAAACAAAAAAATATTTTTAAAATAATTTAAATGGACACTACCTTCAATAATAATAAGAGGAAGAGGAAGTACCTACCTATCTGCCTATACTTATTTACCTAGGTAGGTAGATATACCTATACAAAATTGTTCAAGTCACATATTCATGAAAATTTAGGTGGTCCCTGCCACGAACATAATTTTAATAACTATTATAGGTAGGTATTTGATTAATTTTCTCCCAGCTAAAAAATCTCTAGGGTAGTCAGAAAAGATTTTATTTGGACATGGCAAGCAGAACAGATTCATACGTACCTACAACATACCTAATATACCTACTCACCAATGTCAAAAACTTACAGACAGCAACATCTCAAATTAATCCCCTTTTAATATATGCGAAAAAAGAGAAAGGGAATCTACTCTTCTCTTTTCTACACATGCAATATTGTAAAAAAGACTAAGCAAAACGACATGATGAAGCAAAAGGCACAAAAATTACCCCTCCAAGCATTGTTATATGTTTTGGTATTGAACACGTTCCATATACCTATACCTACAATCTAAGTGTATTTTAGCTGTGTAGATAAGAGAATGGAATCTATCCATCTCTTTTTTACACATTGAATATCGTAAAAATTCCTTTTTGCCCAAATACAATTTCGACGTGCACTAAAAATATTAAGGTACCTACAGTACATGACGCTTATAAGAAACTCATAAATTGCACAATATTTAATTCTTGTAAGCGAGTATAATAGAAGTTTCTTATACCTACGGGTAAAAGAAACAAGTTTCTTGTAGTACCTACGAGAACATACAAAAAAAAATAATAATAATTTAGGTAGACCGTTAAAATAAAAAAAAATGTATTAGGTAGCTACCTACCTACTTTTTGTTCTTCAATGTTCACAGTAGGTACATCACATTGGCTCAATTTTCAACTACACAAATTAAAGGGGAAATTAATCTTATTAGACGAGGGAAGTGAAGAGTTAGGAATGAAAGAAGCAAAATGTTGATTGTTTCAAACCGAATAAAAAATTTGAATTAGGTACTAACGCATACAAAGTTATTTGTTTCAAGGCATAGGTATACATATGTAGGGACCTATAATAAACACATCTGTTGTCATGAAAAACTGAAAGCCCTAAAGAAAATTATTTGTTTTTTCTTTTTTTTTTGAATTTCCAACTGAAAAGAACTATACTATAAGAGGGTAATTTTGATTTTTCCGACGAAAATTGGTTTGTATTTAGTAGGCATATGTACTGCAGGGGAAATTAAATAATTTTTTTTTTCACATCAGATCGCGACAAATCCTTGGGAAAGGGGGAGCATTAAATTTAACTGTACGAGTTCAAAATTAATCAAAAAAAGTCGGATGCAAAAAAGTTAAATTTTCCAGGAAAACTCGATTTTAAGTTAGCAGAGCAGGTAATGTATGGGAAATCAAATAATTTTTTTTTTCACATCAAATCGCGGAAAATTCTTGGGAAAGGTGGAGCATTAAATTAAACTGTACGAGTACAAAATTAATCAAAAAAATTCGGATTCAAAACAGTTGAATTTTCCGGGAAAACTCGATTTTAAGTTAGCAGAGCAGGTAATGTATGGGAAATCAAATAATTTTTTTTTCACATCAAATCGCGGAAAATTCTTGGGAAAGGTGGAGCATTAAATTAAACTGTACGAGTACAAAATTAATCAAAAAAATTCGGATTCAAAACAGTTGAATTTTCCGGGAAAACTCGATTTTAAGTTAGCAGAGCAGGTAATGTATGGGAAATCAAATAATTTTTTTTTTCACATCAAATCGCGGAAAATTCTTGGGAAAGGTGGAGCATTAAATTAAACTGTACGAGTACAAAATTAATCAAAAAAATTCGGATTCAAAACAGTTGAATTTTCCGGGAAAACTCGATTTTAAGTTAGCAGAGCAGGTAATGTATGGGAAATCAAATAATTTTTTTTTTCAAAACAAATCGCGGAAAATTCTTGGGAAAGCTGGAGCATTAAATTAAACTGTACGAGTAAAAAATTAATCAAAAAAATTCGGATTCAAAACAGTTAAATTTTCCGGGAAAACTCGATTTTAAGTTAGCAGAGCAAGTAATGTATGGGAAATTAAATAATTTTTTTTTTCACATCAGATCGCGGAAAATCCTTGGGAAAGGGGGAGCATTAAATTAAACTGTACGAGTACAAAATTAATCAAAAAAATTCGGATGAAAAAAAGTTAAAATAAAAAAAATAATATTTTTTTTTCAAAATTATTAAAATATTTTTTTTTTTAGAAAAAACAATTTTATTCGAAACTTTTTTTTGGATTCGTAGAGCATTTAAGTAGCTCGTTAACATAGTATTCACCCCATTTTTCTACCTGAATGATTAAAGAATTGGTCTGCTAACTTGAAATCAAGTTAGCAGAACATTCATTTTCTCCAAAAGTACTGGAGCATTAAATTTAATTTTTGGGTACTTAATTAGCATTTTATAAGCACGTTGTAAGGCCATCAATTTTTGTATGTTCTGCTGACTTTGCTCTGCTAAGTTGAGGGACATAGATTGGTCTTATAAGTTTTAGTTGTCAGCAATTTTTTTTTTTTTTTTTTGAGTGTAGGTAGTTAGGTACCCAGACATTTTTGAAGTATAGCTAGGTATGTACCTATACCTACGTACATACCTACAACATTGTTCGTTTAATTAAAACTACCTAGGTATATACATAGGTATGTACCTAGGTAGGTACCTACCTAAATTTTTATTTTTTCAAATCAACCAGAGAGAGAAAATTAATGTAAATTGCAAAACGGTCAGTGCACTAAAAATTGAATTATATACAGCTGGTGTAGGTAGGTATGTACCTACATATGGGTTTGTAGGAAGGTATATATACAGGGTGTCCCATTAACAATGGTCCAAACTCAAATTGGTGATAGGCCAGGTGATGAACTATCAGAATTTGGTAACTTTTCCATACCGAATCATAGCGGTTCTCGAGTAACGGCTATTTTTTGAAATTTGAAAAAAAATCTAACTTTGAACCATTTTTTTGCTCACCCTGTCCATAATTGATTTTTGTTTTTTACAAATTTTGCATTAAAAAATTCACTTATAGTTTCACTAACTTTACTGAGTAAAATATTTTTGATTGGCATCACCATTTGCCTACAAATCATTAGTTAATATTGAACTTTGCCAAAATTAATTTTTGACTTCAATCTTCTGATGAGCTCCCTGAATAAAATTCGTATGGCTCAATACAGGTTTTATATTTCAAAAATTGCCTATTTTTCTGTAGTTTCAAAAAAGGTATTAAACTTGCCAAAGTTATGTTTCAATAGACAGTTATAACCGTTTGAACGCAATCAAACAGGTTCAAAATCAAACAAAAATAAAACATTTTTGTTCAAATATTTCGATCTCCACCAAAATTCAGCTCTTTCGGAGTTATATTTGAAGTGAAATTCTAATTTTATCGAAATATTGAAACAAAAATGTTTTATTTTTGTTTGATTTTGAACCTGTTTGATTGGGTTCAAACGGTTATAACTGTCTATTTAAAAATAGCTTTGGCAAGTTTAATACCTTTTTTGAAACTACAGAAAAATAGGCAATTTTTGAAATATAAAACCTGTATTGAGCCATACGAATTTTATTCAGGAGGCTCATCAGAAGATTGAGGTCAAAAATTAATTTTGGCAAAGTTCAATATTAACTAATGATTTGTAGGCAAATGGTGATGCCAATCAAAAATATTTTACTCAGTAAAGTTAGTGAAACTATAAGTGAATTTTTTAATGCAAAATTTGTAAAAACAAAAATCAATTATGGACAAGGTGAGCAAAAATCTGGTTCAAAGTTAGATTCTTTTCAAATTTCAAAAAATAGCCGTTACTCGAGAACCGCTATGATTCGGTATGGAAAAGTTACCAAATTCTGATAGTTCATCACCTGGCCTATCACCAATTTCAGTTTGGACTATTGTTAATGGGACACCCTGTATATTGTTAAAAAAGGAAGAAACGAAGTCTCAGTCATCAAATAAAATGTTTTTTATTTTTGTGTGTAGGTACAGTCAACTCTGCTTAACTGAAAACATCGGTTATCTGAAACAAGAAATTTATTCCGGAGGCTTTTTTAAGAATTTTTCACACAAACTGCTTCGTATAACTGAACTCCGCTTAATTGCAAACTCGGGATAATTGAAACAAAATTAATATTTTTCACTTTTTCAACTCCGTATAAGTGAAACGACCGTTTTTTTGTTTTTAATTATTGTACCTACATATATTCATATTCATTTTGTGATTAAAAATGTAAATACCTTTGTTGTTTGAATTGTTTCATATGGAAATATAACTACATACCTGCATACATATTTTGACACAATAAATCATACCTAATTTTTTTTTGATTTTCAGGCTAAATGAAATTTAATATTTGTTTTGAAAAAACTCCGCTTATTTGAAACAAGTTTGAGTTATCCAAAATTAGGTATTCAGTTAACTGAAAACTCAGCTTAACTGGAACAAATGGTCTGCAATTATGGTGTTTGAGTTATGCGGAGTCGACTGTGTCAATTTCATTTTTATATATACCTAGGTAGGTAGGTAGGTTTATATATACATACGTAGGTGAGTACATTTTTAAAAATCAACCAATTGCAAAACGTGCCAACAGGTAGGTACCTACCTCTACTTACCTATTTTAATTTTTATTTACGATTTTTTGATTCCAGATAGTTTACAAAATAAATGTTTTAATGTAGCCAGGTACCTACCTGTAGATACCTACCTACCAATAACTTTTTTCGTTAGGATTTTTTTTTTCCTTTTTTTGAAATTTAAGTGTAAAATAAATTTGAAAAACTTAAATTTGAATTTTTGCATACCTAATTCAATAATAATAATTATAAATTGTTCCTTTTTTGTGACCTTTTTTTATAAATTTCTAAAAGGAATACAATTTTAGAAATTAATAATAATTATAATTAGTTAGTGTTTTTTTTTAATGTTTAAAGCTTAAGACTTCTATCTCCCTCCGTTTGTGTGGGAGGGGCAATTTTCTAAAACATTTGCTTTGAATGGATTAAAAATTATTAAAAATCAACAATATTACTTACAATATCATGCGATAGCTTTTTTTAGTATTTTTTTTTAAATTGTTTTCAAAATAAAAATGTTTAATCAATAGATTTTGAAACAAAATTTTTCAAATTCAAAATTTAGACAAAAAAATTGAAAAACTAAATTTACTTGCATTTTTTTCTTCTGAATTGTACGTAATATTCTGTAATAAGTTTTTAGTCAAACGCTTAGAACCAGGAGCTGGTATATAGTTTAGTTTTTGAGAAAATCGAAACTTATGAAAGAACTTTTTTCTTCCAAAATTATTTTTTTGAGTAGGTATATAGAACGTTTGTACATATAACTACCTATCAAAATGTTTGTACTTAAATAATTTTCAAAATGGGTATTTTATTTATATTTTTAAAAAACAAAAAAACTGATAAACTTTGATAGACTGGATTTTTCTTTTAAATTATGTTTAAAAGCCCATAAAGCTTGTGGTTATCGTTAAAATATATTTTATATATCAACAAATAATAGATGATTAGTATAAATTATTTTAAAATTTAAGTTGTGAAAATCGGCAGCAAAATAGTTATGATATTAACCATTTAGTCCAAACAAAGTTTTTTATCTGTCCCGGCGTATGAGTCCTAAAAATTGTATAATCATCTAAATATTTTATATGTATTTAAATGGTGAGAAAATAACCTTTCTATAGACATCTAAATTCAGATAAGTACTATTACCAATTTTATGCAGACAAATTGACTATTTTAAATTTTTGTCTGGATTTTATCTGTAACAAATATTTCTATTGTAAAATTTTAATATTTGAAATTAATTTGTGAAGCTTGTGAGCAACACACAGTTATGTTTTATATATCAAAATTTGTATTAGATTTTCAAAATTTATAATATTTAAATTTGAAAATATTTGAATGGCGTGGTGACAATATAAAAATAAAATTCGTTGAAAATGCATGTTCCACTTTGCATTTTGTTTGGTAAATAAATCAATAAAACTAATTTAAGAGTGGCTTTTGTTAAAATAATCACTTAACATTTATTAGTGAAAGCTATGCAGCCTAACTGCAAGTGTTATCACGAGAAAACACCTTTGAATTAAAATTTATTAGCAATATTTTAGAAGAGGATTGGAGCAATTAGTGTGTTGGTTTTGTTTTTTTTTTAAATTTACCAATTTTGTATTAACTTTTGCATTTAAAGTACAAAAAATCGATTTAATTTTTCACTAAATCACATTTTTATTATGATTTTTTTAAGATTTTCCAAAAATTTTAAAACAGAAATTTAATTCATAGACTTCTATCTTAAATTCATGTATCATTTGTTATGAACTATTAAGTATTACTCAAGCTTGAAGCCTCTAAAATTGGGTAAATGGAGCTTTTTGTGATTTATTTTATATGATGATGGTTATGATGATTTTGTATTTTAAAAAAAATCAAAAACAAAATAAATTTGAGATAACGGTGCTTTGCACTGGTTGACTATTGTTGACAATGAACAAAGCAAATCACTTGTATGGATTTTATTCGAATTTGTATGAATTTTAAAAAATCAATTCTGACGATAATATAGGAGGTATAGATAAAAAGATGGGGTATCAAATTAATGGTTATTTTGTTGAGATTAAATATAAGAACAAACTAAATCAATCCATGTCTACACTCACATGTTATTAAGTAATATGTGTAAAAAATATTATGTTGTTAATTTCTCAGCTTAATGGTGCAATAGAAATATAATTTTTGTATACAAATTCCTAGAACATATAGCTATAATTCATTAGTATATTGCAAACCTCTATGACTGATTATTGAAAAATTATTAATAAAAAACCAAAAAAACAAATTTCAAAATGTTTACCATTTCTTAAATTAATCTGTCAAATAATAAGTTAGAAAGATAACATTTTTACCATTTAATTGCTATCAAATATATCTATAAGATATTAAAGTTTTAGATTTTTCCAACTACCCATTAAAAAGATAAAAATGAAAGACTTTGAAAAATTGGACAAAATAATGTACCCTTTTTCAAAAATCGTTTTGAGTATGAAAAAAAAAATACTGTCAAAAAATACTTGAACATTTGTAATTTTTTCGTTGATCCCCTATAAAAAGGAGTCAAAATAAAAAAAATAATACAAAATTTACCCCCATACAACTACTAAGTACTTTTCGAAACGACTATTTGTCAATTTTCAGTCTTAAACGGGTTATATCTCGGCTTGTGGATTTTTTAATAAAAAAAGGTGTACGTGCTTTTTTTTAATTTTTTTATGTCTTTTAAATAAAAACAAAAATCAAGTTTCTACGGCGCCGCGTTTAGAAGTTAGTTTTTCGACTTTGATTCAGTTTTACACTATTTTACCCTACTAAATTTGCGAACTTCAAAAAATCCGTTCTAAGTGGACCCCTACATAAAATTTTCTATCATATAAATTTATATTATATATATTTTTAATACTTCTAGTTTAAGCTGTAGCGTGATTAGTCAAAGTGGTTGTAATAAGGACAAAATTTTTTTCTTTCATTTATATAATTTAAATAAATAAATAATAAATATAATAATAATTTTCTGTCATTTTTTGAAATTTTAAAATTTGTCATCAAGTTTTGAATAATTTAAGAGATCAAATATAAATTTGACGAGACATTTACACACCCTTTTAGTGTGAAATTTGTCGATCCTCCTCAAAAAATTGTATACAAAAATTTAGCCACATTTAAAGGCTTTAATTTTAACTTTAATATTCTTCCCAGTAGAAATGAAGTTATGATTTTTAAAAAATCCAATTAGAAAATTGGTAGGCGATTGTCGACCATGAACCAAACAGAGAATTTAGAAGGAATTTCGGCGATTTTTAACTATCAAGAGTAACGATTAATACCTAGATGCCCTTTGGACTGTCCCTAACACAACATGGTCAAATAGTGGTTAGTTAGCAGTTAAAATTTCTCACTGAATATCCTAAATAATGATAGCTATCCGTAATAATTTCAAACTTCTAAACTAACACTTTAAAAAGAAAAAAATTAATCATACACAATCACATAAAAATTGGGTAGGTACCTGTTACATGTACCTAGTACCTTCCTAGATATTAACACAAATAACACAAATTATATACAAACATACCTACCTTTCTAGGTTAAAATAAAAAAGCGACATACCTAACTACCTACCATGAGCCATAGGTACTCATCAAAAAACATCATCGCCATCAAACTCATAAATTATTGCATCACTCATATTCTTACCAGACCTAAATATCTAGAAAGCAAAAAAAAAAAACAATCTACCTATTGGCACATGGAGTCATGGCACCTAGCAGCCAGCGCGTGAAACTAACAAACGAGATAGATTTCTTTTCCATTTGACGTTCAATGCATTTCCCATAAGAGAAAAACAAAAACAGCTCGTAGAAAAATTATTTTAACAAATTAATTTTATATGAACGGTTGTTTGTATTATAATTGCAATAGAATAACTAAACATGCTAGTTTGCAAATCAAACGTAAAATATATCGAAACTTATTACTAATTTGCTTTATTTTGCAGATGAAATATGTAAACAAACGTGCTTTTTTGTTGTTGTTTTCCAAAATGGATGCAAGGCGTCAGTCAGAATGATATCATGTGCGTAGGTAGGTAGTAGTTTAGGGGGCTAGAGTTTCTTATGGATTTTAATAAGACATTAATTTTCCTTTTTATTATAAGTAAAGAATGAAGAAGAAATGTTAAAGGTCCACTTAAGTGATCGTAAGAAAAAAAGATAATACCAGGAAATTATGTGTTGCACCAATAATTGCGGTTTTCTATTTTTCGATTAATTCCGTTCACTTTTGCTTTCGTAAAAATAGAATTATATCAGTCAAAACCGCTCACTTAAGTAAATGTAATAAGCCAACAAAAATTAGTTTTCCAAATTATCAAAAGGAGTCACCTATAATGCACTTAAGTGATATAAATCTTCATTTTATTTTTTGTATTAGGTACGCGCAGGTTAATGTAAAGTTAATATAAATTATAGGGGCATCATTTGATTTCTCTGTGTTCGTTTGTTTTATCCTACCACGTAAGTTTCTTTCTAAGAATAATTTCTTAACGTAATTTCGGGCAAAAAAAAACTTTTATCCTCCATTTAAAAAAAAGTTAGCACTCTTTTAAAGTAAACTCTTCTTAAAAATAGAACTAATTAAGAGTGATCGAGCTTGACCTTCATTGATACCTTGCCTCTTTTGTAAACCAAGAAACAAATGTGTAAATAGCCAATTGAAAAATATTTTTTTAACAATTTTTTCACAAGAAGATTTTTATTCAATTACGAACAAACATATTTTTTTAATAATCGTGACTACGCCTCTGCCTTTCTCTATTTATAATCGAGTACTTTTGTTGTTGTTTCTGGTTGTAAGGGTGGTTTGTTTACATTTTTCATTTACAAAGCAAAGCATTTTAGCTATCTATTTTAATATATTTTCGGGTTGATTTATAAGCTTACACATTTTTTGGTTCTATTTCAATCAAAATATGGATACCCGTTGATATAAAATAATTTGGTATAACTAATTTTCATCAGGCGCATTTTTCGTTTTCTCTTATGGGCAATACATTGAACGTCAAATCGAAAATAATTCTATCGCCTTTTGACCTCTTAAGCGCTTGAGATGCAGGTGGCGTTGAAAGCAACTTACCAGGTGTCAATCGCATTTTGAAGCTAAAGCGCTTGAGATGCAGGTGGCGTGGAAAGCAACTTACCAGGTGTCAATATGCCTTGGCCTTCATGCCGCCGACGTATCCATTGTCTTCTTGCACACAAGAAAAAAAACACCCCTTCCTCTTTAACCGCACAGAACCCAACAAACCAAGGAGAATTCCCAAAATTTTGTTCACACTTCTTAATTCTCTGCACCTTTGCATAGCAAAGTAACTGACAAAAAATGTAAAAAAAATGCTATCCCTTAACAAAAAAACATTCATTCTACCTATTTCACTCTAACTATAAATAAAAATATTCCTTTCTTATTCTTACTAGAAATTCTCCACAAAACTCAATTCTCTCCACTGTGAAATTGGATGAGATTCTTCCGCGCTCGATCTGAAGATGGCAGTCCATTCGACCATTGTATTTATACAGCATTATGCATAAACGAATTATAGCGAGTGCATAGTGCTATGCACTCTTTATAATGCCTCTGACTGCAAAAATCTTATTCAACATCAAATCTTATGCAACGTTGAATAGAGGCAACATAAGCTAAACGCGTTTGGAGGTTGTATAGAGCCAACATAAGGGTTGTTTAGTATCGGAATGTCACTTTGACTCACACACAACAATAATGTAGATAGATATTAGGGGGGCGCTTATTTTTGTAATCTTTGAGGTGTTGAAATCTTACTATCAAAATATTTTATAAAATAAAATACAACAATAAAAAATGTTGGTTTTGTTAATTTATTGTACATTTTTGTTGTGATATTGTTTAAATAAAATTAAGAATATTTTTTTGTACACTTTATTTTATAGAATCTACTTAATAAATGTAAAAGATTTAAAGATTTTCCATCAAATCTTACAACTTTTGCAAATGCTCGACGGCATGCGTGATTTAAATAAAATTAAACAAAGATTCACCTTCATCCCTTTCACAAAAAAATACAAATACATTTTAAGCATTACAAAATAAGCACCACCCTTTTATTTTTCTCCTCAACAAAAACATCACGATGTGAGTAAATGGAACAATTCATGGAATAAATCAAAAACGACGTTTTTTTTGTTTCAAATATTTTTAATTTTATTTGCAAACACAAAACACCAACAAAGTAACTGGCTAATTATAATAATATTAAAAGAAATTAATAAAAAAAACAAAAACAATCCAATCGCCAGCAGAATTAATTCCATTGATTTTTCACACAGCACACACACAGCTGGGTCTACTTTGTCAGTTTTGAAAGTGAAACGTAATAGATTTCTCCTTAACGGAGGCTTTTTTAAGAATTTTTCACACAAACTGCTTCGTATAACTGAACTCCGCTTAATTGCAAACTCGGGATAATTGAAACAAAATTAATATTTTTCACTTTTTCAACTCCGTATAAGTGAAACGACCGTTTTTTTGTTTTTAATTATTGAACCTACATATATTCATATTCATTTTGTGATTAAAAATGTAAATACCTTTGTTGTTTGAATTGTTTCATATGGAAATATAACTACATACCTGCATACATATTTTGACACAATAAATCATACCTAATTTTTTTTTGATTTTCAGGCTAAATGAAATTTAATATTTGTTTTGAAAAAACTCCGCTTATTTGAAACAAGTTTGAGTTATCCAAAATTAGGTATTCAGTTAACTGAAAACTCAGCTTAACTGGAACAAATGGTCTGCAATTATGGTGTTTGAGTTATGCGGAGTCGACTGTGTCAATTTCATTTTTATATATACCTAGGTAGGTAGGTAGGTTTATATATACATACGTAGATGAGTACATTTTTAAAAATCAACCAATTGTAAAACGTGCCAACAGGTAGGTACCTACCTATACTTACCTATTTTAATTTTTATTTACGATTTTTTGATTCCAGATAGTTTACAAAATAAATGTTTTAATGTAGCCAGGTACCTACCTGTAGATACCTACCTACCAATAACTTTTTTCGTTAGGATTTTTTTTTTCCTTTTTTTGAAATTTAAGTGTAAAATAAATTTGAAAAACTTAAATTTGAATTTTTGCATACCTAATTCAATAATAATAATTATAAATTGTTCCTTTTTTGTGACCTTTTTTTATAAATTTCTAAAAGGAATACAATTTTAGAAATTAATAATAATTATAATTAGTTAGTGTTTTTTTTTTAATGTTTAAAGCTTAAGACTTCTATCTCCCTCCGTTTGTGTGGGAGGGGCAATTTTCTAAAACATTTGCTTTGAATGGATTAAAAATTATTAAAAATCAACAATATTACTTACAATATCATGCGATAGCTTTTTTTAGTATTTTTTTTTAAATTGTTTTCAAAATAAAAATGTTTAATCAATAGATTTTGAAACAAAATTTTTCAAATTCAAAATTTAGACAAAAAAATTGAAAAACTAAATTTACTTGCATTTTTTTCATCTGAATTGTACGTAATATTCTGTAATAAGTTTTTAGTCAAACGCTTAGAACCAGGAGCTGGTATATAGTTTAGTTTTTGAGAAAATCGAAACTTATGAAAGAACTTTTTTCTTCCAAAATTATTTTTTTGAGTAGGTATATAGAACGTTTGTACATATAACTACCTATCAAAATTTTTGTACTTAAATAATTTTCAAAATGGGTATTTTATTTATATTTTTAAAAAAACAAAAAAACTGATAAACTTTGATAGACTGGATTTTTCTTTTAAATTATGTTTAAAAGCCCATAAAGCTTGTGGTTATCGTTAAAATATATTTTATATATCAACAAATAATAGATGATTAGTATAAATTATTTTAAAATTTAAGTTGTGAAAATCGGCAGCAAAATAGTTATGATATTAACCATTTAGTCCAAACAAAGTTTTTTATCTGTCCCGGCGTATGAGTCCTAAAAATTGTATAATCATCTAAATATTTTATATGTATTTAAATGGTGAGGAAATAACCTTTCTATAGACATCTAAATTTTCAAATTCAGATAAGTACTATTACCAATTTTATGCAGACAAATTGACTATTTTAAATTTTTGTCTGGATTTTATCTGTAACAAATATTTCTATTGTAAAATTTTAATATTTGAAATTAATTTGTGAAGCTTGTGAGCAACACACAGTTATGTTTTATATATCAAAATTTGTATTAGATTTTCAAAATTTATAATATTTAAATTTGAAAATATTTGAATGGCGTGGTGACAATATAAAAATAAAATTCGTTGAAAATGCATGTTCCACTTTGCATTTTGTTTGGTAAATAAATCAATAAAACTAATTTAAGAGTGGCTTTTGTTGAAATAATCACTTAAAATTTATTAGTGAAAGCTATGCAGCCTAACTGCAAGTGTTATCACGAGAAAACGCCTTTGAATTAAAATTTATTAGCAATATTTTAGAAGAGGATTGGAGCAATTAGTGTGTTGGTTTTGTTTTTTTTTAAATTTACCAATTTTGTATTAACTTTTGCATTTAAAGTACAAAAAATCGATTTAATTTTTCACTAAATCACATTTTTATTATGATTTTTTTAAGATTTTCCAAAAATTTTAAAACAGAAATTTAATTCATAGACTTCTATCTTAAATTCATGTATCATTTGTTATGAACTATTAAGTATTACTCAAGTTTGAAGCCTCTAAAATTGGGTAAATGGAGCTTTTTGTGATTTATTTTATATGATGATGGTTATGATGATTTTGTATTTTAAAAAAAATCAAAAACAAAATAAATTTGAGATAACGGTGCTTTGCACTGGTTGACTATTGTTGACAATGAACAAAGCAAATCACTTGTATGGATTTTATTCGAATTTGTATGAATTTTAAAAAATCAATTCTGACGATAATATAGGAGGTATAGATAAAAAGATGAGGTATCAAATTAATGGTTATTTTGTTGAGATTAAATATAAGAACAAACTAAATCAATCCATGTCTACACTCACATGTTATTAAGTAATATGTGTAAAAAATATTATGTTGTTAATTTCTCAGCTTAATGGTGCAATAGAAATATAATTTTTGTATACAAATTCCTAGAACATATAGCTATAATTCATTAGTATATTGCAAACCTCTATGACTGATTATTGAAAAATTATTAATAAAAAACCAAAAAAACAAATTTCAAAATGTTTACCATTTCTTAAATAAATCTGTCAAATAATAAGTAAGAAAGATAACATTTTTACCATTTATTTGCTATCAAATATATCTATAAGATATTAAAGTTTAAGATTTTTCCAACTACCCATTAAAAAGATAAAAATGAAAGACTTTGAAAACTTGGACAAAATAATGTACCCTTTTTCAAAAATCGTTTTGAGTATGAAAAAAAAAATACTGTCAAAAAATACTTGAACATTTGTAATTTTTTCGTTGATTCCCTATAAAAAGGAGTCAAAATAAAAAAAATAATACAAAATTTACCCCCATACAAGTACTAAGTACTTTTCGAAACGACTATTTGTCAATTTTCAGTCTTAAACGGGTTATATCTCGGCTTGTGGATTTTTTAATAAAAAAAGGTGTACGTGCTTTTTTTTTAATTTTTTTATGTCTTTTAAATAAAAACAAAAATCAAGTTTCTACGGCGCCGCGTTTAGAAGTTAGTTTTTCGACTTTGATTCAGTTTTACACTATTTTACCCTACTAAATTTGCGAACTTCAAAAAATCCGTTCTAAGTGGACCCCTAGATAAAATTTTCTATCATATAAATTTATATTATATATATTTTTAATACTTCTAGTTTAAGCTGTAGCGTGATTAGTCAAAGTGGTTGTAATAAGGACAAAATTTTTTTCTTTCATTTATATAATTTAAATAAATAAATAATAAATATAATAATAATTTTCTGTCATTTTTTGAAATTTTAAAATTTGTCATCAAGTTTTGAATAATTTAAGAGATCAAATATAAATTTGACGAGACATTTACACACCCTTTTAGTGTGAAATTTGTCGATCCTCCTCAAAAAATTGTATACAAAAATTTAGCCACATTTAAAGGCTTTAATTTTAACTTTAATATTCTTCCCAGTAGAAATGAAGTTATGATTTTTAAAAAATCCAATTAGAAAATTGGTAGGCGATTGTCGACCATGAACCAAACAGAGAATTTAGAAGGAATTTCGGCGATTTTTAACTATCAAGAGTAACGATTAATACCTAGATGCCCTTTGGACTGTCCCTAACACAACATGGTCAAATAGTGGTTAGTTAGCAGTTAAAATTTCTCACTGAATATCCTAAATAATGATAGCTATCCGTAATAATTTCAAACTTCTAAACTAACACTTTAAAAAGAAAAAAATTAATCATACACAATCACATAAAAATTGGGTAGGTACCTGTTACATGTACCTAGTACCTTCCTAGATATTAACACAAATTATATACAAACATACCTACCTTTCTAGGTTAAAATAAAAAAGCGACATACCTAACTACCTACCATGAGCCATAGGTACTCATCAAAAAACATCATCGCCATCAAACTCATAAATTATTGCATCACTCATATTCTTACCAGACCTAAATATCTAGAAAGCAAAAAAAAAAAACAATCTAACTATTGGCACATGGAGTCATGGCACCTAGCAGCCAGCGCGTGAAACTAACAAACGAGATAGATTTCTTTTCCATTTGACGTTCAATGCATTTCCCATAAGAGAAAAACAAAAACAGCTCGTAGAAAAATTATTTTAACAAATTAATTTTATATGAACGGTTGTTTGTATTATAATTGCAATAGAATAACTAAACATGCTAGTTTGCAAATCAAACGTAAAATATATCGAAACTTATTACTAATTTGCTTTATTTTGCAGATGAAATATGTAAACAAACGTGCTTTTTTGTTGTTGTTTTCCAAAATGGATGCAAGGCGTCAGTCAGAACGATATCATGTGCGTAGGTAGGTAGTAGTTTAGGGGCCTAGAGTTTGTTATGGATTTTAATAAGACATTAATTTTCCTTTTTATTATAAGTAAAGAATGAAGTAGAAATGTTAAAGGTCCACTTAAGTGATCGTAAGAAAAAAATATAATACCAGGAAATTATGTGTTGCACCAATAATTGCGGTTTTCTATTTTTCGATTAATTCCGTTCACTTTTGCTTTCGTAAAAATAGAATTATATCAGTCAAAACCGCTCACTTAAGTAAATGTAATAAGCCAACGAAAATTAGTTTTCCAAATTATCAAAAGGAGTCACCTATAATGCACTTAAGTGATATAAATCTTCATTTTATTTTTTTGTATTAGGTACGCGCAGGTTAATGTAAAGTTAATATAAATTATAGGGGCATTATTTGATTCTCTGTGTTCGTTTGTTTTATCCTACCACGTAAGTTTCTTTCTAAGAATAATTTCTTAACGTAATTTCGGGCAAAAAAAAACTTTTATCCTCCATTTAAAAAAAAGTTAGCACTCTTTTAAAGTAAACTCTTCTTAAAAATAGAACTAATTAAGAGTGATCGAGCTTGACCTTCATTGATACCTTGCCTCTTTTGTAAACCAAGAAACAAATGTGTAAATAGCCAATTGAAAAATATTTTTTTTAACAATTTTTTCACAAGAAGATTTTTATTCAATTACGAACAAACATATTTTTTTAATAATCGTGACTACGCCTCTGCCTTTCTCTATTTCTAATCGAGTACTTTTGTTGTTGTTTCTGGTTGTAAGGGTGGTTTGTTTACATTTTTCATTTACAAAGCAAAGCATTTTAGCTATCTATTTTAATATATTTTCGGGTTGATTTATAAGCTTACACATTTTTTGGTTCTATTTCAATCAAAATATGGATACCCGTTGATATAAAATAATTTGGTATAACTAATTTTCATCAGGCGCATTTTTCGTTTTCTCTTATGGGCAATACATTGAACGTCAAATCGAAAATAATTCTATCGCCTTTTGACCTCTTAAGCGCTTGAGATGCAGGTGGCGTTGAAAGCAACTTACCAGGTGTCAATCGCCTTTTGAAGCTAAAGCGCTTGAGATGCAGGTGGCGTGGAAAGCAACTTACCAGGTGTCAATATGCCTTGGCCTTCATGCCGCCGACGTATCCATTGTCTTCTTGCACACAAGAAAAAAAACACCCCTTCCTCTTTAACCGCACAGAACCCAACAAACCAAGGAGAATTCCCAAATTTTGTTCACACTTCTTAATTCTCTGCACCTTTGCATAGCAAAGTAACTGACAAAAAATGTAAAAAAATGCTATCCCTTAACAAAAAAACATTCATTCTACCTATTTCACTCTAACTATAAATAAAAATATTCCTTTCTTATTCTTACTAGAAATTCTCCACAAAACTCAATTCTCTCCACTGTGAAATTGGATGAGATTCTTCCGCGCTCGATCTGAAGATGGCAGTCCATTCGACCATTGTATTTATACAGCATTATGCATAAACGAATTATAGCGAGTGCATAGTGCTATGCACTCTTTATAATGCCTCTGACTGCAAAAATCTTATTCATAAACTTATGCAACGTTGAATAGAGGCAACATAAGCTAAACGCGTTTGGAGGTTGTATAGAGCCAACATAAGGGTTGTTTAGTATCGGAATGTCACTTTGACTCACACACAACAATAATGTAGATAGATATTAGGGGGGCGCTTATTTTTGTAATCTTTGAGGTGTTGAAATCTTACTATCAAAATATTTTATAAAATAAAATACAACAATAAACAAATGTTGGTTTTGTTAATTTATTGTACATTTTTGTTGTGATATTGTTTAAATAAAATTAAGAATATTTTTTTGTACACTTTATTTTATAGAATCTACTTAATAAATGTAAAAGATTTAAAGATTTTCCATCAAATCTTACAACTTTTGCAAATGCTCGACGGCATGCGTGATTTAAATAAAATTAAACAAAGATTCACCTTCATCCCTTTCACAAAAAAATACAAATACATTTTAAGCATTACAAAATAAGCACCACCCTTTTATTTTTCTCCTCAACAAAAACATCACGATGTGAGTAAATGGAACAATTCATGGAATAAATCAAAAACGACGTTTTTTTTGTTTCAAATATTTTTAATTTTATTTGCAAACACAAAACACCAACAAAGTAACTGGCTAATTATAATAATATTAAAAGAAATTAATAAAAAAAACAAAAACAATCCAATCGCCAGCAGAATTAATTCCATTGATTTTTCACACAGCACACACACAGCTGGGTCTACTTTGTCAGTTTTGAAAGTGAAACGTAATAGATTTCTCCTTAACGGAGGCTTTTTTAAGAATTTTTCACACAAACTGCTTCGTATAACTGAACTCCGCTTAATTGCAAACTCGGGATAATTGAAACAAAATTAATATTTTTCACTTTTTCAACTCCGTATAAGTGAAACGACCGTTTTTTTGTTTTTAATTATTGAACCTACATATATTCATATTCATTTTGTGATTAAAAATGTAAATACCTTTGTTGTTTGAATTGTTTCATATGGAAATATAACTACATACCTGCATACATATTTTGACACAATAAATCATACCTAATTTTTTTTTGATTTTCAGGCTAAATGAAATTTAATATTTGTTTTGAAAAAACTCCGCTTATTTGAAACAAGTTTGAGTTATCCAAAATTAGGTATTCAGTTAACTGAAAACTCAGCTTAACTGGAACAAATGGTCTGCAATTATGGTGTTTGAGTTATGCGGAGTCGACTGTGTCAATTTCATTTTTATATATACCTAGGTAGGTAGGTAGGTTTATATATACATACGTAGATGAGTACATTTTTAAAAATCAACCAATTGCAAAACGTGCCAACAGGTAGGTACCTACCTATACTTACCTATTTTAATTTTTATTTACGATTTTTTGATTCCAGATAGTTTACAAAATAAATGTTTTAATGTAGCCAGGTACCTACCTGTAGATACCTACCTACCAATAACTTTTTTCGTTAGGATTTTTTTTTTCCTTTTTTTGAAATTTAAGTGTAAAATAAATTTGAAAAACTTAAATTTGAATTTTTGCATACCTAATTCAATAATAATAATTATAAATTGTTCCTTTTTTGTGACCTTTTTTTATAAATTTCTAAAAGGAATACAATTTTAGAAATTAATAATAATTATAATTAGTTAGTGTTTTTTTTTTAATGTTTAAAGCTTAAGACTTCTATCTCCCTCCCTTTGTGTGGGAGGGGCAATTTTCTAAAACATTTGCTTTGAATGGATTAAAAATTATTAAAAATCAACAATATTACTTACAATATCATGCGATAGCTTTTTTTAGTATTTTTTTTTAAATTGTTTTCAAAATAAAAATGTTTAATCAATAGATTTTGAAACAAAATTTTTCAAATTCAAAATTTAGACAAAAAAATTGAAAAACTAAATTTACTTGCATTTTTTTCATCTGAATTGTACGTAATATTCTGTAATAAGTTTTTAGTCAAACGCTTAGAACCAGGAGCTGGTATATAGTTTAGTTTTTGAGAAAATCGAAACTTATGAAATAACTTTTTTCTTCCAAAATTATTTTTTTGAGTAGGTATATAGAACGTTTGTACATATAACTACCTATCAAAATTTTTGTACTTAAATAATTTTCAAAATGGGTATTTTATTTATATTTTTAAAAAACAAAAAAACTGATAAACTTTGATAGACTGGATTTTTCTTTTAAATTATGTTTAAAAGCCCATAAAGCTTGTGGTTATCGTTAAAATATATTTTATATATCAACAAATAATAGATGATTAGTATAAATTATTTTAAAATTTAAGTTGTGAAAATCGGCAGCAAAATAGTTATGATATTAACCATTTAGTCCAAACAAAGTTTTTTATCTGTCCCGGCGTATGAGTCCTAAAAATTGTATAATCATCTAAATATTTTATATGTATTTAAATGGTGAGGAAATAACCTTTCTATAGACATCTAAATTTTCAAATTCAGATAAGTACTATTACCAATTTTATGCAGACAAATTGACTATTTTAAATTTTTGTCTGGATTTTATCTGTAACAAATATTTCTATTGTAAAATTTTAATATTTGAAATTAATTTGTGAAGCTTGTGAGCAACACACAGTTATGTTTTATATATCAAAATTTGTATTAGATTTTCAAAATTTATAATATTTAAATTTGAAAATATTTGAATGGCGTGGTGACAATATAAAAATAAAATTCGTTGAAAATGCATGTTCCACTTTGCATTTTGTTTGGTAAATAAATCAATAAAACTAATTTAAGAGTGGCTTTTGTTGAAATAATCACTTAAAATTTATTAGTGAAAGCTATGCAGCCTAACTGCAAGTGTTATCACGAGAAAACGCCTTTGAATTAAAATTTATTAGCAATATTTTAGAAGAGGATTGGAGCAATTAGTGTGTTGGTTTTGTTTTTTTTTAAATTTACCAATTTTGTATTAACTTTTGCATTTAAAGTACAAAAAATCGATTTAATTTTTCACTAAATCACATTTTTATTATGATTTTTTTAAGATTTTCCAAAAATTTTAAAACAGAAATTTAATTCATAGACTTCTATCTTAAATTCATGTATCATTTGTTATGAACTATTAAGTATTACTCAAGTTTGAAGCCTCTAAAATTGGGTAAATGGAGCTTTTTGTGATTTATTTTATATGATGATGGTTATGATGATTTTGTATTTTAAAAAAAATCAAAAACAAAATAAATTTGAGATAACGGTGCTTTGCACTGGTTGACTATTGTTGACAATGAACAAAGCAAATCACTTGTATGGATTTTATTCGAATTTGTATGAATTTTAAAAAATCAATTCTGACGATAATATAGGAGGTATAGATAAAAAGATGAGGTATCAAATTAATGGTTATTTTGTTGAGATTAAATATAAGAACAAACTAAATCAATCCATGTCTACACTCACATGTTATTAAGTAATATGTGTAAAAAATATTATGTTGTTAATTTCTCAGCTTAATGGTGCAATAGAAATATAATTTTTGTATACAAATTCCTAGAACATATAGCTATAATTCATTAGTATATTGCAAACCTCTATGACTGATTATTGAAAAATTATTAATAAAAAACCAAAAAAACAAATTTCAAAATGTTTACCATTTCTTAAATTAATCTGTCAAATAATAAGTAAGAAAGATAACATTTTTACCATTTATTTGCTATCAAATATATCTATAAGATATTAAAGTTTAAGATTTTTCCAACTACCCATTAAAAAGATAAAAATGAAAGACTTTGAAAACTTGGACAAAATAATGTACCCTTTTTCAAAAATCGTTTTGAGTATGAAAAAAAAAATACTGTCAAAAAATACTTGAACATTTGTAATTTTTTCGTTGATTCCCTATAAAAAGGAGTCAAAATAAAAAAAATAATACAAAATTTACCCCCATACAACTACTAAGTACTTTTCGAAACGACTATTTGTCAATTTTCAGTCTTAAACGGGTTATATCTCGGCTTGTGGATTTTTTAATAAAAAAAGGTGTACGTGCTTTTTTTTTAATTTTTTTATGTCTTTTAAATAAAAACAAAAATCAAGTTTCTAAGGCGCCGCGTTTAGAAGTTAGTTTTTCGACTTTGATTCAGTTTTACACTATTTTACCCTACTAAATTTGCGAACTTCAAAAAATCCGTTCTAAGTGGACCCCTAGATAAAATTTTCTATCATATAAATTTATATTATATATATTTTTAATACTTCTAGTTTAAGCTGCAGCGTGATTAGTCAAAGTGGTTGTAATAAGGACAAAATTTTTTTCTTTCATTTATATAATTTAAATAAATAAATAATAAATATAATAATAATTTTCTGTCATTTTTTGAAATTTTAAAATTTGTCATCAAGTTTTGAATAATTTAAGAGATCAAATATAAATTTGACGAGACATTTACACACCCTTTTAGTGTGAAATTTGTCGATCCTCCTCAAAAAATTGTATACAAAAATTTAGCCACATTTAAAGGCTTTAATTTTAACTTTAATATTCTTCCCAGTAGAAATGAAGTTATGATTTTTAAAAAATCCAATTAGAAAATTGGTAGGCGATTGTCGACCATGAACCAAACAGAGAATTTAGAAGGAATTTCGGCGATTTTTAACTATCAAGAGTAACGATTAATACCTAGATGCCCTTTGGACTGTCCCTAACACAACATGGTCAAATAGTGGTTAGTTAGCAGTTAAAATTTCTCACTGAATATCCTAAATAATGATAGCTATCCGTAATAATTTCAAACTTCTAAACTAACCCTTTAAAAAGAAAAAAATTAATCATACACAATCACATAAAAATTGGGTAGGTACCTGTTACATGTACCTAGTACCTTCCTAGATATTAACACAAATTATATACAAACATACCTACCTTTCTAGGTTAAAATAAAAAAGCGACATACCTAACTACCTACCATGAGCCATAGGTACTCATCAAAAAACATCATCGCCATCAAACTCATAAATTATTGCATCACTCATATTCTTACCAGACCTAAATATCTAGAAAGCAAAAAAAAAAAACAATCTACCTATTGGCACATGGAGTCATGGCACCTAGCAGCCAGCGCGTGAAACTAACAAACGAGATAGATTTCTTTTCCATTTGACGTTCAATGCATTTCCCATAAGAGAAAAACAAAAACAGCTCGTAGAAAAATTATTTTAACAAATTAATTTTATATGAACGGTTGTTTGTATTATAATTGCAATAGAATAACTAAACATGCTAGTTTGCAAATCAAACGTAAAATATATCGAAACTTATTACTAATTTGCTTTATTTTGCAGATGAAATATGTAAACAAACGTGCTTTTTTGTTGTTGTTTTCCAAAATGGATGCAAGGCGTCAGTCAGAACGATATCATGTGCGTAGGTAGGTAGTAGTTTAGGGGCCTAGAGTTTGTTATGGATTTTAATAAGACATTAATTTTCCTTTTTATTATAAGTAAAGAATGAAGTAGAAATGTTAAAGGTCCACTTAAGTGATCGTAAGAAAAAAAGATAATACCAGGAAATTATGTGTTGCACCAATAATTGCGGTTTTCTATTTTTCGATTAATTCCGTTCACTTTTGCTTTCGTAAAAATAGAATTATATCAGTCAAAACCGCTCACTTAAGTAAATGTAATAAGCCAACGAAAATTAGTTTTCCAAATTATCAAAAGGAGTCACCTATAATGCACTTAAGTGATATAAATCTTCATTTTATTTTTTTGTATTAGGTACGCGCAGGTTAATGTAAAGTTAATATAAATTATAGGGGCATTATTTGATTCTCTGTGTTCGTTTGTTTTATCCTACCACGTAAGTTTCTTTCTAAGAATAATTTCTTAACGTAATTTCGGGCAAAAAAAAACTTTTATCCTCCATTTAAAAAAAAGTTAGCACTCTTTTAAAGTAAACTCTTCTTAAAAATAGAACTAATTAAGAGTGATCGAGCTTGACCTTCATTGATACCTTGCCTCTTTTGTAAACCAAGAAACAAATGTGTAAATAGCCAATTGAAAAATATTTTGTTTAACAATTTTTTCACAAGAAGATTTTTATTCAATTACGAACAAACATATTTTTTTAATAATCGTGACTACGCCTCTGCCTTTCTCTATTTATAATCGAGTACTTTTGTTGTTGTTTCTGGTTGTAAGGGTGGTTTGTTTACATTTTTCATTTACAAAGCAAAGCATTTTAGCTATCTATTTTAATATATTTTCGGGTTGATTTATAAGCTTACACATTTTTTGGTTCTATTTCAATCAAAATATGGATACCCGTCGATATAAAATAATTTTGTATAACTAATTTTCATCAGGCGCTTTTTTCGTTTTCTCTTATGGGAAATACATTGAACGTCAAATCGAAAATAATTCTATCGCCTTTTGAAGCCAAAGCACTTGAGATGCAGGTGGCGTGGAAAGCAACTTACTAGGTGTCAATATGCCTTGGCCTTCATGCCGCCGACGTATCCATTGTCTTCTTGCACACAAGAAAAAAAACACCCCTTCCTCTTTAACCGCACAGAACCCAACAAACCAAGGAGAATTCCCAAATTTTGTTCACACTTTTTAATTCTCTGCACCTTTGCATAGCAAAGTAACTGACAAAAAATGTAAAAAAAATGCTATCCCTTAACAAAAAAACATTCATTCTACCTATTTCACTCTAACTATAAATAAAAATATTCCTTTCTTATTCTTACTAGAAATTCTCCACAAAACTCAATTCTCTCCACTGTGAAATTGGATGAGATTCTTCCGCGCTCGATCTGAAGATGGCAGTCCATTCGACCATTGTATTTATACAGCCTTATGCATAAACGAATTATAGCGAGTGCATAGTGCTATGCACTCTTTATAATGCCTCTGACCGCAAAAATCTTATTCATAAACTTATGCAACGTTGAATAGAGGCAACATAAGCTAAACGCGTTTGGAGGTTGTATAGAGCCAACATAAGGGTTGTTTAGTATCGGAATGTCACTTTGACTCACACACAACAATAATGTAGATAGATATTAGGGGGGCGCTTATTTTTGTAATCTTTGAGGTGTTGAAATCTTTCTATCAAAATATTTTATAAAATAAAATACAACAATAAAAAATGTTGGTTTTGTTAATTTATTGTACATTTTTGTTGTGATATTGTTTAAATAAAATTAAGAATATTTTTTTGTACACTTTATTTTATAGAATCTACTTAATAAATGTAAAAGATTTAAAGATTTTCCATCAAATCTTACAACTTTTGCAAATGCTCGACGGCATGCGTGATTTAAATAAAATTAAACAAAGATTCACCTTCATCCCTTTCACGAAAAAATACAAATACATTTTAAGCATTACAAAATAAGCACCACCCTTTTATTTTTCTCCTCAACAAAAACATCACGATGTGAGTAAATGGAACAATTCATGGAATAAATCAAAAACGACGTTTTTTTTGTTTCAAATATTTTTAATTTTATTTGCAAACACAAAACACCAACAAAGTAACTGGCTAATTATAATAATATTAAAAGAAATTAATAAAAAAAAACAAAAACAATCCAATCGCCAGCAGAATTAATTCCATTGATTTTTCACACAGCACACACACAGCTGGGTCTCCTTTGTCAGTTTTGAAAGTGAAACGTAATAGATTTCTCCTTAATGGTACTAATTTTGGCACAAGCTCATTATAACTATAATGGGATGAAAAATATTTTATGCATAACAATTTATGCAACGTTGTATAGTGGCTACATAAATTCTTATGCAGTGCATAACTATTCATCTGTTCAGCGGATTCTAATGAATACGGCTGATAATCTTTAGTTTTATTGACACCTGGTAAGTTGCTTTCCACGCCACCTGCATCTCAAGCGCTTAAGCTTCAAAAGGCGATAGAATTATTTTCGATTTGACGTTCAATGTATTTCCCATAAGAGAAAACGAAAAAAGCGCCAGATGAAAATTAGTTTTACCAAATTATTTTATATCAACGGGTATCCATATTATGATTGAAATAGAATCAAAAAATGTGTAAGCTTATAAATTACCCCGAAAATATATTAAAATAGATAGCTAAAACGCTTTGCTTTGTAAATGAAAAATGTAAACAAACCACCTTTACAACCAGAAACAACAACAAAAGTACTCGATTTGAAAAAGAGAAAAGCAGGGCGTAGTCACGATTATTAAAAAAATATGTTTGTTTGTAAAATAAAGGTATTTGAATAAAAATCTTGTGAAGCAATTGTTAAAAAAAATATTTTTCAATTGGCTATTTACACATTTGTTTTTTAGTTTACAAAAGAGGCAAGGTATGAATGAAGGTCAAGCTCGATCACTCTTAATTAGTTCTATTTTTAAGAAGAGTTTACTTTAAAAGAGTGCTAACATTTTTTTAAATGGAGGATACAATTTTTTTGCCAGAAATAACATTATTCTTAGAAAGAAACTTACGTGGTAGGATAAAACAAACGAACACAGGGAAATCAAATGATACCCCTATAATTTATATTAACTTTATATTAACCTGCGCGTACCTAATACAAAAAAAAATAAAATAAAGATTTATATCACTTAAGTGTATTATAGGTGACTCCTTTTGATAATTTGGAAAACTAATTTTTGTTGGCTTATTACATTTACTTAAGTGAGCGCTTTTGACTGTCATAATTCTATTTTTACGAAAGCAAATTTGAACGAAACTAATCGAAAATTGCTTCCATTTATACAACCCTCTCTGTCTTACTAAAAATCTTTATTATTCTTCCTTACTCTCCAATGCCGATATCAGCGCTAATTTCTGCCAAATTGTGAGGAGAGCAAGTACTACAAAATTGAGCTCCATGATTGGCACATGGAGTCACGGCACCTAGCAGCCAGCGCGTGAAACTAACAAACGAGATAGATTTCTTTTTCATTTGACGTTCAATGCATTTCCCATAAGAGAAAAACAAAAACAGCTCGTAGAAACATTATTTTAACAAATTAATTTTATATGAACGGTTGTTTGTATTATAATTGCAATAGAATAATTAAACATGCTAGTTTGCTAATCAAACGTAAAGGGGGCTAGAGTTTCTTATGGATTGAAATAAAACATAAATTTTCCTGTTTATTATAAGTAAAGAAAGAAGTAGAAATGTCAAAGGTCCACTTAAGTGATCGTAAGGAAAAAAGATAATACCAGGAAATTATGTGTTGCACCAATAATCTGTCTACTTGCCCGCCGCAAACAGATGATTCCTTCATTATCATTTTGGAACATACAAATTGTTTTTGTTTTTTTTTTTTTTGTCATCTTTATTCTATATACTTCCTCTTTTACTATCTAATTCCTATAGAAAACAAATTCACAGCCAAAATAAAACAGTTATTTTTTGTCTCCCTTGTAACCTCATACATTTTGTATAGCCTTCTCTATTCTTCTTTTCTGTCTTTAGCCTTCATTTTCTTCTAATTTTCCCCTCATTCATTCTCTACGAAAATTGAAAAGTCTCTTAAGTCATTAGTTCTAACACTCCTCACCATACGCAGCGGCAATTATTTGAGCCATGATATTACTATTGGCACATGGAGTCACGGCACCTAGCAGCCAGCGCGTGAAACTACAAACGAGATAGATTTCTTTTCCATTTGACGTTCAATCATTGTATATATACTCTTATAGTAATATCGTGGCTCAAATTATTGTCGCTGCGTATGGTGACGAGTGTTAGAACTAACGATTTAAGAGACTTTTCAATTTTTGCAGAGATTAAATGAGAGGAAAATTAGAAGAAAACGAAGGCTAAAGACAGAAAAGAAGAATAGAGAAGGCTATACAAAATGTATGAGGTTACAAGGGAGACAAAAAATAACTGTTTTGTTTTGGCTGTCAATTTGTTTTCTATAGGAGGTAGATAGTAAAAGAGGAAGTATATTGAATAAAGATGACAAAAAAACAAAAACAATTTGTATGTTCCCAAATAATAATGTAGGAATCATCGACGATGGTTTATGTAGGAAAGAAAGAATGTGTGCATGGGTAAGTATATAGGTAGGTATGATCGGGGGTAGGTTTTGGTTTTATGGGTATTCAATTTTCTTGCCAGATTTCAGTTTTATTTTTATGTATGGGCATAATTTCCTTGGTACTTTTCAGTGGCTAGAAGAAGGAATCTTTATGTGATGTTGAGGTAGGTTAAGTGTTGATAGTTTCATTGTTTGTAGGTTTAGTTATTTTATTTGTTATTTTTATTATAGAAAAGAAAGAAAAATTACAACAACATCTGCCAATCACTCTAAAGCTTAAACTAGAAGTCCTAAAAATATATACTAAAATTTATTGTAGGGGTGCACTAAGAACGGATCTTTAAAAAATTCGTACATTTAATAGGGTTTTAAGGGTGACAACTGAAATAAAGTCGAAAAACTAACTTCTAAACGTGTAGTCGTAGAGACTTGATTTTTTATTTTAAAGATTAGAAAAAGTTAGGAAAAAACGTGCATACATCTTTTTTTATTTAAAATCTAAAAACCGAGATATAACCCATTTTTGTCAACTGAAAGTTGACAAATAGTCGTTACGAAAAGTACTTTGTAGTTTTATGGGGGTAGATTTTTAAAAATTTTTATTTTAACATATTTTTAAAGATAATGAAAAAATTATCCATGTTTAAGGAATTTTTGATAGGATTTTTTTTCATACCCAAAATGGTTTTTCAAAAAGGGTAAATTTGTTTGGCCAAATTTTCAAGGTATTTGATTTTTATCTTTTTTATGGGTTGTTGGAAAAATCTAAAATTTCATTATGTTATAGATATAGGTATTTGATAGCAATCAAATGGTAAAAATTTTATCTTTCTAACATCATTTGACATTTAAGAAAGTAAAACTTTTAAAATTTGTTTTTTTTTGTTAATATGTTTTTAGTAAAGAGTCGTACAGGTTTGCAAGTACTAATGAATTATAGCTATTGTATGTTTTATATTCCTACTGTACCGCTGAGCTGAGAAATTAACAATATAATATTGTTAACACATATTACTTAAAAACATGTTTGTGTGTGCATGGATTGATTTAGTTTTTTCTTATATTTAATCTCAATAGAATAACTATTAATTTGATACTTCATTTTTTAATCTACCTCCTATATTAGCGTATAATTGATTTTTTAAAATTCGTAAAAAATCGGCTCAAATCCATAGAAATGCTCTGCTTTGTCAACAATCGTCAACCAGTGCAAAGCATCGTTATCTCAAATTATTTTCTATTCGATTTTTGTTAATATAAAAAATCATAACTTCATTTCTACTCGGCCGATATTAAAAGTTAAGATCGCAAAATTCAGCTATAGATTAAATATATTAAATTCAAAACTTGATGATTTTTTTTTGAATTTCAAAAAACTAATGAAACACAATTATACGTGTATTACTTTTCTACAAATATGTGGGTTACTTTATATTTGTAAATCTAACGGGAAAAAAAGGCCGACCAATTTAGTAAAGAAATTCACAAAAAATCTACATACAGACAAATTTAGAGGCTTCAAAATTGAGAAATACTTATTAGTTCATAATAAATGATACATGAATTTAAGGTAGAAATTGATAATCTAAAATTCTGTGTTAAAATTTTTGCAAAGTCTTAAAAAAACTCATACCAAAAATGTGATTTAGTGAAAAATCAACTCGATTTTTGGTACTTTAAATGTAAAAGTTAAGAAAATATTGAAAATTTTGAAAAACAAAATCAACACACTTATTACTCTAATCCTCTTCTAAAATAATTCCATTAAACGTTTACTGATTATTTCAACAAAAGACACGTTAAAATTAGTTTTATTGAATTTGTTTACCAACAAAATGCAAAATGGATCATGCTTTTTCAACGAATTTTATTTTTATATTTTCACCATGCCCATCAAATATTTTCAAATTTAAAAATTATAAATTTTGAAAATCTATCAAAAAGTTTGAAATATAAAACATCCCTCCTCAAAAATTTGTAAACACAATTTTAGCCACATTTTAGAGCTAAATTTTAAGATCTAAAATCTCTGCGACTTTTTATTAAAAAGATATAATAATAATGTTTACCCTTAGATAAATCTATCAAATGATAGAAATAAAAATATTAAATATTAATTAAAATTTTAAAAATCAGAAACTTTGAAAAATTGGCCAGCAAAAATGTATGTTTTTTAAAAATCATTTTCGACACGAAATAAAAATCCTATAGAAAATTCCTTAAACATGGATAATTGCTTTATTCATCTTCTATAAAAATATGGAAAAATAAAAAAAATAAAAAATCTACACCCATGCAACTACTAAGCACTTTTCGAATTGACATTTTTGAATTTTCATCATTAAAACATTTAAAACTCGTTTTGTAGTTTGCATTGTGGATATGGTTTTGCCGTCGGCAAATCGTATATGAGTTTTTTTTGTTTTGTTGATCTTTTTTTGATCTTGTTGCATGTTGCGTTGCAACACTATTAAATTTAAGAATTAAAAAAAAATCCTTTTTTAGTGCACTCCTACATAAAATTATTATTATTATAAAATTATAAATTTTAGTACCTATATAATTTTAATACTTATAAATTAAGCTGTAGCGTCATTGGGAAAAGTAATTGTTATTTATAAGTAGTTGCTATACATGTATGTATATAATGGGTACCTATAATATTGTCAATTGATATTTTTACCTTCCCATTGGAAGTTATTGTAACTGGTGCGATTTGTTGAACTATTTAAAATACTTAACAAATGTTTTTTAACTCACATATTTTGAAAAAAAAACATTATATCGATTTCAAATTCTTACCAAAAATGTATACCTATACCATCTAAGTGTTGTGTAATTTTGAGATTTTTAAAACCACCCTTTAAAAAGCTAAAAATCAAAATGTTTTAACTCGAAAAATGTTTAACATCAGAATCGAAATTTTGCATATGATTCCTATAATGTTTAAGCTATTTACAAACAAATTTTACTATTATAAATATAGCTAAAGTTCAAAATATAGGCAATGTAACATTTTGCCCTGTATCTCTATATCTATACCTACCTTTATACTGATTATCCAAAAACCCAAAGTTATTACACTATATAATATATAATTATGTAATATAGGTATACTCTACCACCCACCACTTAGGTAAATATGTATGTGTATGTATGTATATGGTTTTCAAGTGCACCAATGGGAAGTTGATAGTGTGGGTCGACCCCAGACTCATTTTTCAAAAATATTTTTTTTACCCAAAAAAAAGCTTTTTATTGAAAAAAAAATTGAGTTTCAAAATGTTTCTAGGTACCTACCTATGCATAGGTACCTATTTTCGTAGGTAACTACTTACCTTCAATTGAAAATAATTTTGTTTATTTTTTAATGCATACCTACATACCTACCTACCTTACGACCTTACCTATCTTAATTGATAATATCTATGTAGGTACATACATTAAAATAACCTTACGTACCTACCAACCTAGGTATATCAAGTTTTAATTTACCTACCTACATACCTCAATTCGAAACATTTAGGTACCTATGTACCTACCATAACTACCCTTTTTGCAAAAAAGTTTAATTTCTTTAAATACCTACCCAGTATAGCTACCTACTAATTTATAAAAATGTACATACATACCTACCTACATGATACAATATGGTACCAATTTGCCAATATAGTAACCTTGCAAAATCGTGCAAAAAACCATATACCCATAGCCATCAAAAAAAGCAACAAAAACTCATTGAAAAAAACTGGAAGAACATAACCCAAGAATAAGCCCATATCAAAACATATATTTTCATTTTCGCATTTTCTTCCCCTTATTCTCATTGTTGACTGACAAAAACATCTGACTCCCTTACTACCATTATAGTTGTACGAATTAAATCAATATTCTCCTCTCCCTCTTACTAATTGTTTTTATTTTTCCTTGCATCGTTATCCCCAGGTTTCCATTGTGCAATTAAGCGATTTTAACGCCAATTTCGGCACATTTCTTGAGTACTATCATTGTATATATACTCTTATAGTAATATCATGGCTCAAATTTTGTAGTACTAATAGTACTCACGAAAGAGTATATATACAATGGTTCAATGCATTTCCCATAAGAGAAAAAGAAAAACAGCTCGTAAAAACATTATTTTAACAAATTAATTTTATATGAACGGTTGTTTGTATTTTAATTGCAATAGAATAACTAATCATGCTAGTTTGCAAATTAAACGTAAAATATATCGAAACTTATTACTAATTTGCTTTATTTTGCAGATGAAATATGTAAACAAACGTGCTTTTTTGTTGTTGTTTTCCAAAATGGATGCAAGGCGTCAGTCAGAACGATATCATGTGCGTAGGTAGGTAGTAGTTTAGGGGGCTAGAGTTTCTTATGGATTTTAATAAAACATTAATTTTCCTTTTTATCATAAGTAAAGAATGAAGTAGAAATGTTAAAGGTACACTTTAGTGATCGTAAGAAAAAAAGATAATACCAGGAAATTATGTGTTGCACCAATAATTGCGGTTTTCTATTTTTCGATTAATTTCGTTCACTTTTGCTTTCGTAAAAATAGAATTATAACAGTCAAAAGCGCTCACTTAAGTAAATGTAATAAGCCAACGAAAATTAGTTTTCCAAATTATCAAAAGGAGTCACCTATAATGCACTTAAGTAATATAAATCTTCATTTTATTTTTTTGTATTAGGTACGCGCAGGTTAATATAAAGTTAATATTAATTATAGGGGCCTCATTTGATTTCTCTGTGTTCGTTTGTTTTATCCTACCACGTAAGTTTCTTTCTAAGAATAATTTTTTAACGTAATTTCGGGAAAAGAAAAACTTATCCTCCATTTAAAAAAAGATTAGCACTCTTTTAAAGTAAACTCTTCTTAAAAATAGAACTAATTAAGAGTGATCGAGCTTGACCTTCATTCATACCTTGCCTCTTTTGTAAACCAAGAAACAAATGTGTAAATAGCCAATTGAAAAATATTTTTTTAACAATTTTTTCACAAGAAGATTTTTATTCAATTACGAACAAACATATTTTTTTAATAATCGTGACTACGCCTCTGCCTTTCTCTATTCCTAATCGAGTACTTTTGTTGTTGTTTCTGGTTGTAAAGGTGGTTTGTTTACATTTTTCATTTACAAAGCAAAGCATTTTAGTTATCTATTTTAATATATTTTCGGGTTGATTTATAAGCTTACACATTTTTTGGTTCTATTTCAATCATAATATGGACACCCGTTGATATAAAATAATTTGGTATAACTAATTTTCATCAGGCGCTTTTTTCGTTTTCTCTTATGGGAAATACATTGAACGTCAAACCGAAAATAATTCTATCGCCTTTTGAAGCTTAAGCGCTTGAGATGCAATTGGCGTGGAAAGCAACTTACCAGGTGTCAATAACAGTATATATACAATGGTGCAATGGATCTTGCAAAAAAGCTTGCTGCCAAACTCAACCACACGCTCACTCCTCACTTTGATGCTTTCCGTTTGAACACATCGAACCCAAACAATGATAATCCACTCCTCATTCGTTTATCCTCTCCTGCCGAAAAAAGAAATCTTATTTCTGCATTCCACCCAATCAATGGCTTAACAAGATCTCAGCTACTCAATGATTGTGATGAATCCAACAACTTACACCCTGGCACCCTTCACCGTCGCATCTATATAAATGAAAGCTTAATTAACACCGTCGTGATCGCTTCGACATGCGATTCAACTCCGTAAAGAAGGTACATATTCTGTTTTCAGCGAGAACAAAAAATGGATTTGTTTTTGTTAAGAAAACCAGTGATGATAAAGAAATGAAGATCGATTCTAGTACTTTTTCTACACTTTCCACTACCTTGACACAAAATTAATCGGAGCTGATCATTCAATTATGATAGTTTAATTTTTATTTAAAACAATTTTCTTTCAATTTTTATTTAATTAATTTTTATTGAATTAATTATATCGTATTTTTATAGTATACTTTTAGGTACTTATAGGTATTTTTTCATTCTCTTTATTTAACTTTGTATATATTTTAATTTTTCTCTATCCTTCTTTTTCTCTGTAATTCTTTTTGCTAATTCTTTTTGCTGTTTTTAAGTTCCAAACTATTTTCCTTATCATGTCTGGTGGCTTAGTTCCTTCTGGTGGCATAAATATTTGTACTAAGTCTATGATAAAAATTCTTACCAATGCTCGTGAGGGTTTCAGAGTTTGTTGCATGAATGCGCGTAGCTTAAATTTAGACAAGCTTGATTTTGTCAAGTATATCTTTGATTCTTCGGGTGTTGATGTTATTTGTATAACTGAGACGTGGATGAAACCTGAAACATCTAGTACCGTGTACGAGTTGCCCAACTACAAACTGATTCGCAACGACCGAGTTACAGATACTTTTGGAGGAGGGGTAGCAGTCTATTGTAACTCACCACTGAAAAGCAATATCATTGCTCAATCTGGCATTGAGTTTCTTATTTTAGAAGTAATAAAAATAGGTAGGTATCTATATACTAAAATTTATATAATAGCTAATGTTATTCAGAATTGCACTAAGAACGGAATTTTTGAAATTCGCACATTTAATAGTGTAAAATAGGGTAAAACTGAATCAAAGCCAAAAAACTAACCTCTAAACGCGACGTCGTAGAAACTTGATTTTTTTATTTGAAAGATATTGAAAAATTAGGCAAAAATATGCACAACTTTTTTTTATTAAAAATCTACAAACCGAGATATACCCGGTTTTAAAACTGAAAATTGATAAATAGTCGTTTGAAAAGTACTTAGGGGAAGCCGGGGCATAAGGGGGCCCTTAAAGATTATTGTTAATAAAAACTCCAAAAATGTATAAGGAATATCTGAGGATTTTTTATTTGAAGGAAAGTTAATTAAGGAATACGTATAAATAATACAGTTTGTTTAAATTAAATAACTTAGTATTTTTTTGTACTTTTAAGAAATCGTTCAATTTGCCCATTCTGCCCCGGTGCTGGGGCACAATGGTCATAGATGGGGCATGATGGGCATGGACCTAGATTGAATTACATCGTGAGCAAATGTGTATAGATTCATCATCAACATCGTCCTCTCCAGCACAAGAACAATGGGCCCACTTGCCACAAGTTCTGCAGGAAACCCATCCTTCTGTAGATTGAGAGTGTAAATACCCGCAATACAAGCACTCCTCGTCTTCTTCGCTTTCTGATGTCTCTTCCTTCCTTTGTTTTTTTACTTTGTTGATGCTTTTTTTCTTTCTCATAGTGGGGGGCTTGGAATTGGTGGATTCCGCCTCTAGCTGCTCTTTGTATGGAGAGCTTGTTATTACTGCGGTTTTTCCCCGGCATTTAGAAGGTCTTTTTTGTGTGGTGCTTTTGGAACTGCTACAATTTGTGATGGTGAAAAATTATGGAATGAAGTTGAGGGCGTTCGGGCATCATTAGTTGTCAAAACAGGGTCTGGAGATGCAACGGATTTCTGCGCAGAAATTGATGAAGTGGAAGGATCATTCATTGCCGTCATAGCTATTAATGAAGCTTCTGTTGTCATCAAGGGATCTGTGGTTGTTGAGCCTATTGGTGGCACTTGTGAAGAATGTAAGCATGTGTCAGCAAAAGTTGCTTCTTTTAGAACGTTAAGTTGCTCCTCATGTGGGATGTCCGTGGTTTCGCAAGGCAAAAAGGCATGGTCTTCGAATATATTTGAGTTTACCGGCCATATTCCGGCCTTTCGAAAGCCGTTTATCGCAACTGGCATTGTAGCAGCTCTTAAATAGGCCTTACCAAACAATTGTCCTACCTGATAGTGTGTGACAGTTCTTCCAGGGTGTTGTCTGAGCCATTTCTTAACTTCATCGCCATAATATGAGCTCAGAGGCTTCATAAAGTTCACATCCAATGGTTGCAATCGATGAGTGCAGTGTGGTGGAAAACAGAGCATGACAACACCATTGGCCCTTCCAACATCTATAACTTCAATGCTCTTTACATGGCTTGCATGCCCATCTAAAAGCAACAAAACAGGTCAGTCTATTGTTGCGCGTGACCATTCAATAAATCGTTTGAACCATTTTAAAAATAGATCCTTAGTTATCCATCCATTTTTGTTGCATTCACTCCATGAATTTGGCGGTGTTCCATCCATCAGCTCAGCCTTCATTCTCTTTCGAGGGAAAATGAACATTGGTGGCATATATGAGCCAGCGCTCATGCAAATTTCCACGGTTAGGAGCTGCCCACGCTCTGAAGAAGAAAACGATAGTACTTGTTTCCTCCCTTTAGTTGCCAAAATTTTTTAAATATCCTGTTTGACGAAAATCCATATTTTTCGACGCACTCCTCCAGTAAATTAAAGGAATTGTTGACAACGACGCGGTTAAACCCCATAGCTCGAGCCGCAGATGTTGCTTCCGGTTTTCTCAGTGAAATGGTTGTATTTCGTTTTAAAAAAATTTTTGCCCAGTCTTCTCCAGCAATGCGCGCTTAAGCGTCAAAGTTATTGGCCAACCCATTTTTTTCCGCAAGCTCGTAAGCCAGTTCCCGTAATACTTTCATCGAAAAGCTAAACAAGCGCCCTTCCATGTCTTTAAGATATTCCGCTAACTCTTTTTCTTGGTCCTCTGAAAACACAGGCTTAACATTAACATTTTTGTAACAACAAGTGGAAGATCGGAGTTTTGATTAGCTTTTTTTATAAATCTTTGTAGAGTGCTTCGAGGAATTTCATAATTCTTAGCAGCAGCCTTACAACTCATTCTTTTAGACCTCACTTCTTGAACTGCTCGTAGCAAACTGTCTTTGTTCCATTTTTGCCTCTTGGTCTTCCTCACGTAATTTCGAACCATCTAAAACAATATAAAATGTTGATAGAATGATATACGAATGCACATTATAAAAGTAGATTATAACCGGGGCATAATGGGCACCCATGCCCATTCTCCCTCAAACCTCTTTTTAAGGACACATTGAAAAAAATAATGACAAATGTAACCTTAATGAAAAAACAAATTGAATTATATAAACTATATTCACTTACCTTGATTTCAAATAAAGATTTTCCAATATTCACTTGCCCAGTTTTCCAAAAAATACACTTTAAATCACCTCTAAATAATATAAACTCTATGCGAAAACTTCTTTTGCTCAAAACACAACCCAACTGTCACTTTGATTCAAAAAAGGGTTTTCCCCGAATAGCATTTCAAAGCTGCCACTTTACTCGATATAGAAATACGAAGGGGGCCCATTTTGCCCCGGGTGGCCATTATGCCCCGCCTTCCCCTAGTAGTTATATTGGGGTACATTTTTTATTTTTTTTTATTTTTACATATTTTTATAGGGGATGAACAAAAAAATTATCCATGTGTAAGCAATTTTTGACAGGATTTTTTTTCATACCCAAAATGATTTTTGAAAAAGGGTAAATTATTTTGGTCAATTTTTCAATCTATTTGATTTTTAACGGGTAGTCAGAAAAATCTAAAATTTTAATATATTATAGATATATTTGATAGCAATTAATTGGTAAAAATGTTATCTTTCTAACTTATCATTTGATAGATTTATTTAAGAAAGGGTAAACATTTTGAAATTTTTTTGTTTTTTTATTAATATCTTTTCAATAAACAGTGTCAGTGTATTAGTGTCACAATTTATTTTTTAAAATTCATAAAAATTCAAATAAAATCCATAGAAATGCATTGCTTTGTTCATTGTCAACAAGCGTCAACCAACGCAAAGCAACGTTATCTCAAATCTTTTTTTTTTTTTTTTTTTAATATAAAACATCATAACCATATACAAATCATAAATTACAAAAAAATCAACTTAAGAGGCTTAAAAATTGAGTAATACTTAATAGTTCATAATAAATGATACATGAAATGTAGGTAGAAATTTATAAATTAATTTTTTGTATAAAAATTATTGCAAAATATCTGTACCAAAAATGTGTTTTAATGAATAAACAACTCGATTTTTCGTACTTTAAATTCAAAAGTTAATGAAAAATTTATATATTCTCGAAAAATAATGATGCACATTTATAGGTGTAACTTTCTTCTACAAATATGTGAGTAATTTTGTATTTGTAAATCTAACTGGAAACAAAGTATGAGCAATTTAAGCTCTATTTAACCAAGTTTAGAGGCTTCAAACTTGAGTAATACTTAATAGTTCATAACAAATGATACATGAATTAAAGATATAAATTTATAATCTAAATTTCTGTGTTAAAATGTTTGCATAATCTTAAAAAAATCATACTAGTGAAAAATCAATTCCATTTTTGGTACTTTAAATGTAAACGTTAATACAAAATTGTAGTAGCCCGTAGCGTAATGGTTAGTGCGTTCAACTGTCACGCTGGAGGTCTGGGTTCGCTTCCCAGCCTCGTTCACCTTAAAAACTCAAAAGTTTTTTTTTAGGGCTACTGCCTCTTGCGAGGAATTGACAAATCCTCCAAGAGTATCACTTGCCACGAATAAGTGCTGTAGGTTGCTGTGGAATGGTTGCGAGTTGTTAGTCACTAGGCCCTGGTTCTTCATGAGCCGTTGTGCCACCCGATTTATTTATTTTCTTAATAAAAAATTGATAAATTTTGAAAAACAAAACCAACACCCTAATTGCTCTAATCCTCTTCTAAAATATTGCTTATACTTTTTAAGTGATTATTTCAACAAAAGCCACTCTAAACTTAGTTTTATTGATTTATTTACTAAAAAAAATACAAAGTGGATCATGCTTTTTCAAGCAATTCTATTTTTATATTGTCAACAAGCCCATCAAATATTTTCAAATTTAAAAATTATAAATTTTGAAAATCTAATAAATCTAATAAAAAAGATCAAATCCAGAATTTTGTCAATTGTCAATTTGTCGGCATAAAATTGGTTATAAATCGAAAAGTACTTATCCGAATTTAAAAATTTAGATGTCTATAGAAAGGTTATATATGATCAGCATTTAAATACATATGTATATACACATAAAATATTTAGATGATTATACAATTTTTAGTGCTAATACGCCTGGACTAGCCTGGAATAGCTTTATTTGGACTAAATTATAGTTAATATTATAACTTTTTTTCTGCCAATTTTTACAACTTAAACTTGACGATAATCAACTGGTTGCTCAAATGATCATTTAGCCGGATTCTCTTTAGTTTAATGTGAAAGTTGCTTCATTAATTTTTTCATATGTTGAAAAGTAAAAGTCCTACATCCATACGGTTTCCAGTGTTTGACTAAAAATTGACAAGAGCATTAAGTTTTGAAATCAAAATTTTGACTTTGAAAATTATTTATTTTTCAAAAACTATTCACTCGAGCAACTCTATTTAAAAATTATATTAAAGAACAGACTTTTGGCTTTTCAATATTCTATAGCGTCACTCTGTAAGTGTTACCGTTATTTTTTAATATTTATTTTTCTGTTTTAAGTGATTTTTTTTTTGGAAATTGCCCCTCCCGCCTAAACGGAGGAAAATAGACCCTTCTCCCATACGAATTTTGTCTTGTCTAGGTTCAACCTACACGCTCTAGCCTTTAATGACACTTTATGCAAATCACCCTGTATACACGTACTAAATACCTTTTAAAAAAATTATTTTGGAAGAAAAAAGTACTTTCATAAGTTTCGATTTTCTCTAAAACTAAACTATATAACAGCTCCTGGTTCTTAGCGTTTGACTAAAAACTAATTACAGCAATCGTTTTTGGAACAAAGAATATTACGTAAAATTCTGAAGTAAAAAATGCAAATAAATTTTGTTTTTCAATTTTTTTTTTCTAAATTTTGACTTTGAAAAATTTTGTTACAAAAACTATTCATTGAACATTTTTATTTTGAAAACAATTTGAAAAAAATAGTCTGAAAAAAACTTTCGCATAATAGTGTAAGTAATATCGTTGATTTTTAATAATTTTTAATGCATTTAAAGCAAATGTTTTATAAAATTGCCCCTCCCCCACAAACGGAGGGAGATAGAAGTTTTAAGCTTTAAACATTAAAAAAAACACTAACTAATTAAATTTATTATAAATTTCTAAAATTGTATTCCTATAAGAAATTTATAAAAAAAAGGTCACGAAAATGGGAACAATTTATAATTATTATTATTGTGTTAGGAATGCAAAAATTCATATTTAATTTTTTCAAATTTATTTTACACTTAAATTTCAAAAAGGACAACATTCCTAACGAAAAAAGTTATTGGTAGGAAGGTATCTGCAGATAGGTACCAACTGGCTACATTAAAACATTTATTTTGTAAACTACCTGGAATCAACAAATCGGAAATAAAAATTAAAATAGGTAAGTAGATAGGTACCTACATACCTGTTGGCACGTTTTGCAATTGGTTGATTTGAAAAAAATAAATAACACTGGCTGAAATTCAACCACGACATTGACAGACTCTAGTGTCAAACAATTTAATCATATCTACCTATGTAGGTACATACCTATACCTACATGACTGCTTGTATGATAAATTGTAAATTAAAAGTAGGTAAATAAATACAACCTACCTACCACCAAGCACTTACCTACCTCAACATTGCATAGAAATTCTCCCTTTTTTCATAACTTATTTTCATACCTACCTATATATAGTTATGCATTATGTATGGACCTAAGCATTATGTATGGACCTTTGTCGACATAATAAATTGTAAATTTCTTCAAAACATTTCAAGTCAAACGCAAATCATGCAAACAACCTAAATATTAATAAAACCTACCATTCATAATTTATACGAATATATCTACCAACCTATGAATGTAGGTATATTTTCCTTCCCGCAAAAAAAATATGCTCAAAATCTTGCACTTGCAACAAATTTCACGGCAAATAAGAAATCTTTGCAAGACAATTTAATATAAAAACTACCCTCAATAACATACGATTGCATTTATACCTACAAATATACTTACACAACATGAACATATTTTGCTTTCCCGCATTAAAATCAACCTATCCTTGGTAATATAAGAATGTATACCTCCACGCATTATTCTTTCCCGCAAAAAAAAAAACTATATTCCTTGCTTCAAGGTTGATCACAACGCTGACGCAAAAAGCTAACTTACATGTATGTATGTCCACTTCTCTTCTCGCATATAGCTTAATCAGTAAATTAAGCAAAAAAAAAATAACCTTGCATCGCACATTCGATCAAAGAGGATAGACTGCTTTCACACAAGGAAACTGAGTTGCTGGAAACTGGGAGTTTGTTGGCGAGAAGGGAAAGAAGTAAGGGGAATAAACAAAATCTCCTCGGTCAACGATTGAGCAGATTTTTATCACATTCCTTCTCACACTGTCCGTAATGTGCGTTCAGCCAATAGACTTTATATGAAAAGAACAGAAATCTCCGGCAATACAGTTTCCTTGTGTGAAAGCTACAAGGCAATTAAAGGAAAACGTCAAAAAATCTCCAGCAACTGGTTTCCCTGTGTGAAAGGGGACATACGAACATTTTTTTGCCATTCTCTTCGCCTTTTTCTCATCATTGACGTTTAAAAAAACCTTCGATTGGTAATATCGCTTACTTCATTTGATTCTTACCAGAATCGAAAAAAATACACTCCTCTTGCTCTAACTACCTAGTTACGATTCTCTGATAAATGGGTGTCTCCCAAAAATTGAAGTCTCCGCCGACAATTGTCTCCCAAAAATGGAAGTCTCCGCCGAGCTAAAGTGGTGCCACCAACGAAGCATTGTTGCACAAAATAATTTGTCCATGATATTACTATAGTTTTCATATAGTCCCGGTCTACATTGGACGATTTTTCCAGTGCTGATCTTTTATTCGTAGGTGAAGGGAGTGAAAAGTGAGGGGTAGGGATCAAATCGTTTGTACCACAAAACTCGAACGATTTTTCCAGTCTGTTTATGTTCTCTTTCGCCCTCTTTCCAGTTTTTTGTGTGTGTTCGGTGTCAGTGTGCCATTGGGTTTATGGTGTGAGTGAATATCAATGCAAAATGAAGAGCACAGAAATAAAAAAATGAAGAAGACAAGGAAAAAATCTCATGGAAAAAATCGTTCTGTGTGTACATTTCACACGATTTCTGGAAAAATCTTCGTGGAAATATCGGGCAATGTAGATCGGGACATACATATTCACCACAATATATACAAAAAAAAAATGGAACAAAAGATACCGTTTAACAAAAACTTCTAACGGTTAAAGCTTGTCAACCAAACAAAATTATTTTAAAGCTGAAAAAACTTCCACCAAAAAAAAAATTAAGATGAATGGAAACAAAATTGTTAAGTTCAAAGATTGACTGTTAACTATAACAACCAAAAAGAAATTATTAACTTCTTAAAAACTTAAAATATAGGTAATGGTTCTTATTTTTAATAAGATAAATTTTTCCCTGAAAAAATATTAAACACTTAAATTAATATTCTAAAATGTAAAACCAAAAAAAAATTTGATTGAACAAAAAAAAAATTGTAATGAAAAATTGTTTAGCAAAAGCAACAAAAATTATACGTAAATTTGCTGAACAAAATATAACAGTAAACGAAAAGGTATATAAAAAAAATAAACAACAGTTGATGATACCAACCAAAAGAAAATCTCAAGCAACAAAAAAAAATTGTTTAAGAAAAAATTTTTTTTTTTTAATTCATAATTCTGGATTACAAATTTTGAAAACTATTTTTGTGAAAATGTGAATTTGTTTTAATGTCTGTATTTGTGTGTATGACAATTCGGGGACAAAAAGGTTGAACCGAGCTAAAAAAAAAAGAAAATGGTAAGTATTTCTGATCTAGCTGTAAAGGACTGTTGAACGAACTTATGCTGCAAATATTTCCAATAAGTTGTAAACAAAATAAATGTAAGACAAAGAGTTCCTTGTTCCTTGCCATCTGCCAGCTTCCGCAATTCCAGTCAAGCCTGTGACTTTTGCTGGAAGTCATGAAGCGTACTGATAAGCAACACATAAAAGAAAGATAGATTGAAGAACTAAAAGGAAAACCGTGCGACTGTATGACACGTCGTCATGATTCAGGTCACAGTTCTTTATAGAAAAGACGGGAATTGCCGACGACGCCACGATGACAAAACATTTGGAAGAAAAGACAAAACAAAGACTAAACGTTGGGTGCCTTTTGTAATAAGAAGCGAGTAGATGTGAATTATAAATTCTGAATGTAAATTGATGTGTTTTGATAAGAGCGAACGCGGCATGCTTGTATGTGCTCGGCTCGAGCTCGCCGGATGGGGAAGGGATCTTTCTCACTAACCTCAAACAAAACATGCCGAAAGAAATAGGATGAATCAGTTGAGGATTGGATTAACAAGGATTCGGACGGACGTTACCACTTAGAGTCTGGCTGAGGTGTTATCAGCCTTGATCATCCCACCCTACCATAGGAGTTAATAGGTCCTGTTTTTAACTCCCCCATTACCGAGGCTTACCAGTTGCTGCATCTCAGTTCGACATCACCGAATTATTTTGTGGTCTACAGCATACCCTGAAAAATAATTCTAACAATCCATCAAGCTATTTGATTGAAAAAGTAAAAGCCAAAAATTAACCATAATTGTGAAAAATACAAATAGTTGTTTTATTTATAGTCATGGGATTCTTAAGAACATTAAACATATAAACATTTTAACCAACCAATTTTATTGAACAGGGAAAATCTTAAGTAAGATAGGGATGGTTACCCTATTTTCAAAAAAAAAAATGATAAATTTCCGGATATTGAAAGAATGAACTAAGTATTAAGGAATTTCTCCATCACGATAAATTATTATTATTTATTCAGTTTCCTTTTCTTTATAATAATTCCAAAAACCTTTATACAACCAAAAAAAAATAATTTCTTGCCCTACCAGCTACCCTGCCTAAATCGAGCTCAATCAAGGAGAGAGAATCTGATGACAAAACAAGATAAATCAAAAAAACCTCTTATTTATAATGTTTTCTTAATCCAAAGGGAAACTAAATGAACATACTAAAACTAAAACAAAAAAAAAATCCTTATGTACTTTCACAAAGGTAGCAACAAAAAAATTATAGTTACCTATAATAATTATTTTTAAACTAATTTATATCGCATGGGCGACGATAATTGCAACAAACAACTGGATTGTAGAACTTTGATGAGACTTGATTGATGAAATAATTTGATTGATGTATTATTTCTTGAGACTTGATTGTAGTATGAATTCTTTGTTGTTTTTCTTTTCTTTTTTATCAACAAAATAAATGAGGGGGCGATCACGACTCTCGATAACCGTCAATGATCGCCAGCTTCCTAATGATAAAAAAAATAAACAAAAAGAACTAATTAGTTTTTCAATGTTATGTTCCACCCATATGTATGTATATAGAGTAGTACCTCGGTAATGTAAAACAATTAAAACAAAGCGATTTCCGGTATAAGAACAATTCACATCACCGAAAATTCCATTGACATATTAGATATGGACAGCCAGCCGAATGACATTTCCATACAAAAACTCCAACAAATTCAGTTCGAGCAACATTAGCGCTTTTGTAGGACAAGCGGAACAAAAATAATATCTTTTCCCAAAGCCATCTCTTGTCATCGGGCTGAACCAACATTTTGTGCCGTAGAAACTAATGCCATCTTTTATTAACCCCCTGCATACTTTGACATCTGTGTCTCTCTAGTGACGTTCATAGAAGTAGTAGTGACATTTGTTTAATTTCAGTGTTCAGTCATTGAAATGAAAATTACAATTTTAAATAATTAAAGTCAACCCATAACTCATAATATAATACTTTTGCCAGGACAAACAACAAGTTATGAATTACATAGAATTCCCTCAACTCCTTCACGATTTCCACGAAGAATATGCAATGGAAGCATTCCTAAGCAAAGATCCAGCTGGTTCTGGATACATTTCACCATTGGACTTCCAAGAAATAATACACAAAGTGAAAAGGCATTTACTCACATCAGATGTTAAAGATAACCTTGTTGTATCAAGTTAAAAATATGAGCGTGCAATGATTAAAATATGCATAAATAAAACAAACAAAAATTATGTTTCAGGTGACAGCATTCACATCGCTCCTCAACAACATGGAATTGATCGAACGTATTTACCTGTATGCAAGCCAAGGCAGTCGCGTCGAACCCGAAACAAAGGATGATTTCCTTTTGGCAGCACAAACAATGAGCCATATCATACTATTTGAAATCGATATTCTTTTCCAGCTTGATTAAATTTGGTTTGCCCAGGAGCATGTTGATTTTCAAAAAGCAGTAAAAATAACTACATTTTAGTTTCAAAACGGTTAACAAATAAATTGGGTGGCACAAACGGCTCGTGAAGAACCAGGGCCTAGTGACTAACAACTCGCAACCATTCCTGTGTGCGCCTGTCGACAGGAATGGAAGGTACCTACAATTGTATGCCGAATCCGAACGGCTAGACGAGCAACACTTATTCGTGACAAGTGATACTCTTGGAGGATTTGTCAATTCCTCGCAGGAGGCAGTAGCCCTGAAAAAAATCTTTTGAGTTTTTAGGTGGACGAGGCTGGGAAGCGAACCCAGACCTTCAGCGTGACAGTTGAACGCACTAACCATAACGCTACGGGCTACTACGGCTACTCAAAACGATTAACACGACTGATAATTAAAATTTTATGTATTTTAGGAAATAGATTCCATCGCAAAGTTGTTCGACCTTAAATTCAATAAGCTCTGTGAAGATTCTTTTGTAAGCAATTTGAGTTTCACGATTATGACCATACAAACTTATGTTCCCGCATTTCAGAAATCTTTTTGGATAGTGGAATTTCCAAACGAAGAAACTGCTATTAAACTTGCTTCCCGTTCTATTTTGTTACGATGTGTATTAGAACTTTGGTCACACTAAACGTCTTTGCCAGAATTCCACAGCAATATTCGTCACTATGTTTCTTAAAAAGAAAATCAGACTCAGCAATATTTCCAAACTGATCGTACATTCAAAATCAATATCGAAACATACAACAAGTCAAAAAGAAAAAGTCAGCAAAATCGAAACATTTGACTATCTTCCATTAGAAGCCCAGGTTGATTTAAAAAATCCAAGTGTCGAGTGGTGGAATATTGAATTCTATGGTCTAAATCCTCAAGATGTTCCAGATGAACCAGATGATCTAATTTTTGGCCGATTGGTTAGAGGATTATAGCTGGTTCTTAAATAATAATTAATTTGGTTAAATTTTAGGTTGCAAAAGCGAAAGCTCATTGGAAACACAAGTATGGACTCTCAAGTTAGTCTATTAATGGCCAATCAGGCCATGGTACAACGAGGTGATTTAATTTTTGATCCTTTTGTTAGAACAGGATCATTAATTTTATATAATGAATTGTTAATTGGCTCGTTTTAAAGCTTGCATTAAAAACTTTAAATTAAGGGTAAAAGCATACAAATCAAACGGATATTTTTTGCACTATCCGCCACACTAACGAAAACAACAAATCATACTTGTTAAAGTAGGCAAGATTTGGAAACAATGATACATACTATACGCGCCCATTGTTGGTTATTGGTTTTCAGGGTGCTGTTAAAAGTTATTTGCAACATATCTTATCCTATTAGGCCTCATTATTATCGAAACAAATGGATACCACGCCTGTAGAAGTTAGTCACGTTGGCCAACTTGTGCAACAAGGAATAAACCAATTTCATAGATAAACAATATCTATGCCAATTTGCTTAAGTTTCTTAAGTTTCTTTAAAGCCAATCCTGTATATCAACGACCTACAGAAGGTTCAGCGAAACTTGTAAGTCAGAGTAAAGGCCAGGGCCTGTGTGTCACCGGTTCTATGACTGATTCATCGTAATGACGTCTCTCCGAAATCGTTCTTTGACTGCGGTCGACGTCCAAAAATAGCAGATACAGAAACAATAAAGAGTCGTTGCTTAATGGACAGTTAGGAGACAACTTAAGGAAGCAGATCTTAACCCGAAATGTTCGGTCTTGGGACCAAAATTAACTGCAACTCACCGACAAACTCGAGTACGATTGTCACTATGCACTACGATTTGGAAGTTGAGCAATATAGTCGACTAAAGTTCTCGAATGAGTGCTATGTCTGGATCGATGCTATAGTAAATATATACAGTAAGAGTAAACAGATGACCTGGCTTCCATGTAGACGAATTCTGCACTCATCCAAGAACGTAAACCGCCTACATTGCTCAACTTCCCAAATAAAATGGATAGTGATATCCGTACTCAAACTTGTCAGTGAGCTGCAGTTAATTTGGTCCTGTGGCAAGACATTTTGGGCTAAGGTTTGCTTCCTTAAGTCGTCTCCTAACTATCCATTAACTAACGACTCTTTATCGTACCTGGCTCTGCTATTGTTGAACGTCGCCCCAGTCCAAATACGGTTTTGGGAGAAACGTCATCACGATGAATCAGTCATAACATCGGTGGTACACAGATCCTAGCCCTTTCACTAACTAACACTAGTGAAATTAAATCTTTAAATAATATAAGAAATTTAAAAAAAGAAGTGGTTAAATATTTTAGACTATTTCTTCGAACTTCGAATCTAGTAAACTATTTCTCTGCTTTTCATATTCGTTTGTTTATTTATTTTGTTTAACATTTAAAAATTATAAATAGGTTAGTGACCAAGAAACAATATAGGAGTGGGGCTAAAAATAAGCACAATATAAAGTCAGTTTTAAGTCAGGTTAAACCTACACGTATGCACGTACAATCGATTTTATTTGTTGTATTTGTCAATGGTTTCGAGCAGATGTCTTATCGCGCAAAAGCATAGGTGTTGGCTTCTCGGTTTCCGGATTAGGTATACACACCAGCATCACATTGTTTTTTCCCATTCGTTGAGTTGGAATGGAATCGTTTAGAATCAGATTAACCAAAATATTACCCAAATTGGTGTCGGCTGTGACAGGAAGTTTTATTTTCTCCGAATCTTTGACGGGCCTAAGATACAATGTGCCAACACCACGATCTGTGAAATTGCCATCGTTTTTAACGACTACCTTGCAACGTTTCGAATAAACGCTGTCCTCCTCGACCTCAGCCTTGAATTCCCCTTTGGGGGGTTCGTCTTCTTCGTCGCCGTTTTTTTTGTCCTCAGCAGCGGGCTGAGCAGCAGCTGGTGGTGGTTGAATATTTGTGAAAGAAAAAGCCAGTGCTGCTTGGTACAGAGAATACCGATGGAACACTGTCACTCTTCGAACCGAAACCAATCACAGCTTTGGGCTTTTCCTCTGGGATCTGAGTAGAGCTTCCGAAAATTGATGATTTCTTAGGTCGGCTGGAATCAACTGAGTCAGTGATCTTGTTACCAAAGGAGAATATATCAGCTAAAGACGTTGCATTGGCCGAGAACTTGAAGTTATTAAGTGAGCCTCCTTCGGTTTTGGACTTCGGTTTTATCGATTTCAGCGAGGTATTTCTCGTAGTTTTTGAAAATCGGCGTCAGCAGACACAAGGGATTCTTCTCCACGTGTGTCTTGATCCAGGTGAAGACGGCTTAGGTGAGTGTAAACCAAAGATGATTGGTGTGGCAGCCATGAAATTGTAATAATTCCAGCCAAATACAATGATGGTAGCCCACTCAAGTGGTTGTTGAACATTCAAACATTCATAAATAATATAAATGACGGAGCGAAAGCTATGCAGCCTAACTGCGAGTGTGTTATCACACAAAAAACCCAATTGAATGAAATCAATTCTTGACCAGTGTCAAATCTTTCATACATTCTCCCACCTTACAATTGTCCAACGAATTGTTGGCTTGTAAATCGTGTACGGAGAAAAGAGAAAGAACCCGAATGATCAACAACCAACTTGTGTGCGGCTAGTAAAAATGCTAGTTGTCTCAATATGCAATTTATAAAGACAAAAAACCCTACATTGGATGTGCATGATCAGGTGACCTCGGTGGCGCAATGCATAGTGCATAGGCTTCAGAGGTAGCTGGTCTAGGTTCGATTCCAATTGACGGCACTAATAATTTATAAATTAAAATTAAACATAAAGATTAAGCACCACTAATAAGGAATCTGATGATTGGTGTGGCAGCCATGAAATTGCAATAATTCCAGCCAAATACAATGGTGGTAGCCCACTCCAGTGGTTGTTGAATATTCAAACATTCATTAATAGTATATATGACGGAGCGAAAGCTATGCAGCCTAACTGCGAGTGTGTTATCACACAAAAAACCCAATTGAATGAAATGAATTCTTGACCAGTGTCAAATCTTTCATACATTCTTCCACCTTACCTTAGTCCAACGAATTGTTGGCTTGTAAATCGTGTACGGAGAAAAGAGAAAGAACCCGAATGATCAACAACCAACTTGTGTGCGGCTTGTAAAAATGCTAGTTGTCTCAATATGCATTTTAAAAAGACAAAAAAAAACCTACATTGGATGTGCATGATCAGGTGACCTCGGTGGCGCAATGCGTAGTGCATAGGCTTCAGAGGTAACTGGTCTAGGTTCGATTCCAATTGACGGCACTAATAATTTATAAAGTAAAATTGAACATAAAGACTAAGCACCACTAATAAGGAATCTGATGATTGGTGTGGCAGCCATGAAATTTGATTTTGTTATTATAGTTTGCTAAGGTAGACTTTTGAATGGAAATTGGTCAGCTAATACTTTTGTAGGAATGTAGACAGTTCACTATTTAACAATGAGTATAGTACCAACTATAAAAAGTGAGGAACTGATGAGAGGTGTAGATTCCCTAATTGTTTGAGCCAAAAAAATCTTTCCTTTCCTTCTATTCCTTACAGGCATAAAGTTAAAATTATTAAAAACTTAACTTAAAATTATTATTTAAATTATTATTATTATTATATGCAAAATACATTTATCATCAAGGACAAAAATAAATTAGATTCCAGTTAAATATAAAATTACCAAAATATTAGGATACATTGGCACTAAAACTAAAGAAACCATCGTCATCGTCACAGCTGTTATGAATTCGCAGAATACGTTTTTTCTAGGCTGGTTGTAAAAAATCTTCCTGACCATCATTTTGTTTTGCCTTACGCTTCTCTCGTCTTTTGATGTTAAGTGTTTCTTCTGCCCGTTCCAGCGGGCACATAGATTTCTCAACATCTGATTCATAATCACTTACATACAACAATAAATGAATCCACAAGATACGAACCATTGTCTAGGGGTAACCTTTGGGAAAATATTTTCGAGGCATCATTATATTGACGGTTCTCAGGAATCTTAAAACCTCCCCTTATGTGGCCGCAAAGGCTTCTATCAGAAATAATCAGAATGCATTGAATATTATTGGATTGGATATTATGCATATATTATGTACCTCAAAGATTGTAAATACACCCGTACATCTGTATTGGCGATTCATTTTCTGCTTTTTTCTCATCAACCACAACCGAATCATGAATATATTGGCCAATTGTATGATCAAACTCATCTTCCGTAGACGAACCACTTAGAAACTGCTTCGACGTCTATAAACTCATTGTTGCACTTTTGTCGTAAGCGTGCATTTCTGGCCAAACTTCTACGAATAAGCTGCAAATGAAAACAAAATAAATCATAAGAAATTTCAATAAAAGCATTTTGATATTAAGTACTTCTAGGTTCATTTGTATCTCTGGTTTTCGTTTCTTTCGTATTGGAGAAGAGTCTTTGTCGTAGCTACTATCGGTATCACTAGTTATAATTCGTCTTTTAGAACGAAGTTTTGTAGGCAGCTTTATTACACCTTCATTTGGATGATCTTCTCTTGCTGCCACATGTTTCGAATCTGATTTTGCTAGTGCATCATTTTTTTCACCTACACCAGCTTGCTCTGACTGCGATGACTTGATATACTTTTGCCGAATCTCTCCCCATGTAAGTAATTTGGTTGTAACAATACACGGGGATACTTGTGCCAGCGCAGAAGTAATCAATCTCAAAGGGGACTTTTCCTTAACTTTATGCTCTGAAACTGTTTCGAATAATTCGTCGAATAGGTATGTTAGGAGAAGCCATATGAGCAAATGTAGAAGTAGAATCATTTTTAGCACTTTCTAGAATTTCGTCGATAGAGAACTCTGATAGGTCATTAATGTCAATGTCTTCCAATTCGGGATGAACGCCTTCACAATTTATGAATCAAAAGTAGTTTGAATGTCGTTAGAATATTTAGATGAAGATGTGCCTCCTGCTGTCGTTGAATTTACGGTAGTTATTTTGTTTCTAAACTTTTCTTCAGTAAAAGGAAATAATATCGTCTGGAGATGAATCATCCGAACCGAAGGTTGCTGTTATTTCCAATGGATTGACAGGGAATTTTTCTTTCTCGGTTGTAGAACTGTTTGCTAATTTTTGCTCATTTGTCATTGTCAAAAGCTACAGCGCTTTTCCACTTGTCCTACATTAGGCGTTTTACTTTTTTAGTTCAGAGCAGAGCCTGAACTGTCAAACAAAAAATTGTGTTTCTTTTTTACCTCTGAACGTTCAGAGCTTCAAATTTGTGTTTCTTTTTTAGTTCTGAACTTGTTCCGAGCTTATTCAGAGCGCGCTCTATGAGCTCAGAATAAAATAACTGAGCAGACCGAGTTGAATGCTGAACACAAGCATTTGATAGGTGAAATTGAAAAAAAAGTGACAGTTTAGTGTTCAGGTGTGTTTCAAAAATAATTCTGAGCGCTCAGAACCAGAACACGCTTTGTTCAGAGGATGTTCAGAGAATGCTCGATATGCTCGGACTCTGTTCAGAACTCTTTTCTGAGCTAAAAAAGAAAAACGCCTATTACCGCTTTTTAATAGATGGAACCATTTGAAGTTTCAGCCTAGCAGTCCATATATTCCTATGTCAATGGAAAATTCAGATTAACAGTAATTCAAATGATCAGAAATTCACATTATCAACAGGCCACTGTATAATTTTAAAATAATAGGGGTATTCATGCAAACGCAGAAAACCCTTAGAAAGCTTATAAACCAAATAATTTTATGTCGGTAGAAATGATCGGTCAAAATTTGTATTGGAAAAATATACAAATTTGAAGCGGGAAGCGTAGAATTTAACCTGATACATTGCGATAAGTAAAATGTGACATTTAATTTGGTGATATCCCACATTTACACAAGTATTTTTAATGGGGGGTGTTTGTTCATGCGTTTACGGAAAGTTATAATTTGTTTGCAAATCAGAAAATTATCTCGTTGCATGAATACCCTTACTAAACTATGATAAAAAAAAAACTAATGAAAGTATAATATATACTTTTTCTTCAAAACCCTCATTAGTTGAAAAAGAAGAACTATTCAGTTCCTTGTATCAGGACTATCTTATGATACAAATTATAGATGTCGAATCTCCTAGATTTCCTTCTCCCAAGCGTGGTATGGGACCAAGCCTTCCAGAAAGAACAGTAGATCCCTAGTGTCCGAATCCAGGGAAGTAGATGAATTTTTGATTCTTCAATTGGTTCCAAAAAGAAAAGAACCTCGCACGCCACAGTACTTTTACTTGAGGTACTTTTGTAACTAAAAGCAGAGCCGCTATGCGGCACGTATATACGTGTGCGGTGCCGTTACGGAATACCGCTACGGCTGTAATATTGAATTAATTTTTTTTTTTTGGTTCATTTTATTATATTCTTTTTTCTTTTTCTTGTTTCTTTTTTCATAAAACTCACTTTATCGTATGTTTTTCCTTTTTTTGTTGATTGTAAGTATTTTGTTGTTTAAAAAAAAACTAGATGTGCTTACTTAATTTAGAAAATGTCAACACTTGTTTTTTGCAATTGGCTAGGTTAAAGTGACCAGATTCAAAAAGCCAAAATGTGGGACAAAGTAAAGAAATTCAACCGAAAATAATACACACATATATATTTTTATTTTTTTATGTGGGACAATTTTAATTTTATTTAAGTAGGTTGCAGAACATAAAAAAAACACTTATTTTCTACAAAAAAGAGGAACAAAATCTTACCTAATAACTTACTCCGTTTACATGACAGAATTCGACGATCGAATCGAATCGGATTGATATTTCAATCTAGGTATACGACCTCACTGAATCGAATTCAAAGTCCCGGTCTACATTGAACGATATTTTCAGTGCCGACAAAAAATTGTTGTTGTAATCGTGTGCGATTGAGAGGTACAGCCGACATGATCCTTCCAGTTTCGGCCGATTTTTCCATTCAGCACGGGAAAAATCGTTCAATGTAGACCGGGACAAACAGAATCAAAGTAAACTTGAAGTGACACATTACTTTACTGTGTGCGTGCGGAAATAAGTTTATGACTACGAGAGAAAAAAAACAACAAATCCTGTTTGAATCCGATCCAGGTCTATATGGAATTGAATCCGACTTCAAGTCTGATTCAATTCTCCATGTAAACGAAGTAACTATTAAAAAACAAAATTATTCAATTAATTCTCACAAAAAGTGAAAACATAACATGACTTAACAAAAAAAAAATTAGTTCAGTTGAAAAAAATTAATAGGTTTTACTTTAATGCGCACTCCAAAAATCCTTTTTTTTAATTCCACTTGACTTATTAAAACTCTAAGCTTAAATCTGCAAAAAGGTGTGTGAGTTCTCTTGTATTTTGGGGTGGCACGCCCATAAAGATTCAAAACAGCCTAATGAAATGTTATCAAAAATTCAGCAATGGAGTGTAAATATATTACACATTCTTTTAATCTAGGAAAATTAATTTCAAAAAATTTTCCACTTCATTAGTTACATTTTGGTACCATTTCATTATGTCATTTTGAAACTTTGGGGCGCGCACGCCCAATCGGTAAGAGAGCACCCACACATATTTGCAGATTTAATTTATCGCAATTAATGATTCTTAGAATGCGTATCAAAGTAAAAGACTGCAAAAAAAAAAAGCAAAAAATATATTCTATTATGTATTGTATAAATGTATGTATAGGTATATTAATAAATCAAGAAGAAACATTTGTCAGTCAAAATTAATTCATATGTTTCTCCGCCGCGTTGGTGTGGGCACTCTCATATATCACCCTGTAAATACATTTTGACATGCGACCGTTTCTTCGCCGCAACGAATGTTTCGCATTGGTTTGGGAGAGCCTTTTTTCACCCATATTTCCCTGAAGAATGAATTTTTTTCAATAATTTATTATTTTTTGACACCTCATCTATGAAATTTTCGCATCTTGAATAGCTCGATCTCACAGCCAATATCACTTTAATTGTTTCGACATAGAGTTGTGACTTCTCCTCCGTCCACTATTTGTTCACAATTGAAAATATTCTTTCCGTCGACTTCGACGCATTAGTCCTAGGTAAACAGAGGATATAATCAACAAACTTTTTGGAGTTTTGTTAAGGATTATTGCAGTTTTTTAAAAGTGAGAAAATGTTCACCCATCTTATATCAGCTGATATTTTTTTATCATTCCAGTTTTGTCTTGATTATTTTCAGTTTTTCAATTTATTTCATATATAAAAATGTTTAACATTGTACTTCAAGATATAAAATCTTATTATTAAGTATCAAAATGTTAATTACTTATAATTGGCACAAATATATGGAGATAAAATTAAATTACAATATAATCTATGAAGGAATATCAACTGAAGAGTATAATAGTATTTAAGACTTTTTTTATGATATGCAATAAAAAAAATGGGTTTATTGTAACATGTGTTTAAGTAGTTTCTCCCGAAATACCCCCGACGAAATAGTTCTGTGCAACTGGTGTGGAAGATTATTCCAAAACCGAATTGCACTTACAAGCGATCTTTTCGCTCCCCACTGTATGTGTAAACCGTGGTATGACTAATTTAAGACCTCTAGGCGATAGTAAAAAAGTAAGATTATCATACAAATACTCAGGACAACGATTACGAATTATGTCATGGAGTTTCAGAAACGATCTATACTTATAATAATCATCCAAGCTCATTCCCAGTAATGACATCTTATACCTCGAAACACTAACATACCTTGGAATACTATAAATATACCGTATGCAATCATTAAACGCGACATTGATTTTCCGCTTACATTCAAAGTCTAAGCAAGGATATACTATACAATTGTAAGAAAAAAAATGGCATTAATAAAGTTTTAACTAGATGCGATTTCATCTTCGGAAGCAATAAGTTCGAAGATGATCTCAAACTTCGTAATCCACTGTAGACTTTCCTAATTGTATCTGAAGTAGCATCACAACAACTCAATTTCCTGTTTAACTTGAAACCTAGGTATTTAACATTTTCAACATAAGGTAAAAGTGTGCCTTTGAGATCTAGAGGAGGACAATCGTGTAAAGACATTTCACTTTTTGAGAGCACCATACCGACAGATTTAAGTGGGTTTAAGTGTATTTTATTTGTATCAGACCAAGTCATAATATGTGAGAGATCTTCATTCACTCTAGCCACGCAGTCTTCTAACAACCCAGGTCTCCTAGACAAATAAATAGTAACATCATCTGCATAAATATGAACATTACTATTAAAAATCATATCAGGAAGATCGTTTACAAATACGGAAAATAGAAGGGGTCCCAATAGATATGGACTGGAGGTTCCCTGTTCAGTCTAGACAATTTGAAATCGGTTTTTTAAATAATTCAGAATCAGTTTAAGGGCAGAATGAGAAAAATGAAAGTTTCATCTGAATTTGGTCATTAATATAGAATGATCAATGCAATCAAAGGCTTTTGAAAAATCAAGCATAACCATTACACTGATTTCATCACGATCCATAGCAATTCTCAAATCGTTGGTTACCTTTAATACTGCCGATTCACAGCTATGTTGTTTTCGAAATCCTGATTGCCACTTTGTAAGTTTATTACATCTATCCAAGTCTACCTGTATCTGCTGAGCGAGTATCTTCTCAAGAACTTTTGAAAGAAATGGTAATATACTGATAGGTCTAAACTGTGAAGGATTTGTAGGATTTGACTTTTTTGGAATGGAAATGAGTTTGGCATATTTCCATTACACTGATTTCATCACGATCCATAGCAATTCTCAAATCGTTGGTTACCTTTAATACTGCCGATTTACAGCTATGTTGTTTTCGAAATCCTGATTGCCACTTGGTAAGTTTATTACATCTATCCAAGTCTGCCTGTATCTGCTGAGCGAGTATCTTCTCAAGAACTTTTGAAAGAAATGGTAATATACTGATAGGTCTAAACTGTGAAGGATTTGTAGGATTTGACTTTTTTGGAATGGGAATGATTTTGGCATATTTCCATTTTTCGGGGAATTGACAACTATATATACAATTATTGAAAATGTGTACTAAGTAGGGGAGAAGAACAGGAAGAATGGATTTAATAAATTTAGGTGAAATGTCATCAGGTCCAATTGTATTCGATTTAACCGAATGAATTGCCAATTCAACATCTAAATTGTTAACACATCTAAATGTGAAGCAATCTATGGAATCATTACCAAAGTCTAATGGAACCGCATCAGATGAGTTTGGGACGAGAACCGAACCCATTTCTGTTGGACTGTAGGTGCATTTAGGTCTTATATTCTCAATCACATCTACACCTTTCAAGTTTTGCCAGAGGACTTTTGGGTTTAACTTTGGATCAAGACGTTTAAGGAAATACGAACGTTTAGAATAACGAATCAGGGAAGTTACTTTATTTCGAGCATAAATATACTGGCACCTATTATACTCTGATGGATTTCTTTTAAACCTTCTAAACAAAATTTCTCTTTCGTGAATCAGTGCTTTAATTTGGGGCTTTACTACTTTTGTTACTAGAGGAATGTAGGTTTGGTAAAGTTCATAAGTAATATTAGTTAATATGGAAGCTTTCGCGTCAATGTCTGCAATATTGTAGATATTACTTATTCCAAAACGCTCGATATTTTGTTGCAGGTCTAATAGATCGATTTGGCGGAATAGTCTAAAACTGAATGTTTTCGCACAGTTTCTTCTTATAATTAAAGTTAAACGAACAATAGAGAAGATCGTGGATAAAATCCGATGTTATCCTCAACTGATCATTCCCCATTACTTGGTCGACTGAATTTGTTGAAAACATATCAATTAAAGACGGGTTTAATTTTGACTGAAAGCAAGTCGGCCATTGCTTGTTAACAACAACGAGGCCGATTTTGTCACAAATATATTTAAACAATTGAGTAGTTCCATTTTTCTCCAAAATGTTTACATTAAAATCTCCCCCAAACAGGATACTGCTATAAGTTGAACTTAGACTGGTTAATGTGTCTTCAAACTCTTTTAGATTTTCTTCTTTGAATTTACAAAATGGGCTGTAAACAGTAATCAACAAACATTTTTCAAATTCATTTTTAACTTCAACACAAAGAAACTCAATAGCAGAGAGTGAAGACGAAAATACATGTTTTGTTAACAAATTATCTTTAATATACATACAAACACCCCCACCATTCCTATCTTTACGGTCGTTGCGATACAAAGAGAATCCGGGAATAGAAACAAGATTAGATGAAATATCAGAATTGAGCCAGGATTCAGAAACCATAACAACATCCATTCTCGAAGTACTGAGCATCTGGTAAAGCATATTATACTTTGATCTGAGGCTACCAGCATTCACAAATGTTAAAACCGTTATAAAAATTACACATTACATTGAGGATGCATCTTACTGTGTCAGGATCTATACCAACAACCATTTTGATATAAAGCCGGCACCAGGCAGTCTTGATAAATTATAAAATAAACGATCGAAAAATTTAATTTCGATTTTTGTGGGACAGCGTGGGACATCTTCTAATTTTGTCGGACGTTTGTGGGACAATTTTCGATGTGGGACAGTTTGTGTAAATGTGGTACTGTCCCACGTAATGTGGGACGAATGGTCACTTTAGGCTAGGTACTTGTGGTCGGTTTGGAGGTTTCAATGTATCTGACTCTCCTTATTATATTCTAATAACGACATGTAACTGCCAAATATTGAAACTTATTTGATAAATCTCTTAAAATCCTACTTGTAACTACTTTACAATTTTCAATTCGTAAGTAGAGTTTTTCAAACTATTTTACAATGAATTGTTAACTATTACAAGCACTTGTAGCTTTGTGGTACAGAATCGGAAAATTTTCAAATTTCCCACTTGTTACAGCACGCTATTTCCCTTGTAAAATTTGTAGTTTACTTGTAGCTTTGTGGTACACAATTAATACCTTTTTGTTAAAAATCGCTTCTTGTACAAGACTTGTACAAGACTCCAAGTGCAAATCGTCATGTCATGACAACTTACTTGTACAAATGAATTGTACAAGAAAGGGAAATTTGAATATTTAAGCACGTTTTACAAGTTTCTTTGTGGTACAGAATTGATTGTAACTTGTAAAATCTGGATTGTTAACAAATTATTGTAGAATTGTAAACTTGTAGTTTAATGGTACAGGCCCCAGATCTTCCTCAATACATAAGTGTATGTAGGGAAAGGCTTTATACAGAACCATAATTTCGTTTTCGGAAGACATTTCCTTTTAATTGTTTTATTTTGTTGGTCTGCACTTGGTGGATATACATTTTATTGAAATTGTAAAAAAAAAATATTTGTTTTAATATCCACTTTTATTCAATTGAATGGTGTTATAGCTGTTTCGGCACACAGAGTAGTTGACTGTTCTTAGGTGTCGTATACCGTGCTTTGACATGAGTTCCTGGAACTCTTTTGAAAGAAATTGCTTGCCATTGTCAGAATGTATTATCTCTGGCACCCCAAACATCGTAAATACATCATTCAAAAGGAAACGAATAATGCTTTTCGCGTTAGCATTCTTAAGTGCCTCAAGCCAAACGAACTTCGTGAAATGGTCTAGTACTACAAATACAAAAGCGCTGCCTGCTTTGGATCTCGGATATTGTCTCAAAAAAATCTATGTACAATTTTTGAAGTGGACGAACAGAACAGTAGTTGTTAGAGATTGGAGGGCGGGAGATTTGGTTGTTTGCCTTTGATTCTTTGCAAACGGCACACTGATTGACGTAAGGTTTTATCTGAACTGTCATATTCGGCCAGTAGAAGTACTGTCGCACGCGTTCTAAATTTTTTGCTATTCCTCGATGAGCAGACTGCGGAGGGTTGTGCGCCTTAGTGATAGGTTCATTGGTCAACCTGGATGGAACCCACAAGCACCAGTGGTGTTCTACCACGGCCTCATCTCGCATCGTAGGGAATGAAGGTAAATAGACGAAACCTTTATGTACCTTCAAGTCCGGCAATTCATCTTGACGGTTCTGAACCGTTATTATCAAATCTTTGTATTCTGCTGAGCTTAATTCTTCTGAATCCAAGTCAATTAATGGTGCAACTATTTCTGTGTCCCCGAGAAGGAGTATCCGGCACCACATTCAGGGCTCCTTTTCGGTACTGTATGTCCAAAAAGAAAGCTTGCAACTTGAGACTCCACCGTGCCAATTTTCCTCTCAGGTCTTTTACACCCATCAGCCATTTTAGGCTAGAGTGGTCGGTGATAACCGTAAAGTCCATCCCCACGACATACGGCCGGAATTTTTGGACTGCCATGATCGCAGCCATGCACTCCTTCTCGGTGACACTATAGTACCTTTGACATTTGTTCAATTTTTTCAAAAAATATGCAATCGGCGATTCTTCGCACCAGTAGTCTTTTGGAAAAGAAACGCTCCAATGCCTGAATCTGACGCGTCGCACTGTATGTAAAATCTTTTGGAAAAGTCTGGGTGTGACAGGACTGGTGCCGTTGTTAATGCCGTCTTCCACCGTTTGATTGCCACGAGTGCCTCCTCAGTCATCTTGAATTTAGAGCTTGTCTTTTTAATCAAGTCTGTAAGCGGTGCCGTCAGACTGGAAAAATCTCGGATGAAACTCCGATACCACCCCGTTATGCCAAGTAGTCGACGTGCCTGCCGCGGTGTTTTTGGCACTGTAAAATCTACGACTGCCTCCACTTTCGCAGGATCAGGCTTCAATTTCCCACCACCAACGATGAATTCCAAGTATTTCAATTCTTTGAAACAAAATTTAGACTTATCCATGTGCAATGTGAGATTTGTTCCGTAAGCAGTCAGCCACCTCCCCCAGCAGGGTGATATGGCTTTCAAAATCAAGTGCTATGATGAGCTGGTCGTCTAGATACACGAATACGCGGTCCCTCAGTCATGCATGGATCACCTTGTCCATTAAACGGCACAACCTTTGGGCTGCATTAAACAGTCCGTAAGGCATTACCGTGCACTGGTACAAAGGTCTTCCCAGTACCGCAAAGGCAGTCTTTTCCCTACTTGCCTTCTCCATAAGTATCTGCCAAAATGCTTCTTTTAAATCAACGCTACTTATAAAGAACGTGTCCGGTAGTCGACTGATGAGACCTTCGACAGTGGGGAGAGGGTTAGCGTCTTTTTTGGTGAGCGAGTTGACCTTACGAGCATCCAGGCAAAACCGGTACTTTATGGTGTTATTTTGACCTGGCTTCTTGATAAGAGCAACGGGCGAGCGCAAACGGCTCTCACTCTCCTCAATATCGCCTTTCTCAAGCATTAGATCTATCTCTGAAAACAGAATGGCTTGAAGCTTGAACCGCTGCACAGTGGTTTCGCCCATACGACAAAAATGAAAAAATAACAGTGCTTGATTTGTTTGTTTCTTGACTTTTTATAATAGATAATGGGTCAACATTTACTGTTACAAACATTTCGTCATAAATGTCACGTGTTATCAGTTTTGTTTTCTCATTCAAAGTGAGCTAATTGCACGGTCTCAACATGGATCCATATTTGTGCGTAAATTGAACTATTTTTAAAGTGAATTTTTTTTTATCAAAGAGATTTTTTGGAATTTTTGTTTTAATGGAGTTACAAAAACAAGGTGTGTAGAATATTTTATCAATTCTTAAGTGATATTTTGATTTTTATTTTAAAAGTTATAATGGTAAAACTCCGCATAGGTAAAAGATGTTTTTTTTTTTTCTTTTTCTTTTAAGTTAAGGTAAAGTTTTAACCTAGCCCTGAATGTAGCTTAAAAATAAAATGTTGACCCAAATATTGAGAAAACTCACAGCTTTTTTAAAAAAATAGTCTTACCACCCACAATCACCCACTAACAGTAAAATTTAAGTATTTCTTTTGATTTCACACCATTTACGAATTTTGTTTATTTATGCACATTAAATATTTCTGTTACTCGTAGGTTCAATGTATTTTTGCTCGGTGTCTAAGAAAAAAATTATGACATTTGGGCTACAAAAAAACACAAAAGGGGAAATCAGTAGCGAAAATTGTCTGTAATCGTCCTTGTTCTATTTTTTATCATGCCTAAAAGTTTCATTAAAATCGATTGTTTCGTTCAAATTTTATTGAAATGATACTATACTCCTCATATGATAAAACAAATTTTAAAAACCTCCAAAAAGTAGGTGTGGGAAAAAACTTTCATATTGATAAACTCAACTTTTTAGCAATTTTAGGGATTATATGTTTTTTTTAAGTGGGCGTGGTAGTAAGTGGAAATTTATTGTGATGATGTCTTATGAAGTCTTTTATAATGCCTGAAAGTTTCATCGAGATCGGTTGAGCAACACAGATTTTATTGAATTTTGACGCTCTCTCCATACAACCGAAACCACTGTGCGCTGGAGAGACGGGATAGTGACGCTGCTTCTCAGGGATCTTATCTCAGGTATGTATCAATTGGTCCATCAAGGTTGTTCTTCCAAGTCCATGTTTATCAAATCTAAGAAACCTGTCACTGCATCGAATTTAAACCTTTGAACCATAGATAACTGGTGGGCATTCGTGACATCCGCCTCGTCCTCGAAAGTTATTGCACTGACAACATTAGGGGCTATTTGGAACTCTTTCCAAAAGTCCACTCCCAGGTAAAGTTCTTGGTCTAGTGAAGGGACTAAGAAGAATGTAATCGAACGCTCTATGTTTTTATATCCTACCACGCAGTTAACTTTTCCGATAATGGATTGACTGCGCCCATCCGCTGTTTTAATGTCGGAAATATGAGTAAGGATCCGTAAATTTACTGACTCGGCGAACTCTACACAATTTTTCCCTAAGATACTGACACTGACCCCACTGTCCAGCAGTCCCACACTTCCTTATTCGCAATCTTGACCTTGGCGTAGGGTCGGGGGTCGGTTGCAGTATCCAAGACGGTTGGAGCTATTGACTTACGCGTGTTCTTTCTTATTTCATACCGGTTTCTTGCTTTCAAAATGTTTTTGGGCACAAGTTGACTTGGTCCATTAAATATCTTATCCCTAGTTATAGGGATAATAAAGGAATAATAATTCTTGATCCTAACATGCAGAGGCGTAATCTCTACCTGCTTTCTTTCAAAACTGTCTACTACCTGATCTTCTCTACTTAAAATTTGTATCTTTTTGTCCCCCTCAATGGGAGGCTTATCTTCACATAATGGTTTCGTTTGGGTGTCGTACTTTCTTATAACCTTTATGGGGTTGTCTGTCCCAAACGCGGTTCCCCCTGAGACGTCGCGCTCGCATTCCGGTTTTCCGGCCTACACCTCGGGCATTTTGGTGTGACTACCCCCTCCTGCCCGCAACTAAAGCAAAATAGATTACGCGGTGGTACGGAACAGTGCATGTAGAAATGACCTTCCAACTTACAATTCCAGCATTTCAAAATCTTTGCGTCCTCATACCTTTTCTGCATATTCGTTTGAGTACCTTTATATGGCAAAGCTGCCACTTCCTCATCGGTGTTAAGTTGCATCGCACCATCAAAATCTAGCTCATTCACTTTAAATCTATTCTGAGGTGGCTTGGAATACTTTGAACTATCCCGATTAGGATATAGGTTCTCAGCATCCTTGCGCGCGTATCTGAGCTGGTCCATAGTGAAAATGGACATTGGGCAAGTCGCCCCAAACGTTCGTGTAAATTCTTTTTCAGGATATTCACCATTTCCACCATTTACGGAATCGGAGTACGTACCTGTGACCACAACTTGGAAATCGATGCGAAGAATTCATCGCTTAACTCCCAGGTACTCTGTTTTCGGTCCATTAAATCCCGAATTATCTGAAGGTCTGTCTTACAGTTCCGGAAAATTGCCCAGTCCGGCGATAATTTGACTTCTGAAATTGCCAAAACCACGTACTAGCAGTGCCTGTGAGTAGCAAGTGAAAGTCCCGCAGTATATCCGCCCATGAACATCTGTGCTGCGCCTGAAGAAGTTCTACTTCGAATATAAAATCCTCAATCGTCAATTTCTCTGGCTTGCCATCAAATTTGAGGCCACATTTGTTGATCTTAATTGGACACCTGACACCAACTGGGTTGCTTGAGTTTGACGAATTTTGAGGCTGATCTTGATATGTCCATGGAGGATTCCTGATATTCTGAGAATGAACTTGTCGCGGCGTGTACGAGTTGCCGAATCTTCCATCGTCGTTATGGACTTGCCCTTGATGGTATGGCATGGATGTTGTGTTCCTATTCGGAACGAAACTCGGCTATCCCTGTGATTGCACCGCTACGCGTTCCTGTGCTAAGTTCGCGGGTGGCTACTACCTATTTCGGGTTCTCGCGTCCCCAAATTTAGATTTCCCATAAAGCTTGATAATTCCTCCCTAAGCTGAAGATAAAGGCTTTTCGAGATTTGCTCCCTAATTGTATTTTGGATCGTGTTACTTAGTGACCAACTTCATTGCATGAACCATTTTGGGTAGGTCGCGGAGGGATATATTGAACCGAGAGACTACTGTACGATGGTGCTCGTATCGATTCATTGGAACTAGCGGTTTGGCTCTCTGTCCGCTGGCCCAATAGATTAGAAGGAAGACGATATTTAGCTAACATTTTTTGTAAGGGAGTCTGATTTGGTGGTTTGGGAACACCTGCTTCATGAGCATCAAATGAGTGTCTAGATCCATCCGCTTTGGCATAAGCACCTGTTTTTCTTTGCTCGCTAGCAAAGGTTGAAAGCTCTTCTTGGGATCTGGTTATTGATGCAGGAGGCCGTTTGCATTGCTCGGATTTATCTCAATTTCCGCATCCCTGATTGACTGTTGTATCCTGTCATTCTCTGTTTGGTCCATATCGAAGCTACGCGTTACTAATTCTGATCAAAAATTGGTGTTATCGAAGACCGGGTGACAAAAAGTACCAACAGGCGCTGTTCAGATCATAAATAATCTTCCAATGGAAATCTTAAATAACACTAGTGTGTTATGGTTACAATTAACCTTAGTGTGAACGTGTACCTACTTCAGCACACACCCTTAACTTTTCTATGTTTTTCTTAAATATTCATGTGTCAACTTTTTTATTTTCAAGTTGGTACACCGGTTTTTTAACGTGTGTCCTCTCATCGCATTTCTTTTGCATTCATTCTTTTTTGGCCATCAGCAAACTCAGTTGTCTTTCTTATTCTTAAAGCTAAAATTTGTAAAATACTTACCTTATAAAACTTAAAGCTAGTTGTAAATTAATTATCTTATAAAACTTAAAAATCTAGTTGGAAAATATCTACTTATATATCTAATAAAAAATAAAATCTCATTGGATACAAAATAAAACTCATTAAAAGATCATCAAACAAAAACCATCGTGTCGCCTATCTTTAATTGCATGTGGCAACGGAATTTTCTCCACCTTTATACATGGTCCTTCGAGCCGGATGTTCACATGGTGAGACTAATCCATCCATCATCAAGCCATCATCCAACAGAACAGCGCCTTTCAATCATTTTTGAAAAGGCAAAGCCATTAGCCAGTGATTTCAGGAAGGAATTTCTGAAAAAGAAAAAAAAATCATCGTGGAAGTGTGTCGCCAACATCGAAACGTGTTAAGTGTGAAAACAGTTGGTCACACAATTTAAGCACCTGCTATCTTCATCTTTATCTTTTTGTGGTCATCCTTGTGTGCATCTGCACGCAAAAAGAATCGTCGTTTTAAATCGACCGCCGCGGGAGCCCCTAATAATCGTCGGCATTCCATCGTGGTGTGCTATACATCTCTTGCGCCACCGCAGAAGTGCCTAAAAAATCATCTTTACTTCATTGTGGTGTGATACGTCTTCTGCGCCACTGTAGAAGCACCAAATTATCATTGGCACTCCGTCGTGGTGTGTTTTTGATTCCCAGCAAACGTGCTCTTCAGCACCAAAATCATCATCAGCTGTACCTCGTGGTGTGCTTTTGCCATAAGCACCAAGTTTTTCATCTCTTCATTTCACCGTGTGCTGCTGTCATTCCGCACCAACTTTATCATCATCTATATCTCATCGTCGTCGTGTGATATTGTCATAGAAGCATGAAATCATCATCTTTAATACATTGCGGTGTGCTATTGCCATTTTAGCACCAAATTCATCATCATCTTTAACCCGTCGTTCTGTGCTTTTGCTATTGAAAAACAAATTATCATCTTTAACTTATTTGTATGTGCAATCGTCATAGAAGCACGCAAATCATCATCATCCGTACTCCATCGTGGTGCAATTGCCATTTTAAGCACCAAACTCATCGTCATCGTCAACTGTAACCAATCCCACTTCAACCAATTTTCAACCCAAAGTCAAACCAGTTCGGAACTTTCATTTGAAAGTTACTCCAGCTTGTCAAGTTTGTAGTGAACAACATCCACTACGACTTTGTCCTGTGTTTCTAAAAATGTCGGTCGATGACAGACACAAAACAGTTCGCAAACATAAATTTTGTTTTAATTGTCTTGTAATGACTCACAATGCAAATCAATGTCAGAGCACAAGCACGTGACTTCGGTGCAAATGTAGACACCATACATTGTTGCATTTTGAACGAAAATCCCCTATCGTTAATAATAGTTCTATCAATCAAAATGCTTCACATCAGGTTGATTCATCCACTTCATCTTCACCTTTAGTGAAAAATCTCGATCATCATAACATACAGTCCACTCCAACTACCAATCATAATGTCATGTTCACGAAAAGTTTTCGTCAAGTTTTACTAGCAACTGCTCTAGTTAAGATTCGTCATCATGGGACTGACTTTAATCTTCGAGCTTTGATTGATCAAGGATCAGAAGTATCTTTTATATCTGAACATTTTCAAAAACTTATTCGTCTACCAATTCAATCTACCCAAGCCCGAATATGTGGTATGGGTGCAACCGAAACTGCTTCCTCCTCAAAACTTTGCTCTTTTACTCTTTGTTCAAACAATGCTAAAGCTTTGGGATTCATGCTCAAGCCTTGGTTCTTAAAAAGCTGACATGCAATTTACCTGCGGTTTCTATGAGCCTTGGTCAAACAGAATTTAATTTCGACTTTCCTTTAGCAGATCCTCTTTTTTATCAAAGTTCAACAATCGACATGCTCATCGGAGCTGACCTGTATACGCACATTATTTTAGAAGGTTTGAAAACCAATGTTTTAAGTACTATTCTTGCGCAAAATACAGTTTTAGGATGGGTACTTCTAGGGCCTTATGAAAATGTTCCTGTAGTATCAACTTTTACTACTTTTGTGACACAAAGTGACGATTTGTCAGTCGATCAAAAACCTGAAAGGTTTTGGAAGCTTGAGGAATTACCTCAATCTCCTACGCTAACTCCATCCGACCAATTTTGTGAAGATTTGTATCGCGACACGACTTTTCGAGATCCAGTAACGGGTCGATATGTTGTTAAGCTTCTTTTCAAAAATCCTCCCGCCGAGTCTCAACTGGGGCACTCCCGTTTTAATGCGACGAAACAATATCTTCGAAACGAAAAATCAATGATGGCTAAACCGGCTCTCAAAGAAGAATATGAAAAGGTTTTGTCGGAATACGAAACGTTAGTTCTGACGCCGACTCCCCCTTACGAATTGTATAATGAAAATAATGTTCAATCGTATTATCTACCACATCATGCCGTTTTGAAACCTCAAAGTACCACTACCAAATTACGGGTAGTATTCAACGCGTCAAGTTGTTCTTCCAATGGTGCAAGTCTAAACGACCTTCCACATTCGGGTCCTATTCTCCAAAACGACATTACTTTTCTTATACTTAACTGGCGAATTTATAGATACGTTTTTAATGGTGACATTGAAAAAATGTACCGTCAAATACATATTCATCCAGATCATGCTCAATATGAACGTATTTTATTTCGTCCAAGTCCTGATCAAAGAATCATTGATTATAAACTCAATACAGTCACTTTTGGAGTAAATTGTACTCCTTATTTGGCTATACGCACTCTTAATCAATTGGCTTCAGATGTTCAAGAAATCTATCCGCTCGCTTCACAAATCTTGAAGAAAGAATTCTATGTAGATGATGTTCTTTCAGGCGCTCATGATGTTTTTTCAGTGCGCCGAAGCGAAATCGAACTTATCACAGCACTTCAATCCGCTGGATTCAATTTAAGAATATGGACTGCTAACCATTCCGAGCTTTTAAACCATATTCCAAGCGATCATCTCCTGAATAAAGATTTTTTGAAGTTTGAAGACGACAGTTCCACCAAAACTCTTGGTATTCAGTGGAACGCGTCTTCCGTTACTTTTTCCTTTTCTATAAATCCTGAAAGTTTGTCAATGACTTCTACCACTAAACTTTCGGTTTTAGCAACAATTGCTAAATTATATGATCCTGCGGGTTGGGTTGCCCCAATCATTATAACAGCAAAAATTTTGATGCAACAAATCTGGAAGGATAAAACCGGGTGGGATGAAAATCTTTCAAGTCTTTCTGAGCAAAGTTGGAAATCACGCGAATTTTTCTGATATTCTAAACTTTTCTATTCCATGTAGGATTGAATACTCTCCTTGGAAAACTTTTCAACTACATGGGTTCTCAGATGCCTCGGAAAAGGCCTATGCAGCTGCTGTTTATGTTCGAGTGCAGCACAATTCCTCAAAATGGGCAACATTGAAAGTTGCGCCTGTGAACACTGTTTCACTTCCTCGATTAGAACTCCAAGGTGCAGTTCTTCTATTGCGAATGATCCGATCGCTCCTCACTCAGTTTGATTACTTTAATGGTATTCCCATTAAATTATGGACAGACTCTACCATCGGTTTAGATTGGTTAAACAAACCCCCAAGTTCTTGGAAAACCTACGTTGCTAACAGGACTTCAGAAATCTTATCAAATGTTCCTGACATAATTTGGAATCATGTTTCTTCTCCTAATAATCCTGCCGATTTGGCTACCCGCGGGGTTTCTCCAAGCGAACTACAATCCAACGATTTATGGTGGAATGGCCCATTATGGTTAAAGGAACCAAAAGAAAATTGGCCTTCCTCTGAATTTTCTCATCCGCCAGACGATTCTATCCCTGAACGTAAACCAATCCAAGCTAATGTTGCGCTTGTATCAAACAATTTCGAAAGTGAAATTTTGAGCCGATTTTTCTCCTGGGGTAAGGCTGTTAAAGTAGTGAGTTATATCCTTCGTTTCTGTAATTCAGTTCGAAAATTATCGATTAGAGCTAAATACGGTTCGAAAACTCTTCTTCACGAAGAAATTAAATCAACCAAATTTAAAATTATCCAACTAACCCAACAACATTTTTCCGAAGAATACCACACTTTGCTTCAAGACAGAAAATTAAAGTCGAAAAGTAAACTTTTAACACTAAATCCCTTTTTGGACTCTAGCCAAATTTTGCGGTCTCATGGTAGACTTGCATCCTCAACAACGAAAGATTTCCTATTCTTCTCCCTTATGAAACCTATTTTTCCACACTTTTAATAGCTTAAATACATAAGCTATCTTTACATGGTGAAATTCAACTAATGGTCCGAATAGTACGCTCTGAGTACTGGATACCCAAACTTAAAACCCTAATCAAAAAATATTGAGGTGAATATACCCATTTATGCAAACAGCGACATCTTTTATTCTTCTATAACAGAATAAATTAGTAGCGCCATCTTTGAACAAAAGATTAACTAATGTTATCCAATACCAAAACCACACTAATGTTATCCAATACCTAAACCACTGAAAGCTGCTATAATTAACTGAACGAAAGCTTTTGAGAGCTTTTTGAACTACTTGTGGAGACTTGTGGAGGGGAAGCGTATTCCAGCAAATTCCAGCACATTCCAGAACTTTAGAGAAGATTCTAGTAGCTTTTTCTCAGATATAAATACAGGGCCACTAGTCCGAAGACCTCAGTTTGATTTTGAAAGTGAATGAATAAACATCGGTGTAAAATAGTGAATTGTGCTTGTTATAATAAAAGTATTGGAAGTAAAGTATTTGAAGTGAAATAAAGGTGTTTTATTTTTGTAAAGTAATTGTTGTTCAGTTTAAGAAATAAGTTTTATTGGCGAACCCTTGGCAAAATATTACATTGGTGTCAGTAAAGTGGAATAGAACTTATTTTATCTGTGCATTCAGATAATTAATGGTGAAAAGTGATAAAGTGTGTAAATAAATAAACAGTAAAAGTGACATACAAAAATATAAGAATAAAAATAGAAACAAAATGGGGAAAATTGTGAATGCATTGAATTGTGTTGAACTTAAGGCAGAACTGAACAGACGAGGTCTTCCTACTGCTGGAACGAAAAATGACCTCATTATTCGTCTGCAGGCAGATTTAAGGCAACACGGTGAAAATCCAGACACGTTTCTATTTGAAATTGAAATGTCGGAAGATCAAGTAAGTACAAGCTTAGACTTAACCAATATGATGGCTCAGTTGCTCGCCCAGTTTGAAGACCATCGCAGTGAACAAAAGAATCTTCTAGAAGAACAACGAATTGAGCAGAAGAATGAACAAAAGAATCTTCTTGAGCGGTTAGAAGAACAACGCAGTGAACAAAAGAATCTTCTAGAAGACCAACGAATTGAGCAGAAGAATGAACAAAAGAATCTTCTTGAGCGGTTAGAAGAACAACGCAGTGAACAAAAGAATTTTCTAGAGGAACCGCGAAGTGAACAAAAGAATCTGCTCGAAAAACAAGAAAAGAATTTTCTCGAAAGGTTCGAAGAACAGAAACACATCCTCAAAGGTAAACTAAATTTATTTGAGAACAAGTTTATTGCCCTTGACGAACGTGTTGAAAAACAGTTTTCGTCAGTGGAAGCAAAATTCGAGAAGATCGAAGATAACATTGAAAGCATTACTAAAGAACTAGACAGAGTTCGAAAAATAAAGGTTCGAGAAAGTTCTGGCGACTGTCCAAAGAAAAAGGAAATGCATCCACCGACCTTTGATGGACAAACTTCTTGGTCAATCTACAAGAAGCAGTTTGAGGCAGCCGCAACAACAAATGGCTGGGATGACGAAGACAAGTTTATTGCCCTGACGCTTGCCCTTAGAGGTTCTGCTGTTGAATTATTGCAAACCATACCAGCAGACCAAAACGGCAACTTCAGTGCTCTTGTTCAGGCCATTGACAAACGCTTTGGTGATGGCCATATGCAAGAAGTCTTCCGCGTTCAACTCAATACCAGAGTCCAGAAAAAAGGAGAAAGTCTGCAACAACTCCAAGTGGACATTGAACGGCTGGCGCATCTAGCATACCCGACTGCAGGAGATGAAATTACCAACCAGTTAGCAACAGAGGCTTTTGTCCGTGCAGTGTCCGACCTCAATCTCCAGCGAGCAATTCGAACTCCTGGAAAACGCACACTTTCTGAAGCATTAGCCTTCGCGCTCACTATGGAAGCATCAGAACAGGCTTCTTTAGGAATTCATCGGGTAAGAGAACTGGAAGCTGAGGAATGTTCCTGCCAGAGAGCTGAATTCCAAAGAAGGCAGCGAGAAGGACCTGCTCGATGCTGGAATTGCAACAAAACTGGACATCTCCAGCGCCAGTGTAGATTGCCACCAAGGAGAGTCACCTGTCAACATTGTGAAAACCACACTAATGTTATCCAATGCCTAAACCACTGAAAACTGCTATAATTAACTGAACGAAAGCTTTTGAGAGCTTTTTGAGCTACTTGTGGAGACTTGTGGAGGGGAAGCGTATTCCAGCAAATTCCAGCACATTCCAGAACTTAAGAGAAGATTCTAGTAGCTTTTTCTCAGATATAAATACAGGGCCACTAGTCCGAAGACCTCAGTTTGATTTTGAAAGTGAATGAATAAACATCGGTGTAAAATAGTGAATTGTGCTTGTTATAATAAAAGTATTGGAAGTAAAGTATTTGAAGTGAAATAAAGGTGTTTTATTTTTGTAAAGTAATTGTTGTTCAGTTTAAGAAATAAGTTTTATTGGCGAACCCTTGGCAAAATATTACATTGGTGTCAGTAAAGTGGAATAGAACTTATTTTATCTGTGCATTCAGATAATTAATGGTGAAAAGTGATAAAGTGTGTAAATAAATAAACAGTAAAAGTGACATACAAAAATATAAGAATAAAAATAGAAACAAAATGGGGAAAATTGTGAATGCATTGAATTGTGTTGAACTTAAGGCAGAACTGAACAGACGAGGTCTTCCTACTGCTGGAACGAAAAATGACCTCATTATTCGTCTGCAGGCAGATTTAAGGCAACACGGTGAAAATCCAGACACGTTTCTATTTGAAATTGAAATGTCGGAAGATCAAGTAAGTACAAGCTTAGACTTAACCAATATGATGGCTCAGTTGCTCGCCCAGTTTGAAGACCATCGCAGTGAACAAAAGAATCTTCTAGAAGAACAACGAATTGAGCAGAAGAATGAACAAAAGAATCTTCTTGAGCGGTTAGAAGAACAACGCAGTGAACAAAAGAATCTTCTAGAAGACCAACGAATTGAGCAAAAGAATGAACAAAAGAATCTTCTTGAGCGGTTAGAAGAACAACGCAGTGAACAAAAGAATCTTCTAGAGGAACCGCGAAGTGAACAAAAGAATCTGCTCGAAAAACAAGAAAAGAATCTTCTCGAAATGTTCGAAGAACAGAAACACATCCTCGAAGGTAAACTAGATTTATTTGAGAACAAGTTTATTGCCCTTGACGAACGTGTTGAAAAACAGTTTTCGTCAGTGAAAGCAAAATTCGAGAAGATCCAAGATAACATTGAAAGCATTACTAAAGAACTAGACAGAGTTCGAAAAATAAAGGTTCGAGAAAGTTCTGGCGACTGTCCAAAGAAAAAGGAAATGCATCCACCAACCTTTGATGGACAAACTTCTTGGTCAATCTACAAGAAGCAGTTTGAGGCAGCCGCAACAACAAATGGCTGGGATGACGAAGACAAGTTTATTGCCCTGACGCTTGCCCTTAGAGGTTCTGCTGTTGAATTATTGCAAACCATACCAGCAGACCAAAACGGCAACTTCAGTGCTCTTGTTCAGGCCATTGACAAACGCTTTGGTGATGGCCATATGCAAGAAGTCTTCCGCGTTCAACTCAATACCAGAGTCCAGAAAAGAGGAGAAAGTCTGCAACAACTCCAAGCGGACATTGAACGGCTGGCGCATCTAGCATACCCGACTGCAGGAGATGAAATTACCAACCAGTTAGCAACAGAGGCTTTTGTCCGTGCAGTGTCCGACCTCAATCTCCAGCGAGCAATTCGTATTGCTGGAAAACGCACACTTTCTGAAGCATTAGCCTTCGCGCTCACTATGGAAGCATCAGAACAGGCTTCTTTAGGAATTCGTCGGGTAAGAGAACTGGAAGTTGAGGAATGTTCCTGCCAGAGAGCTGAATTCCAAAGAAAGCAGCGAGAAGGACCTGCTCGATGCTGGAATTGCAACAAAACTGGACATCTCCAGCGCCAGTGCAGATTGCCACCAAGGCGAGTCACCTGTCAACATTGTGGAAGCAAAAATAATACCCGCGAACAGGTAAGCAATAACATCAACGCTCCTGCTTGCCCTGTTTACCAGCCGGGAAACGAGTAAGAACCAACTTCGAGGGGCAGAAGCTGGTTTCTGGTATCGATGGCCCCAGAAGCACCATCCAAGTCTCGCAGACTAAACGAAACAATAAAAGTCTGACAGTGGATGCAACATTGAATGGCAAGAAACGGTTGGCTACCATTGACACCGGTGCCACAGCCTCCATTGTGCGAAGAGACTTAGTCAAGATGACGTGGCTACACAACACCAATAGCTACCGTCTTAAAACTGCGACAGGTGAGGCAGCAAGAGTGTATGGAGAAGTTCGTCTCAAAATCCGTTTGGCAGAACTAGAGTTTTCGCATCTATTTTTCGTAGCAGATATATGTGACGAGTGCATAATTGGAATTGACTTTATGAAAGAGCACGGGTTGATTCTAGATCTCGGTAAGCAAGTTCTCAAGTACCAAAATGTAGAGATTCCTATGGTTTATGGCAACGAAAACTCATCAACTCTAAGAACTGTCATCAAAGAAGACATATGCTTGCCTCCCTCTTCGGAAGTGTTTGTGTGGACAAAAATAGAGGGCGATTTAGGTAGCCATCGATACCTCATGGTGGAACCAGAGTCTGAGCAATCTTCCCAAAACATCATCTTAGGGAAGACTCTTGTGGAACCAAAGAACAACATGGTACCCGTACGGATACTGAACATCAAACCGTACGAAGTCAAGCTCAAGAAAGGAGAAATAGTTGGAAAATGTGAATCTGTGTCCGCAATAACCAAGATCACAGAAATGAACACAGACAAATCTATGGACCCCGGAAAATTCAGCACCATGAAAGCCAAAATTCTGAAGCCATCCAATCTAAGTCAACATCAGCTTAGTGTTGCTGGAAGCCTTCTTCATGAATACGCTGATATATTTTCTTCACCGAGTGGGCAGTATGGTCGAACACAACTGGTTCAGCATCGAATCGACACAGGTGACGCTAGACCGATTCGACAGCCAGCAAGACGTCTCCCATTAGCCAAACAAGTCAAAGTTGAAGAGATGATATCGACAATGAAGAAAGATGGGCTAATCGAAAATTCCAAAAGCCCTTGAGCATCACCAGTAGTTCTTGTCAAAAAGAAGGATGGAAGCACCCGGTTTTGTGTGGACTACCGTAGGCTGAATGATGTGACAAAGAAAGACAGCTACCCTTTGCCCAGAATCAGCGATACTTTGGATGCAATGGAAGGAGCTCAATGGTTCTCGACGCTGGACTTTAAGAGTGGCTACTGGCAGGTAGAAATCCATCCAGAAGATCGCGAGAAGACAGCTTTCTCTACAGGAAATGGTCTGTGGCAGTTTAAAGTTATGCCATTCGGACTTTGCAACGCTCCGGCAACATTTGAGCGTCTAATGGAGTGTGTCCTACAAGGACTTACCTGGAAATCATGCCTTGTGTATTTGGACAATGTCATCGTTTATGGGAAAACTTTTGACGAACATTGTAAGAACCTTAAGGCCGTATTCCAGAGGCTTCGAGAAGCACACTTAAAATTAAATCCAGAGAAATGTGCGCTTTTCAAGACCGAAGTTAAATACTTGGGACATATCATCTCATCCCAAGGAATAAAGACTGATCCGGAAAAAGTTGACACTGTGAAGAATTGGCCAACACCACAGGATAAAGACCAACTCCGTAGCTTTCTTGGTCTAGCCACATATTATCGGCGCTTTGTGAAGGACTTTGCTGGAATCGCTAAGAGCTTGTATCAACTAACTGAAAAGGGGAAGCCGTTCAAATGGTCAGGTGAGCGCGAGAAAAGTTTTCAGGAACTCAAGCTACGTTTGTGTAATGCTCCTGTGCTGACCTATCTGACTCCTGGAAAACCTTTCATCATCGACGCCGATGCGAGTAACGTTAGAATTGGAGCTGTACTGTCGCAAGTCCATGACGGAGAAGAAAAAGTCGTCGCCTACGACCGTGTAAACAGGACTGTAAGCATTGCACGCGTCAAGAAGAAAAGGAAACAGTTGCCATCCAGCGAGTAAGAGCCGATCCCATTTACGGTTGGAGCAATGAAGAACTGAGAACTGCCCAACAAGAAGACACAGATATAGAGTCCATTCTTGCATGGAAAGAGCACGAATAAAAACCAGGATGGGGTGAAATCTCCGATAGAAGTCCAGCTCTCAAAGCGTATTGGGCACAGTGGGACTCTTTATGTCCAAGAAGGGGTACTAAGGCGTAAATGGGAGTCTACAGATGGTAAATCGTATGTGATGGAGTTAATCGTGCCCAGGCCAAAGGTTAATGATGTTCGTCGAGAGATGCATGATGGAGCATCTGGAGGTCATTTGGGAGTCAACAAAACGCTGGAAAAGATACGACAACGGTTCTACTGGCTATATGCAAGAGATGATGTCGAAAAGTGGTGGCGAAAATGTGATACTTGTGCTGCTACAAAGGGTCCAGGTAGAAAACTTCAAAGTAAAATGTAGCAGTACAATGTGGGCACGCCTTTCGAGAGAATAGCTGTAGATGTCGCAGGTCCGTTTCCGGAGACCAACAGTGGAAACGATACATCCTTGTAGTCATGGATTACTTCAGCAAGTGGCTTGAGGCATTTGCCATCCCAAACCAAGAAGCCAAAACAGTGGTTGATCAGATTGTATTCAATTGGGTGAGCAGGTTCGGTGTTCCTTTGGAATTGCATTCTGACCAAGGAAGGAACTTCGAATCTAACATCTTCCAGGAGGTTTGCTCTCTCCTTGGCATCAAGAAGACCAGGACAACACCGCTTCATCCACAATCTGACGGAATGGTCGAACGATTCAACAGGACGCTTAAGGAACATCTGTCCAAGGTTGTAGGTGACTACCAACGAGACTGGGATCGCCATATTCCATTGTTTTTGATGGCCTACCGAAGTGTAGTTCATAGTTCAACAGGACATACACCATCGGAGATCCTGTTCGGCACAACAATACGGCTGCCTAGTGAAGTAAAATTTGGATGCCGTACTATGGAACCGGAAAAGCCAGATGAACACGTGGATAACCTCAAAGAAAGACTCATTGACTTTCATCAACGGACAAGGAAAACCATAAAAATAGCCAGTGATAGGATGAAAACGCGGTACGACGCTCGTGCAACAACGATTGGATTCCAAGATGGAGTCCTGGTGTGGTTTTACAATCCCCATCGACAAAAAGGACTGTCACCAAAACTTCAACAAAACTGGGAAGGACCATACACCGTTTTGAAGCGAATCAATGATTTGGTTTACTGCATTCAGAGAAGGTTATAAGAGGCAAGCTTAAGGAAGTTCACTGTGACCGTTTACATCGCTATAACGGTGATGACGGGAGTAATGGATTTAATCGGGACGATCAATCCTAAGAGGGGGCAATGTGGTGAATACAACGGCGTATACAGGGGGGGGGTCACGGGGTCATGTCCCCCCCCGAGAACTCAAAATTATTTTGTTGATCTGAAATAATTATTTAGTAACCACATAGAAAAAAAAAATAAAGTTGGTTACTTAGAAAGCTAGTAGGATTTTCGATTGTTAATTTAGAATTCAATAGAAAATTTGAATGTTGGTAACTCCAATTCAATAAGAAATTTAATTTTCATGGCAATGGAATACCTACGTTATTTTGTAGTCAATCGATGATACTTCGATTTTCTTCGTCGTACCTCAAATTTAACACAACAAACTTCTCATATTATGATAATACATTCAAATCTTAAAATATATGCATAGGCTTGTTTTCGTTTTGAGATGACAGCCAAAACCTGTTTAACCAAACAGAAACCAAAGTGGGGAGTTGTTACCAAATTTGCACTCAGTAAAATAAAAACTAATAGGATTTTCAAAAAAAGAACATTTTTTTTTTCTGAAAATAAAATCTTTAAACACATTAAAGAACACATACAGAAATAGTTTTGTTCGATTTCTGTATGACAGATTATTTTTAAAAGCAAAAAAAGTGATAATTTTCGATTTATAGTTATTCTAACCAAAAAATATTAATGTTAACGATAAAAGACATAAATATATAAAACTATGATGAAAACCTATTATGAAAGGATATTGTTTGCACTTATTCAACATTTACGATCGAACAATATTGTTACTGGTTTGGATGTGGATTATTTTTACAAAATAACCTATGAATACCATAATTCAAAAGCCAATAGCTATGGTAAAGGAGATTTTTTGGAACTCCTTGCGGTGAACCGTTTGACCAGTCGGATGGAATTATTGACGAAAAGCGACTAGGCTCGTAGAATTTAACAACTTTGTCCATTATTTTTATCAGAAAGGCTTACTGTTAAGAAAGATAAAAAGATTAGGTATATTTGATGTACATATTTATTTTGTAAGGTGCCTTTCAATTTTCCATCGGTGGCAGTCGTAGAGACATACATTTTTTTCAAATCAGAGGCATAACAAAATCACTCGCGAAATTTGTTCACACTTTTCTTGAAACGCAACGAAAAAGAATCTTTGTATTCAATTATAATACGAATATGTAATGTATTTTAGTTTTTCCACTATTGTAAAAAGAGCAATTTACACAAGTGGTCATTTTTGAAAATCAGAGCTATTGTTTTCATTTTCAGTAGTGAATATTTATATCTATTTACTAAAATTAAGAAACAGAAAACAGTTCACAGTAGAGATGGGCAAAGTCGTGATTTTTGAATCACAGGTGTGATTGTGATTGTGATTTACAATTCACTGTGAGTTTAACCTGTGATTTATGAATTTAAAATATTGTAAAGGGGGCCATACAAGAGTGAAACGAACAGTTTCAGACCAAATTTGAAACAGAAAAATTAAGAGCACTGGAAAAAAGTGTTCATTGCCAAAATCACTATCACCAAAAATCACAAGAAATCCTAATCACGAGGAAAGTAAGTAAAGGATGAAAAACTGACTCAATGATTCTGACTGTATAAAGCTGTAAGCGATTTTACAAAATAAATAAACTTTTTTATAAATAGAATTAACTTTTCAACAAAAAAAATAACTTTTTTACAAAACAAAATTGAACTTTTCTACAAAAAAATATTAACTTTTCTACAAAAAAAAAAATACTTTTTTTACAAAAAAAATTTACTTTTCACAAAAAAAAATAACTTTTTTCCAAAAAATATGTATAAGTTTTTTACAAAAAAAAAACATAGCTTTCTTGCAAAATAATCCAACATTTTCATAAACAAAGAATAACTTTTTTACAAAAAATACGAAAAAAAACGTACCAGTTTACACCAGGAGGGTTGCAAAACATGTTTTTGTCGGCCTAAAGTTGACTATGGTAGTCGCAATGTCAAAGCTAAAAATGTTACTTTTCATTTAAGAACGATCAAAGTTGAAAAAATGGGAAGAGGTTGACAAAAAATAAGAAATAATAAACAAGACAAAATTTTGATTGCGTTAAATTTACTTAAAATAATTCACTACCACTTCAAAAATAAATTTTTTTTTTACAAATTAAATCATTATCAACTTTTTTTCGAATCGAATCATAAAATAAAATATTAAACATTATTAATCTTTTTTATAATAAAGAAACGATGAAGGTTTACTATAGTTAACGTTGGAAAGAAAAAGATCGCAATCACTGTCAGAGTTCCAACATGTTGGCTGTCAGTTTTGAGTTTGACAATTTAGTAAAAATCTCCATAGACTTCATACCAAAATCTCTGGCAATTTTGTTTATTTGTGTGAAAGGTACAAGGCAGTTAAAGGAAAACTTCAAAATAATCTCCAGGAAAAGGGGACTACGTGTTTGACTAAGAACTAAAAGAGCATTGAATTTTGAAAACAAAAATACATAGGTAGTACTTAATTTCAAATTTGAAAAAAAAATTGTGTTTCATTTCGTTTTCAAAAACTTTAAGTTTGAAAACAAATTTTTCAAAAACTATTCACTAAAATAACTTTAATTAAATGGTTTTTTTTTTTGGGCTAAGAAAAAGGTATTATTATGCATATTTGTTGTTGTAAAAGTAATCGTTGTTTTTTAATTATTGTTTGTCTGTGTTTAGAATTTGTTTTAAGAAAATTGCCCCTCCTGCCTAAACGGGAGGGAATAGACTCCCCCTCGTGCTTTATTTTTGTAACACACCTTATGGGAATAACCATGTAGAATCATTTAATAAGAAATGTGAAATTTTATCTTACATTTAATTTCTTTATAGTCGCGATTGTTTTGTTATGTGAGCGACTCAATAGGCAAAAAAAAAAAAGTTAGTCAGATCACATTATGACTAGGAAAGAAATTCGAATTCACAGTCCTTATCTGTGCATCCTATTTTGGTTCTTAATTATTGATTTTTTTGTAAAATTGTATTTTTTTTTGTAGAAATGTTAATTTTTTTTGTAAAAAAGTTTATTCTTTTTTATAAAAAAGTTGACATTTTTTTGTAAAAATGTTAATTTTTTTTTGGTAAAAAGGTTATTTTTTGTTTGTAAAAAAGTTTTTTTTTGTAAAATAGTTCATTTTTCTTTTCGCAAAAAAGTTATTTTTTTTTTGTAAAAAAGTTAATTTTTTTTTTGTAAAAAAGTTAATTTTTTTATGTAAAAAAGTTATTTTTTTTTTTGTAAAAAAGTTATTTTTTTTGTAAAAAAGCTTATGTTTTTCTGTAAAAAAGTTTTATTTGTAAGATCGCATTGCAGCGTCATACAATCAGTGAGCCAGTGAACAATCACACCATCCGTTCTTCTTCTACCTTTTATTTATTCTGTTTCATCCTTCACTTACTTTCGTCGTGATTTGAGATTGAGATATCTTGTGATTTTTGTGTGGCAGTGATTTTGGTAACGAACATTTTTTTTCGAGTTCTAGTCTTCACTGTTTCGTCTTGATGTCGTTGTATACCAAAAATCACATTCAAGGCAATCACAGTTTATTTGTGAATCGGTCACAGGTAGTGATTGTGATTTTTGACTCACAGGTCCGAAATCACAGGTCGTGATTTTTTGCTCTTCTCTAGTTCACAGTACCTATGATATTTAACTAATTTTTCCTGCAACTTCAATTCGCAGAAATAAAAACTTTGATAGGATTAAAATAAAGTCTGAATAAAATTAAAAACAAATGATCAAGCGAATCCAAAAATTTTTGTCCTCAGTATTTTGACAGCTAGCTGAACTGATTTTTTTTGGTCAGACAACTGGAGATTGCTATATTCTGTTGCCGAGGCCCTCCGAAATAAAAAATGAAGAGCGCGGTCACTGGTCCACCTAATAAAGGTTCGTCCGACTCAGTTGTTTATTTTAATTTTCTTTGGAACCAAAAATTTGTTAATTTTTTTGTATAGGTAGCTCATTTCATTTTGAATTGGCTTTGGCAGTTCGAAATATATATTTTCAACGAAATTGCCTAATTTGGCGTAGTGAAAATAAAGTATTACATTCGTAGTCTGCTATTTCACGCCAACTTTTGATTCTTAACTGTCTTGAAATAAAATGAGTTAAGGTACGATATATTTTTCCAGGATATGAACGATTTTAAATTATTTTAACTTATTTTTAACAAAGGTAATGTATTATAGGGTTTCCCATTAAGGGCGGGTCGATTTGAAAATTGAATAAAACAAGATATAAATAAGGTTTTATCTTTATTTGAGAGCCCTATTATAGTAATATAACACCGTTCAAATGGCGGCCCCGGCTTCGCTGGGTGGCGCGGATTCGAAAGGTCCAGTTTTCGATGACTTTGGCGCACAAATCAGGCTGAATTTGACCGATGGCATCGATTATGTTGTCTTTGAGGGTCGAGGTGGTTTGCAGCTTATTCGCATACACCTGCGACTTAAGAAAGCCCCACAAGAAAAAGTCCAAAGGGGTTAAATCACACGATCTCGGTGGCCAATTCACGTCGCCTCGGCGCGAGATAACCATGCCATGAAACCGCTCGTGCAGAATATCGATTGTGTCTTAAGCTGTGTGGCACGTAGCGCCATCCTGTTGAAACCAAATATCTTCAGTGTCCATATCATCCAATTTAGGCCACAAGAAGTTGGTGATCATCGACCTATAGCGATCGCCGTTGACGGTGATGGCCTGGCCAGCATCATTTTCGAATAAGTACGGACCGATGACGCCTCCAGGCATCCAGCCCAAAATCCACACAAAACAGTAACTTTATTTGGATGCATTGGAACCTCGTGAATCTCGCGTGAGTTAGTGTCGTCCCAAATCCGGCAATTTTGCTTATTCACGTACCCATTCATCCAAAGATGGTCTTCATCGCTAAAGATGATTTTTCGACCAAAATTGGGATAAACTTCTAACTGCTCTAAAACATCATTTGCACGTGTTGCTCGACGCTGTAACTCGCCATGATAATTTGTCTGTAGTAACTGATTAAAAGAAGATATTTTGACCGAAAGTAAAAGAAACAATATGGCCGCCACGAGTTGTCAAAATCAACCCGTCCCTATTGTAAAACCCTTAAGTACAGTTAATTAAGATTTTCCCCTTTTTTAACAACCCGTTATTATTATTGTAGTAGCCCGTAGCGTAATGGTAAGTGCGTTTGACTGTCACGCTGGAGGTCTGGGATCGCTTCCCAGCCTCGTCCACCTAAAAACTAAAAAGTTTTTTTTCAGGGCTACTGCCTCTTGCGAGGAATTGACAAATCCTCCAAGAGTATCACTTGTCACGAATGAGTGCTTCTCGTCCATTCCTTTCAAAAAAAAGGCGCACACAGGAATGGTTGCGAGTTGTTAGTCACTAGGCCCTGGTTCTTCATGAGCCGTTGTGCCACCCGATTTTGTTATTATTATTATTTATTTATTTATTATTTTAAATACTTCAGAAATCTGCCTTTCACTATACTTGTATTTTACCTAACAACAATCAGTTGTATTCTTTGAATTATATTATTATTTTGTATGAAAGTTTGACTTCAAATCTTCTTTGACTATACTTTTGTAAATAATCAAATCCTCTTTGCATTTCTATTTTTCCTAAAATATTTTTTTCTAAATTTCAGAGCCTACTAGTTTTCAAATAATTTATTCATTTTTCTCTTTATAAAAGGAGAATCAAATTCAGTACCAAATCACTTTTCGACTTGACCAGGAAACTGACAGGTAATATTTCAGAGGTATCTTCATACCGCTTTTTATTACTTGCCTTTCTTTCTGGGTTTTTGGTGATTATAAGTCTTTTCCTTCATCAGTTACTGCCGACTTTTGTCCCCATAATAGAAAAGAAAAAAATATATAATCTATAAAATACTAAGAAGAAGTTTTAAAGTTGTAAAGAATTTTGTATTACCTATTTTGTTTTGTCCTAATAAAATAAGTTTATTTAAAATTCTCCGGTGTCTAGAGTTTTAATTTTTGGAAGTTACAACCCTACAATTTCGCTCTACCGACCAACATCACGCTACATTTTTCTTTTATATAGCTACGCACAGTAAAATACGAAAAAAAAAAGTTATAAGGCTTTTAACAAATATTAGTTCGTGTTATTTTTTTTTGGCATGACCCCCCCCCCAAGAACTAAAGCTGTATACGCCCCTGGGTGAATATACCCATTTATGCAAACAACGACATCTTTTATTCTTCTATAACAGAATAAATTAGTAGCGCCATCTTTGAACAAAAGATTAACTAATGTTATCCAATACCAAAACCACACTAATGTTATCCAATACCTAAACCACTGAAAACTGCTATAATTAACTGAACGAAAGCTTTTGAGAGCTTTTTGAGCTACTTGTGGAGTCTTGTGGAGGGGAAGCGTATTCCAGCAAATTCCAGCACATTCCAGAACTATAGAGAAGATTCTAGTAGCTTTTCCTCAGATATAAATACAGGGCCACTAGTCCGAAGACCTCAGTTTGATTTTGAAAGTGAATGAATAAACATCGGTGTAAAATAGTGAATTGTGCTTGTTATAATAAAAGTATTGGAAGTAAAGTATTTGAAGTGAAATAAAGGTGTTTTATTTTTGTAAAGTAATTGTTGTTCAGTTTAAGAAATAAGTTTTATTGGCGAACCCTTGGCAAAATATTACAATATATTCGAACTTTCAAACCTTGCGTTTTATATACAAAATTCGTTCAATCCCAAATAATGGGTTCGTTGCCTGTCGAACGAACCAATTTAAGCTTGCCCTTCACCAATATCGGTATAGATTAAGCTGGTCCGTTTGTAATAAGAAATTACTACGGAAGAAAATGTCGATTAGACAAGGCTATGCATGCCATTTTGTATGTTTCGCAACCAAAGCGATACATTTAGAAGCTGTTAGTGATTTATCTACAGCTGCCTTTCTCGCATCTTCCAATCGCTTCGTTGCTCGTAGGAGACTTGCTGCCAAAATCTATATGGATAACGTCACCAATTTTGTCGGTGCTTCAAAATTACTGATGTCAGATTTTCAGAAAGCTCTTAACAGTTATCCTGGTAGCTCATCACTTAATTTTTCCCAAATTGTTTGGAATTTCATTCCTCCTGGCTCCCCCCACATGGGTGGTTTATGGGAGGTAGGAGTGAAGAGTTTTAAAATTAATTTTTAGAAAGTTGCTGGAAATTCAAAGTATACTTTTGAGGAATTCTCAACACTTTTGGCTCGAATTGAGTCTTGCCTTAATTCTCGGCCTTTATCTCCAATTTCTGAAAATCCCGATGATTTTCTCCCGCTAACGCCAGTACATTTTTTGAGAGGTGGCCCTTTGTTAAGTCCTCCAGAACCTTCTGAATCTCATAAAGACATTGGTTTAGTGCGTAGATGGAACACGCTTAAAATCATACATCATCAATTCAGTATGCGCTGGAAATAAGAGTATTTAAAAGAACTCATTAAACGTTAGAAATGGAAATATCCGCAACGAGATATGGAAGTCGGTGATCTTGTTGTTCTCAGAGATGAACAACTTCCTCCGAATGAGTGGCGACTTGGTAGGGTCTTAAAGGTCCATCGTGGTCCCGACAATAAAGTCCGCGTTGTCGATGTCAAAACTCAGAAAGGAGTGGTAACTCGTTCTGTCGTCAAATTGTGCATCCTGCCTCTGGATTGAAGTAATCTAACTCGAAAAATCTTGCCTTATTATCTTACGTATATCGTATAACTTGTTACCTTTACTAAATCATAAATTTATTGATAGGATATTTTATATCAAAACGCATCTAATTTGAACTTATATTACGTATACTTATTTTGTTGGCTATATTTGTTTTGAATTTGAATTTAATCTTACATAAAATTATAACTTCTCCAATTTTTGAATTATATTAATTTATAAATGTCTTTTTTGTAGTAGCCCGTAGCGTAATGGTTAGTGCGTTCAACTGTCACACTGGAGGTCTGAGTTCGCTTCCCAGCCTCGTCCACCTAAAAACTAAAAAGTTTTTTTCGGCGCTACTGCCTCTTGCGAGGAATTGACAAATCCTCCAAGAGTATCACTTGTCACGAATAAGTGCTTCTCGTCTAGCCGTTCGGATTCGGCATAAAATTGTAGGTCCCTTCCATTCCTGTCGTTAGGCGCACACAGGAATGGTTGCGAGTTGTTAGTCACTAGGCCCTGGTTCTTCATGAGCCGTTGTGCCACCCGATTTATTTATTTATTTTTTTATAAATATCTTTTGTTGTGCATGCGAGGATGCAAGGCGGTCGGAATGTTCAGATCATAAATAATCTTCCAATGGAAATCTAAAATAACACTAGTGTGTTATGGTTACAATTAACCTTAGTGTGAACGTGTACCTACTTCAGCACACACCCTTAACTTTTCTATGTTTTTCTTAAATATTCATGTGTCAACTTTTTTATTTTCAAGTTGGTACACCGGTTTTTTAACGTGTGTCCTCTCATCGCATTTCTTTTGCATTCATTCTTTTTTGGCCATCAGCAAACTCAGTTGTCTTTCTTATTCTTAAAGCTAAAATTTGTAAAATACTTACCTAATAAAACTTAAAGCCAGTTGTAAATTAATTATCTTATAAAACTTAAAAATCTAGTTGGAAAATACCTACTTATATATCTAATAAAAAATATAATCTCATTGGATAAAATATAAAACTCATTAAAAGATCATCATACAAAAACCATCGTGTCGCCTATCTTTAATTGCATGTGGCAGCGGAATTTTCTCCACCTTTATACATGGTCCTTCGAGCCGGATGTTCACATGGTGAGACTAATCCATCCATCATTCCAATCGAGCTTTCAAGCGCGACGGTTGTGGTTTCTTTCTTTGCCTCATTCTCAATTCATTATGTATAATCTTTGTATTATCTGTAATAAAGCTGAACCTATCGACTCTATTTCGTGTGGAATCTGCAATTCATTTATGCACTTAAATTGTGCGAGAATTAAAAAATCTGAATTTAATATCATAAAATGAAAAAATAACTTTTTTATAAAGTGTGATAAATGTTGCACTAATGGTGGTATACTTAATTATATTGAAAACATTGAAAATTTCATTGGTGGTATAACACTGAATTGCTTCAGAAACGAATTCCCAAATTTGTTCTCTATAGACAATATTAAATCTAATAACAATCTTTCATCTGTTAAAGGAGTAGTGACGCGAAGTGAAGTGAAAGCAAAGGTCACTGAACCTTCGGTTAATCTGTCTGAAAAGTTTTCTGCAGTAAAACCAACAAAAAATAATAACAAAATCGAAAAGAGTTCCACATCTATGGTGCGAAACAACAGATCTATTTCCCCCTGCTTAGCTCCCTCCTCTCCATTCACCCATTCGTCTAGTGGTGCTCTCACTTCGTCAATCCCGAAGATTACCTATACTAATGTCTCTGCGATAGTGTCTAGCCCCTCCGCACTTTCACCTGCAATTGTGAATCCTCTTGTTATGTCTACAAGCTTAGATAATTCCAAGAGTATACACAAAAATAATAAACAGTTTTTGCACACTGAAGCTGCTGCCTCTCATATTGCTACCTTGAATGATAGCTGACTGATGATGGGGAATGACAATTCTGTTCGCTTGGACTCTGCGGTCACAGAAGAAATGAAGAAAAAATAAAGGCAACAAATACAACTATGTCACCAAACTCGAATGATGACGTCGTCGCTGATGATGATGGTGCTGCGGTGATTAAATAGCGAAAACAAAAACATCTGTTGATGATAATGCTATCGTCGTCGCTGATGACGATGGTCAAAGTCCAAAAACATCTATGTCGCCGAACGTGAAAGATTACGTCGTCGCCAGCATCGTAGATGATGATGGTGTTTACGATGCTGCCGTCGCCGCTGATGACCATGGTCATAGTTCATCCGTTCCTGTTCATAACATTATAAATGGCCCTGAATCTAACGATAGTAAAGTGGTAAATAAACAATAAGTAATGGTAAACAAAAAAGCGAAAGTGATTGAAGAAAAAAACAAATCGAAACTCAACCAATAAATATCAGGGACTAATTGGAACAGGCATTAGTACTCTCAATACTGTTACTGCCTTTAAGTGGCTTCATGTTTCAAAGTTCCATTCTAATACTCTTTCTGAGGATTTAATAAAACATATCTCGACGCAAACAAGTATACCTGAATGTTTTTTCAAGTGCTATAAGCTTATTAAAAAAATATCTCTGAATCGGATATAAAATATGTAAACTTTAAATTGGACGTTCCATCCGATTGTTTAAAACGAGTAATGAGTGACGCATCCTTATGGCCGAGATTTGTTAAAGTAAAAAAGTTTGTTAACCAGCCAAAAAGCGACACGTGTCCCTCTTTGGGGACTGTGAAATAACTCCGGCTGAAATTATTAACTATACGTATAAAAATTATGCGGTTGCTGCAATTAACCCTGCTGTTGCTGATAATTATGTTGCTGATAATGCTGTTGATGATAATGTTGTTGTTGTTGCTGATGATGCTGTTGATTCATCTCTTAACATCATACAATTTTTAAATAATGCTGAAGCTGATATTGTGGTTGATTTATCATAGAACACTTTGCAATTTCCAAGTAATTTATCTTTTTACTATCAAAATGTAGGAGGCATTAGAACTAAATTAGATTATTTATATATTGCTTTCTTATCGTGTAGTTATGATATAATTATGTTAACAGAAACATGGCTAACTCAAAATCAACTTACATCTGAATTATTTGATTTAACGAACTATACAGTTTTTAGAAAAGATAGAAGTAATTTATTAACTGGTATGGATAAGGGTGGTGGAGTCATGATTGCCATACGTTCCTCCTTACCATGTAAACAGGTAGATTTGCTTTCAAATCAAAATTCTTCAGAATTAAATTGTGATGTTGATCAATTAATTGTATCGCTTTTGTTAAATAATAAAACTGAAATATTTATAATGCTAAGTTATATTCCGCCAAGGTGTTCTCTTGAAGTATATAATCTACATCAAAGTAATTGTAAAAACATTTTAGAAAATCTCAATAATTCGCAACATGTTATATGTATCGGAGACATTAATTTAGGCAATATTATTTGGAATTTTGACTCAGATGATAAATACTTTATACCTTACAATGTAAACTCTGAAATTGAAGTTAAATTTATTGACTTTTATACCCAATTTGATTTAATTCAAACAAATTCTTTTAAGAATAATTTATCAAGAATGTTAGATTTAATTTTTGTCGATAAAGAATTCGATATTTGTGTCGATAAATCTGAGTTTTCAAAAGTTAATAATTCTATGCATCATGTTGCATTAGAATGAAATTTTAATTTTTGTGATTATATTAAAAAAAAAGTTTATAAACAATACATATGTTCCAAACTTCAGTAATTGGAATTCTATTTTCTTTGACACCGATGTTCAATTGGAACTTGCTAATGAAAATCTATTGATAGCTATTAATGAGGCAGTACGTCGGTTCGTTCCTAATAAAAAATTAAAAACAAGTTCTCATCCGATATGGTTTAATAAGAGATTAGTAAATCTTAAGAATAGAAAGAATAAAACTTTTAAAGTATATAAACAGAATCGTAATTGTCTTGAACTATGCGCCAATTATAAAATAATCCAAAATGAATTTAACATCCTAAACAAATTTTTATATCAATCGTATATGTTTTCTATTGAGTTTAATGTGAAAAAGAATAGCAAATGTTTCTGGAACTTTATTAACTCTAAACGAAAAACTACTGGATATCCAAGCTGCATGAAGTATTTGAATACGACGACAAGCGATATAAAATTAATATGCATTCTATTTGCTATATATTTTAAATCAGTATACTGTAGTGTAATAAGAATAACCATTCATTAATTAATTCATTCAAACGTAAACAAAAATAATGATGTAAACAAATCCACACAATAAAATAAATTCTGCAATACAACCAATTGCATTGATACATAACACCTATTTTCGTTGTTCCCTTTGACCAACGAAGCTGAGAGCATTGACGTCGCTTTGATGACGATGCATTATGAATGACAAAGAATGTATTTTACTAAACTACTCCAGAAAGCAAATTATAATGAGTAATAGAATTGTCCCCAATAATTTGTAAGAATATATCGATAATTTTTAAGTATAAATAGTTGTGAATTTTGAATAATAAAATCATTCTTGATCACACTTTACACGTTGACTTGAGTCATTTATATGGGCAACTTTTGCCACTTCTATTGTGTATATATATTACTTCTTATATATTTATATAATACTATCAGCGAGCTGCGCTTTAAATAGCATTATTGCGTGCTACGCTACATATAACCTAGGAAAAAAAGATAAAACTTTACATGGCGATCCTGCCAGCCTGTTAGGTTAACGAAAAATACTTTTACCAACAGGAAGCAGACCAATAATTGATGTCATACAGCAAAGAGATTCTGGATACGCTGTTCGAAGAGCTAGACCAGCCATACTCCCCGGACAACTCAGAGGAACAGACAATAGAATATATCCCGGAAGGTGCGGAACATACAACACCAGCATATACAGCAACAAGCAAGACTGCCGGACCCCAACCGCTTTCAATAGAAAGATACAGGGCAAGAAATAAAGCAAAAAACCAGACGCAAGAAGACTCAGATAAGACTAAGCTGACCCGAAGGAAGAGAGGAGGCAAGGCTGTTAAGTTTAGACAGCAAAAAGCAGAGCTGTACAGGATTATAAATATAACGACCGACAGAAAACTAAAGAACAGACTGATAAAAAATTTATATAATTTGAATAAGGATGGGACAGCCCAATTCAAAAGAAGTAATAAACAACAACCTAAGCAATAATGGCTCAAGCCAAATATTTAACTCTAATAACATAAATATTTATATATTAATAATATTAATAATTTTTTTATTTTTAAAAATCCATTCATACTATAAAAAGTATGTTAAAAAACAAATAGTTAGAAACAGAATAAACCATTTATAAAGATAATTTTATAAGTTTTTTTTTTTCATGATATTTTAAATACTTTGTCAAAAATATTAAACAACAATTTATTTTTTTTTTCTTGATATGGATATATTAAATACTTTGTCAAAAATATTAAATAATTTAAAGAAAAGTCCAAACAGGGAATATACTCAAGAATATATAAATAATATCAAAAAGGAAATTGAAAATACAAGGGAAGAGATACTTATAGAACTATCAGATAAAAAAGAAATAGAAGAAATATTAACAAATTTTAGAGGAATAGAAAAACAAATTCTAGAATTGCTCATACAAAAAAAGAAATGAAAGAATTAGAAACTATGGCAAAGTTTGAAATACTAGTAGCTGCAAAGCTTATAACAGAATTCAATGGTGAGTCAAAGAACTTATCAAATTTTTTAGGACTAATTGAATTTTATAACGATACATTAGTTGAGGACTTAGAGAAGAAAAAGCTGATCAAATTTGTAATAGCAACAAAAATAGTTGAAAAAGTAAGAAACAGACTTTTAACTTTAGAAAATCAGCCAGAAATTTTTCCTGATTTTAAGAAGGCTTTGACAGAAATTTACAAACCAAAAACAAATCAATTGAAAATACATAGTGAGTTAGCAAGATCACAACAAGGAACTCAAGAAGTAAATAGATTTGCAGAAAAAATTGAATTACTGATATCTCAATTAAATGAGATACAAATAGCTGAACAAGGTGAATCAAATAGAAGAGTTATAATAAAGTTAAATGATCAATTAGGACTAAATGCTTTCAAAAACGGACTAAATGAAGCTACAAGACAAGTTATAAAAGCATCTAGAATTAGCACATTCAGTGAAGCTATAAAGATAGCTACTGAAGTTGAAGTCTCTTCACGACAAAATAATGTCATGCAATTTAGAACAAACTTTAGAAGTGGACACCGATATAACAATTCTCACACTAGATTCAATAATAACAATGATAGACAATACAATAACAATAGTTATAGAAATAGCTATGAAAGAAACATCAGTTTTAGTAGAGGTACTGCAAGAGAATACCATAATTACAACACTAGGTCGGAAAACATAGGTGTCCCCGGTCAGCAGAATCGGGGGAATCAAAGAAGGTTTTAAATTTCTATGGTAAATTTATATGATAAAAATTTCGTTAGCATAAGAATAAAACATTTAAACAAAACTTACAAATTTTTAATTGACACCGGCGCAGATATTTCTGTTTGTAAAGAATATCTGGTAAAAGAATTAAATAAGAAATCGACATGCCAAATAAACGGCATTACAAATAAAATAATATTTTCTAAAGGTGTATCAAATCTAGAACTCATGATAGGAGAAGGCAATGTAGAACATGAATTTCACGTAGTCAATGAAGAATTAAATATAACTACTGATGATATATTAGGAAGTGATTTCCTCAAAGCTTATAACTGTAAAATAGATTATGAAACTTGTGTGCTTGTAGTATTAGTACAAGATGAAGAAATAATACTACCATTAAATATGTCTCTGAGGAATTTAGGAAAATTAACAATTCCACCAAGAACAGAAATAATAAAAAGTATTGAACTAGATTTAAAAGAAGATAGTGTTCTCATCGGGAATGAAATCAAAAAGGGAATTTTCTTAGCAAATTCAATATTACCTGCAAAAGGATTATAGCATATCAAGATATTAAATACTACAGATAAAAAGGAAACAATTGAGAATTCCATGATAGGTATAGAACCTTTGATAAAATACAAAATATTATCGAATAATACAAAATTTAAAGACAAACAAAAATTTAAAAGATTGATAGAGAAAATTCAAATAGACAACTTAGATAAATCTGCTGCTCAGACTATACTGAAGATCTGTGAAGAATTTCAGAATGTCTTTCATGATGATGATGAAAAACTAACAACAAATAATTTTTACGAACAAGACATCGCTTTATCAGACAAAAATCCAGTATACATAAAAAATTATAGACTACCAAATGCTCAATTAGACGAAATACAAAAACAAGTGTCTCAGTTATTAAAAAATGACATAATTGAAGAGTCAGTTAGTCCATTCAATTCACCTTTACTTATAGTTCCAAAGAAAACTCAAAATGGACAAACTAAATGGAGATTAGTAGTAGATTTTAGGTCTTTAAATAAGAAAGTTGTAGATGAAAAATTTCCACTCACGAGGTTAGAAGATGTATTAGACAAATTAGGTAATGCTAAATATTTTTCTACTCTAGACATGACAAGCTCATTTCATCAAATTTCACTAAATAAAAATTCCAGACCATTGACGGCATTTTCAACTAATGAGGGTCATTACCAATTCAAAAGACTTCCTTTCGGATTAAAAATCTCGACAAATAGTTTTCAGAGAATGTTGTCGATAGCTCTTAGTGGTTTACAAGCCTCAGCTTTTCTATATGTAGATGATGTGATAGTTTTTGGTAAGAATTTGAAAGATCACAACGAAAACTTGATAAAAGTTTTAGGAAGACTTCGTAAATATAATTTGAAATTAAATATAGAAAAATGTAATTTCTTGAAGCCAGAGGTAATTTATTTGGGGCATTTGATAACAGCAAATGGAATAAAACCAGATCCAAAAAAATATGAAACAATTAAAACTTATCCACTGCCTAAAAATGCAGATGATGTTAGAAGATTTGTAGCTTTTTGCAACTATTATAGAAAATTCATAAAAGATTTTGCAGAAATAGCAAAGCCTCTCAACCAACTTTTAAAAAAGAATCAAATATTTTCTTGGACGGAAGACTGTGAAAAATCTTTTAACATACTTAAGCAAAATTTAATGACTCCTCCTATACTTAGCTATCCAGATTTTGAAAAACCGTTCATACTAACGACAGATGCTTCCAATTTGGCTTTAGGAGCAGTTTTGTCACAGGGAGAAATTGGAACTGATAAACCTATAGCAAATGCTAGTAGATCCGTAAATAAACACGAATTAAACAAACCCATTATAGAGAAAGAATTGTTAGCAATACATTGGGGAATACAATATTTTAGGCCATATCTTTTCGGTAGAAAATTCATAGTTTACACGGACCACAGACCATTAGTCAGTTTATTTACTCACAAAAACCCATCATCTAAGTTAACAAGAATTCGAGTTGATTTAATGGACTATGATTTTGAAATAGTATTCAAAAAAGGAAAAATGAACACGAACGCTGATGCCCTATCAAGAATAAAAATTGATTCCGAGAAGTTAAAAGAGATGCTACCAATATACAATATTGACGTTTTAACAAGAGCAATAAAGAAGAATAAAGAAAAGATACCAAATGAGGAAGAAAATTGTGCAGCAGCCTTGGACTCTAATATGAAGACTAGCTACCCTCATATTTGGGACTGTACATCAATATCGGACATAAGGGATTAAAGAAGATAGAATTTAAAGAATGTAAAGTTACAAAGAGAAAGAGAAATGAAATAATAATAGCAGCAAACACTGTATTTGTAGAATTTAGCTATAAATCTTTATCAGATATAAAATTGATTCTGAGGAAGCTAATATTCAATATGAACAATGCAGGTGTTAAAAGACTAGCGCTAGCAAGAAACAGTCTTATATTTAATAAAGTATGCATACAAGAATTTAAAAATATATTTAATAAGCTGCAAGAAAATATAGAAGAAGATAAATATCTAGATATAATATTATATACTCCTCCAAAACAGATAACAGATGAGAAAGAAATGCACAAGTTAATAGAAGAACACCATAATACGAAAATAGGAGGTCATTGCGGTATCAGAAGATGCGTGAATAAATTAAAACAACGATATGTTTGGAAGAATATGAACAAAATGGTTAAGAAATTTGTTAACAACTGCGAAACATGCAATGAAACAAAGATAACCAGATACACAAAAGAAAATATTGTAATTACAGATACACCCAGTACGTCATTTGAAACAATAACAATTGACACTGTAGGGCCACTTAGACCATCAAATGGTTATAGATACATATTAACAGTACAATGTAATTTAACGAAATTTGTAGAAGCATTCCCGATAGAAACTAAAGAAGCAAATACTGTAGCAAAAACAATAGTCGAAAAATTTATTCTTAAATACGGATGTTTTAAGAAACTAAAAACAGATAAAGGAACAGAATTTACTAATGAATTGCTAAAGAATATTTGTACACATTTAAAGATAGAAAAGATAGTTTCCACACCTTTTCACCATGAAACAATGGGATCAATAGAAAGAAATCATAGGGTATTTAATGAATATATTATGAGCGTAGGAGATAAAAATAACTGGGAAGAATGGTTACCATATTATACTTATTGTTATAACTCAACACCACACAGTAGCACTTTATATTCACCATTTGAACTAGTATTTGGAAAGTTATGTACACTTCCATGTGAAGTAGTAGAAAACAAAGATACAATTTATAACATCGATAATTACTTGAATGAATTTAAATTTAAATTAAGACATGCTCATAAACAAGCAAAAAGCAACTTAATCAATGAGAAATATAAAAAACAGAATTTTCAAAAAAATGTTAATAGATCAAATTTTATCGTAGGAGATCATGTATATTTAAAAAATCAAAATAAAAGAAAATTTGATAAACCATTTAGAGGACCATATAAAATAATTTCACAAAATGGTGTAAATAGTACAATATTAATAGACAATAAGGAATATACTATTCATAATAACAATCTAATTAAATCTAGAATTAAACATTATACATAAAAATAAACACAAAAATGTTCACATACAAAAAAAATTATATTTATTTAAGCATTTATAATTGTAAACAAATATCATTTTTATTAAAGGGGAGGGATGTAGTGTAATAAGAATAACCATTCATTAATTAATTCATTCAAACGTAAACAAAAATAATCATGTAAACAAATCCACACAATAAAATAAATTCTGCAATACAACCAATTGCATTGATATATAACACCTATTTTCGTTGTCCCCTTTGACCAACGAAGCTGAGAGCATTGACGTCGCTTTGATGACGATGCATTATGAATGACAAAGAATGTATTTTACTACACTACTCCAGAAAGCAAATTATAATGAGTAATAGAATTGTCCCCAATAATTTGTAAGAATATATCGATAATTTTTAAGTATAAATAGTTGTGAATTTTGAATAATAAAATCATTCTTGATCACACTTTACACATTGACTTGAGTCATTTATATGGGCACCTTTTGCCACTTCTATTATGTATATATATTACTTCTAATATATTTATATAATACTATCAGGGCTTTAAATAGCATTATAGCGTGCTACGCTACATATAACCTAGGAAAAAAAGATAAAACATTGCAATACTCTCTTGAATCTTTTACAACAAATCAAGTATTACCAACAGTTTCTAAAGCTTTTGATATAGGAACTATGATTCTGGATGTATCTGAAGTTAAAGAAGCTCTTTTAAATCTAGATATTAGCAAAAAGGAAGGGCCTGATGGTATTCCACCTATTATATGCTAAAATGTGCAATGTCATTAGCCGAACCACTTACCATAATTTTTAATGCTTCACGGTCCAAAGGTAAGTTTCTAGATTGTTGGAAACTTTCGTTTTTTACCCCCGTCTTTAAATCAGGATCTAAACAAGATATAACTAATTACCGGCCTATAAGTAAGATTTCAGCAATGCCGATAAATCAACAACAACAAATCTTTCATTAATGACAAACCACATTATAAACAATTTTGAACGTTACATACAAACTGATGTAATATTCACAGATTTTGCAAAAGCATTTGATCGTGTAAGCCATAGAGTGCTTCTTCATAAATTATCGTCATTGGGATTTCACTCTGAAGTCCTTAGTTGTATAGAATCTTATCTTACAAATAGAATTCATTTGTTGTTTCTCTTATTTATTAACGATATTCCTTCAATTTTTTATCTTCGTTATGTCTTTTATTTGCTGATGACCTAAAGCTCTATCACAAAATAGAGTCATTGTCGGATTTTTTTTCACTTCGTGATGATATATTAAAACTAACTGAATGGTGTCACCATAATTTTCTTTTTTTAAATGTAGCAAAATGTCAAATAATGTCATGTTACAGACATGCTACCCCTATTTTATTTGATTATGAAATAAATCATGAAACTCTGGTGCGCGTTGAACGTAAAAAGGATCTAGGGATTATTTAAGATAGAAAGCTTTCATTTTTGCCTCGTATCGACTATATTGTAAATAAGGCTAACCAAATGCTTGGATTTGTAAAGAGAAATTCAAGAGAGTTCTGTGTTGGAATACTCTTCTACAGCTTGGAATCCCTTTTATAAAAACTCATCTAATAGAATCGAAAAAGTTCAAAAAAAATTTACTAGATATTTAATCTTCAAATTAAATTGGCGTATTGACATGCCAACTTACAAATCTAGGTGTTTACTGTTTGGTATTAAAACTTTATGTTCATCAGAGATATTCTATCGTATCACATACAGTGTCCTCAGTTACTTAATTTTTTAAACTTACGCGTTCCTCAAAGAGGATTTCGTGAGTCAAATATATTACTTGAATATTTTCATCGGACAAATTATGGTTTAAATGATCCAATTTCACGTTGTATCCGAAAAACTAACGTTGTTTGTTCCCGAATAGATATTTTTAGTAATTGTACAAGAAATACTTTCAAAATGCATGTATTAAATATTATCGTCATACAAACAGTTTAATAAGAAGAAGGTAAACAATAACAATAGAAAAATTGTTTTTGTTTTTTTTGTTAAGTGCACTTTTTAATATGAAATGTTAATTTGGAAGGTTTTTGCGACCTATAGTGCAGATGTGTTTCGCTCTGACAACAACAATTGAGCTCTTCAGTAAGAATTGTTGTTGCCTTTCTTAGACACATGATTTTAGTCGATGGCTACCGACGTATTAATAAAATAAGCTGCACTGATGTGCTGCAAATTATATAATTTCCAGGGGAATTTGGTTAAATTCTTGCACCTAGATAGTTGTTGTAATTGCCCGTGGTCTAGCATTTTATAAGAAGAAGGTAAACAATAACAATAGAAAAATTGTTTTTGTTTTTTTGTTAAGTGCACTTTTTAATATGAAATATTAATTTGGAAGGTTTTTGCGACCTATAGTGCAGATGTGTTTCGCTCTGACAACAACAATTGAGCTCTTCAGTAAGAATTGTTGTTGCCTTTCTTAGACACATGATTTTAGTCGATGGCTACCGACGTATTAATAAAATAAGCTGCACTGATGTGCTGCAAATTATATAATTTCCAGGGGAATTTGGTTAAATTCTTGCACCTAGATAGTTGTTGTAATTGCCCGTGGTCTAGCATTTTATAAGAAGAAGGTCAACAATAACAATAGAAAAATTGTTTTTGTTTTTTTGTTAAGTGCACTTTTTAATATGAAATATTAATTTGTAAGGTTTTTGCGACCTATAGTGCAGATGTGTTTCGCTCTGACAACAACAATTGAGCTCTTCAGTAAGAATTGTTGTTGCCTTTCTTAGACACATGATTTTAGTCGATGGCTACCGACGTATTAATAAAATAAGCTGCACTGATGTGCTGCAAATTATATAATTTCCAGGGGAATTTGGTTAAATTCGTGCACCTAGATAGTTGTTGTAATTGCCCGTTGTCTAGCATTTTATAAGAAGAAGGTAAACAATAACAATAGAAAAATTGATTTTGTTTTTTCGTTAAGTGCACTTTTTAATATGAAATATTAATTTGGAAGGTTTTTGCGACCTATAGTGCAGATGTGTTTCGCTCTGACAACAACAATTGAGCTCTTCAGTAAGAATTGTTGTTGCCTTTCTTAGACACATGATTTTAGTCGATGGCTACCGACATATTAATAAAATAAGCTGCACTGATGTGCTGCAAATTATATAATTTCCAGGGGAATTTGGTTAAATTCTTGCACCTAGATAGTTGTTGTAATTGCCCGTGGTCTAGCATTTTATAAGAAGAAGGTAAACAATAACAATAGAAAAATTGTTTTTGTTTTTTTTGTTAAGTGCACTTTTTAATATGAAATATTAATTTGGAAGGTTTTTGCGACCTATAGTGCAGATGTGTTTCGCTCTGACAACAACAATTGAGCTCTTCAGTAAGAATTGTTGTTGCCTTTCTTAGACACATGATTTTAGTCGATGGCTACCGACGTATTAATAAAATAAGCTGCACTGATGTGCTGCAAATTATATAATTTCCAGGGGAATTTGGTTAAATTCTTGCACCTAGATAGTTGTTGTAATTGCCCGTGGTCTAGCATTTTATAAGAAGAAGGTAAACAATAACAATAGAAAAATTGTTTTTGTTTTTTTGTTAAGTGCACTTTTTAATATGAAATATTAATTTGGAAGGTTTTTGCGACCTATAGTGCAGATGTGTTTCGCTCTGACAACAACAATTGAGCTCTTCAGTAAGAATTGTTGTTGCCTTTCTTAGACACATGATTTTAGTCGATGGCTACCGACGTATTAATAAAATAAGCTGCACTGATGTGCTGCAAATTATATAATTTCCAGGGGAATTTGGTTAAATTCTTGCACCTAGATAGTTGTTGTAATTGCCCGTGGTCTAGCATTTTATAAGAAGAAGGTAAACAATAACAATAGTAAAATTGTTTTTGTTTTTTTGTTAAGTGCACTTTTTAATATGAAATATTAATTTGGAAGGTTTTTGCGACCTATAGTGCAGATGTGTTTCGCTCTGACAACAACAATTGAGCTCTTCAGTAAGAATTGTTGTTGCCTTTCTTAGACACATGATTTAAGTCGATGGCTACCGACGTATTAATAAAATAAGCTGCACTGATGTGCTGCAAATTATATAATTTCCGGGGGAATTCGGTTAAATTCTTGCACCTAGATAGTTGTTGTAATTTCCCGTGGTCTAGCATTTTATAAGAAGAAGGTAAACAATAACAATAGAAAAATTGTTTTTGTTTTTTTTGTTAAGTGCACTTTTTAATATGAAATATTAATTTGGAAGGTTTTTGAGACCTATAGTGCAGATGTGTTTCGCTCTGACAACAACAATTGAGCTCTTCAGTAAGAATTGTTGTTGCATTTCTTAGACACATGATTTTAGTCGATGGCTACCGACGTATTAATAAAATAAGCTGCACTGATGTGCTGCAAATTACATAATTTCCAGGGGAATTTGTTTAAATTCTTGCACCTAGATAGTTGTTGTAATTGCCCGTGGTCTAGCATTTTATAAGAAGAAGGTAAACAATAACAATAGAAAAATTGTTTTTGTTTTTTTGTTAAGTGCACTTTTTAATATGAAATATTAATTTGGAAGGTTTTTGCGACCTATAGTGCAGATGTGTTTCGCTCTTGTTTTTTTGTTAAGTGCACTTTTTAATATGAAATATTAATTTGGAAGGTTTTTGCGACCTATAGTGCAGATGTGTTTCGCTCTTACAACAACAATTGAGCTCTTCAGTAAGAATTGTTGTTGTCTTTCTTAGACACATGATTTTAGTCGATGGCTACCGACGTATTAATAAAATAAGCTCCACTGATGTGCTGCAAATTATATAATTTCCAGGGGAATTTGGTTAAATTCTTGCACCTAGATAGTTGTTGTAATTGCTAGGTGCAAGAATTTAACCAAATTCCCCTGGAAATTATATAATTTGCAGCACATCAGTGCAGCTTATTTTATTAATACGTCGGTAGCCATCGACTAAAATCATGTGTCTAAGAAAGGCAACAACAATTCTTACTGAAGAGCTCAATTGTTGTTGTCAGAGCGAAACACATCTGCACTATAGGTCTCAAAAACCTTCCATATTAATATTTCATTTTAAAAAGTGCACTTAACTAAAAAACAAAAACAATTTTTCTATTGTTATTGTTTACCTTCTTCTTATAAAATGCTAGACCACGGGCAATTACAACAACTATCTAGGTGCAAGAATTTAACCACATTCCCCTGGAAATTATATAATTTGCAGCACATCAGTGCAGCTTATTTTATTAATACGTCGGTAGCCATCGACTAAAATCATGTGTCTAAGAAAGGCAACAACAATTCTTACTGAAGAGCTCAATTGTTGTTGTCAGAGCGAAACACATCTCCACTATAGGTCGCAAAAACCTTCCAAATTAATATTTCATATTAAAAAGTGCACTTAACAAAAAAAACAAAAACAATTTTTCTATTGTTATTGTTTACCTTCTTCTTATAAAATGCTAGACCACGGGCAATTACAACAACTATCTAGGTGCAAGAATTTAACCAAATTCCCCTGGAAATTATATAATTTGCAGCACATCAGTGCAGCTTATTTTATTAATACGTCGGTAGCCATCAACTAAAATCATGTGTCTAAGAAAGGCAACAACAATTCTTACTGAAGAGCTCAATTGTTGTTGTCAGAGCGAAACACATCTGCACTATAGGTCGCAAAAACCTTCCAAGTTAATATTTCATATTAAAAAGTGCACTTAACAAAAAAAACAAAAACAATTTTTCTATTGTTATTGTTTACCTTCTTCTTATAAAATGCTAGACCACGGGCAATTACAACAACTATCTAGGTGCAAGAATTTAACCAAATTCCCCTGGAAATTATATAATTTGCAGCACATCAGTGCAGCTTATTTTATTAATACGTCGGTAGCCATCGACTAAAATCATGTGTCTAAGAAAGGCAACAACAATTCTTACTGAAGAGCTCAATTGTTGTTGTCAGAGCGAAACACATCTGCACTATAGGTCGCAAAAACCTTCCAAATTAATATTTCATATTAAAAAGTGCACTTAACAAAAAAACAAAAACAATTTTTCTATTGTTATTGTTTACCTTCTTCTTATAAAATGCTAGACCACGGGCAATTACAACAACTATCTAGGTGCAAGAATTTAACCAAATTCCCCTGGAAATTATATAATTTGCAGCACATCAGTGCAGCTTATTTTATTAATACGTCGCACAGTGGTTCCATTGTATGGAGCAAGTGGAAAAAATTCGATAAAAACAAAACGGAAGGGCCGATGTTGTTGAAATTTGGAATATGGTTTAAATGGAACAAGTTCTCAATATGCTACAAATATTTTGGATCTAGCTCGAAAATAAAGGTACTTACACATATTTCTAAAAAAAACGTTTTTTTTTTTTAATTTGTTCCTATGAAGCTAGTGGAAAATATTCTATAAAAACCAAACAGATAAGACGATCTATTTGAAATTCGACATGTGGTATAAGCAAAATAATATCTCAATATTCTACAAAATTTTTGGGTCTTACTCGAAAATTAGCGTACTTACACACATTTCTTTAAGAAATAGTTTTTCCATTTTGTCCTGATGGATATTGTGCAATGAAACCAAACGGATAAGCTGATCTTGTTGAATTTTGACAACTGCTATTAATGGGACAAGTTCTCATCATGCTCTATAAATTATGAATATATTTCAAAAATATCTATATTTATACACATTTTATTAAAAAAGTTTTTTTTAATGTTTCGTATTAACCCTCTATTTTATCTGAAGTGATATATAGATATTATCGCACACATCACAAAATAGCAAAAAGATTATAAGATTTTTTTCATTTAAAATTGTTTTTCCTTTTATTAAGAAAAAGTAACAAAATAATACAATAGGTTCTGTGCTACTTATACATTTATATTGCGTTTTATTGCAAACAATTTCATAGATTCTATAAATATCTCCATCGAATTTAATCACTGTGCTTGCCAATTTATTCCCTATGCTGCCTAGAATTTATTCAGTATCTACACCTGCCACCAAAAAACAAAACTACCCGGGTATAACATAAGATTTTAACCTTAAACATAGTAAAAAATTAAATTTCTTTGTATCTCTTTTTAGATTGTTAATGGTCCTGAAAAGGAGCGTTTTATGTTATATTATCAGGATAATACTCCGTTTTTTGATTTTAAAATTGTTTGATATGACCGAAATATATTATGGCCGATATCACCCGATGCTTTCATAATCACTTCGTATCAATATTTTGTTAGTTTTGTTTGAATTATTTAAGCTGAGGCTGTATCGGCATTGAAAACTGAGATGGGAGTTTTGGACAAAAGCGTAGGGTGTGCCCTAGCACAACAATCTTCATATACTCTATTCAGTCTTTCACTTTTATCCGCAGAAAAGAGTTCTGAACAGAGTCCGAGCATATCGAGCATGCTCTGAACATCCTCTAAACAAAGCGCTCAGAATTATTTTTGAAAAACACCGTAAAACTAAGCTGTCACTTTTTTTTCAATTTCAATCTTAACGTTCAGAGGTAAAAAAGAAACAATTTTTTGTTTGACAGTTCAGGCTCTGCTCTGAACTAAAAAATAAAAACGCCTATTGAAACGAGAGTCATAATATTTTTGTTTAAAATTTACTAGCAACTTTCCTGAACAAATTATTGCTTATGCTTACTTAATCATTTATAATTTACAAACCGAGGGCCTTATAACATTTATTAAAATATGGTAAGAATATTCTCTTTATTTCCATCTCATCGAGTTTAAAATAATCGTACCATAGTTTTCCAAAAAGTTTACTTTTTTAAGGATTGTGAAACTTTTAACATTAATGTTAACACAACCAAAGCTCAAACGCAAGTGCAACGATGACATTTTTGATGAATCATTATGTAAATACCTTATTCAATTAAAATAGCTGTGAAATTAGTAACGGCAATGCCAGAAGTCCATTTCAGATGTTATTTTCGAAACACGTGTTGTGTGCTCTTAAAAGCTTCTTACGGGCAAAGTGACCAAAAGTGACCTTTTGTTTTTACATCACAAGAAGTATATAGCATAAGCTTTTAAACAGTTGTAGTGTCAACATTTAGCAATGTTTAGCTTCTTATTTATAGGCTATTAAATAGCAAGAATAATTCATTCCAGAGGTAGCTCGCCTCAAGAGTCATATACTTGTATTTGGTAAGTCTATTTGAAAAACGGGAAATGTAATAATAAAGTCAAATATGTCTTTATATTGAACTTAGCAATTATTTTTTTTTTAAATACTCCTAATAAAAAAAATGACATTTAAAAACTGCAAACAAAAAACTTTAAATTTCAAAAAATGAGAAAGAGGCCACTTTGTGGTGACTGTACTGTGAACCTGTGTCAGATAAAAATAAAAAAATAAGTGTTTTCTTCATGAACATACATGTTGAATCCAAAAATAACATTACTTTTACTGTGCAAAAAGTTTCAATATTTGGGGTTTTTTTCACCTTGGAACCACTGTGCGTCGGTAGCCATCGACTAAAATCATGTGTCTAAGAAAGGCAACAACAATTCTTACTGAAGAGCTCAATTGTTGTTGTCAGAGCGAAACACATCTCCACTATAGGTCGCAAAAACCTTCCAAATTAATATTTCATATTAAAAAGTGCACTTAACAAAAAAACAAAAACAATTTTTCTATTGTTATTGTTTACCTTCTTCTTATAAAATGCTAGACCACGGGCAATTACAACAACTATCTAGGTGCAAGAATTTAACCAAATTCCCCTGGAAATTATATAATTTGCAGCACATCAGTGCAGCTTATTTTATTAATACGTCGGTAGCCATCGACTAAAATCATGTGTCTAAGAAAGGCAACAACAATTCTTACTGAAGAGCTCAATTGTTGTTGTCAGAGCGAATCACATCTGCACTATAGGTCGCAAAAACCTTCCAAATTAATATTTCATATTAAAAAGTGCACTTAACAAAAAAACAAAAACAATTTTTCTATTGTTATTGTTTACCTTCTTCTTATAAAATGCTAGACCACGGGCAATTACAACAACTATCTAGGTGCAAGAATTTAACCAAATTCCCCTGGAAATTATATAATTTGCAGCACATCAGTGCAGCTTATTTTATTAATACGTCGGTAGCCATCGACTAAAATCATGTGTCTAAGAAAGGCAACAACAATTCTTACTGAAGAGCTCAATTGTTGTTGTCAGAGCGAAACACATCTGCACTATAGGTCGCAAAAACCTTCCAAACAAACAGTTTAATGTTAATAATTAATAATAATTTATTGTATTTTCATATAATTCCTTAAAGTTAAAACTTTGTATCGATACTTAAGAATTTTTATTTGTTTTAACCAATTTAAATATGTATATAGTATGTAGTCTAAAAAGAGAATCTTCTCTCAGCTTGATAAATAAACAAATAAACAAATCATCAAGCCATCATCCAACAGAACAGCGCCTTTCAATCATTTTTGAAAAGGCATAGCCATTAGCCAGTGATTTCAGGAAGGAATTTCTGAAAAAGAAAAAAAAATCATCGTGGAAGTGTGTCGCCAACATCGAAACGTGTTTAGTGTGAAAACAGTTTTGTTCGTCACACAATTTAAGCACCTGCTATCTTCATCTTTATCTTTTTGTGGTCATCCTTGTGTGCATCTGCACCATAAACACATAATATAAAGATGCCAAACCTCGGCTGTCATCCGGTTTGCCTACAAGCTAAAACACGCACACATAGAAAGCTGGGCCAAATTCACCATGCGAGTTTTGCACACATAGACAGTTGGCATTATTTCACCACCAAAATGGCGGGTATTTTGAAAATATCATGAGAGTGTTCAAAAAGTATAAAGAATGGATGAACGAATTATGAAGTGCTTGCCCGACCTTATGTGAGAATGTTTTTGTTGAGATATATTATTATTAAAAATTAGTTTAAAAGTGTCTATGTTTTTGTCCTATTCTTTCTTGAATTTTGTTGTACCTTTCAGGGTTGATGTAATGGCTCTCCCAAACCAACGCGGAACATTCGCTCTGCAGGGTGTATCACACACAATGATACAAAAAATGACAAATAAACAACGCTAAACAACAACAAAATATGCCGCCTCGTCGGCGAATGTGCCGCTTTTGCAAAACGTATTGTAATGCATGTTTTTTGATAATCTATATGGATCATTTTTGAAAATAAAATGTGGTTATTATTAATCATGTTAATCTTTTTTCACACGTTTGATAGTCGTAGCTTATTGTCCACAATTTTAAACATTGGATTGAGAATTGTAAATATTTGTATTTGGAAGACGGCCAATCTAAGTGATAAAGGCAAGACCACTTCAGCAAAAAGACACTTCACGACGCGATAAAGTATTAAGGCTGTCCCAAACTAACGCGGAACATTCGCTATGCAGGCCGAATCATTGATAATGCTAACAAAACTGCCAGATCTACAATGCTAATTACAACAAAACCTTGCGTCTGCGAATGTTTCGTGCCGCTTTCGTGTTGGTTAGGGACAGTCTTTATATATAAGTTTTAATTATATCGCACTTAGTCGACCTTGAACTTAATAAAATTCCAAAAGAATACGTGAGGAGTATAATTTCGCTCAACTGATGTGTAGCTCCATCATGTGTGATCTAGCCTTAAACGTGTACCCAAAAATGTATGCAAAATTATCATTTCATTGGCTAATTTCTTTTGATGAACAAAATCAAAGAAAAATACCAAAAACATAAATGATTAAGAAATCAAGTTAATCCATATACAAAAACCTTTGCGTAACAAGTTAAGGCTTAACAGCAAAGACCTATACTTTTTCCATATTGTATAAAAGTTGGAAATAAATATCTGTGCTAAAGACACCGCTTGCAAAAAAACACTTGGTATGTTTTTTGAAGTCAGGTTTCTTTAAAGGCCTTCCACAATAGCCCACTGAGTATTAATTCATGTCAAAAAAGTGGGAAACAAATCATGTAGAATAGTGTGGAAACAAAATATGAAAGTCCAGCCTACACAACCCGACATTCTATCCCACACGATTTGACATGTGTTAATACATGAATAATTTTATGAATGGGTCTAATTCTTTCCCACATTATATCACCCTTTTTTTAGGTTATGGTAATGAATTAATATAAGCAGGTATGGAAGCAAAATATGAAGTTATTTTTTTCCCACAAATTTGGCAGTCGCGTGGAATTCTTTCCCACTTTCAATTTGGCATGTATTAATACACAGTGGGCTAGTGTGGAAGGGATTTTAGCGAATCTTTAATATCGCACTTTTGCACTTCTAGCAAAAAAGTCTATGTAGTTAAGCCTTCAGCCGTAAAAAGTAGTAAAATTTAAAAGTACGCAATGTTTTATAAGTGTAATATCAAAGAACCCCAAAATTATAAGTGAAATTTGTTATTTCATGATTACTGAATTAAAATTGGTAGGTTTATATGGCAAGTTTTCTTCTATTACCTACCTTATTTCAAAATTTCGAAATAAAAACATTGACAAATAAGATAGCTAAGGAACTGTGATTAATCTTTGATATATAAAATTAAATTCCTTACCAAAATATACGGTTTTAAAGAATTGATAAAAAAAACCAAAACTAGCATTATTTCATTAAAAAAAAGTGCGGCTGCACCTTCAGAAAAAATATTTCAAACACATCCCAAATATAATAACTGTTAAAAATTCCCGTGTGGCCGTGGTGAATCCTAAAACGTCAAAAAATCGGTATTTGAATGCAATTCAATTTTTATTATTACTCGCTTTGGTTGTGTTTTTATAGACATTGAATTTTTAAACTCAAATTTAAGTGAAAAAGTGAAAGCTAATCGCATTCAAAATTGTTTTTCTTAAAACAAATAAAACTATTAATTTAATTTTTTTAAGAAAAAGTGGAACTAATTTTCTGTGGGACCGATTTCCCCATCAGATTATAAAAAGGAGTGCTCGCGCCTTTTCTTTTTTTTTTTTTTTTAGATTATATAATTAATTTTCAGGACTCAACAATGGGAGATAAAATCAGGATATCGCGGTGTGTATTAGGTTGTGCAACATTCAACCATACATTTTGTGCTCCTAGTGCCAGGTACCTAAGTTAAAAATATTTATTCCTTAAGAATTCATTTAGATGGATTTATATTTAAATAATTTTTTAAAACACAAAACTGGGACACCTGCATTGCAGTATTTAAGACTCAGAGCCGTTTAAATCATCCGATTAGAGCAAATATTTTAGAAGTTACAGCTTGGTGTATGTAGGTCTTATAAGAATTTCAAGAGAAAATCATACGAAATTCGCATAAGACCTACATAAACCAGGCTGTAACTTCGAAAATATTTGCTCTAATTTGGTGATTTAAACGGCTCTCAGTCTGAATTAAAGTATATAATTGCTGCCGTGAGCCATTCTTAATTCAATGAAAGACTTTCAAAAATGTTGTATAAAACCAATTTCATCATTCGACAATTTCATATTAGATGAAGAAATTAGTCCTATACGGACTTTTTTAAATATAATTTTTAAAACTCAAAACTAAGGTTATAAATACCTGACGCACATTAATTCAGACTCTGAGCCGTTTAAATCATCCGATTAGAGCAAATATTTTAGAAGTTACAGCTTGGTTTATGTAGGTCTTATAAGAATTTCAAGAGAAAATCATACGAAATTCGCATAAGACCTACATAAACCAGGCTGTAACTTCGAAAATATTTGCTCTAATCGGATGATTTAAACGGCTCTGAGTCTGAATTAATGTGCCAGTTATAGCTACCATTGAAAACCATCATTGAAAAAGTTAGCTGTTGATTTTGAGACCCTTCGAAAGTTTAACCATTGAATATTTGAATGCAGAAATATAGCTTACGACTTCAAAATTATTTCTCCTCCAAAAAAAATTCATTTGGACCCATATCTTCCCCAAAACGCAACTTTTAATTTTTTCAATGATCATTGGTAAGGTAGTGCATCATTGAAAAATTAAAAGTCATTTTATGAGAAAAATTGTGCTAAATTGAATTTTGTTTTGCCTATTAGCTTTAATTGTAATTAAGTCAATTAGCTTTACTTTGGCATCAAAATAATCATTAATTATTTTTTCTTCAAAATCTCTCAAAATTGACAATCAATATTTTCAATGGTGGTTTTCAATGATAGCTATAACTGGCCCCTAATATGAAATTTTCGTATGAGTTTCTCTTGAAATCCTAATAATTAACTTGTTTTAAACAGCAGGGAAATATGGCGGCAACGTTTGGATCTGCCTGTTTTACTCAAATCCCACAGAATTTGCGAAAATCATTTTTCGAAACAAATGTTCGCAAACTCACAGAGAAATCGCTTGACACAATGTGCTGTACCAGACATTAGACATTCCAATCAAGAGGATGTCATAATGGAATTCGCAGAGGAAGAATTTTTGAATAATGGAGATATTGTAATAGGTATTAAAATTGTTTTTGTTTTAAATAATAATTATTCAATAAATTGTTTAATGAAATGAAAATAATTAAATAGATCAAGAAGAACTTGTAATTGAAGAAGAAAAAGGGGATAGAATTTCTATCCAAGAAGAAGAAAAAGAAGAAGATGTAGAAAAAGCGGAAGAAGAAAAACCAGAAGAAGAAGAAGAAGAAGAAGTAGAAAACGAAGAAGTGGTAGAACATATAAATATTCCCGAAAATTTGTTTATTACTCAAGTAAGTGATGCGTTTACCGAAACGTCTGCATACCTTAGGAATAGAACTCCCAAAAAGGAATCATTGAGATGTAGGTTAAAAGTTGCTCAGAGCAATCTCCTTGCCCTCGAAAAAAGGAATAGTTATTTAGAAAACATATTGAGGGAAAAGGAACAGTTCATTTTGTTACTCGAGGAGCAAAATAGGAACTTAAAATTAAGTCAGGAGACTTCTAGGGATAGGTAAATTTGAAACAGAACTTAAGGAAAGTTTATCTGATGGCTTATACATCATTGTTTCAAATTTTAGGAAAAATTCAAAAACTTCGCCTAACGGCTTTAGGTATTCCAACGATATGAAGTTGTTGGCATTATCAATTAAATTTACTTCCTCAGTAACCTACAGGTTAATGAAAGAGATGTTAGGGCTGCCCTCTGAAACCACCCTCCGCTCATTTACATCCCATTGGCCGAATCAGCCTGGCAATATTGATTTCAATATCAAAAGCTTAGAGCTGAAGATGTGCCAGGTAACCGACGATTTATACAAATACTGTTCCATTTCTATGGACGACATGTCACTAAAGACTCATTTAGAGTACTATATGAAAAGTGACATAATAATAGGTTTTGAAGATTATGGTTCTGATGAGCACAGAACGGAATGGCCTTCTAATAACGTTTCAGTTATTATGGCCCAGGGCATTGCAAAAAGGTGGAAACACCCAATTGTATACTTTTTCGTTAAGTCATCTTGTCCATCTGACATGCTTAAGAACCTTTTGTGCAAAAGCATAATTGCTCTTCAAAAAGTGGGATTCAAACCAGTTCATTTTGTTTCTGACCAAGGATCGAATTTTCGGGGTCTTCACCGAAAACTTGGAATAACTAGAAACCAGCCATATTTTGAATTTGGACCAGAAAATGAAGAAAAGCAAAAAATTTTTTGTTTCTATGATGCTCCTCATTTGATTAAAAGCGCAAGAAATTGCCTTTTGAAAAATGATATATCCTTTGACACTTCAGGCGAATCTTTTACAGCCACGTGGAAGGATATTGTTCGAATCTACAATATAGATTCCAAAATTACTCCACGTTGTATCCCTAAGCTGACTAATGAACACATGTACCCGAACACATATCAGCGAATGAAAGTTCGATATGCCACCCAGGTTCTTAGCCATACTTTAGGCTCTGCTCTTTGTACATTTTATAGCTCAGGAAAGGGATCTGATACCATGAGAGGCACTGCAGAGTTCGCGTACTTCTTCAACGATTTGTTTGATATTTTTAATTCTTCCACTCGATCGTTTGGAAACAAGTATCAACCAAAATTTAGTTGCTCTGAAGACCAACTCACATTTCTGCAGAACGCAAAAAGGATCTTAAAATCCTTAAAAGTCATCGATTCCAAAGGCGAAAACATAACGAGCAAGTATTCTTTTATCAAGGGCTGGCTGCTTAACATAACGTCGCTTATATGCATGTGGGAGCAGCCGAAGACATGTAATTTCCAGTACATTCTTACAAGGCACTTGAATCAGGATTGCTTAGAGCATTTTTTCAGCCAGGTGCGAAGTTCGGATGGCAACAATAGAAGGATTTCAGCATATTCTTTTGTTACGATATTCCAGCAGCTATGGGGCCTTAAATATTTGAAGGTCGTAAAATATGGGAATTGCGAGCAATTAGATTTTGTGCAATTAGACAATTTTTTTAAACAAAATGCGTCTCCGCAGCCATGTTTGTCATTCGGCCAAGACCAAGAACATGACGCTGCTTTTACAGTCAATTCCACTGAAGAGACAAGTATAGCTAATTTCTTGCACGAAAATAGCTTTGCTTATGTTTGCGGTTGGGTGTACAATAAGTGCAGTAAAGTTCACACATGTGAATTGGATAGACCTATTTATAACAATTCCGAACCTGATATCAATTCAACTTTTATTGGTTTTAAGCAGTTCGATAACTGCAATCTAGTGGCAGCACCATCAAGTTTTGTAGAGTATGTTCGAGACATAGAAGAACAGTTTTGCAAAATATTTGGCCAAATTGCTCATGAAACTCAAGTTCTTCAAATACTTCTTGATGGTGTGAAACCAAAGTATAGCTATCATTGTTGTAGCAGTTTGCCACAAAATTTCATATTTAATTATTACATTAGGATTAGAATTCTCTTTGAATTAAGGTTTTGGAATAGGGAAAAAAATAAACCGTCTTTTAGAGAAAAATATCTTTGTGTGAGTCACCTTTAGGAAGCTATAGCAATCTTTTTACTGAGTAGGTATCATTATTTAAGGTTTGTATTCATTTTTAATAGGTTTCTGAATAGGTTTTTTAAAACAATTTTAGAAAAGTAGGTTTCGGGAATACGTTTTCTAAGACACATTTAGGAAAGTAGGTTTTCGTGGACAATTTTAGGAAAGTATGTTTCGGGAATAGGTTTTGTTGGACATTATTAGAAAAGCAGGTTTCGGAATAGGTTTTTTAGACTAATTTTAGGAAAGTAGGTTTCGGGAATAGGTTTTGTTAGACATTTTTAGGAAAGCATGTTTCGGAATAAGGTTTTTTAGACAATTTTAGGAATGTATAGGTTTCTCGAATAGGATTTTTAATACTTTTTTAGGAAAGCAGATGTCGGAATAGATTTTGTTTGAAAATTGAAGGAAAGCAGGATTATTCCATAAGCAAACAAAAAACTATTTTAATAATTTCTTATTCCAGGTTGGGTGCAATAGGCCTACAGGGGAAACCGAACACCCGAAAGAAAAAAAATCGGTTAACGCGCCAAAATGTATACCTCTTGTTTAAATACTATCTTCCATATTATATCTGTAGTTCTAGTAACTGAACAAAGTTGTTATGTTGGCAAAATAGTATTTATGGCAAAGGTGGTGTGGAAATGCATGAATAACTAGTTTTTAAAACATTGCTTTCGAAACATTTCTTTAGCAAATGTATACAAATTCAGCCCTATTCTGATTTCCAAACGGATTCAAAAAAAGGTATTCTTAATTTGAATTTCACAGTAGCCAATATCCAAACCTTTTATGCTTTCGAAATCCGAAAAGAGATTTATAAAAATCACCTAAGGATAAGTGGGATTTGGTATGCTTTGTAAGTCGATACCTATTGCAAAACATAATTTCTTACATTTTAAAATGATAACAATTTCAATTGAATTTCAAATGTCAATTCCGTTTTCATTTCGATAGATAAAAAAACTCACTAATTCCGCAAGTATTGAAAAGGAAAAGTATTTCAAAACCCCCAGAAAGGACTTAATGGAACTCAAATATTAATCGGACAATATACAGAAGCAGCACATGGGTAATGTACACATCGATATTTTAATAACTAAAAACATTAAATTAACTTAAAAAATACAATTTTAATAGATGCGATCGCGCATGTTCAACAGAAAAGCTCTACGACAATTATATGAAACTACACAATGCAGTTAAAACAATTTACTGTTCAAAATCTTTTTTGTATAATCAAATGGTAATAAATCATATTAAAAGAAAATATCTTTATACATAATGTTATTTATTTAATTCAATTTGAATGTTAATTTTAGTTGCAAAATTTTTGTATAACTACACCATCAGTTAAGCTTTTTAAATTTATATATATATTTTTGATTTATCTGAAGAATAAGTTAGTATTGTCAACACATAATTTAAGAAATGGAGGTGATTTCAGACTACTTTTTTTTACAAGTAGGTCGCAGAACATATTGATTCATAAATTGTTGCGGCCGTCCTGCCGGGGTCATCCATTGAAGGAGAGGCTTTAACTAAATGGAAAAAAAAAGATTGATTAAAAAAAAAATATGAACAAAATAAAATAAAATAAATACTTACCATCGCAATTTATGTCTTCTTTACGTGCTGCTGCTGTTGTTTGTAGTGTTGTTGGTGATGCGGAAAGCTGAAAGGAAAACAAAAAAAAGATAAATTGCAATTGGTCGCATTCGATATTAAAGATCCAAAGAATATTCGACAAAGAAAGATAGGAAAATTGGTTGCGTTCAGAAGCCTATGCGATAGCCTATCTATGTCCCGATCTACATTGCCCGATTTTTCCACGAAGATTTTTCCAGAAAGCGTGTGAAATGTACACACAGAACGATTTTTTCCATAAGATTTTTTCTTTTTCTTCTTCCTTCTTTTATTGCTGTGCTCTTCATTTTTCATAGATATTCACTCACACCATCAAACGAACGGCACACTGACACCGAACACACACAAAAAAACTGGAAAGGAGAAGAGAGAACATAAACAGACGGGAAAAATCGTTCGAGTTCTCTGGTACAAACGATTTGATCCCTACCTTGGGGAAATCTAAACATGGCCGCAGATTTCCATGGTTGGGTGGGTAATGGCCACACTGCAACAACATCCGCAGTGCCCTTGGGTGTGGTAAGTGTCCGTCCGCTTTTTCACCTTTTGTGAGTTCAGGCCTGATATGTGTTTTTGTTGCTGGTGAGGTTAAGTTTCGGGGGCAAGATCCCCCCCCATTCCGGCGAGCTAACTGCCGTGCTTCGCAAGCAGGCCGCGTCCCTCGGAACTTAGCATTCGTTTCCTTTTCCGAACACTTCCTTTTTTTTGGTTTCCTACCTATTCCTTTTTCTTACCCTACCTCCACACTAATTCCTTTACCTTCCCCTCCTCTTGCCTCGCAACAAATGTGGCGCCCAACGTGGGGCTTTTAGCTAATACTTTTTGTAGTCTACGTTTCGTGATAGTTCAACCAAACTTGCTATGAATTTTCAGGAATCGTATGTCTGCATCGAGAAGGTCACAGACGCACTCAGGTGTATTGCGACGATTTCTTGGAAGTTCATAGCGACTGCGGTTATTGAGTGTTTTATTTCTTCCTCCAAATGGACTGGAAGTAAGTTTTCGGATTCGTATGTCTTCACTTAGAAAGTCTCAGACATACTAAGGTGAACTGCGACGAATTCCGGAAATTTGCTGTCAGTTCACTTCTTTTTCTAAATCCTGTTTACCCTGTATCCCCTATCCCAAATTTCAACTATTTATCTCTAAATTTCATTTTCATTCCTCATGCCTTGTCTTCTTAGTTTTCGATTTGGAGATGGTGACCGTGTTCGACAAATAGTTGAAACAGCGCTGCACCATTCCAACCTTATCTTCTTTCTTCTTTTCTTTTCGGGTTTTAGCTCCTTTTTTTTTGCGTTTCGTTTCCCTCACCGTTTCAAGTCTTTTAACAAAGTCCCAAGAGACTGATTAGAATAGCGGGAACGGTGAGGTAAAACTACTTCTTGTCTATTGTGAATTCTCTTCTTACTGTACTTCCCTTTTTACATCACCGCTTCAAGGAATTTAATTAAGTCCGTCTGATGTCAATTTTTTTAAAGATGCTATTAGTAAGGTCGTACCATGTCGAAAAGAAACCACTGTAGACGCCACTTGAAGCACTCCGTACCTTTATGAAAACTAAATCCTAAACTACGTCTTAAAATATATAGTTTTTCGAGGGAAAGAATCATTCATTTCCTTTTTGTTAGTAAAAATCACACTTATTTTCAAGTGAAAATGTTCATTATTGTGAAATAATTGTTAAATTTTCGATTTCGTCGTAGATCTTTTTGTTAAACGAATTTTCTTCAAAGAAAAACTTCTTAGTTTTGATTTGAAAACAAAGTTAAATTTATTAATCTTCGAAAATTTTCTTATACTTATATTAATCTAACTTATTTATTATATACTTGTTTATCAAGACAATATTTTTTTTGTTTATTTTTGTTGAAAAAAACTTTTCAATGTTTTTTTCTTACAGCTTTTGAAATCAGTTTTCTAAAAATAGTTTTAGAAATTTTTTTGTTGTTTAACTTATTTTGCTTTTGCGTTATTTATTCTTTTTCTTTAAAGAAACTTTACGTTTCATAAGCAAATTATAAGTTATCATTAGTTTTCGTTAATTTTTTTGTTTTCTTGTTTTGACAAGTTAATTTTGTAAAGTTTTCTTGCATTATTAAGTTATTTTTCTGGTACAGAAAAAAATACTTTAATTGTGATAGAAAACAATTTTTTGTTTAGAAGATACCGATACTAGGTTTTCTAAAATAACGTTTTTAGAATTATTTTTGGTATAAGGCTATCTTAGATTTTGTTTTACGTTACTAGTTTTCGTAATTGTATTTAAGTTACTTTTGTTTCAATTACTTATTTCAATTGATTTCATTATCAACTGGTTTTTTTTGTTCTAAGTAATAAAATTTTCGTAAGAAACATTTCTTGTTTTTACATACTGTTTCTTTGTTGCTTCTACTTTGAATTATTTCATTATAATTTTGTTAGTTTTTTTTTTCAAATATAATTTTGGAAATTGCTTTACCAGTTCAGATTATTTATTAAAGTTTTCTACAAGTTTTTCAAATGTTAATAATATTACAAGTTTCAGTTCTAAGATAATATTGCACTGAACTTGAATTAAGAAAACCTTTCTTTGAGAAACTCACCATATTGATAATCGTTTTTGATTTTTGTTATTAACTCGCCTTCGTTTTCCGATAATTGTGAAGATGGCTTATTCCAGCAGAGAGGAGGAGGAACGTATCAATCGCATAATACGTAATGCTGAAATTAATGAAATTAATGAAGAAAATAGATTAACTAGATCAGTAAGTCAAGGTTTAGATAGTACTACTAGACAGAAAGTCATGTATTCTCCTCTCATTTCGGATAGACAGCTCCGAGCCGAATCGAACCAACCCGCTAGGTCAGGTGGTCCTCTTACCGATAACGATAACTACAGCCATATCGAGTCCGTCTCTCCTCCCTCTTTTAGTCAACTTAGTGGTATGGGAGCAGCGAGTTTGCCTCTCAGGGAAAGTACCGATTCGATAAATGAAACTATCCGACAAGTGACAGGAAGGGTACCTGACACCACCAATAGGCCTCTTTCAGGAAACTCCGTTGGTTTCGGGGGCTCTAGGGATATTCTAGATAGTTTAGCTCAGAGACCTCCTCCCCCTGTAAAGAAAGTAAAAGACAAAAGAGTAATACCTGAGGACTTGAAAGCCTACATAAACTTGGCCCTGGTTGAAGGTTTGTCTACCACCCGGCAAGTTATTCAAAGGGAACTGTCAACTACCTTAAAAGAAGAGATCCAAAGTCAACTTAGTGGATTTTTGAGGGAGTTGAAATTAGGTAGGCCGTCTCCGATTTCCACCGAGCAAGTACCAAAACCACCCGCTCCAGTGTATAATTTTCCACCACCAAATCTTCCACCACCGAACTATCCACCTCAGCGACATAGAACACGAGAACCCTTTCGTCAAAGCCAGGATGGGTTAAACCAGCCTGACTATCGGCAAGATGCTTGTTTTGGACCTGAGAGAGCTTCAATGAATCCGGACTTCCAAGATTACCAAGTTGGTTATCCACCACCCTGGTGGACTTCTGGTTTTAAGGCTCCGATCAAGATCGATCACTGGAATATTCCTTTTGATGGAAAACCCGGTACTTTATCGGTGGAAAATTTCGTTTTGCGAATAGAGACCCTCCAGGCCGACTATAGGTGTGCGTGGTCCATAATATTGCGGGACTTTCACCTTTTAATGAAGGGAAACGCCAACGATTGGTACTGGCAATTCCTTAGAACGCATTATAAGCCCGACTGGTCCACTCTTCGAGAAGCACTGATGCGTCAGTTCAAAAACACTGGCTCCGATTATGATATAATGCGAGAGATAATGGAGCGTAAACAGGGTTCCTCGGAAGACATTGACGACTTCTTGGCCGCGGTCAGCAAAATAAAATCCCAACTGAGGATAACAATTCCGGAAGTGGAATTGGTGAAAATCCTGAAGAAAAGCCTGAATGACAGATTGGTTCAACTGGTATATCCTATGCCAATTTATTCCTTGGATCAACTGAGGAACGCGTGCAAAGACGTTGAATCCGCCTTTCCAAAGAAGGAAAAAGATTTTCAAAAATCATTTTTTAAGCCATCCGTCAAATATTCAGCAAATGAAATAGAATACGATGAGACGTTGCAGCACCCTGACGAACAATTAGCAGCTTACCAGTTTGGTGGAGCTCGTTCAAAACTTCCTCCACGGAAATACGCTGACCCGTCTAAGTTAGTATGCTGGAATTGCAAAGTACAGGGTCACACCTATTTTGACTGTGAGTCTGACGTCCGCAATCTGTTTTGTTTCAAGTGCGGATTGGCAGACGTAAAAACACCACAGTGCACTCGATGCAACCCGGGAAACCAAACCTGGGACGCGAAAGCTTCGGGGGAATCGCGTCCGAGCCAAAACCAGAACCCGAAGTAAATTCAAAAGTTGAGTTCAATCCTCCAATAAAAAGGGTTGAATGTCCTCTTAAGGAAGAGGGACAAAATCAAATTACTATACTGAAAAGAAACCCAACTGAAAATAAAAATGAAGAAAAAAATACAAAACCAACATTTTCACATATAAAACCTCTGCATATTAGAATTACAGAATATAATCAAGCACGTAATAGAATTTTTGACAGCGCGATTTATAAACCGTCTAAAAAAATCCTTAAAGCCCGAGGAAGATACAAGGCAAGAAAAGACACAAGAAAAAGAATTTCCTCTTCTGTAGTAGACTTAGCATCTGACCCGAGACCCTATGCGAAAATTAAATTAGGTAACAAAGATGTTTTAGGTTTGCTAGATAGCGGGGCCAGTGTAAGCATTCTCGGCAAAAATTGCTTACAGCTGGTCAAGGAGCTAGAACTCTCTATAGCTGCGTACAGATCCGGTGTTAAGACTGCTGACGGAAAAAGTCAAGCGATAGTGGGGAAAGTAGAGGCGAGAATAACATATAAAGACAGAGAAGCGTTTATAAACTTTTTCCTCGTTCCCAGTTTAGACCAGGAGATCTACCTCGGGGTAGACTTCTGGAGAGTTTTCAACTTAGCACCGAACGTTATCAATGCAATTTCGTTGACTGAAGCTTCAGATGTTTCGAACGCTCATCAGCTGAGCAAAGACCAACAGGCTCAGTTAGATTCAGTAAGGGATAAATTTCTTTGCTTCGACCGTGATGGTCTGGGAAAGACGATGCTCATGGAACATGTCATTGATACTGGAGATGCACTCCCTGTGAAACAGCGTCACTACCCTGTCTCTCCAGCGATACAAACCATTTTGTATGAAGAGTTAGATCGGATGTTGAGCCTCGGCGTTATCGAAGAGAGTGAAAGTCCCTGGTGCTCACCAGTAGTGCTCTTGCGGAAACCAGGCAAAAATCGACTTTGCCTGGATTCTCGCAAGGTGAATGCACTGACTAAGAAGAATGCTAATCCTCTTCCACATATCGAGGGGCTCACCAGCCGACTACCGGATACGTACTACATTAGTAGTATTGATCTTAAAGAAGCATTCTGGCAAATTCCACTGGAGAAACAGAGTAGGGAAAAGACTGCCTTTGCGGTACCGGGAAGACCCTTGTACCAATTCACGGTCATGCCTTTTGGGTTGTGTAATGCTGCTCAAAGGTTGTGCCAGTTAATGGACAAGGTAATTCCTGCACGACTTAGGGATCGCGTCTTCGTATACCTTGACGATTTGTTAGTCATGGCACCGGATTTCCAAACGCATATAGCCCTGTTGAACGAAGTAGCCGACTGCTTGCGTAAAGCAAACCTCACCATCAACATGAAGAAATCCAAGTTTTGCTTCAAAGAGCTTAAATATTTGGGCTTCATTGTTGGTGGTGGGAACCTTAAAACCGATCCTCCTAAGGTGGAAGCTATTGTTGACTTCCCAGTACCCAAAACCGCAAGGCAAGTTAGACGGTTGCTTGGTTTAGCAAGGTGGTATAGGAAGTTCATCAAGGATTTTTCTAGCCTGACTGCCCCCCTGACTGACCTGCTGAAAAAGCGAAATGAAAAGTTTAAGATGACAGATGAAGCGATGAGAGCGTTCGAGGATTTGAAGCAGACGTTGATCAAGGCACCGGTTCTTACGCATCCCGATTTTTCAAAACGTTTTTACATCCAGTGTGATGCTTCGGATGCGGGAATCGGTGCGGTGTTATTTCAGAAGAATGCAGACGATGAAGAGGCTCCTATCTCATTCTTCTCACAGAAGTTCAATAAAAGTCAGAGAAACTATAGTGTTACCGAGAAGGAGTGTATGGCTGCGGTGACGGCTGTACAAAAGTTCAGGCCGTATGTCGAAGGCATGGACTTTACTGTAATTACGGATCACTCTAGTCTCCGCTGGCTAATGACTATGAAGGATTTGAGCGGTAAGTTAGCCAGATGGAGTTTGCTCTTACAGTCGTATGTCTTCGACATACAACATCGAAAGGGCAGCCTGAATGTTGTACCGGATACTCTTTCTCGGGTGCACGTAGATTCTCTGACCATAGAAGAAGTTGCCCCACTTATCGACTTAGAATCCCCTGAATTTCGCTCAGATGAGTATGTGAGCTTGATAAAAACTATAAATGATCATTCTGAGGAACTCCCTGATCTTAAGATCGAAGATAATTTTGTGTATAAGCGTGCTTTTAGAAGTGTAGGTGATGAACCAATGCAAGAGCATACTTGGCTTTTATGGGTTCCGTCTGGTCTTACCGAAGACATAATTAAAAAATCCCATAACCCCCCAAAAGTAGCCCACGGAGGGATTGCTAAGACCCTACATAGAATAAGACAAAATTTCCATTGGCCAAACATGACCGTTCAAGTGCGCGAGTATGTCACTAACTGTTCTATATGTAAAGAATGTAAAGCGTCCAATCAAGTCTCACGTCCTCCTATTGTCCATTCATACTGTTCTGAACGTCCGTTCGAAAAACTGTACATAGATTTTTTAGGTCCTTATCCCCGATCGAAATCGGGAAGTGCGTATGTTTTTGTTGTGCTAGACCATATGTCTAAATTTGTGTTTTTAAAAGCTCTAAAAAACGCTAACACGGTAAGTGTCATAAAGTTCATGCAACAAGAGGTGTTTAGCATGTTCGGTGTGCCACGTATAATTCATTCCGACAACGGGAAGCAATTCCTTGCGAAGGAATTCCAAAACGTATTGCAAAAATACGGAATTCGACACTTTAGGACCGCGAACTACGCACCTCAATCAAATGCATCGGAGCGAGTCAACCGCACGTTGTTGGCAGCAATCCGTTCTTATCTCAAGACAGACCAACGAGACTGGGATTACCATCTGAACGACATTGCTTGTGCCTTGAGAAGTGCAGTTCATAGCTCTCCCGGCGTATCTCCTTACTTTGCTTTGTTCGGAACGAACATGATAATGCACGGTAGCAGTTATGAACTGGCACAAAAGTTAAGTGCGGTTGACGATAGCGAACTGTTGATTCTCCCTCGCCGTGATCGTTTGGAATGCATTCGCAAAAGAATTCGCGAAAATATTCTTAAATCCAATGAACGATCAGCAAAAACATATAACACCCGCACAAGAAATGCTCGATACCGGCCCGGGCAGGAAGTCTATCGAAAGAACTTTATTTTAAGCGATTCGTCCAAAAACCTTTCTGCAAAATTATGTCCTAAATACGTAAAGTGTCGTGTAATCAAACAAGTAGGACGCCAAATGTATGAACTGGAGAATCTATCTGGTAAAAAGATTGGCATATTTCATGCCAAAGATTTAAGGCAATGAATAAAACTTTATTCGAAAGAGTACGCATTGAAAACCGCTTAACCAAATTTGTACTTTGAAAACCTTATCACTTGCACATCACTTTTGAATCAACTATTCTTCGTTTAGTCCGTCCCCATAACTACCAAAAAGTTGTTTAATAACCCATAGATATATGACAATGCACTGAACACTGAAATCACCTAGTACCTGAAACATGATTATCCTCTGCATGTAAACAATATTCTTGTTAATTTTTGTTAAGTATTTATTGCATGAAAGTCGGTGTTATTTATTAAAAACTGTAGTTGTTTATTTATTGACGCTATTTCTCTTTATTATTTATATACTATTTATTTATCAAAATCTATTTATTTATTACTTACTTACTAATATAATTATGCAATATAACATCTGTGATATTAATAGTAAGCATCCGAAATGATTTAAAACTACTGTGATATTTATAATTTAGTTAGTAAGTAGGTATATACTGTGATATTCTTTTTATTTATTTAATTTGCATGCTAACTTATTTTACTTTCTTTTATTTATTTATTTATTAATTCAAAAGTTTTATATTGATTTATTTATTAACTAATTTGTTTTATTTATTAACTAACTTAATTTATCTACCTATATATTTTTTGATACTTTATTTCGACTAAACTAACAATCGCAAACGCTCACCGGAGAGATTCTTCTTAAGATATGCTGCTTTGGGTATGTGAAGATGTAGGGGGTTGCAGATGGTGGCCGGTGCTGATGCCGATGTTTTGTATCGAAATTATAGTTTCCTCAACATGAATGTAACCTATCTGAAATAGAAAGAAAACAATTTGTACAAAACAAAATACCTTCAAAAAAGATAACTACCCACCTTTGTCAGAGTATATCATTGTTCGAATCTGTTTCAGATCTGTTTCCCTCTGTCAGTCAGGTGAAATTAAATTGACAATGACTCAATGAAAAGGTAAATGTACATATATGTGTTTCAGATCTACTCCTTTATAAAATCCGGAACAGAAAAACTCTCCAACATTACTCGGCACAGCCAATCGATTTATTTTGGAAGAAGTGGAGTCAAATGAACACCCACGAACACCCCATTAAAAATACTTGAGCAAACATGGAAAATCCCCAAACTGCATGCCACAGGTCATTCATTGCAGCGTATGGAATAATTTCTACGCTATCCGCTTCCAATTTGTGAGATGAAATTCTGTTTTGCAGAACATTTCTCCTATATAAATGGTGACAGGTCATTTCCGATAAAAAAATTCAATGTTTGTATAGGTTTATAGATTTTCCACGTTGGCATATATATTCCTTTTGATTTCTCCGGCTACCCCAAAATCCTAAGCGACTGGTAAAAAGAAAAAAAAACATTATAAACAAATATTGTTTCGTGCTGATATTATGTAGGTACTTACCTGTTTTTGTTACATGGCGTCCCACGCCAACAACGGGATTTGCTTGGCCCTGGCCGTATATAGTTTGCCCGGCGTCCTATCATGGGTTGACTCCCCACCTCACTTCCTAGGTAGGCAAGAGGAATCCCAGCGTCCTTTTTTTTTGTCCGTCTGTCGGAGTGTATCCGACGAACGAACAAAATTTGTTGCGGCCGTCCTGCCGGGGTCATCCATTGAAGGAGAGGCTTTAACTAAATGGAAAAAAAGATTGATTAAAAAAAAAAATATGAACAAAATAAAATAAAATAAATACTTACCATCGCAATTTATGTCTTCTTTACGTGCTGCTGCTGTTGTTTGTAGTGTTGTTGGTGATGCGGAAAGCTGAAAGGAAAACAAAAAAAGATAAATTGCAATTGGTCGCATTCGATATTAAAGATCCAAAGAATATTCGACAAAGAAAGATAGGAAAATTGGTTGCGTTCAGAAGCCTATGCGATAGCCTATCTATGTCCCGATCTACATTGCCCGATTTTTCCACGAAGATTTTTCCAGAAAGCGTGTGAAATGTACACACAGAACGATTTTTTCCATAAGATTTTTTCTTTTTCTTCTTCCTTCTTTTATTGCTGTGCTCTTCATTTTTCATAGATATTCACTCACACCATCAAACGAACGGCACACTGACACCGAACACACACAAAAAGCTGGAAAGGAGAAGAGAGAACATAAACAGACGGGAAAAATCGTTCGAGTTCTCTGGTACAAACGATTTGATCCCTACCATTTTTTCCATAAGATTTTTTCTTTTTCTTCTTCCTTCTTTTATTGCTGTGCTCTTCATTTTTCATAGATATTCACTCACACCATCAAACGAACGGCACACTGACACCGAACACACACAAAAAAACTGGAAAGGAGAAGAGAGAACATAAACAGACGGGAAAAATCGTTCGAGTTCTCTGGTACAAACGATTTGATCCCTACCCCTCACTTTTCACTCCCTTCACTAACGAACAAAAGATCGGCACTGGAGGAATCGTTCAATGTGGTTCGGGACTATGATAAACTATAGTGGGTTTACATGTAGCTGCATTTGAAGTATGCGAAGAATATGGGATGCCAAATACAAAATGTATATTGGTTAGATAGAGAGAAAAGATCAAAATGTAGATGAACTTCATTTCGGCAGTATAGGAAAGTGCCATAAAGCAGAGATCTTCTTGATGGTTCTCTTTCACTCACTCGGATATTTATATACATCTGTCCCGCTCCACTTTTTGCACTAGCAGCATTAGTATCCATATTAGGTAGGTTTGGTAGGTTTTAGGTAGAATGGTTGTTATTGACATTTGACATGGGGATACAAATACATACCAACATTTCTATCATCAGATGTGTGTTTACGTGGGTTTCCGATGCAGCTGATTAAAATGATCATCAATGAAATCAAATAAATTATTAGTGAAAATGTCAATTTCAAAGCTGGAGTTTTTCACCAAACGTAATCGGTTCTATAAACGTCAAATTGTTCCTTCGGTTTATTAATCTGTACTATACTGCAGTAATATGGTATAGCCGGGAAAAGATACCGAAAATTAATGTAGACTTGTGGTGTTTTCACCTATGTTTTGGTGTGGTGAATTTTGGGTATGGTGGAATGGATCGGTTTCAAGGGCGTTGGTTGTTTGAGGTTGGTCGTTTTATGGAATATAAGTACAGAATAATTTGCCGATAAGCAAACTGGGTGCGACAAAACTTCACCTTAAACCATATGTGCACGTGTGATTAAGGCATGAGTACTGCCATCTATCCAAGAGTAGTAATACTATGAAAGGACTTTTGGAAAACGGTGATGCGGTTACATTTTTTCGGAATGTCAATTCATGAAGCGAATTGAGATCTCCCACTACATTGACACATACAGAGAAAAAAATATTAAACTAAAAGAAAACTAGCGGGCATATTTCACCGTATGACCTTAGGTGTGTGAGGGGAAATTTCATAGAAAAGAAGTGGCATGTTCAAAGCAACGAATTTGGTTGGGATAAAGCGAAACGTCATAAATGAACATATCCAAGGGTGAATAGTGGACACGAGCAGACGTGAAATTATATTTGAGTTCGGCTTACACCTAAACGTTTTTTTTTTTGATGAAACGTATTAAATAGTTTTAAATGTAAGAAATAAGTGCCGGTTGAGATTTAATATTTCTGTGAAAATTAAAGCCAGGTTATAATCGTCTTTTTTTTCATATTGTAGAAATACTTACTTGTGCAAGTCCGATATATTCGCTAAAATAATCACCCGAGCCAATCATTTTTTTTATTAGCGATAAAAACTAGTGAGGTGAGTTTTGTGTCAGAAAACGAAATTTTTAATGAGGAAATAAGTGCTTACACGAAAATTTTCTACAGGCTAGCTTTTCATCTCGACATTTCTTTGGCGGTTCCAGCTGGCCAGCAGAGCGCTGGACCGCCACACAAATTTATTTTCATGCAGTATTGTTGGCCATACCTATAACTCGTGCTTTTTCTGGAGGAGAATTCTTGCTGTGAAGAACCGAAAACCATAACGTTCATGTGCCGTTATTGGTGTATCCTGTATTTTGTGGTTGATACTTCCTTATCCTTACTTCTGGTGGTCTATAATCCCATCTATCTTCGAAAAACTGGCATTCCGAACAACATAAATTGGTATCCCAAAGAAGCTGTTTTTTTTTGAAATCCTGGACCAAGCGGTATTGGATTGTGGATTAATTATCCAGAACGCCCTCTCATCTAGGGCAACAGGTGAACCTATCAAGAATTTAAAGAAAAGTTAAATTTTAAGAAAACTTGAAAAATTGAAAACTTAAGCTTCAAATTAAGCAATTACCTTAATGGTCATAAAAAGTATATTACTTAAGATAAAGGACTTCCCAAGTCCGTTTAATTCCTGTAATTTTTGTTCCTGATTGCTGGTTCGTTCCAGTATAACGTTTATTTTGCTGTAAATTTCCGAGACGTGAAGTTTTATTTAATCAAACAGATTTTTTTCTTTTTTTGCTATAGTATTATATTCCTTTTTTTTATATTAATTTTCATATTCAATTCGGTATTATAATCAATTTTCTTATATTATTATATTATATTATTTATTATTTTCCAAAGTTTGATTTTTTTTATATATTTATTAAATTTCCTTTTGTAAGTGAATGGGATTATTTTTCAGGGTCTATCAATTGTGTTACTCTTATTTCGATATTTTATTCCTTTTGCGATAAAAACCACCTCTAAAGAGCTCTTAGTAGGTAGGGTACTGTTTTATGGCATCTATGTGTCTTTTCCATCAGAGTTTAATGATAGCCCTTTTGAAAAAAAACATCTATCTCACGTTGCTTAGTATCGTCTATGTTCCTTTTTTTTTGCTAGCTGTAAAACCAACAAGAAAAGTCAATTTTCAAAATTAGTTTTCATTTATATATTTGTATAATAGTAAAAGTTTAAATTCAAATTTAAAAATATTTCTAATAATCAAAAGTTTGAACTTCAATAAACTTCATGCAAAGTCTCGTTTTGATGAAATCATGGTTTTTTTCTTTTGGTTTCTTAAGAGAAATCATGTGGTGCTAAATTTGAACTACCAGGGGTGTGGATAGTAGCAAAGCTACTGCAGTGAAGATGGTATGACCGGAACGTAGTCATTGCCAATAAAGTTGGGTTGGGTGGGTTAGGCCATACTGCGTTTACACCAGCAGTACCTTGAAGTGGTGATCGTCGGTCCGCAGTCTTATCCTTTTGTTTGATTTTTTTTCAGGCCTGATTTGTGTTTATTTGTTCGCAGGCTAGGTTAAAGTTTCGGGGGCAAGATCCCCCCCCATTCCGGCGAGCTAATGTCGAGCATCGCAAGCAGGCCGCGTTCCCCGGAACTTACCACTCTAACCATTTTCTGATCGCTTCCTTTTTCAATTTCCTAACCTTTCCTTATTTTTCCTACCCTACCAACTCACAAACCATCCAATGATTCCTCTTGCCTCGCAACAAAATGTTTTAAATTATTCAATAACTTGCCATTTGTCTTAAAGTCAGAAAATAATGTTATTGTTTTTTAAAAGAAAATGATATTATATGCAAAAATGAATAACTTTGTATTCTTTTAATTAGTTTTAAGTTAAAATTTGTAATAAATAGTTCAAGCTACATATGTATGTAAATAAAGAATCAAATCAAACAAAAATTTATCTGAAGTTTTGTATAATACGCGCTGTACAATTGTCATTTTGTATTGGTATTGTTTCGAGTAACGCACGCATTAAGGTACCCTTCAAGAGTGGTGCTCCATCGAATGGCACTCCATTAAGATCTTCATCGACTTTCTCGTCACCTGACATTGGTGCTTTATGTATGGAACTTCTTCTTTTTTTTTTCTTCTTTTGGCTATAAAAATACAATAGCAGTTCATTTTAAAGACTATTTTAATATAATGTAGTTATAAATAACCGGAGGTAAACCTACAAATATTGCTTTGTTTCAACAGAAAATCCTTTTCATACATTGTCCATTCTTCGTTGCTCCGCTTAGAGTATGTTCAGTCATCAGGCAAGCACCAAAGTAAACATACGTATTTCTTGGACAGTAGTACCTTGGGTCCGCATATCAAATGTGGAGTACAGTTGGCCAAGAGAAATCGTTGGAAAAAGTCTGGAATGAAAAAAATATATTTAACTTCTGCTTATGTCTCTGAAAAATTCCAATTTTGCCGGTAGTTCTTGAATCAACTCAATTTGGAGTTTTAACGTAACATACATATTTCGCGAAACAAAATTTAAAATAATATACAAGTTCACCTTGAGTAAAATTCAATTAAAAACAAAATATTTAAAGGGTTTTCGTATGGTGGGGAAGAGAAGAGGAAGAAAAATAAAAATAGTTTTTAAGCGGCATTGTGAACCGTGTATTTCAAGGAAAATTTTAAAATTAAATATTTTCGATTTTGAACAGAGTTGAATGAAATTATAAAACTCATTTAAAAACATTACAAAAAAAATTTACTACCATGGTGCAAAAAAAATTATTTTCAGAGTTGATGATATGAGAAGTTATTATTGTTATTATTGTACTATTTGTACTAGAATGTCAGCTTATTAGGCTTGACCATTCTTTATTCCGTCAATTTCATTGAATTTTTGAATAAAGGCGCTACCACCAATTGTTTGGCTGGAGATATAGTTATTTCGTACTTTTGCACTCATCAGTCTCTTTTTTGTGGTGCTGAGCTTTAATCCAATTTTATTTGAAAAACTTTTTATGCACACCATAGAAAAATGGAGGCGGAACAAGACAACATACTTAAAGGCACTTATAAAAATGCTGAATGCTCCAAATGCATTTGATAAACAAATAACACATCCCGACCTGTGACGTCACTGGTCTAAGGCGGTGGAGCCCTTAGTGCACACGACTGCTAAGACTGAGCAAATCTGATATGCGTGGGTTCGAATCCTATGGTGTGCATACAAAGTTTTCCAAATAAAATTGGATTAAAGCTCAGCACCACAAAAAGGAGACTGATGAGTGCAAAAGTGACAAAGCACGAAATAGCTATTATCTCCAGCCAAACAATTGGTGGTAGCGAATTTAAGTTGTTGTTGTTGTTCAAAAATTCAACGATATGAGAAGTTGTTTATTTCTGTGGTCAAAGTCTGTAAGTATCTTCATACTTTTTGTATGATTTGTATTTCAAATGTTATACTTGGAAAATAAGGACATACTTTTTTTTACCACCTACATATATATGGTAGATATTTTTTTCTTCGAAAAGGACAATGGACAAATCTGGCCCAGCACCAATGAAAACGGCATTAATATCGTATATGGGTACATATTTATGCATTCATTATCCGTTAACCGTTTCTCCAAATTCGCTCTGTGTCAGAAGTTATTTAATCTTAATAATATTATAAATGTGAATGAAGATAGGCTAATTATTTATTTTCAAAAATGTTTAAAAGTGTAACAAAAAAAAAAAACAATTTAAATGCAAAAAATAGGGTTTTGATGAAAATGGTTAAACTATACGCAATAGTTTAGACTATGAGATGGACATTAGTTAATGGAGATCCTTTATATAGACTATATATGTACAATCGTCACCCGCTTCGTGTGTTTTAAAACTCTTAACTCTTTTTTTGCTTCGTTGGTTTGCTTTGTTGTCAACATTTTCTTGGTGGGCGGCCTAACTAAATTTAGTCCACCGAAGGTACTGATGTCTAAGAAAAACACATTAAAAAAGTTTGACATTTGTAAAAAAACATATTTCCTTTGTGTTTTTTATTATGTATGTACATAAATCATTCAAAAAGTATGCGATATATGTTCTTCAAACTAAAAATATAAAATTAAATATTTTCAATACTCAAAAAAAGATAAGGGAAGAATACAACTTTTTTTCACCATCCATATGGCAAATAATTTTATCCTGGACAATTTGGTAAATATTGACAATACCGAGTTTTGTTTAATTTGCCTTAACAAACATAATGCAATTTTTTCTCGAAGTACACGCTTTACTTCTTTTCATAATTTAAATAATTTTTTTTCGGCACCTTTATGGCAAAAGGGTTTTATCCGCAAACTGAATTTATGCGTATTTTGAGTGAAAGAAAAATAGGCACTCAATTGACAACATTGTGTATCCGGAAGCCTTAAAAACACAAATTAAAATATTATGTCTACCAGAAATATGTATGCGTATAAACTTTTTGTTAATATACTGGTAGAACTTGGGGGGTTTTATTTGGCAGGGGTGAAATGATTGCGATGTAAATTTGTGGAGCAAGAGCTTGGAACATGGGAATGAACTAAAGTTTTGTTTCAACATCTAAAATAGTGAAAATAGAAATAGAAAATGTAAAAATAAAAAGGATTTATTTAAATTGGTGAACCTATACTTAATAGGTTGGACTAACATATTGATATATGTATGTTAATGGAAATGCTTTATCGGTAAAACTTAGCACAGTGACATTGGTAAAATTCTGAAATGTTTTGTTTTCATAATGCATTCAGGACTTTCTTCCAAAAGTGTTTGTAGGACAACATTATACTGTGGCCACTTTCTGGGTATGAGAAGTTGTTTAGTGACAACATTGTGTATCCGGAAGCTTTAAAATAAAAACAAATTAAAATATTATGCCTACTTTTATGCAAACATCAAAAAAGTCTATTTTTGAAAACTTTTTCCGTGAGTGAACATCCAACTCTTTATTCATATAGTATAAACTTTTTGTTAATATATTGGTAAAAATTGGGTTAGAATTTCTCTGGTCAAAACCTAGAAGTAAGTATCTTCATACTTTTTGTATGATTTGTATTGCAATGGTTATACATACTTAAGAAAAAGGAAATACTTTTTTACAATTTGTATTTTAGTTAAATACTGACGATTCCGAGTTTTATTTAAGTTTGCCTAAAAAAGTGGAAGATAGCATTTTTTTTAAAACCCCTTATTACCGTTATTGATTTACGTTCTTTTTAATGATTTAAATAACTAAGGAAATACTTTTTTGCACCACCCATATGGAAAATAGTTTTTTCCGCAAATAGAATTCATGCGTATTTTGAGTGAAAGAGAAAAAGGAACTAAATTAGTGACAACATTAGGTATCTGGAAACTTTAAAATTAAAACAAATTGAATTATGCAAACATCAAAAAATTTCTTTTTTTGAAAACTTGGTTCGTGAGAGAACATGAAATACTTAATTTGGAAGACATATATAAACGTTTTTTTAATAATATACTAGAAATTGCGGTTAGCCTTATTGAGCACAGTTTTGTATATCTATAGTCAAATTATCATTCTATAAACTATGCGAAGCAACGCGAGCACGGGACGGCTAGTTTGAATTAAAATGAGTTTTAGGGTCACAATTTCCTATTTCCTTAGTTTTTCATTAATATTTTGTGTATTTTTCGTTCGATTAAAGCCATTTTTTGGTATTATGTTATTTAAACCCATGAAACCCATGAATTTTGTCAGATTTTTAAAATTATATTTAGGGATCGCAAGCATCAAAAAAAGGCTCTATCTATCAAGGCTCTCCCAACTAATGCGGAACATTCGTTGCGGCCAAGAAACATTCGCATGTCAAAATTTATTTACATGGTCATATATGTACATATGAGAGTGCCCACACCAACTCGGCGGAGAAACATATGAATTAGTTTTGACTGACGAATGTTTCTCATTGGTTTGGGAGAGCCTTCATTCTTTTTTAAAAAAGCGCAATGAAATTTAAAATAGGTGACTGAGTTAAAAATCCTTTAGTATCATAAAAAGCAAAACAAAAATGTTCTATTTTTTGTTTATATTTTTATTTGTATCTATTTAGGAATCAGTCAGTAATAATTGTACAACCATTTTCTTCGTAACTAAACTAGAAATAACCCAAAAACATTTTCAACCCGTAATAGTATATATGGTTTATATAAAGTAAAGTAAGTTGTGGGTTGTTTTGTCTAACTATTACGAATTGCAATTTAAAACCTTGAAAATAACACCCATTTTTATACCGATAAATGATAAATGACAAATGAGATACAAATTGATATTTGTTTCTTGTTTTCCAGAGATAATTTTAACATCAAAACTATTGTTAAAAAACCAATATTTGTATTTTTTACATATTAAATAGTCCAAAAAATGCCTTCTGCATAAAATTGATGCTTGCGACCCTTAAACATAATTTAAGACATATGAAAAAATGCAGGTAATGTCTCATGAGTTCAAAGAACTTTATTCCAAAAATGGCTTAAATCGAACTTAGAATAAAGGGAATTGTGACTAATTTAATTCGAAAATTAAATAACTTCTGTCACACAGCGAATTTGGACAAACGGTTAACGGATAATGAATGCATAAATATGTACCTATATACGATATGAAGGCCTTTCTTATTGATGCCGGGCCACCGCTCAATACATCTTTGCCCATTGTCCTTTGGGTTAAATATTGACGATTTCGAGTTTTATTTAAGTTTGTTTTAAAACGTGAAAGACAGCATTTTTTTAAAAACACCTTATTCCCGTATTAATTTACCCTCTCTATTGAATTCATGCGTATTTTGAGTGAAAGAAAAAAGCACTAAATTAGTGACAACATTGCGTATCCGGAAACTTTAAAATTGAAAAAAATTGAATTGTGCAAACATCAAAAAGTCAATTTTTAAAAAAACATGGTTTGTGAAAGAACAAGAAATACTTTATTTTGACGGAATATATAAAATTTTTGTTAATAGTACCTAGTAAAAAATTGTGGTTACCCTTATTGAGCACAGTTTTATATACCTATAGTCACAAAATTATCATTCTTTAAAGCTATAAAATAAAAATTACTTACTTATGAAACTGGCATTTGATACCTTAATAGTGCGGTTATGCAACAAATCACAAAACAAATGCAGTCTTGCGATTTTATTGGAGCACAGACCATCTAAGTTTGTGAATGACTCGGCAATACACTCGCTGATTTCGTCTGCTGCCTCAGCATGTTCAATGCAAAATATCATAACATAACCTCTTTTGTATCTTTCGGGTGTTAGATGACGAATTAAAGTAATTAGTGCCTAAAATTAATAAATTCGGTCTCAAACATTTTTTATTCGAAAACACATACCAAACACTTACCAAGGGCAACCGCTGCCGTAGAGTTACCTTTTGCACTGTGAACGGGAGAAAAGGATCACGTATCTTTCTCTCCAAGCCACAAATCAAAAAACGCATTTCACTCTGGAGAGTTCCACCAAATACATTTTTCACAATCGAATTGCGTCCACATTGGTAATTGGTGTTTGATGGCACAGATGATGTTGATTGCGATAGAGTGAACGATTATGATGATGAGGAAACTCTGTAGGACGACGAATGCGATGGACTTACTACAGCTACCTAAGACTCCACAGGCCATGAACGATGTCCATAATCCAATCTACAATCCAATCCACAATTTGATTTGTATGGATATGTGACTGCTTGGACACGGATTTTTGCGACTCCATGGGATTTTTCTTAGACATGTTCCATAGTCCGGCCATCTTCATGGCCTGTGGAGTCGGGTTGTAAGGTTGTTGTGGCAGTTTTGCATTCAGCAGCCAGTAAAGGTGTCACAGCAATCGTGATGTGCTGGAGCTCGGTGCGTTATCTGTCCAGCGTTAAGGACGTCCACGTTAAGGAATTACCTTCCAAATGACCAAAGACAGTCATTCTGGCTTTATCATCTTGTAGCTATCGCCACCCTTGCTGAGATTTAGCAACACAAGGCACAGTTCTTGCACGAAATAAGCAAAAACACAAAACCACTTTATTTAAATGACTATCAATGTTAAAGATAGACAAACAAGAATTTATTAATTTTTTTTTTATTATTATTAATGAAAAACCGCGAATTGTTGCTAAAAACACGACAATAATATTGAGACGCACGTACCGAAATAAAAGTCACCACAGCAAATTCATAAAAAAAAAAGAACTGTCAAACCAATCAAACTCACCGCGTTAAATTGTTGCTGCAATTCACATCTTTTCTTCGACACAAAATTAAATTACAAATACAACAATGTAAACAAATGGGTTTTGGGGGGTAAGACGTACGAAGTTTTGGCATCTTTATATTATGTGTTTATGATCTGCACGCAAAAAGAATCGTCGTTTTAAATCGACTGCCGCGGAAGCCCCAAATTATCGTCGGCATTCCATCGTGGTGTGCTATACATCTCTTGCGCCACCGCAGAAGTGCCTAAAAAATCATCTTTACTTCCTTGTGGTGTGATACGTCTTCTGCGCCACTGTAAAAGCACCAAATTATCATTGGCACTCCGTCGTAGTGTGTTTTTGATTCCCAGCAAACGTGCTCTTCAGCACCAAAATCATCACCAGCTGTACCTCGTGGTGTGCTTTTGCTATAAGCACCAAGTTTTTCATCTCTTCATCTTCACCGTGTGCTGCTGTCATTCCGCACCAACTTTATCATCATCTATATCTCATCGTCGTCGTGTGCTATTGTCAAAGAAGCATGAAATCATCATCTTTAATCCATTGTGGTATGCTATTGCCATTTTAGCACCAAATTCATCATCATCTTTAACCCGTCGTTCTGTGCTTTTGCTATTAAAGCACAAATTATCATTTTTAACTTATTTGTATGTGCAATCGTCATAAAAGCACGCAAATCATCATCATCCGTACTCCATCGTGGTGCAATTGCCATTTTAAGCACCAAACTCATCTGTAACTCTCAGCGTTGTGTTCCACTATCCTTAGCGCACAAATTATCATCTTTAGTCATCATCATCTGATCAGCATCATCTAAACGATCATCATCATCTTAACGATCATCATCATCTTAACGCTTGAACATCATAATCGAAATCATCATCATCACCACCAAAGGAGCCATCTTTAAATGTATCAACATTATCAATATCATCATAATAGTCATCGTATTTATACATTTATGTAAAAGGTACGTTCTATAAATTCATTTTTGGTGCGTTATATACTATATTATACATTTTGTCTTTCAAACATATAAATTATATTACATATTTTCCTTTTTTTTAATACATACCAAAGTTATTATTTATACGTGCGAGTTTTTTTTTGCATTTCAATTTTTCAAAGAAAAAAAAAAAAGTTTCAATACGGTGGTAGTCAAACGCATTTATTCTTGGCGATAATACTCTATTAGAAGATTTAATTTTCGCTTCCGACCAATTGGTCGAGTTTCATGCGACTTTTAAGGACAAACCAAGTGCCACTCATACGATTTCCTTGTTGGAGTCGTATAGGGCTGAGTTGTTAGCTTTGTGGCTTGATGTTAAATTTACATATACACAATGTATGAAATCAAGAGATGAAGAAATACAAGAGTCTTTAGGCGAAGTTAGGCTAAGTATCAAATTTCTTCATCCACATATTTCCAATGTGCAAGCTCGATATCTGACTTTTTAAAGTCATTAAATCCTATTGATTCAATTCCTTCTAAATCTAATGAAAAAGATTTAAATATTTCAAAAACTGAAAGTAACTCGCACAATATTAAAGTTCCTGCATGCGATACTCAGGAATTCCATTCCATGGCAACTATTTAGAGTGGCCATCCTTTCGGGATATGTTCATAGCGGTGTACATTAATCATTCCAAATTAAGGGACGTGCAAAAATTATTTCATTTAAGTGCAAAAACAAAGGATCAAGCATTCGATATTGTAAATAAATTCGGTTTAACAGATTATAATTTTAATCTCGCGTGGAACGCATTAAAAGATCAATATGAAAACAAAAGGATTTTGGTGAACAACCAAATCCAAATTATATTGAATCAACCGCAAATTTCTATAGAATCTAGTAAAGAAATAGTCACTACAAAGCAATAGTAATGATGCTTTAATTGCGCTTAAATCTTATGATATCAATATTGCTTCTTAGAATGCAATCATCATCTATCTTTGTGCATCTCGGCTTCCAGATACAACTCTCAATCTTTGGGAAAGCTCATTGAAAAAACCCACTGATATTCCATCATGGGAAGAGATGAATACGTTTTTATCCAATCGCTACCGGATCCTCGAAAGTGTTTCTGAAATAAAACAGAGCACTATAAAAACTAATAAATCGCAATCACAAACTACCAATCCCACTTCAACCAATTTTCAACCCAAAGTCAAACCAGTTCGGAACTTTCATTTGAAAGTTACTCCAGCTTGTCAAGTTTGTAGTGAACAACATCCACTACGACTCTGTCCTGTGTTTCTAAAAATGTCGGTCGATGACAGACACAAAACAGTTCGCAAACATAAATTTTGTTTTAATTGTCTTGTAATGACTCACAATGCAAATCAATGTCAGAGCACAAGCACGTGACTTCGGTGCAAATGTAGACACCATACATTGTTGCATTTTGAACGAAAATCCCCTATCGTTAATAATAGTTCTATCAATCAAAATGCTTCACATCAGGTTGATTCATCCACTTCATCTTCACATTTAGTGAAAAATCTCGATCATTATAACATACAGTCCACTCCAACTACCAATCATAATGTCATGTTCACGAAAAGTTTTCGTCAAGTTTTACCAGCAACTGCTCTAGTTAAGATTCGTCATCATGGGACTGATTTTAATCTTCGAGCTTTGATTGATCAAGGATCAGAAGTATCTTTTATATCTGAACATTTTCAAAAACTTATTCGTCTACCAATTCAATCTACCCAAGCCCGAATATGTGGTATGGGTGCAACCGAAACTGCTTCCTCCTCAAAACTTTGCTCTTTTACTCTTTGTTCAAACAATGCTAAAGATTTTGGGATTCATGCTCAAGCCTTGGTTCTTAAAAAGCTGACATGCAATTTACCTGCGGTTTCTATGAGCCTTGGTCAAACAGAATTTAATTTCGACTTTCCTTTAGCAGATCCTCTTTTTTATCAAAGTTCAACAATCGACATGCTCATCGGAGCTGACTTGTATCTGCACATTATTTTAGAAGGTTTGAAAACCAATGTTTTCAGTACTATTCTTGCGCAAAATACAGTTTTTGGATGGGTACTTCTAGGGCCTTATGAAAATGTTCCTGTAGTATCAAATTTTACTAATTTTGTGACACAAAGTGACGATTTGTCAGTCGATCAAAAACCTGAAAGGTTTTGGAAGCTTGAGGAATTACCTCAATCTCCTACGCTAACTCCATCCGACCAATTTTGTGAAGATTTGTATCGCGACACGACTTTTCGAGATCCAGTAACGGGTCGATATGTCGTTAAGCTTCCTTTCAAAAATCCTCCCGCCGAGTCTCAACTGGGGCACTCACGTTTTAATGCGACGAAACAATATCTTCGAAACGAAAGATCAATGATGGCTAAGACAGCTCTCTAAAAAGAATATGAAAAGGTTTTTTCGGAATACGAAACGTTAGTTCTGACGCCGACTCCCCCTTACGAATTGTATAATGAAAATAATGTTCAATCGTATTATCTACCACATCATGCTGTTTTGAAACCAAATTACGGGTAGTATTCAACGCGTCAAGTAGTTCTTCCAATGGTGCAAGTCTAAACGACCTTCTACATTCGGGTCCTATTCTCCAAAACGACATTACTTTTTTTATACTTAAGTGGCGAATTTATAGATACGTTTTAATGGTGACATTGAAAAAATGTACCGTCAAATACATATTCTTCCAGATCATGCTCAATATGAACGTATTTTATTTCGTCCAAGTCCTGATCAAAGAATCATTGATTGTAAACTCAATACAGTCACTTTTGGAGTAAATTGTGCTCCTTATTTGGCTATACACATTCTTAATCAATTGGCTTCAGATGTTCAAGAAATCTATCCGCTCGCTTTACAAATCTTGAAGAAAGAATTCTATGTAGATGATGTTCTTTCTGGCGTTCATGATGTTTTTTCAGCGCGCCGAAGCCAAATCGAACTTATCACAGCACTTCAATCCGCTGGATTCAATTTAAGAAAATGGACTGATAACCATTCCGAGCTTTTAAACCATATTCCAAGCGATCATCTCCTGAATAAAGATCTTTTGAAGTTTGAAGACGACAGTTCCACCAAAACTCTTGGTATTCAGTGGAACGCGTCTTCCGACACTTTTTCCTTTTCTATAAATCCTGAAAGTTTGTCAATGACTTCTACCACTAAACGTTCGGTTTTATCAACAATTGCTAAATTATATGATCCTGCGGGTTGGCTTGCCCCAATCATTAAACAGCACAAATTTTAATGCAACAAATCTGGAAGGATAAAACCGGGTGGGATGAAAATCTTTCAAGTCTTTCTGAGCAAAGTTGGAAATAATTTCTGCGCGAATTTTCTGATATTCAAAAAATTTCTATTCCTCGTTGGATTGAATTCTCTCCTTGGAAAACTTTTCAACTACAAGGGTTCTCAGATGCCTCGGAAATGCCCTATGCAGCTGCTGTTTATGTTCGAGTGCAGCACAATTCCTCAAAATCATCGTCACATTTATTATGGGCAAAATCGAAAGTTGCGCCTGTTAACACTGTTTCACTTCCTCGATTAGAACTCCAAGGTGCAGTTCTTCTATCGCGAATAATCCGATCGCTCCTCACTCAGTTTGATTACTTTAATGGTATTCTCATTAAATTATGGACAGACTCAACCATCGTTTTAGCTTGGTGAAACAAGCCACCAAGTTCTTGGAAAACCTACGTTGCTAACAGGACTTCAGAAATCTTATCAAATGTTCCTGATATAATTTGGAATCATGTTTCTTCTCCTAATAATCCTGCCGATTTGGCTACCCGCGGGGTTTCTCCAAGCGAACTACAATCCAACGATTTATGGTGGAATGGCTCATTATGGTTAAAGGAACCAAAAGAAAATTGGCCTTCCTCTGAATTTTCTCATCCGCCAGACGATTCTATCCCTGAACGTAAACCAATCCAAGCTAATGTTGCGCTTGTATCAAACAATTTCGAAAGTGAAATTTTGAGCCGATTTTGCTCCTGGGGTAAGGCTGTTAGAGTAGTGAGTTATATCCTTCGTTTCTGTAATTCAGCTCGAAAATTATCGATTAGAGCTAAATACGGTTCAAAAACTCTTCTTCACGAAAAAATTAAATCAACCAAACCTAAAATTATCCAACTAACCCAATAACAACATTTTTTCGAAGAATACCACACTTTTCTTCAAGACAGAAAATTAAAGACGAAAAGTAAACTTTTAACACTAAATCCCATTTGGACTCTAGCCAAATTTTGCAGTCTCATGGTAGACTTGCATCCTCAACAACGAAAGATTTCCTATTCTTCTCCCACATGAATCCTATCTTTCCACACTTTTAATAGCTTACATACATAAGCTATCTTTACATGGTGAAATTCAACTAATGGTCCGAATAGTACGCTCTGAGTGCTGGATACCCAAACTTAAAACCCTAATCAAAAAATATATTCGAACTTGCAAACCTTGCGTTTTATATACAAAATTCGTTCAATCCCAAATAATGGGTTCGTTGCCTGTCGAACGAACCAATTTAAGCTTGCCCTTCACCAATATCGGTATAGATTTTGCTGGTCCGTTTGTAATAAGAAATTACTACGGAAGAAAATGTCGATTAGACAAGGCTATGCATGCCATTTTGTATGTTTCGCAACCAAAGCGATACATTTAGAAGCTGTTAGTGATTTATCTACAGCTGCCTTTCTCGCATCTTCCAATCGTTTCGTTGGTCGTAGGGGACTTCCTGCCAAAATCTATACGGATAATGTCACCAATTTTGTCGGTGCTTCAAAATTACTGATGTCAGATTTTCAAAAAGCTCTTAACAGTTATCCTGGTAGCTCATCACTTAATTTTTCCCAAATTAATTGGAATTTCATTCTGTTGCGAGGCAAGAGGAAGTAGGGAGAGGATGAGGTGTCACGGTGGTGTAGGAATAAGGAAAAGGTGGGATAAAGGGAAACGGAACAGAAAGGAACGGAATGGAATGCCAAGTTCCAAGGGACGCGGCCTGCTAGCGATGCTCGGCAGTAAGCTCGCCGAAATGGGGGGGGATCTTGCCCCCGAAACTTGACCTCACCTCCAAACAAAACATAGATCAGGCCTGAAAACAACAAAACAAAAATAAGTGAGAACAGCGGACGGACTTCACCACACTAGGGTGCTGCAGATGTCGAAGCAGCATGGCCTATACCCACCCAACCTGGAAGTTCTTCGGCCTAAGTTTAAACTTCCCCAAAAAAAAATCTAACCTTACTACAGTCAGGTCACTCCCCTATCATCGTACGGTTCCGCCTTCCATCAGCACCCCTGAAAATCTTTCTTCAAACGAACATGATTTTGTTCACCAAAATCAGTACAAACAACAGAGTTTCTTTAGCAAAAAGGGAAAACATTAACTTTTTTATTTGTATATATACATGGACTGAACTGTCCTACCATTCTTCAAATAAAATTATAATTCTGTAGCCTCAAACAAAAATAATACATCGTATTGTTTTTACAAAATTGAAAACTGAAAAAAAAGGTGATAAAAAAAAGGTTTCCGAACGACACTAACTTTTAATAGCACCCAATTTGGCACCTGACATATATATACGGTAAAAAAAAAAAAAATCCTATCTGCATGGAGCTCCTTGGAGGTGGTATAAAACTCTAGCAATCAAAAAAAAACTCTAACAAAAAAAAAACGCGAGGAAAAACATCCGAAACCTTAACTTAATCACTTACAACGATATTTAAGTTAAGTTTTAATAATTTTTACTAATATTAGATTATTTATTGTTCTAGCTATGCTTTTTTGTTTTTCAAAATAAGTTAAGTAGTTTTAGGTTTTTAAATATTGGAAGTAGGTAGGTATAGTAAAGTTAATTTAAAGGTTCTTTTTTTTTCTATTCAATATAAGTTAAGTATCTTTAAGTTTTTAAACATTTATAGGGTGATTTCAGTTATTGTTAACGTTTGTTTTTTTTTTTTCTATTCAAAATAAATTATGTAGTTTTAAAGAACTTTTAAATTTAGTTTTTACTTTAAAGTTTTAAGTTTTAACTCTTATGTAGTGATAAGTATTCTTAGGTAGTTAAATTTTTCATTAGTTTAGGTAATTTTAAAGGATTTTTAAATTTAAATTTTAAACTTTAGGTTTTAACTTTTATGTAGTGGTAAGTATTTTTAAGTAGTTTAATTTCTCAATTTCTCACTAGTTTGAGGTAATCTTAACGAAATCTTAAATTTAAATTTAAGTGGTAACTTTTAGGTGATAGTAATTATTTTTAAGTTTTAACTTTCATATATAGGTAAGTTCTTTTAGGTAGTTTGATTTCTCACTAGTTTTAGGTAATTTTAGCGAAACCTTAAATTTAAGTTCTAACTTTTAGGTAATAGTATGTCATTTCAGACGGTTTTAATTTTATTTTGGTAGTTTTATGTAGTTTAAGGAATTTTTAAATTTTAACTTTAAACTATATGTTTTAACTTTTAGATAGCTTGTAAGTCAACTTAAATTTTTGTTTCTTCTTGGCTCTAAGCATTTAGTATTTTAGTTCTTGATTTTCTTCTGGACTCACGTGACCTTAGTTTTTCTTTTTCTTTTTGGTTAAGTAAGTTCCTCAGTGGCTTGTGTCATTTCAGGAATTTGTTCCTTCTCTTATAGCAGGAAATGAATAGGGGTTTCTTGAAGGTTGCCCTAGTTAGTATAGGTGGCAAGATGATGGTTCGGGCATGCGTAGCTATTTTTCTGCACTGCCGCAATGAAAATGTTGGGCGGCCCAGGCTTCCTGCTGCCTATGACCGCCAAATTAACTATGACAAGAAATAAAACTATTTTTTACAACAATCACACTTTTCCCGCTTCACAAACTCACCCTTTTATATTATAGGTTCTAATTTAACAAATTTTTCGTTTGTGCGCCAGCACCGGTATCGGCAACAAAGTTAAATTGCTTTAGGGTATAGTACCCTCAAACGCACTAAAAAAAGGTATTTAAATTATTACTAGACCGTTTTGCACTTTTCTAAATTTAATGAACTTACAATTTTGTTTTATAATTAGGATGTAGACCAAGGTTTAATAAATTTTTGTTTTTCACTCGTATGGCTCGCGTATCTAGAAACAGTGGATGTGGGCACTCCAGCTGACGATGACGACAAACTACTGGGAATTCTTTCTGACAGAGGGGATCGAGTAATTGAACATTCCACTATTTTTCCTTTTACCACTAGTACGGTATAATCGAATCATACGATCGCAAGTCAGTATTTAGTTCCACTCCCTCCGTTATTTTGTGACTGTGTTGGGTTGAGCTGGTATTTCCAATTCCCCTCCTGAGTCGTGACGTCATCGTCATCTCGCTCGGCACTCCGAAATGAACTGGAAGGAAACCTTTCCAGACGGCCGAATCGGTTCGGTGCAAGTTTACACGAGACGATCTCAGGAGAAAGGACACGTAGGGAATTTACACTCCACCAAAACAACACAGAACAACGCTGGTATGTTTTCAGTGAATTATCACCGCCGTTCCTCTTATTTTACATCAATTACCCACCGGCTCATCCCCTAAGCTGATTTTACAGCTCCAGACACCACTGTCAAACTCACCCTAGTCCTACCTGTCACTATTGACGTCGACCCAATCAACCCATACCACCCCAATTCCATTCCGTCTAAACTTCCAGAACGGACTTCCAGTTTCTGGAAGTTTGTTTGTTTGTTCTTATTTTTCTTTTATTTTTATTTCCATTTTTCACTTCCTTTTCCTTGTCAATTGCAATGTCCCGGTCTACATTGAACTATTTTTCCCGTGCTGAATGGAAAAATCGGCCGAAACTGGAAGGATCATGTCGGCTGTACCTCTCAATCGCACACGATTACAACAACAACTTTTTGTCGGCACTGAAAATATCGTTCAATGTAGACCGGGACAATGCTTAATGCAAATGCGATGACAAACCCAACAAGAACCAAACCCAAAATGGACGACAGACGAAGGTAAGTCCCGGTCTACATTGAACGATTTTTCCCGCGCTGAATGGAAAAATCGGCCGAAACTGGAAGGATCATGTCGGCTGTACCTCTCAATCGCACACGATTACAACAACAATTTTTTGTCGGCACTGAAAATATCGTTCAATGTAGACCGGGACTAAATAATAATTATTAATTATCATAATTATATATAATTATCATTATCCATGTAATTATTATTATATAATTGTTTCAGGTTAAATAGCACCCTCGGCCGTTCTTCTCCCAAACACATTGCAGACACGAGCAAAGAACAAAAAATTAGCATTATCATCATAAGAAAACGTCGTTTATAATCTCTTTTTATGGTTGTTTCTGGGCCGTTTTAACCACCCAAGAGAAATCCCTCCGAGCTCTTGAACTTATCAAAGATGTCCTTCAACTTAATGCGGCCAAATACCCAGTCTGGCCGTATAGGAGAAAAGATTCAACCGAATTAAATTGCTATCTACGCCCGTGATGAGCTGAGATATTTTGAGGATGGTATACCCCAAGAACTACTAGGTATGGCATCGTCGTCAGGTCATTGTAAAGATCCTAAACGATCCCTCTAACGACGCTAAGAATTACCCTGCATGACCACCTCGCTAATGGGTGATTATAGCATGATGTCTGGTAGGTAAATTATCTCAGTTTGGTGGGTCGTCTTGTCGACGACCGGCTCCGCAACAATCCGCATGGAATCTCCTAAGATCCAACTTGAATTGCAATCCAGTATGAATCGCATGAAATCGGTGAAAAACAAAATAAAAATATATGGTAAAAATGAAAATTTGTTGGTGCTGTTTATTTTCGAACAGATGGTGAGCCATTCGCCGCGGGTACGTCGCCAAAGGTATCTATATTTGTTCGTGTTGTTGTACAGCCTTATGTTTGTATTCTGCTATCCGCCGGATGAAAGAAATTGCTCAAAATTCGTATAAATTAATAGCAAAATATAATTTAAACAATTATATTCGCTTTAGAAATACCATAACAAATATTGTTAAAGCTTTGCACTCAAAGGATGGACGATTACAAGAATTATTGTAAGGCAAATGTAAGGAATCATCCACGTGAATTCAAAGATTCGATCGAATCGGATAGCAGAATAGGGCTGTTACAAAGCAGGAGTAGACGAATCAAAAAGCTGATGTTCTTATAAATCCGAACTATCCCAAAAACTTTCGGGTCTGATTGGATTATCAACAGCTGACATCTCATCTGTTCATTTTCGTTGGTTTCGTTTGGTTTGGTTACGTATCCGGTGTCGGTCGTTCGAAAACATCTCAGGTTCTAACGTATCTGCCTACCACCCGAACGTGCCCATTGTGAGTGTTTGTTTGTCGATTTTTATTTGCAATTTTGATCGTTAGAGTGACCGAACAGTTTTAGCCCACAACAATTCCTCCTGGCTCCCCCCACATGGGTGGTTTATGGGAGGCAGGAGTGAAGAGTTTTAAAATTAATTTTTAGAAAGTTGCTGGAAATTCTATACTTTTGAGGAATTCTCAACACTTTTGGCTCGAATTGAGTCTTTCCTTAATTCTCGGCCTTTATCTCCAATTTCTGAAAATCCCGATTATTTTCTCCCGCTAACGCCAGGACATTTTTTGAGAGGTGGCCCTTTGTTAAGTCCTCCAGAACCTTCTGAATCTCATAAAGACATTGGTTTAGTGCGTAGATGGAACACGCTTAAAATCATACATCATCAATTCAGTATGCGCTGGAAATAAGAGTATTTAAAAGAACTCATTAAACGTTATAAATGGAAATATCCCCAACGAGATATGGAAGTCGGTGATCTTGTTGTTCTCAGAGATGAACAACTTCCTCCGAATGAGTGGCGACTTGGTAGGGTCTTAAAGTTCCATCGTGGTCCCGACAATAAAGTCCGCGTTGTCGATGTCAAAACTCAGAAAGGAGTGGTAACTCGTTCTGTCGTCAAATTGTGCATCCTGCCTCTGGATTGAAGTAATCTAACTCGAAAAATCTTGCCTTATTATCTTACGTATAACGTTTAACTTGTTACCTTTACTAAATCATATATTTATTGATAGGATATTTTATATCAAAACGCATCTAATTTGAACTTATATTACGTATACTTATTTCGTTTGCTATATTTGTTTTGAATTTGAATTTAATACTACATAAAATTATAACTTCTCCAATTTTTGAATTATATTAACTTATAATTATCTTTGTAGTAACCCGTAGCGTAATGGTTAGTGCGTTCAACTGTCACGCTGGAGGTTCGCTTCCCAGCCTCGTCCACCTAAATTTTGTTTCGGTGCCACTGCCTCTTGCGAGGAATTGACAAATCCTCCAAGAGTATCACTTGTCATGAATAAGTGCTTCTCGTCTAGCCGTTCGGATTCGGCATAAAATTGTAGGTCCCTTCCATTCCTGTCGTTAGGCGCACACAGGAATGGTTGCGAGTTGTTAGTCACTAGGCCCTGGTTCTTTATGAGCCGTTGTGCCACCCGATTTATTTATTTATTTTTTTATGAATATCTTTTGTTTCGAGGATGCAACGGCCGGAATGTTCAGATCATAAACAATCTTCCAATGGAAATCTAAAATAACACTAGTGTGTTATGCTTACAATTAACCTTAGTGTGAACGTGTACCTACTTCAGCACACAACCTTAACTTTTCTATGTTTTTCTTAAATATTCATGTGTCAACTTTTTTATTTTCAAGTTGGTACACCGGTTTTTTAACGTGTGTTCTCTCATCGCATTTCTTTTGCATTCATTCTTTTTTGGCCATCAGCAAACTCAGTTGTCTTTCTTATTCTTAAAGCTAAAATTTGTAAAATACTTACCTAATAAAACTAAAAGCTAGTTGTAAATTAATTATCTTATAAAACTTAACAGCCGAATCTATAAAGAAATTTTAAAGGCTTCTTAACTCTAAACTACCTCTAAATATCACTTAAGTGTGAAATCGGTATCTATAATCAATTTCCACATTTAAGCAACGTAACTTAAACACCTCTTAACTTAAACACCATCCAAAGCGTTTAAAGGCTACGCAAAGCCAACTTAAATATATTTTGACATATGAGAATTGTTTTTTTTTTATCCAAACAAATTGTGTGTAGGTTGAGTAAGGAAATATTTATGTGTGTACTGCGATGGCCGGATTTAAATTGTTTTGTTTTGTTTTTTTTTTTTTTGTTAAAGAAAATAATATAGTAAATGATATACTTTCTCACCAATATAGGAAGGAAATTTCTGAAAACAAAATCAAAAAAAAAAAAACTAAAGTGGAATGGTTTCATTTCCTCTGTCTTCTGTGTTTGACGATGCATACACACATACACCCAGTTGCTTCTCTTTCTGTCTTATTATTTGTGCACTCTTTTGTGTTTGCAAATTTTTTTTTGCAATCTGACAGAAATAGCCTGAGAGTGAAAAATGTACTAGAAATTTGTATCAGAATTGTCAATTTTCTTGCGTTACGTTACATTACGGTTGTTTAGTTAAGTATGAAAGGAATATTGATTATAGATACAAATTTAAGTAACGTGATTTAAAGGCAACTTTAATATTTAAGCAAGCTTAACTAAATAACCTCTAAAAGGCATTTTAAGATAATTTTATAGATACGGCTGTAAAAATCTAGTTGGAAAATACCTACTTATATATCTAATAAAAAATATAATCTCATTGGATAAAAAATAAAACTCATTAAAAGATCATCAAACAAAAACCATCGTGTCGCCCAGTAGCGGATCCAGGGGGGTGGCTATAGGGGCTAAAGCCCCCCCCACAGGCGGTTCTTCAAATTGATAGAAGTATAGAAATCAATGCATTAAAACGTTAAGAAATTTATATTCGTCTAAAATATTGTTAAGCAGTGAAGTTTAATGGGAGTCAGACAAAATAACGAGGCCGGGGCAACGCAATTTATATACTACGTATTTTTTTCTAAGCCCCAAACTAATTAAATTGGGGGGATTGTACAAAATAACATGTTCGGGGCTACGAATAATTGACAAGGACAGGAAATTGGGACGAAAAAAACAGCTCGCGAGTTGGGCTGACAAGAATTGGACAAAAAACGTGCTCGGGGCTAACTTATTCCAGAAAGTTTTTGGGATTGACTCTAGGGACTGTCAAGTCCAATTTGGGGCTAAAACTTGAAGAGATAATTAAAAAAACGAGGTCGGGGCTTTACAGTTAACATGCCAAATAAAACAATAATTTACCCCTTAGCTAATTTTGCAAAAAAAAACCAATTGGGGCCAAAACCCGACTGCATGAATGCAACTTTCAAACGAATCATCATCGTCACAATAAATCAAAATCATTTGTTTTTCAAGGGAAGCGTTTTTCTCTTTTCACTCTCACAACGAATGTTAAATTTTCCTCGTCACTCAAAAACATTAAAAAAAAAGTTCAAATAGAAAGGAATATAGTAATTTATTATTATTAATTAATGGCAGTTGTCAATTAAGATTTGAGAATGATTATTACGATCAGGTGTTCTGAACGTTGAACTGAAGCTTAAATGGCAGAATACCTACATTCGTTTAACTAGAACTACATAATTATTAAGTTCAACGTTTACTTTGAAACCTAATCAAGTGCTGAACTTAAGTTTAAGGAGCTTATTGCGAGAGTCTATTCAAAAGTCGAATAGACTTACCCCTTAATTATAAAGAGAAAATAGTTATTTCAGCTCCCATGTTTAGGAAACTACATCATGGAATAAAAATGTTCCGGACTCAAATGGAGCTCTAATTAAAAGGCTTTGGTTTGAGTCCAGAAACTTCTTATTCCATGGTGTAAAAGTCTATTCCATGGGGGTTAAAGTCTACTATTTATTTTTCTGTCAGATTGCTACGAAATTGTATGAATTTTTCTATTTGATAGAAAATTAAATTCGATCAAGAATTTCTGATCGACTTAGGGCCAGTTTCGCAGTGAACACTTACCGAAAAAGTTGCACTTAAGTTAAGCATAATTGTACTTTCTAGTAATGTTGGCAGCCTGGGTTAGTTACACTTAAGTGCCCAACACGGGAGACTTAAGTGCAACTTAATAAGGTTAGTTCACACTGCGAATATTGTCATTTTGTACCCAAGATTTCGCACTTAAGTGCCACTCCTATGACTGTGAAACTGATCCTTAAGTCGACTTGATTTTTTCGGTGTAGACTCTCGCAATAAGCCCCTAAACTTAAATTGTAGTTTAAACCTGCACTGTGAAACTGGCCATTAATGTCTCAAATTGGACCTACCAAGCCCCCCCACAGCCAAATCCTAAATCCGCTACTGGTGTCGCCTATCTTTAATTGCATGTGGCAGCGGAATTTTCTCCACTTTTATACATGGTCCTTCGAGCCGGATGTTCACATGGTGAGACTAATCCATCCATCATTCCAATCGAGCTTTCAATCGCGACGGTTGTGTTTTCTTTCTTTGCACTGAACCAAATTTGTACATTATATAGATGAAAAGTTGCTTGTAGAACATGAAAAACTTCATAAATTTTGAGCCAATCACTGCGGTTATTGGATTAATGATTTTTAATTCATGCATGCATGATTTGAATCATGCATGCATGAAAAGTCATTGAATTCATGAAAAAATGTTTCATAAAGCGAAAGATCGATTTCCCCTCCGTTCAATGTTATTCTTTCATATACTTAATGTTTCTTTTCATATTAATTATGAAATGAAATCAATCACCTTACATGTAAGATTTCATAAAAATTATGCATTAAATCATGTGATTTATGTTTTCTGTCATAGAATAGTATGCAACTATTCATATTTTGTATGTAACTTTGCCTTCGCAAATGTAATGTTGCATTAAATGTATGATTTTTGTCATACGATTTATGACTTATGTCATAGAATGCATGAAACTATTCATATTTTGTATGTAACTTTGCATTCAAGTATGTAACGTTGCATTAAATTTATGATTAGTGTCATGCGATCTATGATTTCTGTCATAGAATGTATGAAACTATTCATATTTTTAATGTAACTTTGCATTCACGTATGTAACGTTGCATTAAATGTATGATTGGTGTCATACGATCTATGATTTCTGTCATAGAATATATGAAACTATTCATATTTTTAATGTAACTTTACATTCACGTATGTAACGTTACATAAAATGTATGATTAGTGTCATACGATCTATGATTTCTGTCATAGAATGTATGAAACTATTCATGTTTTTAATGTAACTTTGCATTCACATATGTAATGTTGCATTAAATGTATGATTGGTGTCATACGATCTATAATTACTGTCATAGAATGTATGAAACTATTCATATTTTTTATGTAACTTTGCATTCACGTATGTAACGTTGCATAAAATGTATGATTAGTGTCATACGATCTATAATTTCTGTCATAGAATGTATGAAACTATTCATATTTCTAATGTAACTTTGCATTCAAGTATGTAATGTTGCATTAAATGTATGATTGGTGTCATACGATTAATGATTTCTGTCATAGAATGTATGAAACTATTCATATTTTTTATGTAACTTTGCATTCACGTATGTAACGTTACATAAAATATATGATTAGTGTCATACGATCTATGATTTCTATCATAGAATGTATGAAACTATTCATATTTTTAATGTAACTTTGCATTCACGTATGTAATGTTGCATTAAATGTATGATTAGTGTCATACGATTAATGATTTCTGTCATAGAATGTATGACACTATTCATATTTTTTATGTAACTTTGCATTCACGTATGTAACGTTGCATAAAATGTATGATTGGTGTCATACGATCTATGATTTCGGTCATAGAATGTATGAAACTATTCATATTTTTTATGTAACTTTACATTCACGTATGTAATGTTGCATAAAATGTATGATTGGTGTCATACAATTTATGATTTCTGTCATAGAATGCATGAAACTATTCATATTTTTTATGTAACTTTGCATTCACGTATGTAACGTTACATAAAATATATGATTAGTGTCATACGATCTATGATTTCTATCATAGAATGTATGAAACTATTCATATTTTTAATGTAACTTTGCATTCACGTATGTAATGTTGCATTAAATGTATGATTAGTGTCATACGATTAATGATTTCTGTCATAGAATGTATGACACTATTCATATTTTTTATGTAACTTTGCATTCACGTATGTAACGTTGCATAAAATGTATGATTGGTGTCATACGATCTATGATTTCGGTCATAGAATGTATGAAACTATTCATATTTTTTATGTAACTTTACATTCACGTATGTAAAGTTGCATAAAAGGTATGATTGGTGTCATACGATTTATGATTTCTGTCATAGAATTTATGAAACAATCATAAAATCTATGATTTTATTCATACCTATTATGAATTCAGTCATACGATTTATGATTTTTTTCATAGAACGTATGAAACTATTCATAATTTTTATGTAGGTACCATTACATAAAAATTATGTAAAATTTCATAAAATCTATGAAATAATTTCATACAATTTTTGCTCACCCTTTAAAAAAATCTTTCCTGTCCTCTTCTTCTGGGTAGTTTTCTGAAATTTTAAAATCCTTCATTAAAATACAATACAGTTTTCATTACAAGTTAATTCTTGTTTTATTATTTTCTAATAATAAAGGTTATACGTTATTGACATTTAGTTTTGGGCGACGGGATTAATAATATGTACATGATATACATTAAACGATTAAAAAACAAATTGTCAAATAATAGTGAAAATAATAAGTTACTTTCATTTGGGCACTTATAGATTATAAATATGAGAGCTCCTTATAACGTAAAAGTTGTTTATCGATCAACGAACAACATTTACGTTGAAGGGCTGTTTAATTCTTCCGAAAGAACAAACATTTTGGAAGATGTATGTTTTGTACTTTTCATATCGTAGAAGTGATTTTCTATAAATGCCCAAATTTGAGAGCAGGCTAGAGGATATTCTAAATGGAATAAATGGAATACCTTATAACAAATATCAACAGCCCTTAAAAAGCTGTTGAAAATGAACTTAACACCGTCTAAATATACATAAAAGTTACTAAAATTTTCGAAATTAATGTCACCTAGGCCAATTATGAATGGCTGAATGTTTTCGCCTTTCGTCGATACAAATTGGAGGTGGTCGTCTATTTCCTGCACGGAACTTCCGATGAAGAGAAAAGCTTGCTGTGAGCTGTGCACACTAAATTTTACAACACTCTTTTTTCCTGTGTTGTCCTTTGTTACTGTTTTCTGAGTTGGAACCAAAAATGCGTGGAGACACCACATAAGCTTAACTGCTGCTGTTTCTGTAATTAAAAATAAAAAAAAAAAAAAAATTAATAGATAACGCCATTGGAATACATATTTTAAAAGGTTATAACATTTCTTAAAATATAATACTAAAAACAAAAATCCAAAATTATTTTCTGAACTCAATAGAAACAAATATGTAAAAAAAAAAAAAAATTACCTGTCGTAATGTCAGCTTGGTCAACTTTTGCCAGCATTTCAATCATAAGTTTGTCCTTCCAGTGGTTTTCCCTCAAAAGAAAATTTTTCAGTGCAGACGCTTGTTCTGGCCATCTTCCAAGTATTCCTGGACGGCTTCCATACAATACTTTAAAATCCTTGTCAATCTAAGGAATTAATCAATTCAATTATGATTTAATTATTATTTTACAAATTAAATATTGTTTTTAGAAATAATTAGCATGATGGAAATAACATTATCCTCTTACTTACTTACTTAGGTCCTCGGACCTATTACGTCCGTGATGTTTCCCTTACGGGACATAGGGCCTCCACTACACCTACGCGCCATCGTGTACGATTTCTTGAAATGTATTTCAGCTCTCTCCAACTTTTCCCCAGTCGTGCCGATTCCTGTTCGACCGTTCTTCGCCATGTACTTCTAGGCCGGCCCACTTGTCTTCCCTCCTGTGTGAGCGGGTTCCACTGCATTGCTTGAGATGCAATGCACCGATCGCCTTTTCGAAGCGTATGGCCAATCCACTGCCACTTTCTTCTTCGTATAATGGAGTTTATGGGCTCCTGACCCGTTCTCGCATGAAGTTCGGCATTGGAGATACGGCTGGGCCAGAAAATCCTCAAGATGTTTCGTAGACATCTATTAACGAAGGTTTGCAGCTTTCTAGTGACAATTTCAGTGACTTTCCAAGTGCTGCAGCCGTAAAGCAGAACGGATTCAACATTGGAGCGGAACAGTCGTAGCTTGGTCTTTAAGCTAAAAGAGTTGTTTCTCCATATTTTGAATAGCATTCCGAACGCAGCCTTTGCTTTTCTGATTCGGCTGTTTACGTCCAGTTCAGTTCCGCCACCCGTAGAGACAATACTCCCAAGATATTGGAAATCCTCTACCATCTCTACCGGTTGTCCAGAAATATTTACTTGGATTGATGAGGAAGTTCCAAGGCTGATCCTTTTAGTTTTTGCCGAGTTGATCTTAAGCCCTACGATTTCTGCTTCTCTCTCCAACCTTGTTGTCATTTGATGAAGATCCATGATCCTATGAGAGAGTAAGCATACGTCGTCCGCGTAGTCCAGATGTTTGATGTGAGATTGCAGAGTCCACTGAATTCCTCCATTTTCATTTGACAAAGCTGCGTGCAGTACGTCACTTATCACCAACAGGAATAGTATTGGTGACAGTATACAGCCTTGCCTAACTCCACTTTGGATTTCAAACTCCTCTGACAGCCTACCTTTGTGCAAAACGTGACACCTGGATCCATCATATGTAGCATTGATAATAGCAATCAATTTATCTGGGATGCCCCTCCTGTGCAAAGCAAGCCAAATAAATTCTCTATTGACACTGTCGAACGCCTTTTCAAAATCGATGAACAGCAGGTGAAGTGGTGATCGATATTCAACGCACTGTTCGATGATGATCCGCAAGGTGTTGAAGTGATCCACACAGGAATTTCCAGTGCGGAAACCTGCTTGTACGGCGTAGAGTGTGTCTTCGAGGTGGTCTTTAATTCGGTCCAATATTATCCTTGCTATTATCTTGGCTACTGCAGGCAGAACGCATATTCCTCTCCAGTTTTCGCACTGTGTGAGATTTCCTTTCTTTGGGAGCTTGACAATCATTCCTTTTTTCCACTCTTCAGGAAAGTTCTCTGTTTCCCAAGCTCTCTTAATAAGTGGGTGCAGTAGCTCGCTCGATGTCGTTGGGGCTGCTCCTAAGAGCTCTGCAGGAATACCGTCAAGTCCAACCGCTTTGTTGTTCTTCAGTGCTTTGATGGCGGTGATAATTTCTTCTTTACTGGGGGGTACGGTGCGTATTCGGGAAATTGTTACTTCGGGTAGCTCAGTGGGAATAGGGTTCATTTCACTTGCGAAAACGCGGTTTAAAACCGCAGAAAAGTGTTCCCTCCACCTTATGAGCTGGTCCTCATCCGAAATTAGCAGGGATCCGTTTGTGTCTTTAACCAGGTGTTGTTTAGAGCTCTGGACACCAGTGAGCTCTTTGGTAATTCTGTAGACGGTCCTACTGTCACACCTACTAGCGGCTTCTTCTGCTTCTGTGGCCAGTGCGTTGATGTAGTTACGCTTATCACGTCGCACACTACGGTGAACTTCCCTCATCTTCATGCGGTGCGTAGACTCAAGCTCGTTTCGCCCTGCTGCTGGGGTAGCTGCGATGCGAGCTTTAAGGTGTTTCCTTTCTTCGATCCTTGCCCAAGTTTCGTCGGAAAGCCAAGCACTATTTCTTCCTTGCGCCCGGCCGACTATACTTTCAGCACCGGATATGAACACATTTTTCACAGCACACCAATGATTTTCGATGGATGTGGTTTCCGTGCTGCTGATTGCGTTCAATCCTTGTGAAAGGTGGTCCCCTAGTTGTTGGCGCACTGCAGGATCCTTTAGTCTATCTGTATTAAACTTGGGCATTCGAGTGTTTCCTTGGGATCTCCGAACTGCAGCTGTACGCAATCGTACGGTAGCAACCATCAGATGGTGGTCCCGGGCCATTCCCATGTCAGCACCTCTTCTGTTACGGACGTCCTGGAGACTGCTTCTAAAACGCCGGCTGACCGCGAAGTGGTCAATTTGGTTGGAAGTTGCTTGTCTGTCAGTCGACACCCAACTGACTTTGTGGCACGTCTTATGCTCGAACATGGTCCCTCCAATAACAAGGCCGTTGGCGTTGCAGAAATCGACAAATCGTTCGCCATTGTCGTTTCAGTTACCAACACCATGTTTTCCCATGACATGCCTTAGCACAGTGTTGTCAACATTATCCTCGTTGGAAAATAATTCTAGGATTTGAAAGCTAAGATATTTCCAACTCAAATTGAAAATAACTCACCATTTTTATGAACATTTAGTTCAATAATTTGGTAAATAATGTTTGGGGGAATGATTTCATCCAAATAATGTACCTAATGCTTTCAAAGGTAAAAATCTCTAAGAAACAACATTTTTAAATAACTACATATAAATAATAATGAAAATATTGAGTGTATTTATTAAAGTGAAACTTACTAAACGATAACCAGTTGATGGGTTTTTATATTCGGGCCATTTTGCAAATATGCTTGCCAGAGAACTAGCTTCCAGCATATTTTTCATCCTATACTGACTGCATGCTTGCCAACAGCTTTCGAATTCAGCAGCCGATAAATTGTCATATTTCATTCTTCGGACGAGTTCCTCTGCATCAGCTTCAGGATCTGTTAGGTATTAAAATATACCCAAGTTTAATTACATTTTTAAGGGTTGTTTTATTTCAGAGCAGGAATGTATGTATGTATAAATGATAAAAAGTGTTAACCAACATGATAAGTTTTTGTTATTTGATTTTACTTTTCGTTTTTAAATCAGAACAATGTTTAGAAAGTAAGAAACGCTAACTATCCAGTTGACACACAAGAAACACGGGTATGAGAAACACAATTTGCTATCATTTATGCATATAATTATGAATCGAATCATAGCCAAGCAATAACACAATATATACAAATGTTACCATAACAGAGCATTCGGCAGCTTTTAAAACGTCTTCATTCTTTTGGATATTTGAAAGCTTTCATTGTTGGTGGAAACATATTTTTGAATACAAATGAGTTTTTGCAAACGTCCATAATTATTAAATGAAGTAAAACTGATTTTTTTTTTTTTTAATTAACTTATTTGGCATAAGAAAGAGTTCCTCATAGCCATGCTTTGCTTATATGAGTGTTTTGTAGATCCGTATATACCTATGTATGTAGTGAAATATATTATATATATTGGCGCAAAATTTTAGTCGATTTAGTAGAATGTTAAAATTTCTTCAAGAAAACTGTTTAATCAAATCAATGAAGCCACCAAACGAAAATAAATGTGTTACAAAAACAACACAAGTTCCAGCTATGCTTTTGGAATTTAAAATTCATTATTGTCACAGAGCCTTCACATTTTCTACCTAATATACAACACTGTAGTCATTTGGACCCTGTTTTGTTTTATTATCATGATCAATCCGGACAAGATTTGGGCATAATAAAATGCATCTGTTGTCACCTTCACCAATAAGTCTAATTTCATATACCGACAGTAGAGAAACAATACTTAACCCCTCTTGTATTATCATTTTAAACGTTTTTATTTACTATTTTTTTGAACAACGAAATCTTTAAATTCAAAATAAGAACTTTAATTCCTTATTTTGAATTAAGCATTATGGAAGATGTAATTTTTGAACTTTTCATGCGATATAAGTGATTTTGTACTAATGCTCAGAACTGAGATCAGGTAAGAAGATATTCTAAGTAAAATAAATGGAAAATTTTATAACAAATACTAACAACTCTTAAAAAGCTGTTGAAAGGTAATCTTTCTGCGTTTGAAAATTTATATCACCTCTGCCAAGAATAAATGGCTGCATGTTTTCGCCTTTTGCTTTCAAAAATTGAACGGAATTCCGAACAACAATTTAAAGCTTGTTGCGTACTTTGGACTGTGAATCTACCATACTTTTCTTTTGCCTTGTTTAAACTTAAAAAAGCGTTTTGATTTCATTTGCAAAAAAAAAAAAAACAATTCAAAATTATTTTTAAAAATTTGGCTACACCTACATTTAAGTACTACACATCAAAAGTACTCACTGAATTCCATATTAACCCTAGAAAGATAACCCTATTTCATGTCCCATAAGAGTTACATGTAATTGTTACGTCGCTTCGACGTAGGTTATCTTTCTAGGGTTAAGTGTATTTATTGGTCCAATAACAAGCTTGTCCGAGGCATTCACATCCGGAATTAATGTTCTTTTGAGGAATGATCGTGTACTACTTTTGGCATTACAAGCTTTAACATATATTTTTCCTCTTCTACCCACACGGTAGTATTCCAGTTTTTCCCCGGAAAAACGATTAAGAATTTCTTTTTCTAATCTATAACTAGTAGACAAGGACAGATGGTAACTTCTATCTTGATAATAATTGCATATTATGCCAATTAACATGTTCCGATGTTCTTCCAGTAACTTGGAATTTCGCTCATAGTAGTTTGTCACATTTTTGGATTTCGGGCACTCGTTCAATATATCTGATAATGATAACGAAATTTCATTTGGTTCTGGTGAGCCTGTTGCTCTGGAATCAGTCGGTGAAGTCAGATAGGTTATCTGAGAATTTGAAATTCCTCTTTCAGGAAGAGATTCATTTTCCTCTTCATCCACAAACAATGACAAACTTGAGCGCCATTCTGCTAAACTCTGTTCGAATACCACCAGATCACCAATTTTTTGGTTTTTGAAAAGCATATAAATGTGACGTCGTTTAATTATTTTCAAAATTTCGAAGTTAATGTTTTCAGCTATAATAATCAAGTCAAATAATAATTAAAGAATGAAAAAAACTGTCACAGAAAAGATAAACGTGTAGATTTCGTCTAGTAATTCTAAAAAAATGTTACAAGAGGAACAAAGAGTAACGTCATCTCTGCTGTACTTATTAAAGTACGAGTTATCAAAAATAAATCGGGAAAAGTCGTTCAAAAAAGGGTAACAAAACAATTGATAAAATTGAAATACTATTTTTTATTATTAACGTAATAAAATTTTTGATCATTGATAATTTTGCTGACCATTATTATTATGAATTGAAATTGCATATTAATAATGGAAAATTTCTAGAATTAGTAGATTATTTATGAGCGAAATTTCGATTTTTATCAATTGAGAATCTAAATATAGTATTACGAAAAAATTATATGAAAAAAACCTTACATATAAAGAACTCTGTTAGATGTTCTAATTTCCAGGACTTAAGAAGTTGTTTAAACGTTTCATCCGAGGTTTCGAAATATTCTGTATCAGAATTTAAAGATCCCAGATTATCGTAGTTCATGCCTCTCTCAGACTGTTGATAAGAAATAATTGGTGTCTGATCCCTATTTGCTAAAGGTTTTGAAATGTGTTTCATATCTGTGTGATATACATTTTCAACAGGCTGTAGTGTGGGTTTTCCGTACGTGGGTGTAAGTTCTAGGTACGTATATGTTCCAGATTGATTAGGGGTTGTTTGATCACCAGCAGTTGCTGTGTTGTCTCCCATCGTTTGTTTTGAGTTGTATTTTGTTCAGTAATTTAGGTACTAAAATTATGGTAGGGTGTTTTTACTTATAAAAGTAACATTGATAAAAGATATTTTTAATGTTTATAGCTGTTTTTAATTTAACAGGCTTTTTTGTATTTTCTGTCTTCACCTCCTCGTCTACGGTAAATAGTATTCTTTAATGTGTATCATAGCTTTTCGCTTTGCAGTTTTTATGAGTGTCGATGGTGGTCCTACTAATTCCTCAAACTGTAAAATTAAATATTCACCCAGAAAAGAGGCATCGATTTCAAATGCCATGAAATGCGGATCGTAATGAATTTCTTTTAGTTTTTGACAAAATAAATAAACTTCTTCTGCATTCTGTACAAAATTGATTATCACGTAAATATTATAATCATTAGTTAATGTGGATATATAATAGCCAATCTTATATGATATGCCATTGTATTCAGCCTGGCGAAAAAATTTCAATTGATCTTGTTGAACTCCCACCATTTTGCTTATAAAAGAAACCAAGCCACTCTGCGTTTCGTCTTTTTTTCCATACCACACATCTAGTAATATCAAATTTGTAATTTAAGATTCTGTTAACAAACTTAAGCTGAAATTTTTTTGCCAATGTAAGGCATATATTTTTCCTGGAAGTTATAGCACGTGAATATAATTTGAAGCTTTTGTGCTTGGCTTCATACTTAAAACACCAAAATTTTCTTAATGGTCCTGATTTCCGTAAGATTGTTGGATAATGTGTCATAATATGGAACTTGGGTTTTAAATTATCTTGGAAAAGTTGAAGATATTGTTCGTTATGTATTTTTATTTTACTCGTTAAAGCTGAAATTGACTCACCCGTTACTTCAAAGCAAAGAACCAAATTAACTATTTCTAGGAGGTTCAAAAGAAAACTCCAAACATCATCTTTTAATGGTACCAAATCTCCTACCATAAGAGGTAACAACTGAACAAATGTAAGCATTTCGCTAGCTGACATTCGTAAATGATGCTTTTTTAAATGAGTTGGATGTATTTCATTGGAAGCATTTTTTATTTCGATGGGGCCATATTCAAATGTTTCTTTTCGTTTGTTTAATGTTTCTAAAGAAAAATATTTTTTTATTTGGGAGAGAAGAGAATAATTATATGACAAAGATCATAGTGACATATTCCTTCAAATATGTCATGCATTACGTCCACACTAAAATTGTCCACAACATGGAATGAAGGGATGTTATTGAAACAGCATTCACTGATAATACCAGTTTCCTTGGGATTATCTTTCTGTAGATCTAAGTTGTAGTTACATGTATTTCTCATTTTGTCTTGCTCTTCAACACATACTTTAGTACATTTTTCTTTTTGTAAGCGGCAAAATCGACAAAATGTTCCAGAGAACGATTTGTTGAAACCTAATAGCGTGTTGAGTCCTAAGTTATCTCCCAGTATAAGTCCCAAAATAAAATGAACGTTGTATATATTACCATTAGCAGCCTTTATACTGATCCGTTCTTCTTCAAGAAATCTTAACTCATTTATAAGAGGCTGCAAGCATTTATAATTTCCATTCTTTTTCATATCTTTGGATTTAATAACGGGCGCTAAGAATATATTTTCCAACTTTGCTTCATTAAGAGGCATACAGGCGAATGAATAAAAAAAGTTACAAACGGAGTGAACTGAAGAATGAGACCCAAGTTTATTTCAAATTCATCTGAATACAAGAAATATGGAATCAGTATTTTGTTTGGATACAATTTTGCCTTTGTTTTCCACAAGTCTTCCTGCACGAAGTTAATGAACCGATCATTTGTTTCCAATAATTTCATATGGTTTAACATATCAAGAAGAAAGATTCCAGTTTGGAATAATAATCTGAATTGTGAGCGAAGCGGTAACACAACGCCTTTGTCAACAACTTCATCTAGATGTAACTCTCCAGTACGATAGTTCGTACTTATTTCCTTATTGATAACGAACTCATCGACATTGTCCATGTATCCAGAGGTTCTTAGCTTTTGAGTCAAGAGAAAATCTGAACTGCATTTCTCAAATGGGTTCTTACACGCACATATAATACTAGATATTTCATTAAAAACCTCCTCATTTTGGTGTAGTTTATGTTTGGAAAAGCTATCGAAGATCTAAAGAAGTGGTTCTATTATGAAAGATGAAGCACCTTTCTGAATTTGGTAAATATCTTTTCTCGAAAAATTATCATTTGAGTGTAATGAAACACACCATTTCAATGCACTTTCTAAAAGATTTTTTATTGCTACTTCAGCTTTAAACTCTTCCCCTTTCTGAGGCTCTTCTGAAGAAGGTGATTGTGGCTCCACTAATATATTACTGTCCATAGTCTTAATATCAATTAAGTTACAGCTTTTATTCAAAACTTCAACATTTTTAAGTGCTTTTTGCTTTTGTGCTCCATCAGATTGAAACATTTTGACATGATAGCGTTTTATATGTCTCTTGTAACTTGAGGAACTCTTACACATAAGGGAACATTGTTTTTCAAAACAAAGAAAAGTACTGTCGGAACGGAGATAATGTTTGGTTCTAAGATGGCGTATAAGAAAATCAGTTTGATCAAAAACTTTTTGGCAAACGAAACACGACATTTTTCAATTAAAATCTGCAAAATAATTTTAAAACGTATGTAGGTACTTCAATTTTTATGTTCAAGGAAAAACTAAAATAAAATATGCATACTTATTCTGTTAAGCTTATTAAAGAAACAAATGAACTGAGGAACTTATTCTACTGTCAGAATTTATCCCTTCAGTCATATGAATCGAAAAACTTATGGCAATAGGAGACATTTTAAAAAAGAACGTTTAGGAATTTTGCACGTTAAAATACGTATTGTATAAATCAAATCATTTTAATGATCTTTGAAACAAAACTTTGGTATTAAAATATATTTATATTGCTATACTTTTGTGCTTCTTAGAAATATCCGAAAAGAGATAGAAAAGAAAGAATTAGACGAAAAGAAAGGAAATCCCATCACCCTTTATGCTAATGGTATATAGATATGCGCACTGATATTCAGATCATTAGGTTGTACCAGATACATTTTCTTACTTATATGTAATAGTAATATCTAAGTTTATTAGTTTTATCTAAAACTGTGATTAGTTTGTTTTCGATACATAACCTGTACCTACTGGATCTATTAAGCAGGTTAAAATTTTGTTTGATACAAATAAAGACATTTAAAAGTAAGTCATAACCCATATAAAAATGATCGAATTTGAAATTAATGATTTTTAAATTACCTTTTCTCCAAATAGCAATATTGACAAAAAAAATTTGCAAGAAGCGCTTTGTGAAAACGTTCCCAATCCACTTTTTGTATCGTTTCTTGTTTGGCACGAAAACTGGCAGGTTGCTGCATGGAAATACAACCGTTTAGGTTGAAGTATCCATAGATGGACGCATAGATGAACAGACGCCTACTATTCCGCAAAAAGTTTTATTTTATTAAACTTAAGAGGCTGCAAGCATTTATAATTTCCATCCTTTTTCATATCTTTTGATTTAATAACGGCCGCTTAGAACAATTTTTTCTTCGGGAGAAAGACTTATAAAAATTTTCAATATTTTTTCTTGGGGAAAAGACTTAGAAAATTTTTCAATATTTTTTCTTGGGGAAAAAGACTTACAAAAATTTTGAATATTTTTTCTTGGGGAAAAAGTCTTAGAAAAAATTTCAATATTTTTTCTTGGGGAAAAAGACTTAGAAAAATTTTAAATATTTTTTCTTGGGGAAAAAGACTTAGAAAAATGTTCAATATTTTTTCTTGGGGAAAAAGACAGAAAAATTTTCAATATTTTTTCTTGGGGAAAAAGACTTAGAAAAATTTTCAATATTTTTTCTTGGGGAAAAAGACAGACAAATTTTCAATATTTTTTCTTGGGGAAAAAGACTTAGAAAAATTTTAAATATTTTTTCTTGGGGAAAAAGACAGAAATTTTCAATATTTTTTCTTATTCGTTCATTTCATTAGTATGTATTATCTCTGTCCGCCAAGTTCTCGTCGATCTGTAATGTCATTAAAAAAAAAGAAGCAAAAACCTTTGTGTCTTTATGCGTCAGTTTTATTTCAAACAATAAAAAAAAAGCTCTCAGGAGTTCCATCAAAGTGTAGGCAAGTTTAAACATTTCTTAAAACAATAACTAATGTCAAATTGCTTTCAAGAAAATAATCGAGTTTTCAGCAAAACAAAAAAATTAATTTTTTCATTTTTTGCCAAGATTTAGATACAAATCGATTATTTCCTGAAAGAAATTTCATATGAAGCAAATCAAAACCAATACTGTTGTTTGGAATTGCTTATTTTTATTATTTGGGAGGGGGGGGGGCAATTTCTTTATGAAGTGGTTTATTCTATTGATTCTTGGACGTGATCGTCACGTGACTTGCTAATGTCTTAGCCAAGAAATCAAAAAGGGACGTCTGTGAGTTTTTTTTCTGGTATCGCATCGAAGGCTTTTCATTAAAAAGTAAAAATAAAACTTATATTAAAAACAGCAACACACAGGTTTCCATCAAAGCGTAGGTAACTTTAAAAAAATTTTAAATGTCAAAATCTTTTCAAGAAAAAAAAATATTTTTGTAGGAAAAATATTAATGTTTGCCAAGAACTAGATACAAATCAATTATCACTTGAAAAATATTTGATACAACAGAAACACTTATGTGGTGTCTCCACGCCTTTTTGGTTCCAATTCAGAAAACAGTAACAAAGGAAAAAAGGGTATTGTAAAATTTAGTGTGCACAGCTCACAGCAAGCTTTCTCTTTATCGACCATCTCCAATTTTTGGCGACGAAAGGCGAAAACATTCAGTCATTCATAATACCCCTAGGTGATATTAATTTCGAAAATTTTAGTAAATTTTATGTATAATTAGACGGTGTTAAACGGGCTGTTGATATTTGTTACAAGGTATTCCATTTATTCCATTCAGTATATCCTCTAGCCTGCTCTCAAATTTGTGAATTTATAGAAAATCACTTCTTTGACATGAAAAGTACAAAATATACATCTTCAAAAATGTTGGTATGTTGCGCTGGTATTGATGTAATACAGAAACTTTTATTTATTTATAATATTACTAAGTTCCGATATGACATGCAATCGAATTTGCCGTCGTACTCGGTGTAAATGGACACCAGCGCGTGCGGTATCTGGGGGGGAAAGAGGCGTGGGATTATTTTTTTAAGTGTTAAACACTATATAATTTTATAAGCCGATATCAACTTGTTTAAAAGAAAATATTTTTTTCTTCCGAAATTAATTCATTTTGAAGATGGATAAAAAACTTTTTTTTTAAAAGGAATTTGACATATCAAATCAAAGCATTTAAATTCATAAACTTATTGATTTTACTTATGATTTTAAGTTTTTTTTTTTAAATTTAATTATTTATTAAAGTATTTTAATTGTTTATTCATTTCATTCGAGATCGTGACCTGTTGCTGCTCGCCTGCATTCAGCCTAGAAACTACCGAAAAGACGCAGCAAAAATTTGTTTGTATTGTCGTGGAACCGTCGTTGGTAGAAACGACAAAATTTGAAGTGTTTCAGTTGAGTGTAAATACCTTTTAAAACAAGTAATAAATGTCGAAAATATCGAAATTTTTTCTGTCTTTTTCCCGAAGAAAAAATATTGAAAATTTTTCTGTCTTTTTCCCGAAGAAAATATATTGAAAATTTTTTTGTCTTTTTCCCGAAGAAAAAATATTGAAAATTTTTCTGTCTTTTTCCCGAAGAAAAAATTATGAAAATTTTTCTAAGTCTTTTCCCCCAAGAAAAAATATTGAAAATTTTTCCAAGTCTTTTTCCCCGAGTAAAAATTTTTAAAATTTTTCTGTCTTTCCCGAAGAAAAAAATTATGAAAATTTTTCTGTCTTTTTCCCTATACAACTCTCAATCTTTGGGAAACCTCATTGAAAAAACCCACTGATATTCCATCATGGGAAGAGATGAATACGTTTTTATCAAATCGCTACCGGATCCTCGAAAGTGTTTCTGAAATAAAACAGAGCACTATAAAAACTAATAAATCGCAATCACAAACTACCAATCCCACTTCAACCAATTTTCAACCCAAAGTCAAACCAGTTCGGAACTTTCATTTGAAATTTACTCCAGCTTGTCAAGTTTGTAGTGAACAACATCCACTACGACTCTGTCCTGTGTTTCTAAAAATGTCGGTCGATGACAGACACAAAACAGTTCGCAAACATAAATTTTGTTTTAATTGTCTTGCAATGACTCACAATGCAAATCAATGTCAGAGAACAAGCACATGACTTCGGTGCAAATGTAGACACCATACATTGTTGCATTTTGAACGAAAATCGCCTATCGTTAATAATAGTTCTATCAATCAAAATGCTTCAGTTCCTTCATCGAATTCTGCTTCATCATCTTCACATCAGGTTGATTCACCTTTAGTGAAAAATCTCGATCATCATAACATACAGTCCACTCCAACTTCCAATCATAATGTCATGTTCACGAAAAGTTTTCGTCAAGTTTTACTAGCAACTGCTCTAGTTAAGATTCGTCATCATGGGACTGATTTTAATCTTCGAGCTTTGATTGATCAAGGATCAGAAGTATCTTTTATATCTGAACATTTTCAAGAACGTATTGGTCTACCAATTCAATCTAACCAAGCCAGAATGTATGGTATTGGCGCAACCGAAACTGCTTCCTCAAAACTTTGCTCTTGTTCAAACAATGCTAAAGATTTTGGAATTCATGCTCAAGCCTTGGTTCCTAAAAAGCTGACATGCAATTTACCTGCGGTTTCTATGAGCCTTGGTCAAACAGAATTTAATTTCGACTTTCCTTTAGCAGATCCTCTTTTTTATCAAAGTTCAACAATCGACATGCTCATCGGAGCTGACCTGTATCCGCACATTATTTTAGAAGGTTTGAAAACCAATGTTTTAAGTATTATTCTTGCGCAAAATACAGTTTTTGGATCGGTACTTCTAGGGCCTTATGAAAATGTAGGTAGTATCAACTTTTACTACTTTTGTGACACAAAGTGACGATTTGTCAGTCGATCAAAAACCTGAAAGGTTTTGGAAGCTTGAGGAATTACCTCAATCTCCTACGCTAACTTCATCCGACCAATTTTGTGAAGATTTGTATCGCGACACGACTTTTCGAGATCCAGTAACGGGTCGATATGTCGTTAAGCTTCCTTTCAAAAATCCTCCCGCCGAGTCTCAACTGGGGCACTCCCGTTTTAATGCGACGAAACAATATCTTCGAATCGAAGACAAAACCGGCTCTCAAAGAAGAATATGAAAAGGTTTTGTCGGAATACGAAACGTTAGAACATATGTCGCCGACTCCCCCTTACGAATTGTATAATGAAAATAATGTTCAATCGTCCTGATCAAAAGTTCTGATCAAAGAATTATTGATTATAAACTCAATACATTCACTTTTGGAGTAAGTTGTGCTCCTTATTTGGCTATACGCACTCTTAATCAATTGGCTTCAGATGTTCATGAAATCTATCCGCTCGCTTCACAAATCTTGAAGAAAGAATGATGTTCTTTCTGGCGCTCATGATGTTTTTTCAGCGCGCCGAAGCCAAATCGAACTTATCACAGCACTTCAATCCGCTGGATTCAATTTAAGAAAATGGACTGCTAACCATTCCGAGCTTTTAAACCATATTCCAAGCGATCATCTCCTGAATAAAGATTTTTTGAAGTTTGAAGACGACAGTTCCACCAAAACTCTTGGTATTCAGTGGAACGCATCTTCCGACACTTTTTCCTTTTCTATAAATCCTGAAAGTTTGTCAATGACTTCTACCACTAAATGTTCGGTTTTATTAACAATTGCTAAATTATATGATCCTGCGGGTTGGCTTGCCCTAATCATTATAACAGCAAAAATTTTGATGCAACAAATCTGAGCAAAGTTGGAAATCATTTCTGCGCGAATTTCCTGATATTCAAAAAATTTCTATTCCTCGTTGGATTGAATTTTCTCCTTGGAAAACTTTTCAACTACAAGGGTTCTCAGATGCCTCGGAAAAGGCTTATGCAGCTGCTGTTTATGTTCGAGTGCAGCACAAGTCCTCAAAATCATCGTCACATTTATTATGGGCAAAAACGAAAGTTGCGCCTGTGAACACTGTTTCACTTCTTCGATTAGAACTCCAAGGTGCAGTTCTTCTATCGCGAATGATCCGATCGCTCCTCACTCAGTTTGATTACTTTAATGGTATTCCCATTAAATTATGGACAGACTCAACCATCGTTTTAGCTTGGTTAAACAAGCCACCAAGTTCTTGGAAAACCTACGTTGCTAACAGGACTTCAGAAATCTTATCAAATGTTCCTGATATAATTTGAAATCATGTTTCTTCTTCTAATAATCCTGCCGATTTGGCTACCCGCGGGGTTTCTCCAAGCGAACTACAATCCAACGATTTATGATTGAATGGCCCATTATGGTTAAAGGAACCAAAAGAAAATTGGCCTTCCTCTGAATTTTCTCATCGGCCAGACGATTCTATCCCTCAACGTAAACCAATCCAAGCTTATATTGGGCTTGTATCAAACAATTTCGAAAGTGAAATTTTGAGCCAATTTTCCTCCTGGGCTAAGGCTGTTAGAGTAGTGAGTTATATCCTTCGTTTTTGTAATTCAGCTCGAAAATTATCGATTAGAGCTAAATACGGTTCGAAAACTCTTCTTCACGAAGAAATTAAATCAACCAAATCTAAAATTATCAAACTAACCCAACATTTTTCCGAAGAATACCACATTTTGCTTCAAGACAGAAAATTAAAGTCGAAAAGTAAACTTTTAACACTAAATCCCTTTTTGGACTCTAGAATTTCATTCCTCCTGGCTCCCCCCACATGGGTGGTTTATGGGAGGCAGGAGTGAAGAGTTTTTAAAATAATTTTAAGAAAGTTGCTGGAAATTCAAATTATACTTTTGAGGAATTCTCAACACTTTTGGCTCGAATTGAGTCTTCCCTTAATTCTCGGCCTCTATCTCCAATTTCTGAAAATCCCGATGATTTTCTCCCGCTAACGCCAGGACATTTTTTGAGAGGTGGCTCTTTGTTAAGTCCTCAAGAACCTTCTGACTCTCATAAAGAAATTGGTTTAGTGCGTAGATGGAACACGCTTAAAATCATACATCATCAGTTCAGTATGCGCTGGAAAGAAGAGTATTTAAAAGAACTCATTAAACGTTATAAATGGAAATATCCCCAACGAGATATGGAAGTCGGGGATCTTGTTGTTCTCAGAGATAAACAACTACCTCCGAATGAGTGGCGACTTGGTAGGGTCTTAAAGGTCCATCGTGGTCCCGACAATAAAGTCCGCGTTGTCGATGTCAAAACTCAGAAAGGAGTGGTAACTCGTTCTGTCGTCAAATTGTGCATCCTGCCTCTGGATTGAAGTAATCTAACTCGAAAAATCTTGCCTTATTATCTTACGTATAACGTATAACTTGTTACCTTTACTAAATCATAAATTTATTGATAGGATATTTTATATCAAAACGCATCTAATTTGAACTTATATTACGTATACTTATTTTGTTTGCTATATTTGTTTTGAATTTGAAATTAATCTTACATAAAATTATAACTTCTCCAATTTTTGAATTATATTAACTTATAAATATCTTTGTAGTAGCCCGTAGCGTAATGGTTAGTGCGTTCAACTGTCACGCTGGAGGTCTGGGTTCGCTTCCCAGCCTCGTCCACCTAAAAACTAAAAAGTTTTATTCGGGGCTACTACCTCTTGCGATGAATTGACAAATCCTCCAAGAGTATCACTTGTCACGAATTCGATTCGGCATAAAATTGTAGGTCCCTTCCATTCCTGTCGTTAGGCGCACACAGGAATGGTTGCGAGTTGTTAGTCACTAGGCCCTGGTTCTTCATGAGCCGTTGTGCCACCCGATTTATTTATTTATTTTTTTATAAATATCTTTTGTTGTGCATGCGAGGATGCAAGGCGGCCGGAATGTTCGGATCATAAACAATCTTCCAATGGAAATCTAAAATAACACTAGTGTGTTATGGTTACAATTAACCTTAGTGTGAACGTGTACCTACTTCAGCACACACCCTTAACTTTTATATGTTTTTCTTAAATATTCATGTATAATTTTTTTTATTTTCAAGTTGGTATACCGGTTTTTTAACGTGTGACCTCTCATCGCATTTCTTTTGCATTCATTCTTTTTTGGCCATCAGCAAACTCAGTTGTCTTTCTTATTCTTAAAGCTAAAATTTGTAAAATACTTACATAATAAGACTTAAAGCTAGTTGTAAATTATTTATCTTATAAAACTTAAAAATCTAGTTGGAAAATACCTAAAAAATATAATCTCATTGGATAAAAAATAAAACTCATTAAAAGATCTTCAAACAAAAACCATCGTGTCGCAGTCGCCTATCTTTAATTGCATGTGGCACCGGAATTTTCTCCACCTTTATAGAGGCGCAATGTACAATGTATGAAGATGTATAGCGACAACACAATATGGGGTTAAATTGAAAAGACTGATGTTAAAAGAAAATCAAAAGAAAACTTCTAGACCAAAACAATTCACGTGTTTTGTATGAACTCTTGTAGTATAACAACCAAAAATTTAATTTGTAGTAACAAACTTTAGTGACCAAAACTTAACTAAATAATTTAAGGTAACGGGTTGGCTACGTTTTACCGCAAAACGGTTGACCGCGTAACGTTTTCTCGCACACGTTTTCTCGCCAAACGTTTGACCGTACGTCAGTTTCCCGCGTAACGATATTTCTTCTCACGTTTGCTCGGGTAACGTTATCTCGCCAATTCCTACTTTTCTTTATAAAAAACGACAGCGCTGTATTGAATTATCAATTTTCATATGGACAGCCAATCAAAATCACGGACTTTGTGATTACAGCCAATCAAAATCCCTTTTACATTTTTCGAAGACAGCACTGTATTGAGAATGTCAATACTTTTATCAAAGGTCACTCGATTCAGTGAGAATCACCGAGAACGAAGATAAAATTCAAATAAATGTAGCCAGTCACAACCAATTGAAAATTCGCCGTCCAACGAAGGGTATATAAACAAGAGTAATTTCGGAAATTAATCAGTTCTTCTTAGGACTCAGTGGAGATAGCACCTCTTAAAGGGATATTATTTTTGATTTTCTTGCGTGTTGTATCTTGTGTGGTGTGACCTGTGAGGTTGTTTGGGTTGCTGGTGCTGGTGCTGGTTAGATGTTAGAGAATGTTTGGCCTAGGTTTTAGGTGTTTAGGATGGTGATTGTTTTCGGGTGGAAGGGTAGGTAGTGTGTGCTAGGGTGAGAAGTTTGGTTCGTTGGTGGAAATCAACTAGAAAGAACAAAACTTTACCTCTAGTAATTGGACGAGAAGTTTAAAGATAAAAGTCGGTTTTTCATAGCATGCGATACATCGATTGAAAGGTGGCAGTCCCTAGATCACGAATATGCAATTTTTAGTTTTGTATGATGCTTAGTTTAGGCGCAAATCAAGTTTGAATGTGCAAACTTTGGGGGGTCTACGATGCTTCTATGGCTCGCAAATCGAGTTTAAAGATAAAAGTCGGTTTTTCATATCATGCGATACATCGATTGAAAGGTGGCAGTCCCTAGATCACGAATATGCAATTTTTAGTTTTGTATGATGTTTAGTTTAGCCGCAAATCAAGTTTGAATGTGCAAACTTTGGGGGGTCTACGATGCTTCTATGGCTCGCAAATCGAGTTTTAAGATAAAAGTCGGTTTTTCATATCATGCGATACATCGATTGAAAGGTGGCAGTCCCTAGATCACGAATATGCAATTTTTAGTTTTGTATGATGCTTAGTTTAGCCGCAAATCAAGTTTGAATGTGCAAACTTTGGGTGGTCTACGATGCTTCTATGGCTCGCAAATCGAGTTTAAAGACAAAAGTCGGTTTTTCATATCATGCGATACATCGATTGAAAGGTGGCAGTCCCTAGACCACGAATATGCAATTTTTAGTTTTGTATGATGCTTAGTTTAGCCGCAAATCAAGTTTGAATGTGCAAACTTTGGGGGGTCTACGATGCTTCTATGGCTCGCAAATCGAGTTTAAAGATAAAAGTCGGTTTTTTATATCATCCGATACATCGATTGAAAGGTGGCAGTCCCTAGATCACGAATATGCAATTTTTAGTTTTGTATGATGCTTAGTTTAGCCGCAAATCAAGTTTGAATGTGCAAACTTTGGGGGGTCTACGATGCTTCTATGGCTCGCAAATCGAGTTTAAAGATAAAAGTCGGTTTTTTATATCATCCGATACATCGATTGAAAGGTGGCAGTCCCTAGATCACGAATATGCAATTTTTAGTTTTGTATGATGCTTAGTTTAGCCGCAAATCAAGTTTGAATGTGCAAACTTTGGGGGGTCTACGATGCTTCTATGGCTCGCAAATCGAGTTTAAAGATAAAAGTCGGTTTTTCATATCATGCGATACATCGACTGAAAGGTGGCAGTCCCTAGATCACGAATATGCAATTTTTAGTTTTGTATGATGCTTAGTTTAGCCGCAAATCAAGTTTGAATGTGCAAACTTTGGGGGGTCTACGATGCTTCTATGGTTCGCAAATCGAGTTTAAAGATAAAAGTCGGTTTTTTATATCATCCGATACATCGATTGATAGGTGGCAGTCCCTAGATCACGAATATGCAATTTTTAGTTTTGTATGATGCTTAGTTTAGCCGCAAATCAAGTTTGAATGTGCAAACTTTGGGGGGTCTACGATGCTTCTATGGCTCGCAAATCGAGTTTAAAGATAAAAGTCGGTTTTTCATATCATGCGATACATCGATTGAAAGGTGGCAGTCCCTAGACCACGAATATGCAATTTTTAGTTTTGTATGATGCTTAGTTTATCCGCAAATCAAGTTTGAATGTGCAAACTTTGGGGGTTCTACGATGCTTCTATGTCGTCTGGCACGCGCCTATGTCGTCAGTCGATCTGTTATCAAAGTTTTTTGTAGGTCCTCTGTCCCGCTCACGCGACTCCGTCGCTCCGCTTAGGGTATGCTCAGTCGTCTGGCAGGCGCCTATGTCGTCAGTCGATCTGTTATCAAAATTTTTTATAGTAAACAGTACCTTAGGGGGCCCGCTTCGCGGGTCTAAGGATTTTAACCCCCTTTTCGGGTCCTCTGTCCCGCTCACGCGACTCCGTCGCTCCGCTTAGGGTATGCTCAGTCGTCTGGCAGGCGCCTATGTCGTCAGTCGATCTGTTATCAAAGTTTTTTATAGTAAACAGTACCTTGAGTGGCCCGCTTCGCGGGTTTAAGGATTTTAACCCCCTTTTCGGGTCCTCTGTCCCGCTCACGCGACTCCGTCGCTCCGCTTAGGGTATGCTCAGTCGTCTGGCAGGCGCCTATGTCGTCAGTCGATCTGTTATCAAAATTTTTTATAGTAAACAGTACCTTAGGTGGCCCGCTTCGCGGGTTTAAGGATTTTAACCCCCTTTTCGGGTCCTCTGTCCCGCTCACGCGACTCCGTCGCTCCGCTTAGGGTATGCTCAGTCGTCTGGCAGGCGCCTATGTCGTCAGTCGATCTGCTATCAAAGTTTTTTATAGTAAACAGTACCTTGAGTGGCCCGCTTCGCGGGTTTAAGGATTTTAACCCCCTTTTCGGGTCCTCTGTCCCGTTCACGCGACTCCGTCGCTCCGCTTAGGGTATGCTCAGTCGTCTGGCAGGCGCCTATGTCGTCAGTCCATCTGTTATCAAAGTTTTTTGTAGTAAACAGTACTTTGGGTGGCCCGCTTCGCGGGTTTAAGGATTTTAACCCCCTTTTCGGGTCCTCTGTCCCGCTCACGCGACTCCGTCGCTCCGCTTAGGGTATGCTCAGTCGTCTGGCAGGCGCCTATGTCGTCAGTCGATCTGTTATCAAAGTTTTTTATAGTAAACAGTACCTTGGGTGGCCCGCTTCGCGGGTTTAAGGATTTTAACCCCCTTTTCGGGTCCTCTGTCCCGCTCACGCGACTCCGTCGCTCCGCTTAGGGTATGCTCAGTCGTCTGGCAGGCGCCTATGTCGTCAGTCGATCTATTATCAAAGTTTTTTATAGTAAACAGTACCTTGGGTGGCCCGCTTCGCGGGTTTAAGGATTTTAACCCCCTTTTCGGGTCCTCTGTCCCGCTCACGCGACTCCGTCGCTCCGCTTAGGGTATGCTCAGTCGTCTGGCAGGCGCCTATGTCGTCAGTCGATCTGTTATCAAAATTTTTTATAGTAAACAGTACCTTGGGTGGCCCGCTTCGCGGGTTTAAGGATTTTAACCCCCTTTTCGGGTCCTCTGTCCCGCTCACGCGACTCCGTCGCTCCGCTTAGGGTATGCTCAGTCGTCTGGCAGGCGCCTATGTCGTCAGTCGATCTGTTATCAAAGTTTTTTATAGTAAACAGTACCTTGGGTGGCCCGCTTCGCGGGTTTAAGGATTTTAACCCCCTTTTCGGGTCCTCTGTCCCGCTCACGCGACTCCGTCGCTCCGCTTAGGGTATGCTCAGTCGTCTGGCAGGCGCCTATGTCGTCAGTCGATCTGTTATCAAAGTTTTTTATAGTAAACAGTACCTTGAGTGGCCCGCTTCGCGGGTTTAAGGATTTTAACCCCCTTTTCGGGTCCACTGTCCCTCTCTCCATCGCTCCGCTTAGGGTATGCTCAGTCGCCAGGCAGGTGGTATTTTCATTAAAAAAAAAATAATTTTTCGGCTAAAATAAGTTGTTTTTTTTTTTTTATTTGTAAGAAAGTTGATTTTTTTTTATAAAAATGTTAATTTGTCTTGTAAAAATGTTATTTTTTTTTTTGTTAAAATTATAATTTTTGTTTGAAAAAAAGTTAATTTTTTGTTTGTAAAAAAAAATTATTTTTTTTGTAAAAATAACAAATAAGTAGTTTTTCTTCCAAAAAATTTTTTTTTGTTAAAATGTTATTTTTTTTTTGAAAAAAAGTTAATTTTTTTTTTGTAAAAGAGTTAATTTTATTTTGCAAAAAAGGTAATTATTTTTTTGTAGAAACTCTTTTTTTTTTATCAACAAAATTAAACCACAATTTTAGTGATATCTGTTATTAGTTCCTGCCACGACCGAGTTCTAAGAAGAACTGAATTAAATTCCGGAATTTAACTTGCTTAAATACTTTTCATTGGACGAGAAATTTTATTCGTTCCTGTGAAAAAATTCGTCGTCCAATGAATGTACTTAAGCGAATGAAAAATGAAATTCAATGCCCCAGACTGTGGCCTGTTGTACGTTTTCAGTTCTTCTAAGAACTAAAAAAAATCTTAAAGAGATTTAACTTGCTATTATTATTATTTTCATTAATTTTATTAAAAAAAAAAAACTTACAAAATACCCAACAAAAAAAAACAATATTTTTTCTAGTACCAAATAGTACTTTTTCCATAGTACTAAATGTACTGTCAATCTCGCCGAATTTTTGGCGAGATTAGTTGGCGAGATATCGTGCCGCGAGATTACGTTCGGCGGGTTAGAGGCAAAAAATGATCCTAAAAATTTGGCGAGATAACGTTACCCGGTCAACTGATCTGCGGCCAATCGTAACGTTCCCAAGGTAACTAAGGTTATCAAAAATGATAACTATATCCAAGGGTAAATATGTACGTATCCTAGTACCTAAATTACCATAGAATGTATTTTTTAAAGAAAAAAAAAATAAAGGTATCTGGTGCAAATTTAGCTAAATATTTTGTTAAAGATGCCAGATACGGATACCAAAATACAGAATACAAAAAAAAAATAAACTTATCCTAAAGTACTGAAAAGAAAGTAACTTTGGATATTACTAAATACAGTTAACAAAGAACAAGTACCGAAAGGTATTTCTCCGATTTACTATGAATGGTTAAAGTATAGTACCGAGAAACAGAAAAATAAAAAAAATCAAATTTCTGATTTTGATTGTATGTGAATCTACCACAACAAAATTTATCGAAAACTTGAAAATCGTAGGGACTATGGTTTACTTATACGGTTACAAAAAAAAAACTTTATTTATGGGGAAAATGGATATGATATGCTGAAGACGTCAATTTAAATTTTAATATCTAAACATTTGTTCTACTTTTATCTTTTGTGTCATTATGTCTTACGGGGGTGTATAAGGTATATATCGATGGTGGTATAATTTCACCATAGGGGTCTACGTCTCGGCAACATCCTCGCTTTCTTTTCTTTTTCCTTCCATGTGATGGTAACTCTCAAATTAATTCTAAAAAAAAAAAAACATTGGAGAAAACTACCATAGTTCCTTTTTTCCCCGCAATTCCGGTCGATCGACACAACCCTAGGAAGACTTGAGAAGAAAAAAGGAACTATCCTCTCCTAACCATCACTGTCTATCTACGAGAAAAATGCAGTAGTCAGACGAACCACATCCAAACTGGTCACTGTAAATTTTGTTATAGGGGAGGGATGTAAGGAACAGGAATTAAGCTAGGAGACCAAACTGCAAAAAAAGGAAATATACATATGTCCTCGTAGAAGGGTGGCATGCTCGTGAGCTCGGCTCTGCTCGCCGGATGGCGAGTTGTTCTTCCCTTCCACGAAAACTACCCACAACAAATAACATACATCATGCCATTATACCTCACCTTTAAAAGATCTCCACAGTGATCGTTCCCACCGCACGTCAGGACTGCTGATGTTATGCAGCTGGCCTGTTTCCCTCCCATCCATGGAATCCCGTGGCCAATTTTTGAGACCTCCCTCTTATGTGAATGCCGCCGAGACTTCACCCCTCTTCACACATCTGCAATTATGAATTACCCAATTTTACCTCCTGAAACTTCCACCCTTAGTGCATACTGGTGTTGCTCTCAACACTCACGGATAAAAATAGAAGAAAGTCAGGGAACATTAAACCATTTATTTATGTTCATTTGAAACAGATTCAAGTACATATAATTTAAACTAATATCAATAAGATTATCTAGCACAATTATCTTACAAAAAAAATCTTTATGAACAAAGAAAAAACAACACCCCGATGAAATCTGCAGGCAGAGAGAAATCTTCACCCAACCAAAATGACTCACTCCACGCGGCAACAAGTACGTAAACTGCAACAGAGGCGCCTGATAGTAAGCTACTCGGTACCTACATAAAAAGAGCTCTTCCTAACTAACAATTTGACTCCTATATTCATCCATAGAAGCTATTTATAATCGTTTATTGCACTCCTTTAATCTCTCTTTAGTACTCCATAGAGTTAAAAAGGAGAACTTTTTAACTGCTATAGCACCTAAAAGAAGGAAATTCAGTTGGTATGAAGAACATTCTTAGAGAGTTCGAAAAAAGTGCTAAAGGAGTAAAGTATAGTGTGAAGAAAAATAAAAAAAAATCAAGTAGGTAAGCCTAGGGATCGAACTCTGGATGCCTCGCCCTACTTGTGGAGCTCGCTTTTTTTTTTTTTTAATTCATTTTTATTTTATATTCAACTTAAAACTATCTTAATGCTAGACAAAAATTCATAAACACTAGTCTACTTATCAATATCTTACAACTAACTTACTGGCCCTAGGCGGGCGCTATCCCTAATACTAATGCCTTTCGGCCTAAGAACTTATTATATACTAATATCGTTTCTGGTTTTATTTTTCACCAAGAAATATTGCAAAAAACTTGGTATCGATATCATATTATTATTTTTTATTTTTTTTTTTTTTTTTTGGTGCCACCCTGACTGTCGCTACTTAAAACTAATAAACCCTAACTATGTAAGTCGGCCAAGACCAAAAAGCTAAGTCAACTTTAAAAATTATTGTTTTCAACGCTAAGCCACCAAAACTGGCTCTCCTGCTTCACCCTATCTATTCGGTCCCTATCAGACACAGTCCTACTGAACCGAAGTCGCTCAGCTCCGCCTTGTGCGATGACGTCTCGACCATAAAGAAGGCGCCTATTTACAGTTCTACGGCAGACGTGGTAGATAAGCGGAACCGCCTCTCTATCCTGTATCAGCCCCCGACTGTCTAAATAGAAGAATGCGTTAGGTGGAATATAACCGCTCAAACGCACACTCTCAAAGTATTCGTTGTTGGGGTAGTAAAAATTAAGCTATTAGCTGAGGACATCGCTCTGGCAATGTGACCCCGAATCAGCTTGAGTATAAAATTATCGATTCTGTTAATGTTGGCTCCATTGTATAGAACCTCGTTGGAATAATAGTGTTTGTACTCCGACTCTGGTGTTCTGTGTAATCCAAGGCAGCGTCGAAGACACTGCCTCTCAAACACCCGAATCTTTTCCATTTGAGATGGGGCAACGTTGAACCACACCGGGCATCCATAGGCAATCATTGGCCGGATAAGGGCCATGTAGCAAATCACCTTAACCCTGCTGTCAAGACGGCTGCTATAAAACAACCGTTTTGTCAGGGCAAAAGCTCCCCTGGCTCTGGTCAGAGCAGCACTTATATGTCTGTCGAAATACAAATACTGATCCATCCAGATGCCAAGGTACTTTACTACACTTTTATTCGCCAGTGGATGTCCATGTGGCCCTACGATCACCAGTTTGCGCCAGTTCTTTCTTGTATCCCTAGGGGCTCCATGCAATGGAGTCCTGAACAGAATGGTTTCGGATTATTGAAAGTTGATTTTCAACTTCCAGTCATCGCAATATCGCTGAATCTTGTCGAAGTCACGCTGTAAGAGAATTCTGATGACCTCAACTGTTGGAGCTGTTCTGTACGCAATTAGATCGTCGGCATACGCTATGGCATGGGCTAGACTACCTATCAGATCGCTGGTGTAAATACTGAATAGAATCGGTGAGTTCACCACTCCCAGTTAAAGACCATTTTTAATTTCGAAGGTTGCGGTAGAAGTTACATTGCCAATTTTGACAACAAACTTTCTACCATTGACCATATCATAAAGCATATATAAAAGCGGTTTACTTATGCCCAGTCTGGCTAGCTTTAGATACAGACCTTCTAACCATACGGTGTCGAAAGCTTTCTCCAAGTCAACCAGACAAGCACCCGTACACTGTCTTTTAGATTTGTTCCATTGGACATCAGAAACGAGCTTAGACGCGGCATGAATGGTGTCATGTCCCGCCTTAAAACCGAACTGATTGTCCGGTATGATATTGTTGTCCTCCGCCCACTTGGACAGAACTCTATTTATAACTTTCTCAAATACCTTACTGATACTCGGAAGAAGACTTATCGACCGGAGATTCGCCGGATTGGAGTTGTCCTTACCCTTTTTCGGGAGAGGATGAACCACAGCTGCCTTCCACCGCCCTGGATAATATGCATTATTCAGAGCGTTGTTAAACAGTGTGGCATAAATGTCAACTGCTTCCTGAGGCAGATGTCACAGTACAACGTTGGATATACCATCGATTCCTGCTGACTTCTTTTTCTTTAATGAAGCGAAGACGAGCTGGAGCTCAACTTTCGAAATTAACAGGGAATTAGCCCCGTTTCGCTCGGCGATGGTGGCGTTTGCCAAGTGTTCTTCATTGAACCCGGTGAAACCGAGATTCTCTGATCGCCATTGCGTCATTTCATTTCGAAGGTAGAAGTGGTGAAGCAAGGCTCTGTTTTCAAGGTCATGGTTCGGGCGAATGCTAGCATTCACCTTGTACACTTGCTGGAAAGCAGCCCCCACAGCCTCCACTTTCTCACGAGGATCTTCGATTATAAAGAGGTCATCGTCCTAGACGGCTTCCTCTGGATCTATGCCTGCTATCAGAAATACGTCTCTGTTCTCTGTCGTCCTCTGAAGCTTAAGGCGCCAGTTATAGCTTTCATTGAAACCATCATTGAACATTTTGTCTTTCAATTTTGATGCACTTAAGCAAATAAAACTGATGGCGTTTTGGTAGGAAAATGAAGCTTGTAAGTTATATATTTTTTTTAGTCAATAAAATGTTTAGTTTGCTTAAACACTTTCTAATTAAATCAATTTTAGTTTTTCAATGATGAAAATCGTTTTCAATGAACAGCTGATATTTTGTTCCCAAAAGTGGAACACATTCGTTCCAATGAAATGTGTTCCTATCTCTTCCTGTTCTCGTCTGTCAGTTTTTCGTTCAATGATCGACTTTAACCTCAACGTTGTTTTTTGTATGGGGAATGGAATTTTCAATGAAAGAAAATTCCATGATAGCTATAACTTGATTTGTGTTTCAATGATGGATTTCAATGAAAGCTATAACTGGCGCCTAAGACACGGAAGTTCGCTTTGATCATTCCGTCTAAATATTTTATTAATTTGAGGAAACATACTCGGGTCGCTAGAATTAACGGCCCGAATTTTGTTGTCCCAATACAAATTAATAGACAACCGGTAATTTTCCTTGATCAGTTGGTTGATGTTTTTAATTGACGACTTCAGTGTCCTAATCTCCAGATCGTGTATGTCAGTAAAACGTCTGTACAAGAGTTTCAGTCTTGTCAAAAGTCCACTTTTTTGCCTGTGTAGTGCGTCGATGGTCGCGTTGCGATACATGTCTGTGGTTTCGCGTTCTTTGTATTTTGGTATTGTTTTGTCCATTGTTCGTTGGATTGTGCTGTCCATTTTCTCCAAGTAATCGTCAATTTCAGTGTTTGTTTAATTCCTATCATTTGGTGGGGATATATTGTTTGTACGTAGTTCGCTTGATAAGGCGTTGGTAAAGCGTGGCCATCGAGTCTTACTGTAGTTGTAGGAATGCACTGGCACATACTCTTCCAACTCCACAAGCTCGTTCGGAAGTTGAATTACGGCGGAAAGTCCGCAATCGTCACTATCGTACTCTATCGTTCGTAAGCAGTTTCTCGGTCGTTGACCCACAGTGTCAGTAATTGTCAGTCTTGAGTCCTTAAGCAATAGATCCAGATAGGAACCGCTTCTTGAAAACGAAGGCCTATCAGTAGCCAGAAGGTCGAGCATATACTCAACGTTGTATGGACCCATCCAATTAAATAGATGGCTACCTCTCGGATTTTGTATTTGATTTCCCCAGTCTACATGTTTGGCATTCAAATCACCGGCCATGAGATAGTAATTATCTTCCGAGTTCAGTTGTAAGCATTGAAAAAGTTTTTCGAGCTCTGTTAAAAAATCAGTTGGCTGAGGTGATTCCGGTGCATAAGCCGCAATCGCATACATCCGTTTCCCATGTTTGAGAGGAATGCATACGATACACGCCTCAAGCAACCGAAATCTGCGTACTTCAATATTATTTATAACCTTATTATTAATGCCTTTTCGTACAAAGATTGCGACTCCTCCCCCAAAAGTGGAGTTGGCTCGATCTCTTCGTACGATATTGTAATTATTGTGCGTCAGTTTATGCTTCTGGTTCAGCTTAGTTTCGCTGGCCATAAACACATCTGGACATTGATCTTTCAGCAGTTGGAATAGATTCGCTCTACGTTCGATCCTAACCAGAGAATTTACATTCACAGCAAGGATCCTAAAGGGCCTCTCCGGCAGCGCGCCCTTAACCTATAAATTGCGTTAAGCTTGGCAAATAAGAGTAGAGATGGTCTACCCGCTTTGCCTGCTCCCCGATCTGTTTCTGAAGACCTGTTAATTGGCCCTGAATGGCCACCAACAAGGTCATTGGCGTAGGCTGTACCGTTTTTCCCCTTCCTGACGCCATTTGGGCGTAAGAAATTTGAGGGTTAACGGGCATTGTTGTGGGAGCACGCGTTACTGGGCGTTTCTCTTCTTCCATTTGCCTTACTTTTTTGTGTTTTAAATCCTGAAAGACCGGACATCCCCGATTACTTGCAGGGTGTCCGTCTTTCCGGCAGAGTGCACATTTGAGCTGAGTCTTGTCTTCGACCCTTTCTTCACCTAACTTGCATTCCCCTTTTATGTGGTTCTCGCCACACTTAACACAGCGTGACTGCATTTCGCAGTTTGCTGAAGCGTGTCCAAAGCTTTGGCAGCGCATGCATTGAAGCATGTCACCGCGCCTTTTTAATTTATCCCACGTCACATATTGGTAGTTGAGGACGGAGATACTCCTCAAACTGTCCAAATTGCTGTTGGGCGAAAACTGAACAAGGAAGATGGACAAATTCCTCTTCTCCCGTCTTGCTCTAACTGTAGAAAACGGCTTGACCTCAATAAAGTCGAGATCGTTGCTCGCTTTTTGGCGGAGCTCATTTAACAGGTCCTCCGGTTCCGTGCAGGAATCTATGCCCTTCAAAAGGACCGTTTGCAATTTTTCAACTTTTGGCGTGAAGCTGAAGAACTCAGTTGTGGAAGCTTTTAATAAATTTTTAATTATCTTATGCTGCTCCACTGTAGAGCAGTGGATAGCATGTCTATCTACGTTAAGTCTTTTAATAATAAAGTTTTGGCCTATGGCCGACTTACATAGTTCGATGGTCTCTTTTAGGTCCATCTTGAAGACATTTATGGGCGGCACCTTCTCTTTTTTATTCATGGGCGGCTGTGGCTGCTGCTGGTGTTCCTTCTGCTGCTGTTGTTTCTCCTGCTGCTGATGCTGCTATTGTTTCTGGATCTGCTGGGTTTGTTGCTTTTGTAATTGCTGCTGCTGTTGCTGTTCTGATGACAGCTGTTTTTTTGGCTGCTTTGGTTGCTTTTGCTGGGGCTGCTTAGTTAGCAACTGCTGCTCCGCAATGTCGTTAAGCTGTTGGGCTACTTTTTGTGGAGCCTGTAGCGTTTTTTTGTTCACCCGCTCCTGTCTCTCACGCTCTCGTCGTGCTTCTTGCTTAAGCTTAAGAGCTTGTACCATCTGATCTACCTCTGCAGTTAGCTGGTCAATTTGCTTTTTTTTAGCGCTTAACTGGCTATAGAGCGCCTGCTCCTCTATCTCCTCCTCTTCCTCGGTCGCGGAAGGTGATGTTAGGTCCACACACGCATCTTTATCACCGCTGGTATAGAGCCCTTCTCCACCCTCGGACATGTATTGTATTTCCTCGTCATCTATGACTTTGGATGACGAGGAATTTAGTTTCTGTTTGCTTTCTGCTGCTTTAATTTGCTTTGGTTCAAGCGCCTTCTCCCCCCATTCAGCTGGCAGCTGAGCTGTGGTGATGGAGCGGCGTTTTATATTGAGGTTGGGTACACTTCTTACCCTCCTCCTCCTTTTTTTTGGTTGCTCGGCTGGAGGTACCGTACCGGCATCGGATGATGATGCTGCCAGGGCATCTTTCGATGTCCCCGGTTTTTCTGCCGTTGCTGGTTCACTTGCTATAGATGTTGTTGTTGTTGTTGGAACAGCTTTAGCTTTATCTCCTGATGTTGCCGTTGTCGGCTTTCTTATCTTTGCTCGGCCACCTTTCGGTGCCCCCGCACTTTTTCCACCTTCCATTTGCTTTCGATCCAAAGAAATAATGTTTTCTACTTCCCGGTTGTGAAAAAAAGCAGATAAAAGTTGAGACCCAGACTGGGGCTCGCACCTGCTACCTTTCGCACTGCCGTCTGCCACTCTACCTTTGTGCTATTGCACTATATGAAACTGGCTTGGCTAAACTTGTACTAATACGTCACTCGCGATTTTATTTAGAAAACTGTGAAAGCCGATAACGTTGTGCACACTTCCACAGATCGAGATCGACTGAGCTCGCTAACCGCTCGGCCAATCTCTTATATGAATAAATTAGCATTAAAACCGATTGACTTTCTTAAAGAATTTAATAACTCATAATTTATCTAAAAAAACAAATGTATTGAAAGCGTTTTAGCCTGCGGCACGTGAATTAACATAAGAGCCCAATGTTTTCATTGCACATAGTTATTTATGCAAATAATAAAGATGCCCACATTTTTGCAAAACTAAGAAAGCGTGCGCTCATTCGCATTATTACAAATTAATTATTACAATCACATAACAGGTTTTACTTGAATTGCAAATGGTGGCAAAATGGAGTCATGGCGTTTGCAATGTAAATGTTATACGAGTAGCAACCCGACCAAGATAATTACTTAAAGGATTGCGCGGGTGGCAATGGCACAGTGGATATAAAGTTTGACTGCTAACCTGGACGTGTGGGTTCGAGCCCCAGTCTAGGTAGTATTCTTTTCTGTATTCCCCAGTTTCAACTGGATGCCACCCGTGGAATTTCATGAGATAATAAACATCTAATTCTCAATCCACTGTGCCAACAAAATTCTTTCCTTTCCTTCTATTTCTTCTAACTAGTGCCGTGCATTGCATTTAAAAGACCTTAGGTCTTTCAGCCATATAGTTAAAATTATTATTATTATTATTATTAATATTTCTTTGGATCACTATTGGATATGATTAAAGAAACATCAGTTAATCGCAATGTGACGCTGATGTTATTGCTAATTGAAAGTCTAATGGATCAGTGTTATATCACCTTAGACCTCAGATTTCTGGGTCACTAAAGAAAAGAATGACACTTTAGTGTCTGAAATCGGAAGCAATTTTGTTTGTTCGGTTTGTAGGGGTATTATGGTCGATAATTTTCCGGACCTTTTCGCGTTTCAAAGACCTAGACTAACTCGTGCGGAGCAAACTGAGTCAAGCGGAGGATGAGTGAATCCCAACTCCACAGAAAGCACCACGGTTTACAACAAAAAAATTACTCTTGTATTTAATATTTCAAAAATGATCATGGCTTTAATGTAAATTTGGTATATATATATCAATAAATTTATTTGAAAAAAAAAAATACGCGTCACCCGACGATTCGGATGGACGTCGAAAACAAGGTGGTTAGCTGTCTGCTTGATTTTGTTTCCGTTTCGCCCAGTAAAGATCTGGTCAAATCGGATCATCAAAGCTCCCAATAAAAAAACGATTATGGTGGTGGCCACGTGTCGATCCGGTGACCGCCACGTGAAATCGGTCGAGATCTTCCTATTAGAATTCTTATATAAGAACTGACATCGGGTTTCTGTATATATATATATAAGTATACCGTTATCTCTTTTTGTACAGAGTTTGCTCTTCCTCTCGTCTCAAGGGACTTTTCTCTATCCTTGGGCACGGTTGCCACGTTGGTCATTTATGATATTCAAAAAAATTCTATTCCTCGTTGGATTGAATTCTCTCCTTGGAAAACTTCAGAAATCTTATCAAATGTTTCTAATGTAATTTGGAATCATGTCTCTTCTCCTAATAATCCTGCCGATTTGGCTACCCGCGGAGTTTCTCCAAGCGAACTACAATCCAACGATTTATGGTGGAATGACCCATTATGGTTAAAGGAACCAAAAGAAAATTGGCCTTTCTCTGAATTTTCTCATCCGCCAGACGATTCTATCCCTGAACGTAAACCAATACAAGCTAATATTGCGCTTGTATCAAACAATTTCGAAAGTCAAATTTTGAGCCAATTTTCCTCCTGGGGTAAGGCTGTTAGAGTAGTGAGTTATATCCTTCGTTTCTGTAATTCAGCTCGAAAATTATCGATTAGAGCTAAATACGGTTCGAAAACTCTTCTTCACGAAGAAATTAAATCAACCAAATCTAAAATTATCCAACTAACCCAACAACAACATTTTTTCGAAGAATACCACACTTTGCTTCAAGACAGAAAATTAAAGTCGAAAAGTAAACTTTTAACACTAAATCCCTTTTTGGACTCTAGCCAAATTTTGCGGTCTCATGGTAGACTTGCATCCTCAACAACGAAAGATTTCCTATACTTCTCCCTTATGAATCCTATCTTTCCACACTTTTAATAGCTTAAATACAGTAGCTATCTTTACATGGTGAAATTCAACTAATGGTCCGAATAGTACGCTCTGAGTACTGGATACCCAAACTTAAAACCCTAATCAAAAAATATATTCGAACTTGCAAACCTTGCGTTTTATATACAAAATTCGTTCAATCCTAAATAATGGGTTCGTTGCCTGTCGAACGAACCACTTCAAGCTTGCCCTTCACCAATATCGGTATAGATTTTGCTGGTCCGTTTGTAATAAGAAATTACTACGGAAGAAAATGTTGATTAGACAAAGGCTATGCATGCCTTTTTGTATGTTTCGCAACCAAAGCGATACATTTAGAAGCTGTTTGTGATTTATCTACAGCTGCCTTTCTCGCATCTTTCAATCGCTCCGTTGCTCGTAGGGGACTTCCTGCCAAAATCTATACGGATAATCGCACCAATTTTGTCGTTGCTTCAAAATTACTGATGTCAGATTTTCAAAAAGCTCTTAACAGTTATCCTTAATTTTTCCCAAATTGTTTGGAATTTCATTCCTCCTGGCTCCCCCCACATGGGTGGTTTATGGGAGGCAGGAGTGAATGTTTTAAAATAAATTTTAAGAAAGTTGCTGGAAATTCAAAGTATACTTTTGAGGAATTCTCAACACTTTTGGCTCGAATTGAGTCTTCCCTTAATTCTCCAATTTCTGAAAATCCCGATGATTTTCTCCCGCTAACGCCAGGACATTTTTTGATAGGTGGCTCTTTGTTAAGTCCTCCAGAACCTTCTGAATCTCATAAGGACATTGGTTTAGTGCGTAGATGGAACACGCTTAAAATCATACATCATCAGTTCAGTATGCGCTGGAAAGAAGAGTATTTAAAAGAACTCATTAAACGTTATAAATGGAAATATCCCCAACGAGATATGGAAGTCGGGGATCTTGTTGTTCTCAGAGATAAACAACTTCCTCCGAAAGAGTGGCGACTTGGTAGGGTCTTAAAGGTCCATCGTGGTCCCGACAATAAAGTCCGCGTTGTCGATGTCAAAACTCAGAAAGGAGTGGTAACTCGTTCTGTCGTCAAATTGTGCATCCTGCCTCTGGATTAAAGTAATCTAACTCGAAAAATCTTGCCTTATTATCTTACGTATAACGTATAACTTGTTACCTTTACTAAATCATAAATTTATTGATAGGATATTTTATATCAAATCGCATCTTATTTGAACTTATATCACGTATACTTATTTTGTTTGATGAATTTGAATTTAATCTTACATAAAATTATAACTTCTCCAATTTTTTGAATTATATTAACTTATAAATATCTTTGAAGTAGCCCGTAGCGTAATGGTAAGTGCGTTCAACTGTCACGCTGGAGGTCTGGGCTCGCTTCCCAGCCTCGTCCATCTAAAAACTAAAAAGTTTTTTTCGGGGCTACTGCCTCTTGTGATGAATTGACAAATCCTCCAAGAGTATCACTTGTCACGAATAAGTGCTTCTCGTCTAGCCGTTCGGATTCGGCATAAAATTGTAGGTCCCTTCCATTCCTGTCGTTAGGCGCACACAGGAATGGTTGCGAGTTGTTAGTCACTAGGCCCTGGTTCTTCATGAGCCGTTGTGCCACCCGATTTATTTATTTATTTTTTTATAAATATCTTTTGTTGTGCATGCGAGGATGCAAGGCGGCCGGAATGTTCAGATTATAAACAATCTTCCAATGGAAATCTAAAATAACACTAGTGTGTTATGGTTACAATTAACCTTAGTGTGAACGTGTACCTACTTCAGTACACACCCTTAACTTTTCTATGTTTTTCTTAAATATTCATGTGTCATTTTTTTTATTTTCAAGTTGGTACACCGGTTTTTTAACGTGTGTCCTCTCATCGCATTTCTTTTGCATTCATTCCTTTTTGGCCATCAGCAAACTCAGTTGTCTTTCTTATTCTTAAAGCTAAAATTTGTAAAATACTTACATAATAAAACTTAAAGCTAGTTGTAAATTAATTATCTTATAAAACTTAAAAATCTAGTTGGAAAATACCAACTTATATATCTAATAAAAAATATAATCTCATTGGATAAAAAATAAAACTCATTAGAGATCATCAAACAAAAACCATCGTGTCGCCTATCTTTAATTGCATGTGGCATCGGAATTTTCTCCACCTTTATACAGGCGCAATGTACAATGTATGAAGATGTATAGCGACAACACAATATGGGGTTAAATTGAAGAGACTGATGTTAAAAAAAAATCAAAAGAAAACTTCTAGACCAAAACAATAGGGCTTTTTAGAAAAAAAGCAATATATCTCTGTCTCATAGCTTCTAAACGTCAAATAAAAATTTTGGGTTAATGACGTTTGAGTGCTTGGCGTCAATTGGATTAGTGGCGCGTTCTTTTTTGTAACTATGGTCAAAAACAAAAGTGGCAATGTCAAAATTAATAAAGTTACTTTTTTTTAAGAACGATCAAAGTTAATAAAATGGGAAGGGGTTGAAAAAAAATCGAAAAAATAAGACATAATAAACAAAAGACAAAATTTTGATTGCGTTAAATTTATTGATAAATAATTCACTACCAAAAATGCATGGTTCCTACAAATTAAATAACTATCAACTTCATTTTTGCATGAAATTGAATAGCAATACAAAACATTTCTAATTTGTTTTAGCTTTTTTTGTTAATTTTTTATGAGCCACACATTTCTTTATTAAAAAATTGACCCAAGCGGGTGAATAAAATTTCAATGAAAAGTGAACTATTCAGAAAACAATTCCCAATATCAAATTCAATAATAAAACAATTAAATTTATAATTAATTATTATAAAATTGAAAACAATTCCAAATCGGAAGACGAAAAGCAAACACAATCTAACCCCAAAATGAAAACTCAAAGTAACTTTTTCTTATTAAAAGAACGATGAAGGTGAACTAGTTAGAAAAAAAAGAACGCACAAATGTCATTAACCCAAAATTTTGGCTGTCAGTTTTGAGTTTGACAATTCGGTAAAAATCCCCATTCACGTGTTTTGTATGAACTCTTGTAGTATAACAACCAAAAATTTAATTTGTAGTAACAAACTTTAGTGATCAAAACTTAACTAAATAATTTAAGGTAACTAAGGTTATCAAAAATGATAACTATATGCAAGGGTAAATATGTACGTATCCTAGTACCTAAATTACCATAGAATGTATTTTTGAAAGAAAAAAAAATAAAGGTATCTGGTGCAAATTTAGTTAAATATTTTGTTAAAGATGCCAGATACGGATACCAAAATACAGAATACAAAAAAAAAAAAAAAACTTATCCTAAAGTACTGAAAAGAAAGTAACTTTGAATATTACTAAAAACAGTTAACAAAGAACAAGTACCGAAAGGTATTTCTCCGATATACTATGAATGGTTAAAGTATAGTACCGAGAAACAGAAAAACAAAAAAAATCAAATTTCTGATTTTGATTGTATGTGAATCTACCACAACAAAATTTATCGAAAACTTGAAAATCGTAGGGACTATGGTTTACTTATACGGTTACAGAAAAAAAACTTTATTTATGGGGAAAATGGATATGATATGCTGAAGACGTCAATTTAAATTTTAATATCTAAACATTTGTTCTACTTTTATCTTTTGTGTCATTATGTCTTACGGGGGTGTATAAGGTATATATCGATGGTGGTATAATTTCACCATAGGGGTCTACGTCTCGGCAACATCCTCGCTTTCTTTTCTTTTTCCTTCCATGTGATGGTAACTCTCAAATTAATTATCAAAAAAAAAACATTGGAGAAAACTACCATAGTTCCTTTTTTCCCCGCAATTCCGGTCGATCGACACAACCCTAGGAAGACTTGAGAAGAAAAAATGAACTATCCTCTCCTAACCATCACTGTCTATCTACGAGAAAAATGCAGTAGTCAGACGAACCACATCCAAACTGGTCACTGTAAATTTTGTTATAGGGAAGGGATGTAAGGAACAGGAATTAAGTTAGGAGACCAAACTGAAAAAAAAGGAAATATACATATGTCCTCGTAGAAGGGTGGCATGCTCGTGAGCTCGGCTCTGCTCGCCGGATGGGGAGTGGTTCTTCCCTTCCACGAAAACTACCCACAACAAATAACATATATCATGCCATTATACCTCACCTTTAAAAGGATCTCCACAGTGATCGTTCCCACCGCACGTCAGGACTGCTGATGTTATGCAGCTGGCCTGTTTCCCTTCCATCCATGGAATCCCGTGGCCAATTTTTGAGACCTCCCTCTTATGTGAATGCCGCCGAGACTTCACCCCTCTTCACACATCTGCAATTATGAATTACCCAATTTTACCCCCTGAAACTTCCACCCTTAGTGCATACTGGTGTTGCTCTCAACACTCACGGATAAAAATATAAGAAAGTCAGGGAACATTAAACCATTTATTTATGTTCATTTGAAACAGATTCAAGTACATATAATTTAAACTAATATCAATAAGTTTATCTAGCACAATTATCTTACAAAAAAAATCTTTATGAACAAAGAAAAAACAACACCCCGATGAAATCTGCAGGCAGAGAGAAATCTTCACCCAACCAAAATGACTCACTCCACGCGGCAACAAGTACGTAAACTGCAACAGAGGCGCCTGATAGTAAGCTACTCGGTACCTACATAAAAAGAGCTCTTCCCAACTAACAATTTGACTCCTATATTCATCCATAGAAGCTATTTATAATCGTTTATTGCACTCATTTAATCTCTTTAGTACTCCATAGAGTTAAAAAGGAGAACTTTTTAACTGCTATAGCACCTAAAAAAAGGAAATTCAGTTGCTATGAAGAACATTCTTAGAGAGTTCGAAAAAAGTGCTAAAGGAGTAAGATATAGTGTGAAGAAAAATAAAAAAAAATCAAGTAGGTAAGCCTAGGGATCGAACTCTGGATGCGTCGCACTACTTGTGGAGCTCGCTTTTTTTTTTTTTTTTTTTTTTTTTTTTAAATTCATTTTTATTTATTCATTTTCTTATAACTATCTTAAAGCTAGACAAAAATTCATGAAAAACTAGCCTACTTATCAATATCTTAAAAATAACTTACTGGCCCTAAGCGGGCGCTCTAAATTAAACAATAACTTAATGCTAATGCCTTTCGGCCTACGAACTATCTTAAAAATAATATCTTTAATTGGTTTTATTTTTTACCAAGAAAGACTTTTTTTTTTTTTTAAACTTGGTTACTTTAACATTTTTTTTTTTTTTTTTTTTTCTTATATAAAACTTAAAGCTAATTAAAAACTAATTAAAACTAATTAGAAACTAATGAAAACTACTTAGAACTACTATAAAACTACTTACAACTACCTTAAAACTAGAACAGCCACAGCAAGCATTTTTAAATTTCTTTTTTTTTTAATTTTTTTGTTTAAGTTTTTTTGATTTTATATTTTTTTTTTTTTTTTTTTTTTTTTGGTGCCACCCTGACTGTCCCTACTTAATTAATACACTTAAAACTATGTAAGTCGGCCAAGACAAGAAAACTAAGTCAACTATATTGTATCTAATTCTTCATTAAACCACCAAAACTGGTTCTCTTGTTTTCCCCTATCTCTTCGGTTCCGATCGGACACAGTCCTACTGAACCGAAGGCGCTCTGCTCCGCCCTGTGCGAGGACGTCTCGACTATAAAGGAGTCGCCTATCTACAGTTCTGCGGCCGACGTGGTAGATTAGCGGAACCGCCGCTCTATCCTGTATCAGCCCTCGACTGTCTAAGTAGAGGAAAGCATCGGGTGGGATAAATCCACTTAAACGCACACTCTCGTAGTAATCGGTGTTGGGGTAGTAAGCCCCAAAAATTAAGCTATTGGCTGAGGACATCGCTCTTGCAATGTGACCCCGAATCAGCTTGATTATAAAATTATCGATTCTGTTAATGTTGGCTCCATTGTATAGAACCTCGTTGGAATAATAATGTTTGTACTCCGACTCTGGTGTTCTGTGTAATCCAAGGCAGCGTCGAAGACACTGCCTCTCAAACACCCGAATCTTTTCCATTTGAGATGGGGCAACGTTGAACCACACCGGGCATACATAGGCAATCATTGGCCGGATAAGGGCCATGTAGCAAATCACCTTAACCCTGCTGTCAAGACGGCTGCTATAAAACAACCGTTTTGTCAGGGCAAAAGCTCCCCTGGCTCTGGTCAGAGCAGCATTTATATGTCTGTCGAAATACAAATACTGATCCATCCAGATGCCAAGGTACTTTACTACACTTTTATTCGCCAGTGGATGTCCATTTGGCCCTACGATCACCAGCTTGCGCCAGTTCTTTCTTGTATCCCTAGGGGCTCCACGCAATGGAGTCCTGAACAGAATGGTTTCGGATTTCTGAAAGTTGATTTTCAACTTCCAGTCATCGCAATATCGCTGAATCTTGTCGAAGTCACGCTGCAAGAGAATTCTGATGACCTCAACTGTTGGAGCTGTTCTGTACGCAATTAGATCGTCGGCATACGCTATGGCATGGGCTAGACTTCCTATCAGATCGCTGGTGTAAATACTGAATAGAATCGGTAAGTTCACCGCTCCCTGTTGAAGACCATTTTTAATTTCGAAGGTTGCGGTAGAAGTTACATTGCCAATTTTGACAACAAACTTTCTACCATTGACCATATCATAAAGCATATATAAAAGCGGTTTACTTATGCCCAGTCTGGCTAGCTTTAGATACAGACCTTCTAACCATACGGTGTCGAAAGCTTTCTCCAAGTCAACCAGACAAGCACCCGTACACTGTCTTTTAGATTTGTTCCATTGGACATCAGAAACGAGCTTAGACGCGGCATGAATGGTGTCATGTCCCGCTTTAAAACCGAACTGATTGTCCGGTATGATATTGTTGTCCTCCGCCCACTTGGACAGAGCTCTATTTATAACTTTCTCAAATACCTTACTGATACTCGGAAGAAGACTTATCGACCGGAGATTCGCCGGATTGGAGTTGTCCTTACCCTTTTTCGGGAGAGGATGAACCACAGCTGTCTTCCACCGCCCTGGATAATATGCATTATTCAGAGCGTTGTTAAACAGTGTGGCATAAATGTCAACTGCTTCCTGAGGCAGATGTCGCAGTACAACGTTGGATATACCATCGATTCCTGCTGACTTCTTTTTCTTTAATGAAGCGAAGATGAGCTGGAGCTCGACTTTCGAAATTAACAGGGAATTAGCCCCGTTTCGCTCGGCGATGGTGGCGTTTGCCAAGTGTTCTTCATTGAACCCGGTGAAACCGAGATTCTCTGATCGCCATTGCGTCATTTCATTTCGAAGGTAGAAGTGGTGAAGCAAGGCTCTGTTTTCCAGGTCATGGTTCGGGCGAATGCTAGCATTCACCTTGTACACTTGCTGGAAAGCAGCCCCCACAGCCTCCACTTTCTCACGAGGATCTTCGATTATAAAGAGGTCATCGTCCAAGACGGCTTCCTCTGGATCTATGCCTGCTATCAGAAGTACGTCTCTGTTCTCTATCGTTCTCTGAAGCTTAAGACACGGAAGTTCGTTTTGATCATTCCGTCTTAATATTTTATTAATTTGAGGAAACATACTCGGGTCGCTAGAATTAACGGCCCGAATTTTGTTGTCCCAATACAAATTAATAGACAACCGGTAATTTTCCTTGATCAATTGGTTGATGTTTTTAATTGACGACTTCAGTGTCCTAATCTCCAGATCGTGTGTGTCAGTAAAGCGTCTGTACAAGAGTTTCAGTCTTGTCAAAAGTCCACTTTTTTGTCTGTGTAGTGCTCCGATGGTCGCGTTGCGGTACATGTCTGTGGCTTCGCGTTCTTTGTATTTTGGTATTGTTTTTTCCATTGTTCGTTGGATTGTACTGTCCATCTTTTCCAAGTAATCGTCAATTTCGGTATTTGTTAATTTCCTGTCATTTGGTGGGGATATGTTGTTCATTCGAAGTTCACTCGATAAAGCGCTGGTGAAGCGTGGCCAGCGAGTCTTACTGTAATTGTAAGAATGCACTGGCACATACTCCTCCAACTCCACGAGCTCATTCGGAAGTTGAATTACGGCAGCAAGTCCGCAGTGGTCACTGTCGTACTCGATCGTTCGTAAACAGTTTCTTGGTCGTTGACCCACAGTGTCAGTAATTGTCAGTCTTGAGTCTTTTAACAATAGATCCAGATAGGAACCGCTCCTTGGAAACGAAGGCCTATCAGTAGCCAAAAGGTCGAGCATATACTCAACGTTGTATTGACACATCCAATTAAATAGATGGCTACCTCTCGGATTTTGTATTTGATTTCCCCAATCTACATGTTTGGCATTCAAATCACCGGCCATGAGATAGTAATTCTCTTCCGAGTTCAATTTTAAGCATTGAAAAAGTTTTTCGAGCTCTGTTAAAAATTCAGTTCGCTGAGGTGATTCCGGTGCATAAGCCGCAATCGCATACATCCGCTTCCCATGTTTGAGAGGAATGCATACGATACACGCCTCAAGCAACCGAAATCTGCGTACTTCACTATTATATATTACTTTATAATTTATGCCTTTTCGTACAAAGATTGCGACTCCTCCACCCAAAGTAGAGTTGGGCCGATCTCTTCGTACGATATTGTAATTATTGTTAGTCAATTTATGTTTCTGGTTCAGCTTAGTTTCGCTGGCCATAAACACATCAGGACTCTGATCTTTCAACAATTGGAATAGATTTGCTCTACGTTCGGTCCTAATCAATGAATCTACATTCACAGCAAGGATCTTTAAGGGCCTCTCCGGCAGCGCGCCCTTAACCTATAAAATGCGATAAGCTCGGCAAAGCAGAGTAGATATTGTCTACCCTTTTCGCCTGCTCACTTATCTGTTTTTGAAGTCCTGCTATTTGGCTTTGAATGGCCAGTAGCAAACCTCTTATTTCGGCCTGTGCGTCCGGAGCCTTAGGCACAAGGGCCTGTGGGGCTGCCTTTGGCGCAGGCTGTACCGTTTTTCCCATTCCTGACGCCATTTGGGCGTAGGAAATTTGGGGATTGACGGAAATTGTTGTTTGAGGACGCGTTGGTGGGCGTCTTACTATCATCTCTGCTTGCCTTGCCGCTTTATTGTGTTTCATTTGCTGAAACGTCGGACATCCCCTATAGTTTGCGGGGTGCCCGTCGCCTCGGCAAAGTGCACATTTAAGTTGGGTCAATTCGACCCTTTCTTGCCCGAGCTTACACTCTCCTAACATGTGGTTATCACCACACTTGACTGCATTTCGCAGTTTTCCGCAGCATGGCCGAACCTTTGAAGCATTGAAGCATGTCGCCGCGCCTCTTTAATTTATCCCAAGTCACAAGCTGGTAGTCGAGGACGGAGATACTCCTCAGACTTTCCAGTTTGCTGCTGGGCGAAAGCTGTACCAGGAAGAACGGCAGATTCCGTTTCTCCCGCCTGGCCTTAACTGTAGCGAACGGCTTAACCCCAATAAATTCGAGATCGTCGCTCGCTTTTTGGCGAAGTTCATTTAAGAGCACCTGTGGGTCCGTGTAGGAGTCTATGCCCTTTTGTAGGACCGTCTGAAACTTTTCAGTTTTTGGGGTAAAACTAAAGAACTCCGTTGTGGATTCCTTTAACAAATCTTTAATAATTTTATAATCTTTATTGGAAAAGCACTGAATAGCGTGCCTATCTACACTTAATCTTTTTATTGTAAAATTTGTGCCTATGGCCGACTTACATAGCTTTATTGTGTCCTGTAATTCTATTTTATAAGTGTTTATTGGTGGTAACTTTTCTTTTTTTACCTGCGACGGCTGTGGCTGCTGCTGGTGTTCTCTCTGTTGCTGTGGTATCTGCTGCTGCTGCTTCTTCTGGATCGGCTGCTGTTGTTTTTGCTGCTGTTCTTTATCTTGTTGCTGTTGTTGTTGTTTGTGTGTTTGCTGAGGCTGTTCTATCTGCAGCTTATTTTGTTGCTGCTCTGGTTGTTGTTTCTGTTGCTGGGGCTGCATTGTTGTTGGTTGCAGCTCCGCCTTCTTCGTTTGCTGTTGCGCTACTTTTTGTGGAGCCTGTTGCGACTTTTTATTTTCACGCTCCTGTTTTTCTCGCTCTCTTCGAGCTTCTTGTTTGTATTTGAGGGCTTTAACTATCTCATGCACCTCTGCTCTTAACTGCTCGATTTGTTTTTGCTTTTTCTCAACGATGCTATTGAGAGCTTGTTCTTGGATTTCCTCCTCTTCCGATGTCAGATTGACGAAATCATTTTTGCCATCGCTGGTGAAGAGCCCTTCTCCACCCTCGGACATCTCTATTTCCTCGTCCTCGATGACTTTGGATGACGAGGAATTCACTGTCTGATGCATTTGAATATTAGCTGCTGGTTCTTTCTCTTGCACCGTCTCCCCCCCATCAGCTGGCAGCTGAGCTGAAGTGTTAGTGGGACGGCGTGCTGGGCGCTTTACCAGATTCAGAACATAGTTTACTTTTTTTCTTTTATTACTTGTTGCTAAGGAAAATTAAGCTGTTCCCGCTTTGGCTGCCGTTGCTGTTTTTAGCGTTGTCGGCTTTGTTGTTGTTGCCTTCTTTGGCTTGTCTGCTGGGACATCTTTCGATGCCCCCGTTGCTGGTGCCGTTGCTGGCATTGTTATGTGCGCTGGTACACCACCATTCGATGGCCCCGCACTCAGCTCTTCTTCACCAAAATGAGTTCTATCCCACTCAATTATATTTTCGACTTCTCTATTATGAAAAAAAGCCGATAAAATATTTGACCCTGACCGGGGTTTGAACCGGCTATCTTCGGCTCCGGGATCTGCCACTCTACCTCTGTGCTATTTCACACTATGAAAATAGCTTGGCGTAACTTGGACTTAACCACTCGCGATTTTAATTTGAAACTCTATGAAAGCCGAAAACGTCTACACACTTCCACAGTACGAGATCGACTGTTGTGGAGCTCGCTAACCGCTCGGCCAATCTCTTTTATGAATAAATTAGCATTAAAACCGATTGACTTTCTTAAAGAATTTAATAACTCATAATTTATCTAAAAAAAATGTATTGAAAGCGTTTTAGCCTGGGGCACGTGAATTAATATAAGAGCCCAATGTTTTCATTGCACATAATTATTTATGCAAATAATAAAGATGCCCACATTTTTGTAAAACTAAGAAAGCGTGCGCTCATTCGCATTATTACAAATTATTTATTACAATCACATAACAGGTTTTACTTGAATTGCAAATGGTGGCAAAATGGAGTCATAGCGTTTGCAATGTAAATGTTATACGAGTAGCAACCCGACCAAGATAATTACTTTAAGGATTGCGCGGTTGGCAATAGCACAGTGGATATAGTGTTTGACTGCTAACCTGGACGTGTGGGTTCGAGCCCCAGTCTAGGTAGTATTCTTTTCTGTATTCCCCAGATTCAACTGGATGCCACCCGTGGAATTTCATGAGATAATAAACATCTAATTCTCAATCCACTGTGCCAACAAAATTCTTTCCTTTCCTTCTATTTCTTCTAACTAGTGCCGTGCATTGCATTTAAAAGACCTTAGGTCTTTCAGCCATATAGTTAAAATTATTATTATTATTATTATTATTAATATTTCTTTGGATCACTATTGGATATGATTAAAGAATCATCAGTTAATCGGAATGTGACGCTGATGTTATTGCTAATTGAAAGTCTAATGGATCAGTTATATAACCTTAGACTCCTATACCGATTTGGCTGCACTTCAGAAGGGTTTCTGGGTCACTAAAGAAAATAATGACACTTTAATGTCTGAAATCGGAAGCAATTTTGTTTGTTCGGTTTGTAGGGGTATTATGGTCGATAATTCTCCGGACCTTTTCTCATATCAAAGACCTAGACTAACTCATGCGGAGCAGACTGGGTCAAGCGGAGGATGAGTGAATCCCAACTCCACAGAATGCACCACGGTTTACAACAAAAAAATTACTCTAGTATTTAATATTTCAAAAATAATCATGGCTTTAATGTAAATTTGTTATATATGTATCAATAAATTTATTTGAAAAAAAAAAAATACGCGTCACCCGACGATTCGGATGGACGTCGAAAACAAGGTGGTTAGCTGTCTGCTTGATTTTGTTTCCGTTTCGCCCAGTAAAGATCTGGTCAAATCGGATCATCAAAGCTCCCAATAAAAAAAAACGATTATGGTGGTGGCCACGTGTCGATCCGGTGACCGCCACGTGAAATCGGTCGAGATCTTCCTATTAGAATTCTTATATAAGTACTGACATCGGGTTTCTGTATATATATATATATAAGTATACCGTTATCTCTTTTTGTACAGAGTTTGCTCTTCCTCTCGTCTTAAGGGACTTTTCTCTATCCCTGGGCACGGTTGCCACGTTGGTCATTTATGACCAAATTTTGGTCATTTTTTTACACTTGGTCATTTTGTGCTCCATCTGGTCACTTTTTTTAAAGAAGAAATATAAAAAGAAACTTGACCTTAAATTTTCATTTCTCAAAATGAAGCGCAATTTTTTTTCTTCGCCTAATGTGAACGATGCATATTTTAACCCTCCAGTAGGCGCATGGTCTACGGGCGTAGACCACCCTTCCTTAAAATATCGCAATTCTCAGAAAAAAAATTGTCTTGCACCTTCGTTCACAATAGCTGTAGATAATTGATTGTTCTACCTAATTAGTATGTTTATTGTTCACGGGGGAGGACAGATGTCAGATATAAAGGTGTTCAAAGTCCCTTGGTCTACGATCGTAGACCACGCACCCACTGGTGTTACAAAATTATTTTATTAATTTTTATAATTGTAAGTGAGGAATAGTACATTTATAGCTTTTTTCTTTAAAAAAATGTTAATTTGATATAGAATATGGATTCAATTAACGCAGAAAACAAGTTTTTTTGTTATAAACTTTTTTCAAGAATTTTTTTTTTTATAAAAAAAATGAGGACGAACAATCTTAAAAATGTGAATTATTTTCGTTTAAATTTTTTTTTGTTCAGTGTATCAATAACAGTTTAACTTAAAGTGATGGAGTGGAATTAAGAATATGTTCTTCTATAATCTGACCATGATAATAAACTTATAAATGAATTTGTTCTTATGTTTATTTTACTTTTTTTGTTTGTTAGTTGTGAAAAATGAAAAAAAATGTGTTCACAAAAAGTATGGATTTCAAAGTCTTATAATTTTTTGTTTTTGGTATACTGTTTCTTTTTTTAACTATCCACTAAAAATTTGGTCAATTATTTGATGTTAAAAAAGTTTTTTTTTTTTGTTATAAACTTTTGTTGAGTATTTTTGTTTTTTTTTATAAAAAAAACGATTACGAAAAATCCTATAAATGTGAGTTATTTTCGCTTACGATTTTTTTTTCAGTCTATTAATAACCGTTTGTCTTAAAGTGATGATTGATGAATATGGCAAATAATATGTTCCTCTATAATCTGACCTCCATTTGGATACTAAAAATGCTTAACCAAAATATTTTTTTTTGCAAAATAAAATGGTCTACAATCGTTTCTTTTACCCACGCGCACACTGGAGGGTTAAATTGAACGCACTGCATTACCCATCCACGACCAATTCATTTGACAATTTATTTATTGACAGATGGATAGTTTGAAATATTTATTTCGCTTGTTGGTTAAGTTTGTTCTTGTTGAAAACAAAACATGAAAATGAATAGGTAAGTGAAAAGATGTATTAATAAATATCTTGTAAAATTAAAACAACTTTACTGAATGTTTGTTATTGCCATTACCGCTCAGCTGCTGCTGAAAGAAAGTTTTATGATTTATGTTTACTAATTTATGTTTCTTATTACGAAGAAGGGGTGATCAAGTGATCACAATGCCCTTAAATTAATTTTGTGAATTATGTTGTTTATTTATTTTTGTTAATTTCTAATTAGTTATTTATGATAAAAAATGACAAACAAATCGCTAACTCTAACTTTCTGTGTACTATAAAGTTTTCAGATTTTATTTATTTTGGTCACTTTTTACTCATTTTGGTCCTTTTTATTTTCAATTTTAGTCACAAATTTTATTTCCAAGTCTCAACCGTGTCCCTGGGGGAGATTGGACCCTTGTTTAGATTGTGACTGCTTAGTGCGTAGTGACAGCAGTTTGTAGGTGAAATCGGTGAGGGGGGAACGAAGGCGGCAGTCATGAAGAAAACAGAAATATTGTAGTTGGCAGTCATGTTTCATATCCGAAATGTTCCCTTTTATTCCATTTTGTTCATTTTTGGCTTGTTCGTTACGGTGAATGTTTGTCAACAAAAAATAAATTACCACGAAAATGTGTACTTGGTCGAGGTCGGAAGCTGAAAATCTTATAGATTTATATGAAGAATATCCTCAATTGTATAATTCGAGACATCCAGACAGGAAAAAAACGGAAGGAAATTTTTCGGAGATCCAGAAGAAGCTGGAGGTCTTAAAACCAAATATCACTATAAAAAATATAATGTTTAAAATAAGGACGATTGAAAACCAGTACGGTAAGGAAAAGAATTTAGTGCTAAAATCGAGGAGTGGTGCATCAACGGATGAGCTGCACGTTGCGACGCTGCGCTGTGGTGTTTCGACAGACTCCAATTTTTGGATAACGTAAACGATGAATCATCATTGAACGAATCAAATTGGGTAAGTACAAATATGTACATTAGATTAAAAGTTTGTAGTTATATCTGCTCCATAGGTATTTTAGTTTTTCTTTTTCAAAATTGGTGCTTATTGGATTTTTTTTTTTCAATTTTTCGGCACCTTGCCTAGAAGCGTCATTGGGAGCGTACCTATATACTAAATAGTTAATTTTTAATTATACGAGCGAGGTATCCATCGAAACAGAAAAGGAAGAATATTTAATTCGAGATATTTTTCCGACAAGGCGATCGGAGCAAAAACCCTCTTATTCTTATGAAATCGGAGAATTTTCCGTTCCGACGGATACCTCTACATATATTTTTAAGCAGGTGAGCTATTGTTAGCATTTGTCTCGTTTTTATGTCTGTTTATGAAATTTTATTTCTTATATCCGTCTTTTTTATTTAAGAAATTTTCTTTCTTATATCCGTTTTTTGCACATAAGGAAAACTCGGATATAAGAAAGAAATTTCGTGGATTAGTTTCTTATATCAATGTTGTACGGTATTATTAAAAATTTCATTTAGGAGGACGATGCATTTGACGAATTAATTGAGGAGGTACCACCAACACCAACTGAAGATGCACAACCCAATATGGTAATTTGATTTTTTTATTTTATAGCGGCAATAAATAATATAAATAATTTATTAGAAAAAAAGAAAACAAACGTCGGTCCAAACAAATGCAGTGGCAACATTGAAAGAGGCGTCTGAAGTCTTAAAAACAATCCAGACGAAAAAAGAAGAATCTCCTCTGCGCAGTTTCCTAAGCATGCTGGAAAGTGATATGCTTCAACTCCCTGAGAGCCTACAGTCCGAGATGAAGTGGGAGGTTCTCGAAACCTTAATAAAAACACAGCGCAAACACGTGGCTCAAAACTTTCAATGACAACGCAGGTAACAACAATTTTCGAACGTTTTTTGGTATTTTCAGCACATTCTACCCCTACCCACTCCTCTCCTACTATATCCTCATCCGTTTCCTACTTTTGCCTTCAATTTTTCTTACTAGCCCCCTTTCAGCTTCCTCACTTCTATTCCATAATCCAATCTACAATCCAATCCAAAATCTGATTTGTATGGATATGCCACTGCTTGGACATGGATTTTTGCGACTCCTTGGGATTTTTTTTAGACATGTTCCATAGTCCGGCCATCGTTCATGGCCTGTGGAGTCGGGGTGTTACCTACTTTTGCCTCATTGGATAATCTGCCATCGCCTGTTCTTTTGGCGACATATGTACATATATCCTGGATTACCATTCGAAACACCATTTAAAGGATCTGCCAAACCAAAGCGGAACATTGGTTGCGGTGGATCAAATCAAAGTTTATTTACATATTGATAAATGGGAGTACCCAGACCAACGCGGTGGAGAAAAAAAAATTATTTACAATGTGATAAGTGAGAGTGCTGACATCAACGGCGAATTTTTCTCCGCTGCGTCGAATGTTACGCGTTTTTTTTTGTGAGAGCCACTGTTTCGAACTGAAAATGTGTTTCAATGAAATGTATGTAACAATTTTTTTGAATTTATTTATCAATAAATTTGTTCTGTGATGGTATGATCTGAATTTTTCTTATTGATAATAATAGCTTATGTTATAAATGTTCTACAGGTTAGCGAGAATACGTCCAATGATGATGCAGCCTTGCCTATCGAAGCAAATGAGCAATCATCTTCATCAAAATCAGATATATTAAAAAAAGCGATGGAGCAAACATTTGATGACTACGATGACGACAGAGTGTTGTTAAACCTTTTTTATTTTTAATATTGCTTTTTATTGTTCTTTTTTATCTATTTTTTAACATGAATTTCTTATTTAAGTAATTACATTTGAATGTCTGTACTGGAGTTTATTCCATTTTACTTTATTTTTTAATTAATATAATACATATTTTGTATAAAACTATAAATAAGTCTTTCAATTTCTAAATATATTGGTTTTGCCACGGAAGTTGTCCCTCCTCACTGAAGTATGCTGCAAAACTATCTCGATTAACAGAAGCGAGTTGTTGTGGGTTTCTTAGTGAAGACTGCAAATTATCTTCTGCTAAGTCTTTCTTGGGTTCACTTGATATATTTCCATTCTCGTTGAAGCGGTTTTTTTTTCTAACAAATAATTGTGCAAATTGTAAGGGAACGGCTTCAGTATATGTTTTTCTAAAGCAAACGCATCATCTGCGATTACACAGAAAGGTAAACTTCTGTTATTTCTTATAACTTTATGGGGGGGGGTTAGTATTCATCGGCATTTTCTGAAATGAATCTTAAGTCGCTCCGATTCATAACTCCTGCATCACTTACACGTCCATTGCAGCCGATGTCAACAAATCTAAACTTGTAATCTGCGGTGCACATTGCTAGTAGAACTTTGCTATTTAAGCCTTTACAGTTGTAATAGAAGGCACCGTCGGCCTTTGGTGCTCTGAAGGCAATATGCTTGCCGTCCAGTGCTCCAAGACAAAGAGGAAACTGCCATCTTGTTAAAAATTGTTCAGCAATTTTTTCCCTTTCATCTTTGGTTGAAGGACACTGAAATAATACAAAATAATAAATGGTTTGTTTTGTGTGCCTTTATATCAGCTTTATAACTGCAGAAAGAAAAATTATTTGCATCAACGATTACGGAGTGGTTGTATTGCCTATGGAAACTACTTTTAAACGGATATGAAGTTGATATCTAGTCATTAGTTTTTTGAGAATTTCTAGTGCTACAATACAAAAAACATTATTTTAGATTTGTATCATGATTGTTAATCATAACAAAAAAAAAATCATTTGATTTAAATGCCAAAGAACAATGGGCAAATCTGGCCCAGCACCAATAAGAACGACCTTCATATCGTATACACGTACATATTTATACCGTTTGTCCAAATTCGCTGTGTGACAGAAGTTTTTTACATATATGTAATTTTGAATAAAATGAGTTTTAAGGTTTCCTTAGTTTTATTCAAACCACCCTTATACTATATACTTTTAAGAGTTGAAAATATTTTAATCGTATTCCTTATTTAGTATCGAAGAAAATTTATAACCGACTGCTCCCTTAATAGATACAAACAAAAATTAAACAAACTGTAAATTCACAAACGCATCCCTGCGCAAATGATGCACACACTTTCTACAAAACATTCATAAATGCATCAAACCATTCAGCCAGCTTTGCCGGAGAGTTATTTTTCAAAAAAATGCAAGTTTGACCCGCAAACCCCGCTTATGTCTTCCAGTTGGGATTTTTCTTCCTACCCCCATCCAACAAATTTCCGAAAAAATTCCACGCCACGAGTGAGGTGTCAACTGTGCAGCCAGCTCTACGTCTATTAGTTCCTTTTTTTATTTTTATATCTGATTTATTGTATGAATTGTGACCCTAAAACTCATCTATTCAAAATTAAAGAACTTCTGTCACACAGCAAATTTGGACAAAAAAGGAGAATGCCCAAAAATGTATGGGCGAAAAACCCAGAGTCGATTAAGTTGGTTATGGTTATGGCCTTATGAAAATAAGTTTTTTTTTTCGAAAAATAGTTTTCGAAGCCGTGTCGTAATAGAAACTTTGTTTTACGAAACTTTTGCGGATTCCCATGTGCCGAGTAGATATGTGGGTTTGGTTTTTAATCAATACCTGTTCTTTTCTGTACTCACCAATGTTGTATACACAAAAAAACACCTTCCTATTAAAAAAATTATTTTATTATTTATTGACGTAGCCAGTCCCGGGGATAACTTTTAAAGAAAATAATTTCATATTTAATATCTACAGTCAATGCCCTTTCAAACCATGTATGTTTTTTTTCTTATCGACTTTGAGTTTGGTTTGGGCACTCTCCTTCGTATAAATAATAAATATATACATACATATGTAGGTGGAATTTCAATATTTGGTATCCTTATCAATTTTAAGTTTGGGAACCGAAACATGCCGTCTGGATAATTTTGAGGAAGAACAAAAATCAAAAAGATTTCAAAACATAAACTATTAGGTAGGCTACTGCAAGCAAAACTTAGATTCCATAGCAAATCTTGAGTTGGTTTAATTTGTCATTTCTTGTAATGTCTTGCTAATAGCCCGAGAGCTGGTGAACATTTATTCAAAGTGTTTTATACCGGTGCAAATTTCGTGGCCATGTCGTTTATATTAGTGCAAGCTACATCTGGCAGCGATATCGTGGCCCCAACACCACTAAAATGCACTTTCAAAGTGCAACAACAAAAATAATCCCTCTAAAAGAGCTTTATACGGCTCCAAATTTTCATCATTAAAGCCTTACCAGAAACCATCGGTCTGGCAGCAATACCACAGACCAATGACCATAAAAATGAATTTTGAAAGTGCATTTTGAAATGATATTTTACTGGTGTTAGGTTCACGGTATCGCTATATGTATTTCCAAACAAATCTCAAGCTCTGGTAACTTATTTGATGCGATGCATATAAGACGATATATTTATAATTTTTGTTGAAATAATAACCTGCTGTTTATGGAAAAAAGACATTCATTGAATCATGCAATCATCACTGCGAAGGATAATTCAAATGTTTGTATTATATTGGTGGTAAAAGCATTATCTTAAAAGAACTATAAAAACGTTGTAGTTGCTGGCAAGAAACAAAATTAATGCACCAGTGATATTATCAAATATCCTCATGCTCAAATGCAACCGAAACAAGGAGTGATAGTGGTGATTTTGAATACATATACATATATTATATGGAACATTAATGTGTTTTTGTTGGCCATCCATCAATGGGTATTTTGGCTTTCCAAATTATTTTTGAATGCGTTTTTTTTTATCTCAGACCAGAGCACCCACACTGAAGCGATGCGATTTCTCATCTGAACCCGAAGATAAAAGCCACAACAGCAAATGTTTCGCATGTGGTTTGGGAGCACACATTAAATAAAATGTTGGTACACTTACTTTAAGATATTCATTTTTTAAATTCCCATATAATGCGGTGCAGCATCTGGTCATAAAAGTTGAGACAAATGATACAGATAGCCTGGTTTGATAATCTAAGCTTCGGTACGATTCACCTGTCGCTAGAAATCTTAGGCATATTGCCAATATTTCCTCAGCAGGAATTGCAGCTCTTAGAATTGTATCACATTTTTGTATGTCTTTTTGGACATATCTCAGCAATTCTAAAAAACCAATCTTCGTCTAGTCGAACATATCGACGAAAGGAATCTATATCTTCCAACCTCAATTCACTGTTAAGTAATTGAAAGGAACTTTTTTTTCTTCCCTCCGTAGACGCCATGCCTTCACCCAAACTCTGGTGCGCTTTTTTGGTTTTTCTTCTTCTTTTAAAACTAGAGCTGCTGAAGCACAAATTATAGCCACACATGCCACTTCTTCTGCCTAAAACAGATGTGCAGCTTTTTCCATGCAGCGAAATTAAATTACACAGGTTCTTATGAGAGCCGATTCACTCAAAGTCTGCATGCAGCGCAGCGCTGCACGATGTCTCTATTTCTAAATTTGCTGCCTAGTTTCATTGCAGCCACAACTGAAAAACGAAAATTTCTAAATAATTGCTATTTGGCATTACTCATATTGACATCACCTGCCATTCTTTCACAAAAATTTGTTTGTGTTGGTGATTTTTGTTTAAGAATCCATGAAGCCGGCGTTGCCACCCTACCATCGTCCAACGAAGAAAATCTCATTCCAACACTATTGTGTGACATCGGCAACGCTGTGCTTTCATGTATTTGTTTGACATAACTATGCATCATGAATGTCAGAAACTATGCACATGTGTTTCGTGTGCAGCTCTGCATGCAGAGATGCGTGCAGACTCGCTGCACATCTGTTTTAGCCATTCCATTATTATTTATTTATATGTATTGCGAGCCCAAATTATATGCCGAAACAGCTGTAACACCATAATAAATAAAAATTGGATATTAAAACAAATATTTTGTATTTATAATTTCACTTTTTACTTTAAGAATATTCCTAAAAAGTGTTGCCAGCAATAGCTTTTTTTATTTCCCTCAAAGTAGGATTTTCTTAAAGCTGGGTACACATTTAATAAACCTCAAAGGAGGAGTCGTAACATCTGGGAACTCAGTTTCCTTGTGTGAAAGCAGTCTTACATGCCGACTCCATAGGCCATAAACGATGGCCGGACTATGAAACATGTCTAAAAAAATCCAATGGAGTCGCAAAAATCCATGTCCAAGCAGTGACATACGTTACAAATCGGGTTGTGGATTGAATTGTAGATTGGAGTATGGACATCGTTCATGGCCTGTGGAGTCGGGTTGTTATAAGTAAAATGCTTTACTCCGTAAGTCCCAGTCTACATTGAACGATTTTTCCAGTGCCGATCTTTTGTTCGTAGGTGGAGTCAAAAGTGAGGGGTAGGGATCAAATCGTGTGTACCACAAAACTCGAACGATTTTTCCAGTCTGTTTATGTTCTCTTTCGCCCTCTTTCCAGTTTTTTGTGTGTGTTCGGTGTCAGTGTGCCATTGGGTTAATGGTGTGAGTGAATATCAATGTAAAATGAAGAGCACAGAAATAAAAAATGAAGAAGACAAGGAAAAAATCTCATGGAAAAAATCGTTCTGTGTGTACATTTCACACGATTTCTGGAAAAATCTTCGTGGAAACATCGGGCAATGTAGATCGGGAGTAAGTGAAAAATGTAAACAAACTACTTTTACAACGAGAAACCACACAATAATTCTTGGTTAAGCCTAGTGCGCTGATCGCGCTTAATTTTAGCTAGCACTTTTAGCCGTGTTTTTTTGCAAGTTCAGATAAAATTGCCGAAAAAAACGACATCCGAACTTAGCAGTCATCGAAGCAAAAATGCCCAGCACTATCACGAAACTCAGATATCGCCATCATTACCTTTCAGCTTTTGGAAAAGCATGCAAAATAGAAATAAAATACATTCAAATAAAAAGAAATCTCGTATAAAAAATTATTCCGATCGTTAATCACTCTTATTCCGTAAGGCGTTTTTCTAATACTACGTTTTCATTAGAGCCGAAATGATGTAATTTCGAAATTTGGCAAAAAGTGTTTGCATTATCAAATTTGCTAGTTTCATTTGACATCTCATTTCATTTTGAATTTAGAATGGCAGTTAGCCGTTTATTTTTGTTTTTTCTCTTTCTGTTTAATTTTGTTGAGTATATAGTGTATTGATATTTTCATGCAAAAGCTTTTAAGAGCTTTTGAAACTGATTCCCGCTGGATGCATTCACCTAATTTCCAACCTAATTTCGTACAAATGAGGTAAAATTACCTCATTTCGAAATGTGATTTTGTATGGGAAATTAGGTAATTTGGGATCTCATTTGGAAATTTGCAACGAAATTACCTCATTTGGCCCAGTGAAAACGGCATATAAGACGCCAATTGGCGTTTTTGGTGTCGTGTCGTTTTGAGGCGTTGGATTGTTCGTATTCCATAACTCACATGCCAGCATTTCTCTCGCTCTTACATTCCACAATATAATCCACAGAAACAGCTGACATTTGACATATATCAAAGTTATTAAAATTGAAAAAAAAAAAACATTTAAGGTTAGACCGCACATAACAGCAGCGGAACTACACTTCACGACGCGGCAAAACATTATTTGTATGAAATTGTATGAGCTATATTGCACTAAGCGGCAACTGAACTTCATACAATTTCATACAAATTATTTTGAATCGCAGTTCCGCTGCCGTGCAGTTCCGCCTAGTGCGGTCTAACCTTTAGCCCCATTGTGAGTTTCACCCGGAAAGCATTTCGCCCGAAAAATGTTTTGTTCGCCTGGATTTTTAAAAGCTATTGGAGAGTTTCACCCTCCATTTTACAACATTGGTGGCCTCGTTCGCCACCAAAAATTAAATGGAAATCTTCGCCCGAAACTCAAAATTTTTTCCGGGCGGATTTTCTTTCATGTGGAACTCAAAATAGGGCTGATTGCTTGGAATTTTTGTCTTTCTCTTAGAAAATTTTTTTCAAAAAATACGGGGAAATGTATAGTGTAGCAAGTATTTCTATTGGAGCAGCAGTGACGACGAAGAGGAAGAAAATAGAGAGAAACAAATTATTACTGCGGAGTAGATTGATTCGATGCAAAGCAAATCCTATAGAATTACCAGATTTCCTTAAGGGTTTTTATATCCTTCAAAGATTCGTCAATGCTGGTGAAAAATTGTTCTTGGACTTGTGTCTGCTTTTCCAACATCTTTTGAAAAGCATTTTCCTTTCTGATTTTTTTTTTTTTGTTTTCTGTCTCGCATTTCCATCCTCAAATAGGTTGGCTCTTCCTGGTCATCCAATGTCGGATCTTCAACACACATCTCGCAGGTAGATCTCACGAAAAGGCGTGGCAGTGGTTGATGATGGATTTGAAAAAGGAGTCGGAGTTGCAATTTTAACCGCTACTGTGGATGAAGTAACTGCAATGGGCTTGCGGAAATTCTGTAGAACGAACCACCTATTTTTGGGCGGTTTGATTTGTATGAGCCATATTTATTTCACTTTTTTACAAAAATAAATTCAAAAACTTAACTTCACTTAAAACTTACTTTGCACTTGCTAATTTTTTTATAATTTACCCTAAATAAAGTTTCTTAAAATTACATATACAAAAACCAATGGATAAATCTAACATTTTGCAAATTAGCGTTGAACGCCTTTTTTCGACATGGCGCTCAATACCTTACGGAATAAGGGTGAAATAAAACAAAAAATGTGAAAAAACGCAGTTTTAAATCACAAATCAGAAAACAATTAATTTACAAAACAATGGTCGTCCATTGTATTACTATTTTTACTATACTATTTTATGTTTGTCTTTAAGTTTGTTAGTCTCCAGTGTTTTATTTATTTATTTAAATTGTATTGTTTTCCATGTTAATTTTTTTTTTTTTAATGTGCAAATAACATAAACATTTTAAATTTATTTCAAAATAATAACCCCTGAAGAAGTCGTGGAAATCGACCAAACGGTGGGAAAAAAGATGGAATAAATTTGTTTTTATTTGCATCAAGAAGATAATCGACCAAAAAAGCTCACTATAATAAAATAATCAACATGTACCCCGTTGACAAACAGAATCGAAAGCTCGAGTTGGATTAGGGTCGGATTTTCGACCCACGTGAGTTGAGAGCCCCATTTGAAGTTGAGTTGATATGGTGTTGAGATTACATTTAATGGAATGGCAACAATATTTATTTTACACAAAAACAGTTCAAATTTAATGCATTTAAGTACATACTTCACATAGCTATCAAAACAAATAAAAAATTTTACTCGCACATGTGCAAAAACACTGTGGTGAACACATCCTCAAGACCAACTGTTCGACCCAGGTTTTTTATCCACAATTTCGACTCGACTCCGCTCCTGAAGTGGAATCGAGTCGGTTGAAGCTCATTCAAGTCAACGCGGGTATACAAAGGGGCCAAGCGAGCTTGAAGCTCGCTCGAATACCTCATGTAAACGGGGTAATAATAAAGAATTCGTCACCTAAAAATTAATTTATTTAATGGTCGTCCATTGTTTTGTTGTTTATAAAAAATATTTTCATTCGTTGGCTCAGATATTTTGACGTTTTCATACAATCTATCGAAAACAAAATAGCAATTTGTGCTGGCAGTACTTTTTCTATCTGAACTTAAGTTTAGAACCTATAATTATCTGTACTTAGCTAAGCTAGTTCATTATGGACTTCAGTTGTTTTTGTATTTTACATGTAATTTCCTTAGTTCAGATGTTGTTTTTTTCGTCAAATTCTATCTGAACCTGAAAAAACACGACTAATCTCTCCAAACATCGGCTAAAATCCTAGCTAAATTTTGACACAAAAGCGTTTGTGGAGAATGTCACAGAAATCAGCTGTTAACTAAAAATAAAACAAAAACAAATAGGACTAAAGAAATTATTTTTAAAACACAAATCTTATTTTTTATTGACGAAATAATTTATAAATGATTATTTATTTATTGAATTTTTGAACAACAACAACAACTTAAAGGCGCTACCACCAATTGTTTGGCTGGAGATATAGCTATTTCGTGCTTTGCTACTTTTGCACTCATCAGTCTCCTTTTTGAGGTGCTGAGCTTTAATCCAATTTGATTTGAAAAACTTTTTATGCACACCATAGGATTCGAACCCACGCATATCAGATTTGCTCAGTCTTAGCAGTCGTGTGCACTACGCCATCCACCGCTTTTATAAAAATGCTGATGCTCCAAATGCATTTGATAAACAAATAACACATCTCGACATGTGACGTCAGTGGTCTAAAGCGGTGGAGTGCGTAGTGCACACGACTGCTAAGACTGAGCAAATCTGATATGCGTGGGTTCGAATCCTATGGTGTGCATAAAAAGTTTTTTAAAAAAAATTGGATTAAAGCTCAGCACCACAAAAAGGAGACTGATGAATGCAAAAGTGGCAAAGCACGAAATAGCTATATCTCCAGCCAAATAATTGGTGGTAGCGCCTTTAAGTTTTTGTTGTTGTTCAAATATTCAATTAAATTGACGGAATAAAGAATGGTCAAGCCTAATAAGCTGACATTCTAGTACGAATAGTACAATAATAACAATAATGATTATTTATTTAGTTTTTGTGTCACTATTTCAATATTTCTTAAAACTATATTTTTTCACTGGTTGCATAAATTCACAGGTTGTCCGAAAAGCACTTTTTTCATCCGCCCGTCCCAGCACTTCACTTATAGATTTTTAATTCTGTAATCGCTCAGAACAACACATCAATCCACAAGATGAACTATTCACGCCAATCTGGAATTTATTATCATGATATTGGCACAAAAGAAACACAATTCGTTTGGAACGTACTCCCCGCGTACTTGCAAAATTAAAAGAAAGTTTAATAAAAACTAATGTCAAAATTTAGCTCGAGAATAATATGCTGTGCATTTATTTCGATGTACGGTACGAACCAATTATTTTTTTGTTTTTAAGCTGGAGCTGCGTACCTCTCGGCTAAAATACTTGGCTAAATTTTAGCTTGGCTAAATTTTGGCTTGGCTTAATTTTGGAGAACATTTTGTATGGGAGCGGAATTTTAGCTCGAGCTGCGTACTAGGCAGAGGCGTAGCTCCTTCTACTTCAGATTTTCCATATATAAACAATAAAAACGGAGTAACTACGGACTACCAAACGATAACGAAATAAATTAATAATTTAATTTTGTTCATGTCAAGTTGGCATATAGATTACTACATTTCTACATTAAAAATGGTGAAGGCTTTTAGTGCTAATTTGCCTCTTTTTCTTTTGGAGTTAGAGCGCGGACCGGGACACCGGTTTCTTGACTATTCGCCATCATCTGTAAACTGTCAAAGAAAAAAGGTTTTGATTTTTAATCATCCTCAGATTTTGACATTTCGACACTTGTCAAATTGAAAAGTGAAATTTCGCGGGTTCTGTTGGTGCTTAAGCGCTGGCCGAAACACTAGGTAATACCACCCTTCTAAATCGATGGCATCCTAAGATTTTGACATTTCGACACTTGCCAAATTGAAAAGTGAAATTGCTCGGTTTCTCTTGGTACTAAAGCGCTGGACAAAACACTAGGTAATACCATCTTCTCAATCGAATGGCATCCTCAGATTTTGACAATTCGACAATTTGCAAATTGAAAAGTGAAATTTCTCGGTTTCTGTTGGTACTAAAGCGCTGGCCGAAACACTAGGTAAAATCGATTGGCATCCTCAGATTTTGACGTTTCGACACTTGTCAAATTGAAAAGTAAAATTTCTCGGTTTCTGTTGGTGCTTAAGCGCTGGCCAAAACACTAGGTAATACCACCCTTCTAATCGATTTCGACACTTGTCAAATTGAAAAGTAAAATTTCTCGGTTTCTGTTACCACCCTTCTAAATCGATTGGCATCCTCAGATTTTTACATTTCGACACCCGACCCGAAACCCACTGAAGAGAAGAGTTTTAATATTAAATTATTTTTTGTTATTATTGGCGATACAACACTTATATTTTCTTTTCGCGCGACCGCTTAAGTGCATCCACCACAATTCTTCTTTTACTGAAAAAAGTATGTAAAAATAATATTTTATTTAAATCCATGGGTAACACTAGTTCCCTAAAAGCCCTTCCCTCTATGCACATGATATCACTTTGACGGCAACATTCAACCATTTTAGAAAACAACAACTACAACACAGGTTTGTTTACATTTTTATCTGCAAAATACAGCAAATAATATTACTTACTTACTTACTTAGGTCCTCGGACCTATTACGTCCGTGATGTTTCCCTTACGGGACATAGGGCCTCCACTACACCTACGCGCCATCGTGTACGATTTCTTGAAATGTATTTCAGCTCTCTCCAACTTTTCCCCAGTCGTGCCGATTCCTGTTCGACCGTTCTTCGCCATGTACTTCTAGGCCGGCCCACTTGTCTTCCCTCCTGTGTGAGCGGGTTCCACTGCATTACTTGAGATGCAATGCACCGATCGCCTTTTCGAAGCGTATGGCCAATCCACTGCCACTTTCTTCTTCGTATAATGGAGTTTATGGGCTCCTGACCCGTTCTCGCATGAAGTTCGGCATTGGAGATACGGTTGGGCCAGAAAATCCTCAAGATGTTTCGTAGACATCTATTAACGAAGGTTTGCAGCTTTCTAGTGACAGTTTCAGTGACTTTCTAAGTGCTGCAGCCGTAAAGCAGAACGGATTCAACATTGGAGCGGAACAGTCGTAGCTTGGTCTTTAAGCTAAAAGAGTTGTTTCTCCATATTTTGGACAGCATTCCGAACGCAGCCTTTGCTTTTCTGATTCGGCTGTTTACGTCCAGTTCAGTTCCGCCACCCGTAGAGACAATACTCCCAAGATATTGGAAATCCTGTACCATCTCTACGGGTTGTCCAGAAATATTTACTTGGATTGATGAGAAAGTTCCATGGCTGATCCTTTTAGTTTTTGCCGAGTTGATCTTAAGCCCTACGATTTCTGCTTCTCTCTCCACCCTTGTTGTCATTTGATGGAGATCCATGATCCTATGAGAGAGTAAGCATACGTCGTCCGCGTAGTCCAGATGTTTGAGGTGAGATTGCAGAGTCCACTGAATTCCTCCATTTCCATTTGACAAAGCTGCGTGCAGTACGTCACTTACCACCAACAGGAACAGTATTGGTGACAGTATACAGCCTTGCCTAACTCCACTTTGGATTTCAAACTCCTCTGACAGCCTACCTTTGTGCAAAACGTGACACCTGGATCCATCATATGTAGCCTTGATAATAGCAATCAATTTATCTGGGATGCCCCTCCTGTGCAAAGCAAGCCAAATAAATTCTCTATTGACACTGTCGAACGCCTTTTCAAAATCGATGAACAGCAGGTGAAGTGGTGATCGATATTCAACGCACTGTTCGATGATGATCCGCAAGGTGTTGATGTGATCCACACAGGAAGATCCAGTGCGGAAACCTGCTTGTTCGGCGTCGAGTGTGTCTTCGAGGTGGTTTTTAATTCGGTCCAATATTATCCTTGCTATTATCTTGGCTACTGCAGGCAGAACGCATATTCCTCTCCAGTTTTCGCACTGTGTGAGATCTCCTTTCTTTGGAAGCTTGACAATCATTCCTTTTTTCCACTCTTCAGGAAAGCTCTCTGTTTCCCAAGCTCTCTTAATAAGTGGGTGCAGTAGCTCGCTCGATGTCGTTGGGGCTGCTCCTAAGAGCTCTGCAGGAATACCATCAAGTCCAACCGCTTTGTTGTTCTTCAGTGCTTTGATGGCGGTGATAATTTCTTCTTTACTGGGGGGTACGGTGCGTATTCGGGAAATTGTTACTTCGGGTAGCTCAGTGGGAATAGGGTTCACTTCACTTGCGAAAACGCGGTTTAAAACCGCAGAAAAGTGTTCCCTCCACCTTATGAGCTGGTCCTCATCCGAAATTAGCAGGGATCCGTTTGTGTCTTTAACCAGGTGTTGTTTAGAGCTCTGGACACCAGTGAGCTCTTTGGTAATTCTGTAGACGGTCCTACTGTCACACCTACTAGCGGCTTCTTCTGCTTCTGTAGCCAGTGCGTTGATGTAGTTACGCTTATCACGTCGCACACTACGGTGAACTTCCCTCATCTTCATGCGGTACGTAGACTCAAGCTCGTTTCTCCCTGCTGCTGGGGTAGCTGCGATGCGAGCTTTAAGGTGTTTCCTTTCTTCGATCCTTGCCCAAGTTTCGACGGAAAGCCAAGCACTATTTCTCCCTTGTGCCCGGCCGACTATACTTTCAGCACCGGATATGAACACATTTTTCACAGCACACCAATGATTTTCGATGGATGTGGTTTCCGTGCTGCTGATTGCGTTCAATCCTTGTGAAAGGTGGTCCCCTAGTTGTTGGCGCACTGCGGGATCCTTTAGTCTATCTGTATTAAACTTGGGCATTCGAGTGTTTGCTTGGGATCTACGAACTGCAGCTGTACGCAATTTTACGGTAGCAACCATCAGATGGTGGTCCCGGGCCATTCCCATGTCAGCACCTCTTCTGTTACGGACGTCCTGGAGACTGCTTCTAAAACGCCGGCTGACCGCGAAGTGGTCAATTTGGTTGGAAGTTGCTTGTCTGTCAGTCGACACCCAACTGACTTTGTGGCACGTCTTATGCTCGAACATGGTATTGAGTTTCGATAACATTTTCGTCTTGATTTACAAACTTACATATTTTATTATTCTATTGTAATTGTGTTATGTATGCCTTTTCATATAAAATAATTTGGTAAAAATAATTTTTCTTATAGCTGTTTCTGGTTATATCTTATGGGAAATGCATTGAAGGGTTTAATTTTGATTTCACACTGAAAAACTGTTCCTAAGTATTAAATTTTAGCAGCCCTAAAATGAAAAATAAAATGTATTGGCAACAAATACTTTGTATTGTTTGTCCTCATTTTTTTAAGTGTTTATGCTTCTACTATTCTTTTATTTTTTATCAAATAAATATTTTGAAATAAAGCAAAGTACATAATTATGTATTTGTTTTTAATTTGAAAATTGAATTTTATTTTTTTTACGATAAGTTGATTTCGTCTAAATAAAAAAACATTACAACTTAAAACTTAAAAGAACATTAATTATAATTTTTCAGTCTGTAGTGCTAGATCCAATTAAGTTTGTTCAGTTCTTTCAACAAATCGGGGGATAACTAAAAAAAAAGCTTAAGTTTTAAATACTGCACTAAAAAATAAAACTTTTACACAAAAATACCAAAGAAGAAATGCACACATTATACCTGCATGACAAAAAACAAACGAAGAATGTGCTTTTTAAAGAATCGACAATAATTTTAACCACGAAACACAATTTTAATTTGTATTTTTTTCTTTTAGCAAAAAGAGTTGTTGAATGTAGTTAAGCCTTTAATTAGAATGCATAATTAGAAAAAAAAAAAAATTATTTTATTATCACCCAATTTTTTTTTTTTTTAATTACATATGTATTTACGTTTACATTTTAAGGATTTTGTTTCTGATGTATGTTTAATTGTATAGAATCTGAAAACCTAAGACTTGTGACAACTGATCAATAGGTCAGAAACTGAGAGTTTGTTGAAGATGAAAGATCCCAAAATTGATCGATTCAAATGATATTTTGAATCCAAGCTAGTGCTCCTCGAATTCTACGCAAGCGGGCGCGAGCCAAAAAACTGCAAATAAGCAAGTATTCGACAAATGTTCTTCGTCCATTTTTGAAACTTAAATCATCCTTTTGTATTCTTCCTTCGCATATGCATTTTGTTGTGAGTGAAAGAAGCCACTGAAGGACCTTTGAAATTTCAAAACATTAAATTTTTCGTTTGCCAGTGCAATGTTAAAAACCTACCTCTGGGCTTGAAGGCATACCTCCATGCTTAAGCCAATTCGATGGTGCCCAAAGAAATAATTGCATAACGTTTGCGGCAACATCAGGACTAACTCGCTTTGCTGGATTAGGATTCAAGATGTTATATATTAACTGCTGTACAACATAGGGACAGTCATCTGTTAGTTCAGGCAGATCATTTTCTTTGTAATCCACATTTTTCAAAGAAGTTCTTCCCTCCTCAGCAGGTGCTATCCCGCTTCCTGAATAAAAGGGATTATTCATGCCAAATATTTCATAAGCTATAGCTCCACAAGCCCATAGATCAGATTTAGCATAGTTCAACACTGAAAATGCTCCCGGTTGCTTGTTTATTATCTCAGGAGCCATCAACGCGGCGTTACCACCTTTATCGATGTCAAACGATGTGTAAGGAACTTGCAGACCATGTGTCTTATCAGCCAAACAACACCCAAAGTCTGATAATACAAGAATTGGAGGTGTTCCATCATCATTTGTCTCAATCAAAATATTGTCCGACTTTAAATCGCGGTGAGCAATACCATGTCGGTTGATGTGTGTTACAGCTTCCAGAAGTTGCGTAAAGAGAAGAATTTTTGTTCGTGTGTTCAGATCGTTAGTGTCAAGAAGATTTCGTAGACTATAGTCGTATCGCTTCATTAAAAGGTAAAGACTCATATTTCTTCCGTAACCATGAGGATTAATGCGTGGAGGCTGAGCAATTGGATATAGTATATGACCATCACGAAAATTTCCCACTTCTCCACAAAAATATCCAAACATCAAGACAATGTTAGGGTGTGGAGGTAAGGTATAAGTTTGATCATGTATTAGTTTCTCCCATTCTTCAGATGATTCGTTTAGTGCGCGACGACGAGCTGGTACGGTTTCTTTGTACATAGCACGTAAGATTGCCATTGCATTACTTTGGATATCGTAGTTGAACATCATTTTCATTGCCAATGGATAACGATTGATGTTGGCATTCAAGTTTTCAACTGGTTCCTGAAAAAAAAAATAAGCAACGAAAATTAAAATTTGATATTTATCTGAACTCAGACATGTTAACTCTATCTTCTTCTATATAGTATACAATTAATTGACATGCGTTAGTCTTACAAAAACTCGAGAGCTGCTCCACCGATTCGGATGATTTTTTTTATTTTGTTCATCTCAATACTGGGGTAGTTAACCCGAGCCAGTACTGGCAAGCCAGTTGGCTACATAGATTGACTGTCAAGTTCGTATACGTGAATATGCTGTGACGTAGGCGGCACGCAACTTGTAAGCAAGTTGCTGTCAAGTATCTGCAGTCACGTTCAGCTTTTACTAGATTTTAAATACACAATTTTATTGAATTTGCTTTGGCATCGGACTTCGATTTTTTCTTACTTAACAAAAAACGACGTCGAATTCTTCATCAAGTCTTGCGATGGTCAACGCATAATACTGCCAATGCGTTGACGGATGCATTGACAGACGTTTCTGTCGCGTCAAAGTAACATGGATTGATATTCATCTAATTCAAAAATTTCGACTTTTTTAAAAAAAATTGATTTTTTTGGAGGTTTTTTAATCTATTATCATCGAAGCCATTCTTTATTGGAATTTGACAGTTCAAAAGTTGACAGATTGATGAGCAACTAAATGACGTCGTAAAATATACTTTCAAAAAGTTAGGATTTTTAAGAAATTTTGTATATTTCATCATAATCATAGCCATCCTTCGATCATATTTGACAGTTGCCTATTTTGGAAATGTTAAAAATTCTTGGTCCCTCCTCTCATTTAAAGTTGTGGTAGAAAGAATATTTAATTTTACATTAAATTTCCAACTAAAAGCTATCTATATAGCTTTATATACAAGTCTGAACGAGGCCACTGTCTTCTCTACTGGCTTCCCAACTGGCTTCGAAAATGGCAAGCCAGTTGACGAGCAAGATGCTCAGGTTTGTATGAGTGAGTAAGGAAATTTAAATGTATTGTAACTTGTAAGCCAGTATTGGCTTGTGTAGCCTCAGGGTAAGGAAGAGAGTAAATTAAAATTTTATCTGGCTGGTTTTGTATCTGAGTTCTTAACAAATTCTATATTCATAGATCAAAATAACTAATATTCAAAACATACATACAGGGTGTATGACTAAGATTGGTCCAAACTGATACTGGTGAAAGGCCAGGCCATGACCTATCAGAATTTACTAACTTTTAACGAATCATAGCGGTTATCGAATTACAATAGTTGATTTTTGTTTTTTACAATTTTTGCATTTTTGCAAAAAAAAAACATTGGTTAACAGTTTTACTTATTTTGCTGATAAAAATATTTTTTATTGGTGTCACCATTTTGCTAACAATGCATTAGTTAATCTTGAACTTTGCCAAACCTAATTTTTGACCTCAATCTTCTGAAGAGCCCCCTGAATAAAATTCGTACGTCTTAATACAGGTTTTATCTTTCAAAAATTGTCTATTTTTCTGTAGTTTTTAAAAAGGTATACAACTTTCCAATGCTATGCTTAGATAGAATGTTATAACCGTTTGAACCCAATGAAACACGTTCAAAATCAAACAAAAATAAAATATTTTCGTTCAAATATGTCGACAAAATTAGAATATCACTTCAAATATAACTCCGAAAAAGTTGAATTTTGGTGGAGAGCTTCATTTTGATGTTTGACGCATTTCTTAGTAAATACCTTAAATTTGGACAAGGACTTTCGATTTTATGTGGTGAAAGTTTGTCTTTTGTCAAAAAGTGGCAAATTTTTGAGTACGGGAACGGCTTTTGGCTAAAAAATCACAATATAGAATATAATGATGACTTTATTGATTGAATAATAAAATTTACATAGTTAAAATTAGAACAAGTCTTGTTTAGACCTGGTTTTGAAACCGTCGGCCAGATTGACAAAAATAATGAAAGTTAAATGAAGCATGAATTATGATTTTTTAAAAATATGAGTTTTAAGATGTAATTAATTTAAAAATTTAAAGAAAAGTAAAAAAAATATTTGACAAAGTTAAGAAACGCATTATTTTACAAGCATAATGATTTGAATTTAAAAATTTTCTGATATAATCTTCTGTCTGTAATGATTTGAATTTAAAAATTTTCTGATATAATCTTCTGCCTGTAAATGGAAGCTGATTTGATAAAGCTGTATAGTTTATTCCAGCCATTGGAACCATGCAGGATGCATTCAACGTCTTCTCTCTCAATTTAGTTTCTACCAAAAACAAGTCGCCTATGTTCCCGTAGATGGGACACGAACCCAAAAAATGATAAATATCTTCTCTTTCCTTTGTGTTGCATAATTCAAATTGCAGAGGCAGATCTGGTCTGTGAGGTATAAAATTTAAATGAAGAATTTCTCCTCTCGCACGGAAAATTGTAGATATCAGTTCTGATGAGTTTTTGTCATGAAAGTAGTTTGCTGTAGCTAGATTGAACTGAAGCTTACTGTAGTAATTCCTATATTGGGATGCTCTAGCCTGATTTATACAGTCATCACGATGATTTGTGTCCACTTTTGATAAAATGATGTACACAGTTTTTTTAAGCTCGAAAATGTTTCCTGTGTTAAAGTTTATTATTTCTCCGACAGATTCAGAAAGGGTTGACCAGGTTTTTAGGAAATTCAGTTTATTTACGACTAGGTGATTTAAAATCTTCTTGACCAGCCTCGAGGAATCCATTTGAAATATTTTTAAAATCTAGTCGAAGTGAATTTTCAGAGAATCTATGAACATTGGTGGTATTCCAGATTCGATGCGGAGCATATAGTTTGGGGTCGTAGCTGGTAGTTTAAAGATTCGCTTTAGAAAAAATCGAAGTAATTTTTCCACAGTGTTATACTCTTTGTAACCCCAAACTTGAGCAGAATACAACATAATTGATTTGGAAACAGCTTGGAAGAGTTTGTATTTATGTGAGTGATGAATTGATTTGTTTTCAATGCATTTTTCTCAGAAACACATACAGCAGATTTTGCTTCTCTGAGTTTTGCTTTTATGTGGTTTTTGAAACAAAGATTACTTGAAATTATAACTCCCAAATATTTAAATTCTTTTACCACTTCCATTTCGACTGCTTTGTACTTCCACATTAAAACTGGAATTTCTTCACTTGCTACAGTAACCCCTCCATCAACACAATCCACCAAATCGTTGATAAAAATTGTAAATAGAAGGGAATTTAGAGAACACCCTTGTTTTAATCCCATCGAGGAACTAAATTCCTCTGAAAGACTCTCTCCATCCCAAACCGTTATCGAGTCATTTTCATAGAGTGCTCTTAATATTTCAATAATTTTTGAAGAAACGCCGATGCCAGCTAGTTTAAAGAAAAGAGACTCCCTATCAATGCTGTCAAAAGCTGCCTTGAAGTCTATGTAGAAAGCGTACATTTTCTTCTCTTGCTGCATGTATAGTTCTGCTATGTTTACCAAGAGGGAAACCTGATCTATCGTGGAGTAACCAGTTCGAAAACCAGCTTGAAACTCACTCAACACGGATTTCTCGTTTGTCCAGGTAACAAGTCTACGGAATATCAAACTGACAAAAAATTTCATGGATGTGTTCAAAAATGAAATCCTGCGGTAGTTTTCAACAGCTAAGGCATTTAGCTTCTATTTTTTGAATATTGGGAATATTATTGAAGACAAGAATGTTGATGGGATGGCGTCCGATTTGAATATGTTATTATAGCAGTTTTTAAAACTTGTTATAAAATCTGAAGAAGCGAATTTAAAGAACTCATGGGGGATTCTGTCTGGTCCTGCGGCTTTTTTTACTTGAGCTCTGTCTAATACGGAAAGGAGTTCTTCTACGGAGAAGTTGGAATCTAAAAAGTTGTCCTCAACATATGGCATTGCGTATTGAACTCTGCGAGATATAAACTCGGCATTTAGCAGAGAAGAAAAATAGTTTTTCAACTCCGCTGCTTTCAGTTGGCATCCAATTGTTAGATTTGATCCACTGACGTTTTTTAATACTTTCCAGAATTCGGCGGGTGACTTTACTTTTGATAAAGATGTGATGATGTTCATGTGGTTATCCTTCTTCTTTTGTAAACACAAGGTTTTATAGTTTTTGTTATATTTTGCCTACCACTGTTGAAATTTGGTATCGTTGTGTTTCCGAAATGGAGCAAGATATGCGAAAGAAAGTTTTCTGGCTGCTTCACAATCCTTATCGAACCACTTTTCTTTACGAATTTTGGCAGTTTTTTTAGTAAGTTGTTGACGTGGATTTACTTTTCTCACAATATCAAGAAGATCTTCCAATGTTGGGGACGGTGTCAGGGTATTGAGAGATCTAAGTTCATTGCTCAGGTTTTGTTGATAATCCTCACGAAATTTGTCGTTCTACTTAAGTTTTGGAGGGAGATTAAAGTCCGCTGGGGAAGCCGGTGTGTCACTCATAATGGACAGAATCAATGGCATGTGTTCGGAAAATGTCTTCACACCAACTTCAAAATCCAATTTTTTGTTTAACCAGGCCCCTGCAGCGACACCATATTCAATTATGGAGTGAGCAGAAGAGCGAACAAAAGTATACTCTCCCAAGCTATCACCTGCGCATCTTCCATTCAATACAACAAAGTTATAAGGATCACAGAGTTCTAGGAAATTGTTACCTTTGGTATCCTTGCGGTTGTCTTTTGAGGAACGATCATAAGCAAGCTCATAAGGGTACACTGAAAAATTTTGAGGCCAGCCCGGTTCGTTACCTATACGTGCGTAAAAGTAGGTTCGGTTCTCAAAGTTCAGCTAATGAGTCTTCTAGGCAGGAAAAATCTTCATACCAGTGTTTGCAATTGAGATATATTGGGACTATTAAATGTGTGACTCCTTGCTCCTGAAACGAGATGACGTGGAACTCCTCATGCTTTTCAAATTTTAAAATGTGATTATGTTCTCTTTTAAAGCCTACCATCATTCCTCCACTTGCTTGCAAAATCACAAAAATGCACATGAAATCGCAGAAATTTAAAGTAAAGGAACGGACCTACATATGTATTGTTTTTGTTTCGAAAAAGAAAATAACAAAATCTGGACTAGAAAGATGGCACTGTGGTCGAGTTATTAACAAATTCTTTATTTTGCAGTGACTTTTATTTACAAATGTTAGTGTAATGTTAAAAAAAAAATTTAAATCCTGGAACTAAGTTGGCGCTGTGGTAAAGTTGTACAAAAAACCTGTTTATATGGCAAAATGATACACATTTACAATTGGTGATTCGCATAAGGTGTACAAATTAATATTTAAAAAACTGTTCACTCAAACAACTTTATTTAAAAGGAAATTATTTCTGGCTTTACAAAAGGCTATAACATGGCATTTTAAGTGCTACCGTTGTTTTTTAATATTTTTTTTTTGTGTGTTTAAGTCATGTTTTTGAGAAAATGGTAGCTCCTGCTGAAACGATTTTTTTACTGTCTTTGTCCCACCTACATTCTTTAGCTTTTTGTAACACCTAATGCGAATCACCATGTATATTAATGTTGGTTTATTGCCAAAGAAGTCAAGCAAGTTCATGTCGTGTAAATAAATTAATTGACCGATAGGAGGTGCTGTTTTCAATAAAAATGAATTGAATTGAATTGAAATAAATTAATTGAATTGAGTCTTTATTAAAATTATTACAGAATTGTCTTATTCTAGCGATAGCTAAAGTAGAACAAAAGTGGCTGTAATGTATGGCCTTCTTTATCATTTTCATTTTTTGAATAGTTACACTGCTCTTGCTCATAAGCATTTAGGAAAACGATATGTTATATGTACCTACATATGTATAAATAATAGACAATACATCCACGATTTTTTTTTACATAGAACAATTTTCTTTTTTATTGCTTTAAGATGAAAACTGTTTTTTTTCTATTTTCTTTTAAAATGTTCAGCATCACCTCGTCAGTGATGCTTCAAGTTGATTATCCCTGTAGTCAGATTATGGTCCAACAGGGTTCACCAATAGCAGATGTTGCACGTTTTACATCTATCTCAATAGGCCACGATGTTCGGTGCCGATGGTAGGTCGTCGTGTCTGTCCAATGGACAAAGACACTGGCCAAATTCCTAAACGCAACATTTGCGAAGCAAAATACATGCAAAGCATATGTAAAAAGCAAGTTGAAATGTTAAAAGCATGTTTGCATAGCATGTTTATGACGTTTCGGAACGGACATTTGCGTTCTTTGTTGATTTTTGCTGGAATGAATTATGGACCCCCAAACAAAAATTATTTTAATAAAGATTTTACTGAGTTGATGTTGCTTTGTTCCATATCTACACTTCATGAAACAAACAAGTCATAGTTGCCCATCTTGTTGCACCTCCTCCAGTTTCCTCATTCTTTTGTTTTATTGTTTTATATGTTAGAAAAAGGTTGCTCCATTAACGAAGCATTTCTTCTTTTGTTAAAGAAAATTGAGGGCTGTTTTTTAATATTTCCTTAAGAACTTGACCCCAGACGCTTTTTAAGCCTTCAGTTTTCAGTTTTCCATACTTTTAAAATTAGCCATAAAATAGTTATTTTTTGTCTTGTAGTAAATATAATTTACTTTTCTTCAAAAAACAAATAAATTAAGTGTAGCAAAATTCCAGACAAAACTACTAACACCAAAAAAATTCAAATGCAAGTGAAGTGCGCAAGATATTTTTTACATTTGCGCAAGTAAAAAAGTCGACTGTGTTTTGGAACAATCTGCTTCGCAGGTATTTTAATGTTTGCATTTAGGATCTATTTGCATAGCATAATTTGCGCAAGTTTTGCGTTTAGGAATTCGCCCACTGTTAACAGCCCTGTAAGGCGACTGAAGCGGTTGCTAGGCGCAACTGGATCTCACCTGGAGTCAGTTTTAACGGGGAACGGAGAAACGGTCTCAATAAGTTCTCTGAACTAAGCGGTTGCTGGAGAATTCACTCCGGTTACCAAGATAGAAAGTTTCCATTAGGGATTTTTGTTAAATTATATTAAAATAATTGACTGTTGCGGTTTTAATTAAAACTGTATATGAGCACGGTTATGGAAGGCACAACCAGCTACCTTGCGATCCTCCACAGAACCCCCAATAAAAATAAAATGCTTAGTTGCTTTGACAGCAACGTACCCGCCCGATGAGTCTTCGAATCCAGCCCCGATGGTATAAGCAGCAGAGGAACTCATAACAGGTGGCGCGCACAAGTGAAGAACGACCTCAACCAACTCGGTGCACGCAACTGGAAGGCAGGGACAGAGCTGGCAGTTTAAATATTCCTTGTCCATAATTGGCCCCTTATTAACAAGAATTGTAAATATATCCCTAAGTGCAGGTTTTTTTTCCACAATATTGGAAGGAATCCCTTGTAGTGCCAACAGAAAAAGGTCCCAAACCCAAAAACATTAAGTGACTTTCGGCCTATAAACATGATGCCTTTATACGAAATAATTATTGAAAAATGTGTAGTGATTCAACTCCAACAACACTTAGAAGGTCATAGCCTACTTAACAGTTACCAATCAGAATTTCGAGCAAACCATTCATGTGAAACCTGTTTAAATTTTGTGATAAATGAATGGAATTGACGACAAAAATTATGTAATTTGTAGTATAATAAATTGAACAAATCAAGTGTAAGTAGACCATTATGCCTAATTTGTACTTTTACGATGGAATCTACACCTTATGAAAAGAATTGTTGCCAACTTCATTGGAAATGTCAAAAAAAGAATAAGAACCGCAGCCAACCCCAACCAGAAAACAAAAAGCGGGAGGTATTCGAATTTTGTACACCAACGGCACAGACGCAAATATAAAATTGTGATTAAAAAAAACTAAATTATAGTAAAATAAAGTTATATTTTGTATAAAAAAGTCTCATTATTACAACATCAGATGTGGGGTTCCATAACAATAAAACGAAAACATTGTTTGAATAACCCAATGCAATGAGTTCAATGAAACTAACGAAAACGCAACTCTTGGATGCACTTCTGGCGGCGAACATCGAAGTGCCACCTTCAGCCACGGTAGCTCAGCTACGAGCATTGTATAAGCAGGATGATTTATCGAACAGTGCTTCAGACGAAAAGAATGACGATACCCTTGACGTGACGCTTGAAGAAACACAAATCTCCGCGCAGAAAACTTATGTCACTCCGATTCCGCCTTCCGATGATGCCCACAAAACGAGTTCAGCTAAACTTCCGAATGGCTCTCATGATGTAACTCCCGACGTCAAATAACGCAGTGAACTTATGGGTGCAAGTGGTAGCACGACGACAAATTCAGACGCCGATGAAGAACTCTTGTTAGCACGTTTAGAAAGGCGCAAGCGCATTGCAGATCTTCAGCGAGAACTTGCAGAAATTGGACCGATGATGGCACCACCAAGTCAGCGAGTCAACTTCAGTGACATAGAAAATGCAGTCATTCCGTTTTCAAGTGACGATTCTTATGGCATAAATAAGAAGATTGCCGACTACGAAGATGTGACCCAATCACTGGGATGTGATGACAGATCCAAGTATGTTTGTACACGCCGATTGCTCAAAGGCACTGCAAAGAATGCTTCTTAGAACAGTGCGAGTGGATACATGGGACGCTTTAAGAGACCTCCTTATTTCTGAGTTCGAAAAGTTATTCACGCGCCAAGAAGTATATCGACAACTTAGTCGCCGAACCCGCCGCCGAGACGAAACACTTCTGCATTATGTATTCTCTATGCAGGAAATTGCTGCATATACCGATGTGGATGAGACCGATTTGATCAAGTATGTCATCGATGGATTGTCAGACACTTCATCAACAGTGTCCATTTTGTATTCCGCTAAGTCAATTATGCCGTTTTCCTTTGGACGTCCGGAAGCGTCCAGAAGCGTCCGGAAGTCTTCTGAAATCTTTCCACTGGCACAAAAAGTAGGCTTCTAACGATTCTGAGAAGAGAAATTCGATTCTATATTTCAAATCAGAATCCACTCAAGAAGCACTAATACATTCAAACTCAAACGTCACAACAAACTGCAACGTACTTCATGTTTTTTTTTTAACTATTCATTTTAATTTAATTTGCATCAAAATCAAAGTCTTTGGTAAATTTTAATAAACTTATTAAGAACAAATATTACAAAAAATATTATTTGGAAGTTAGGAGTTGATACACTCGTGTTCTACATTTCGCTTTTTGTATGGTAGCAAATAATTTTTATTTGACGATTCACCTATACAGATACCATTCACCAGAATTGAGTAGAAGCATCTTGGGCTGTTCCATTGGATTTCAGAATGAGTGAAACCTTGAGTGAAACCTTGAGTGAAACCAAAGGAAAACAGCATTAGTGAATTGAAGACCTTGGTGCCGCGGTATGATAAAGAAGTTTTTCTGAAGTTTTCAAAAATGTTTGTACATGGAAAATGACCTCTCCTCTGTTAACGAACAGACGGCAGTGGAGCATTTTTTAATGAAACAATCTCATTTATTGAATATCGAAGCACTGTTCTTCATTCCCATTTAAGGATGTGCAAATATTTTGCATTTTCATATATCCTTCGTCTTTTTAAGAACATTTTCTATTTTTTTACAAATAGATTGACCCATTAGACCCTCTACTTCATTCATTTTTAAAACTGCTTCGTCCATTTAATTTATTTTTTTTTTTAAGAAAGTTCTAAACCTCTAATTTAACTATAGTCTCACTGAGAAACCTATAGTTTCACTTATGAAAGCCAAAGTTTATTTTCTTGAAATAAACAGGAAAAATATTCTTTTATTGTTAAAATATGCTCAATAAGCTATAATATGCATTTATATCAAAATATGCAAAAATATGCACTAACGATTGAATGCCATTTTAAAGCAAATTTCTTAATTCGAAAAACTATCTGATTCTTTTGCTTCTAAGGCTTTCCAAAAAAAATATGCATTTGCATAGAAATCCGGGCCCTGATGATGACGATTCACAAGTAGAATTGGCCCCAGTGTTAAGGCATGTAATATTGGATGTTGATGTCATTGTTCCTCGTGGTAAAGTCGATTGTTGGGAGAATTTATGAATTTGTGAGATAGAGTTAGAGACAGGGGATGATTTTAGGATAGGACCAGAATTTAAATTAGATGACCTTTGGAATATGAAATGCAAATTAGACTTCCGAATGATACTCCCCTCTTCTGCCCCCAGGCGGCTTTCATGTTCTGGAAAACGTGAAGTTGATGTAATTATAAACAATCTTTTGAGTGACGGGGTAGTTACATCTGAGACTCCACCTACACCCATAATCCCCTTTCCCCATATACTTCCCTTCGCCTAACGGCTTTCCTAAATAACGGGTTCCCACCATTTTTGCTTACACAGCAAAACCTGTCACCTATGGACACACCCCCTTTTTCCCTCTCACCAACAAGCGCATAAGCTAAATAGTCACATTTCAGTTATTCAAATGAAATATGACTATTTCAATAACAAAGTGCATTCTTTTCCCACGGGAGCACTTCGCGACCTTGCTACCTGTTGAATAATTTAACTAGAACATTTCAGTCGTTAATCCACCTTTCTTTAGAGAAGTGCAGCCATGCTTAGGACAGCGGCTTCTCTCTAGAAAATAATAATAAATATTCATATGTTAAAATAATAATATTAATCAGATTAAAATAAAAAAAATGAAATAAAATAAATAAAGTAAAATAAACAAAAGAAAAAAAAAAAAAAACAAATAAATGTTTTTTTTAAATACGCTCGGCAACACACGACGTAAATGGCGCAGTCGATAAAAGTAAAAGCAAAAAAGTGCGAATAAGTACAAATTTGGTTTAAAAAATAAGTGCGAATAAGTACAAATTTTGTTTAAAAAACAAGTGCGAATAAGTACAAATTTTGTTTAAAAAACAAGTACGAACAAGTACAAATTTTGTTTAAAACACAAGTGCGAATAAGTACAAATTTTGTTTAAAAAATAAGTGCGAATAAGTACAAATTTTGTTTAAAAAACAAGTGCGAATAAGTACAAATTTTGTTTAAAAAACAAATGCGAATAAGTACAAATTTTTTTTAAAAAACAAGTACGAACAAGTACAAATTTTGTTTAAAACACAAGTGCGAATAGGTACAAATTTTGTTTAAAAAAAAAAATAATTGCGAATAAGTACAAATTTTGTTTAAAACACAAGTGCGAATAAGTACAAATTTTGTTTAAAAAATAAGTGCGAATAAGTACAAATTTTGTTTAAAAAAAACAAGTACGAACAAGTACAAAAACAAGTGCGAACAAGCACAGTGAAAAAATAAATACACTTTAAAAAAAAAAAAAAAAATAAGATGCCGCATACACGTTCTTCAACAGAAGCAGCAGCAGCAACAGCAGCAGCAGCAGCAACCGCAGCCGCAGCAGCATTAGCAGCAGCAACACCATCAAATTTAGGAGTAAGCCATAATAATAATCCCTTAACTTTAAGTCTTGATCCAATTAAATATCTTAACGGGTTACCTACATTCAATGGTTACTACGAAAATTTAAACAATTTCATAGATTTATTAGACAGGGCTTATCCCTCATTAAGTAGGTTTGAACCAAGTGTTCAACTTATATTTTTGGATATCATTAAATGTAAATTAATAGGAAAGGCTAGAGAAGCAATAGAAATTAATAATAATGCCTCCACCTGGGAGGAAATCAAGAAAGTCCTTTACCAATACTTTGGTGACAGGAAGTCAGTAGAACAGTTGTATGACGACCTACGAGGTCTTAAGTTTTATGACAGCTGCCAAAACTTTTACGACAGAATCAAGATATCCCTCAGAAGACTAAATTCTAAAACAAACCTTGAAAAATCCTTACGTTCTTCTTTAGAAATAAGAAAAAATTGTGAAATGTCACTTAGACTTTTCACAAGCAAAATACCAGAACCAATGAAGGGTATACTCATATGTAGACAACCCAAAACATTGGAGGAAGCCATGGATATTCTCCATGACGCTGGTTATGCATACACTAAATACAATACCAATCGACAGAATAGAAACAATGACAATAATAATAATAGAAATAATAATCATAATAATAACCACAATAATAATCACAATAATAATCACAATAATAATAAAAATAATAATCATAATAATAATCACAATAATAATCACAATAATAATCAGAATCATAACAATGGGTCTGGACAGAGCAGAAATTCTAATTCTGGCCAATCCCGATATAATAATAATAATAACAATAACCACAATCATAACAATGGGTCTGGACGACACAGAAACCAAGGTTCTGGTCAATCCAGAAATAATAATAATAACAATAACAACAATAATCCCTATAATGAAAACAGGAATTCTGGTTCTGGTCAATCCCGGACCAACAATAATAACAACAATTCAGGAAATTGGAGAAACTCTGATTCCGAACAGATGGATACATTATCGGGTTCCTACCAAAGAGAATCTCATACGTTAAATAACATCCAGGATTTTCAGGAAGAAAGCCTTCAGGCAGACTTCCCTATATAGTTATTAGTACAAAAAACAATAAATTTAAACTTAGAATACTTATTGACACAGGGTCAGAAATTAGTATTCTAAATCCAGGGTTATGCCACCCTAAATGGCAAATTAAACTAACAAACCCCATACAAATAAACACAGCAGGAAGTCCTATTTTTGCATTCAGTAAAGTGAAAATTCCTCTGTTCGAAGAATTCGGGATGGGTGATAAAACCGCAGAATTCTTAGAACATAAATTTCACGATACCTATGATGGACTAATAGGCAACAACATACTGCTACCAACAAAATCCTTAATAGATTTAGATAAAAAAATCTTATCTATAAATAACAAGGAAACTCCAATCTACTTCAATGAATATGAAGAAGAAAAAATGGAAATCCCACTTGTTAAATTAGAAGAGTATGAAAACCAAATTCCAAAATGGGAAATATATCATACGGAAACGAGTACAGCCCCGATTTCTGATCAAATCAGAATCAAACATTTAAATATCGAAGAAGTAAATTCAATTACTAAATTAATTTCAAATTATTCTGATATTTTTTACCAAAAAGGAAGCGATTTAACCTTCACAAATGCGATTAAGCATACAATTAGAACGGTTAACGACATTCCTATCTATACAAAAAATTATAGATACCCCCAAATACATAAAACTGAAGTATCCAAACAGGTACAAGAAATGCTCGACCAAGGTATTATACGCTCTAGCAATTCTCCATACAATTCTCCAATATGGATTGTTCCCAAGAAGTTAGACGCTTCCGGTGAACAGAAATGGAGGATAGTTATTGATTATCGGAGACTAAATGAGGTCTCAATAGATGACAAGTTTCCTATTCCGAATATGGACGACATATTCGACAAACTAGGAAAATCTATGTATTTTACGACACTCGATCTAGCCAAAGGCTTCCATCAGATCGAGATAGCAGATGAAGATGTTAGAAAAACTGCTTTTTCAACCGATATGGGTCATTTCGAATTCGTTCGTATGCCATTCGGATTAAAAAATGCGCCTGCTACCTTCCAAAGACTGATGAACTCTGTTCTATCAGACTTTATTGGAAGGATTTGTCTAGTATACTTAGATGACATCATCGTCTTCTCAACATCATTAGAAGAGCATATACTTTCGTTAAAGAAAATATTCCAAAAATTAAGAGAGGTTAATCTTAAAGTTCAACTTGATAAAACAGAATTTCTAAAGAAAGAGACCGAATTTTTGGGTCACATCGTTACGACCGAGGGTATAAAACCAAACCCGAACAAAATCTCTGCTATTCAAGAGTACAAAATACCAACGACAACAAAACAAATCAAGGCATTCTTGGGAATCACCGGATACTACCGGAAGTTCATAAAAGACTACGGCAAAGTAGCAAAACCTATGACTGCATTCCTAAAAAAGGGTGCAAAAATTAAAGTGAACGACCCAGAATTCGTTGAAAGTTTTGAAAACCTTAAAATTTTAATTACTTCCCACCCAATCCTTAAATATCCAGATTTTGAAAAGAAATTCACTGTGACAACAGATGCATCAAACTATGCCATCGGTGGTGTATTAAGTCAAGAAAGTCACCCCATCTGTTTTTACAGTCGAACGTTGAACCAAAGTGAGACGAAATATTCTACAATTGAAAAGAGCTTCTTGCTATTGTTGATTCAACAAAATATTTCAGACCCTACTTATATGGTAGGAAATTCACAATTAGAACCGACCATCGACCCCTTGTTTGGCTGAGTTCATTAAAAGAACCAAATGCCAAACTACAAAGATGGAAGATAAAATTGGAAGAATTTAATTTCGAAATCGAGTATATAAAGGGAAAAGATAATCAAGACGCTGACGGACTTTCAAGAATGGAAGTTTATCTTACCGAAAACGAAATAAACCCTGATGTTAATAGAACTGAAGCGAATTCAGATGAAGAATCTATGATAGCCACTATTCACAGTGCAAATGAGGATAGTAGCGATCATATTCCGATTGTGGAAACACCTATTAATATCTATAAAACACAGATAATTTTAAACACTACAGAAAATTTAAATAACCACAAAGTATACTATCCTTTTAAAAAGAAAAGAATAGTTATAGAAATGAAAAATTTTAACGAAAAATTAATATTAGACATAATGAAAAGATTCATTCCTCCTAAAGGAATTGTTGGTATCTTTTCAAGAGATGACCACCTATTTGCACAATTCCAGGAAGTGTACTTAAAATATTTTAGTAAAAACAAATTGTTGAAATTTATCAAATGTAGTAAATTTCTAGGTGATCTCGAAGATGAAGAAAAAGAACTTTCAGTAATTTCTCAATCACATATTTCATTAGACCATAGAGGAATTAATGAAACTTATATGGAAATAAGAGATGTTTATTACTGTCCAAATCTCAAAGACAAAATTCAGAAATTTATTAATAATTGCGAAATTTGTAATTCTGCAAAATACGAAAGAAATCCTCATAAAGTTCCTTTAAAATTAACTGAAACACCTACCAAACCAAATCAGATCATACATATTGATATTTGGTATGCGAATATCAATCTGATGTACGTTACAATGATAGACAAATTTTCAAAATTTGTAACAGTTCACGAAATAAAACACAGAACATGGCCAAAACTACTAAATACATTAAAATATAGATTTGCAAACAATGGTATCCCTGAAAGAATAATAACCGATGGTGAAACAGGATTCTCATCAATAGTAATTAAAGAATACCTCAAAGAAAATAACGTTGATTTACATATTACGACATCTTACCATAAAACAGGAAATTCGGATATCGAAAGATTCCATTCGACTCTTAACGAGCACATTAGAACATTTAATGCCGACAGTGAAAATAAGGATACTTTACGCAATAAAGTATTTAAAGCGGTTACAATTTACAATAAAACAACTCACTCTACGACAAAAAGAAGACCTATCGAATTTACGAACGGAACAATAACAAATCTAGAATACCCTAAAATTGTAGAGACTGTTAACAACAATAAGGAACGTTACATTAACAAATATAACAAAAACAAAACAGACATACCCTTACCGAAAATAATCACTCCTATCTAAAAACTAGAACTCATAATAAACTTAAACCAACTCATATTAAATCTAATCCCACAGTTTTAGACAAAGATCATGTTACAGACACAAGAGGAAATAAACATTACAAAACTCAAGTCAAGCGAAATTATAAATTTGAACAAACCTCCTAATTTATATTTTTCAGGCAACGCTTATTATTCTCTGATAATCCAAATGATGACATTAGCAACAGGACAAAGATTGACTTTACAAAACGTTAACAACGGAAACGGATTCATTATAATTAGAGAACAAAATTTAAATATTATTACATATTACACAAAATTATTACACAACGTTAATATAACAACATGGACAGAAAATCTTGATATTTTAGAATATAACATAAATGAATTAAATGATAATGAGGAATTTCCAGTTATAAAACATAATTTTAATAGCTTAGTTTCAGAAATAGAGAATACCATAGGACATCGTGATCATAAATCAAGAAGAGGGTTAGTTGACATATTAGGAAAAGGATTGAAGTATTTAGCCGGTACAATGGACCACGATGACGAACTAGAAATCAAACAGAGTCTAGAAATTAACACAAAGAACAACAAAAATTTGATAGACGGACTAAACGACCAAATAAGGGTTAATGACAACTTTAACGAAATAACAAACAATATTACTAAACAAATAAATAAACAACAACATGACATTAAGAAACAATTTGATAACTTAGGGAATGTAATAAGAGAAGAACATATTAGAATACAAAGGATTCAACATGCATTTCAGATTAATTACGATATAGAGCTACTAAGAAATCAAGTAAGGAAAGTAAAAGAAAATTTAATGCTTAGCCAGCTAGGAATTCTCAGTACAGATTTACTATCACCAAAGGAAGTTGCAAAATTCAATATAACACTTGTTAAAATACCAAATATTAAAAGTTCCGTTATAATTCACGAAGATCAAATTATATTTATATTACTTATACCAAATTATTCAAAAGAAAATTTTTATAAAATAATTGTTGAGCCTATTCCAAACAAAAATAATTTAGAAATTGTAACATCAAATAATAATTTCATTACAAATGGAAATTTAATGTATTATAATATAGATAATGGATCAAAAATGAAGGATCTAAAAATTGTTAACGACACATGTGTATCAAATATTTTAAAAGAAAGCGCTGAATGCGAATTTATAGAAAACAAAAAAGTAGAAATTAAACAAATAACTAATAATATTGTTATTACAAAAAATTTAAAAATTACTGAAATTTTTCATAATTGTCACAATTATAGCATAAATTTAATCGGGAACAATATAATTAGATTTGAAAATTGTAAAATAAAAATTAATAATGTAGAATATAAAAATTTTATATATTATGATAATTTTATAATCCCGAATTTTAAAAACATAACAATAAAGAATATTGTAATGAATTATTCAACAGAAGAACTTCAAGTAAAACATTTAGAAAATCGTAAACTCATAGAAGAAATTAAAAATTCAAATATCGCGAATATTTCCATAAACATTGGGACAATGTTAATTACTTTCATTTTAATAGTACTTATTTTTAAAATTATTTTCAAAAAGAAAAATAAAATAATTCAAATTTCTATGAACAAAAATGATTCTTCGGAGCAGAATCTTAAGGGGGGAGGAGTTACATCTGAGACTCCACCTACACCCATAATCCCCTTTCCCCATATACTTCCCTTCGCCTAACGGCTTTCCTAAATAACGGGTTCCCACCATTTTTGCTTACACAGCAAAACCTGTCACCTATGGACACACCCCCTTTTTCCCTCTCACCAACAAGCGCATAAGCTAAATAGTCACATTTCAGTTATTCAAATGAAATATGACTATTTCAATAACAAAGTGCATTCTTTTCCCACGGGAGCACTTCGCGACCGTGGCTACCTGTTGAATAATTTAACTAGAACATTTCAGTCGTTAATCCACCTTTCTTTAGAGAAGTGCAGCCATGCTTAGGACAGCGGCTTCTCTCTAGAAAATAATAATAAATATTCATATGTTAAAATAATAATATTAATCAGATAAAAATAAAAAAAATGAAATAAAGTAAAATAAACAAAAGAAAAAAAAAACAAATAAATGTTTTTTTTAAATACGCTCGGCAACACACGACGTAAATGGGTCATAAAACATAGTGAATCCTCTACGCCTCAGCTATTGTCTTAACGAAAAAGAAATCAGGGGAAATACGAATGTGTCATGTGTGTAGACTACAGGGCCCTAAATAAACGTACAGTAAGAGACAATTATCCTCTCCCATTGATTGAAGATAATTGTCTTGAATATTTTGCCAGTAAGAAAATGTTTACATTGCTTGATCTTAAGAGTGGCTTTCATCAAGTGAAGGTATCTTCGAACTCAACTTATCTTAAGTCTTTTGTTACACCCAATGGACGGTACGAATTCTTGAAGGTGCGTTTTGGGTCTAAGAACGCCTCCAGTGAACTCCAGCGGTTCATTTTACGTATCTTCCGGAAATGTACAGATTCGAAGCGGATTGTTATTTATATGGACGACATAGGTTTAGCTAGTGATAACTTGTCAGACCACCTCAGTTTATTGCAAGAGGTTTTACAATGCGTTTCAGAGAATAGGCTTGAGTTGAAGCTCTCAAAATGTTATTTTGTGTATTCCACTATTAAGTATCTAGGATATCGGGTTGATGGAAATGGAATAAGAGCAAGTGACTCATTTGAGGGCTATGCGACAATACCCCATTCCTAAAAATAGTAAAGAATTACATTCATTCCTAGGTTTAAGTTCTTATTTTCGGCGATTTGTAAATTCCTTTTCTACGATAGCTAGACCACTTTATGAGTTACTAAAAAAAATAAACCTTTTGTCTTTTCCGCCGAATGTGTAAGAGCTTTTCTGAGGCTGAGGTGCTAACATCCGCACCTGTGCTAGCTATTTATGACCCAACAAAGGAAACCGAGTTGCATTGCGATGCCAGTTCAGTGGGCTACGGCTCAGTCCTTCTGCAAAAACAATAAGATGAACGATTTCATCTTGTGGCTTATTTTTTAAAGAGTATTACACCCCAAGAATCTAAGTATCACAGTTTCGAGCTGGAAACTCTAGCTATTATTGCCGCACTTCAGCGATTCCGAGTGTATTTGGAAGGAATGCCCTTTACGATAGTTACGGATTGTAGCTCACTAACATTAACACTTAATAAAAAGAATAATAAGAAGAACAGGCATAGCTAGGTGGGCCCTTGAGTTAGAAAATTACAACTATAAGATAAAACATCGGAGTGGGTCAAGAATGACACACGCAGATGCGCTTAGTAGGTGTTATATAGTGTCCCGGAAGATATTGATTTTCAGTTGAGAGCTTCTCAGAGTAGAGATCCTATCATCTTTAATTTAAGAGAGAAGTTGAGCAATGAAGACTCTAATTTGTATGTTCTTCAGGATGGGGTGGTATATAGAAGAGACCGCGATGGTAAAAAAAAATTGGACACATGGGAATATCGAAGTGTTATGTTCAACTGCGTATGCACTTTTGGTTTCCGAATATGCAAGAAAAAATCGATAAATTTATAAAAAATTGTATAAATTGTATTATGTATTCATCTCCGGCACAGTCACACGATCGCAATATTTTTAACATACCTAAGGAGCCCATACCATTTCATACAGTTCACTTTGATCATTATGGACCACTTCCTTCTATTGCCTCGAAGAGAAAGCATATACTTCTGGTTGTTAATGCCTTTACGAAATATGTTAAGCTATACGCAGTTAATTCCAGCACTTAAGGAGTGTGCTTACCCTTTGTAAGTATTTTGAGTACTATAGTAGGCCCTTCCGAATAGTAACAGATAGAGGAACGTGTTTCACTTCTCTAGAATTCAGCTCTTTCCTCTTGGACCGAAATATCACACATGTTAAGACTGCAGTTCACTCACCGCAAGCTAATGGTCAGGTAGAGAGGGTTAATAGAGTACTAAAGGGTATGTTAGGAAAATTGAGTGAGCCAATTGAACATTCTGATTGGGTGCAAAAGCTGTCAAAAGTTGAGTATGCTTTGAATAACACAGTTCATAGGTCTACCCGGACTACTCCGAGTAAATTACTTTTTGGGGTTGATCAAAGAGGAGTTTATATAGACGAGCTCACTAAATATCTTGAAGAGAAAAATTTAAACCCACTTAAGAGAGATCTTGTCACGATCAGGGAAGCCACCTCTAAGGAAATATCAAAGGTTCAGGATTAAAATCGGCAATACTTCAAGGAGCAACATCATCCAGCTCATACTTACGATATAGGAGACTTTGTTGTTATAAAGAATGTTGATACCACAATGGTACTAACAAAAAGTTTATCCCTAAGTTCAGGGAACCTTACATTATTCATAAAGTCTTGCCACATGACAGGTATGTTGTACGTGATATAGAAAATTGTCCTATAACCCAATTGCCTTATAGGGCCCATACACCACACATGCCTGCATGCGCAAATAAAACAATGCACAATCACGCTTCAATATACTCATGCAAATTGTACAATATTAAGTGTTTGTTTATCGCTGAGTAGACAACTTCTCAATATGTCAAGTTCTCTCTCTCTTTCTCTCTACTTGTGTGCTTATCTAAATCAACCGCTTAACTGAGCAAATGTAGCATACACACCACATATGCTTGCATGCACAAACAAGAAAATATCAACAAATTTTGGAAATCACTCATGCCGCATGCACAATCACACAATCAACACCACACACTCGCAGTTTGCATGTGCAATCACTGTATTGCGCATGCAAGCATGTGTAGTGTATGGGCCCTATTACGATGGTGTGATACAAGCAAAAAATATTCGATTATGGCAGGAAGACTATTTGTAAAACTGACTAACAAGAAATAAAATTGTGAAATGAAGATAAGTAATTATGAATTGAAATTGTTAAAACTAAATTGAAGAAAATATTTATAATTGATCAGGGTCGATCAAATTGTTAGATTGACCGAGATGTAGTATAATAAATTGAACAAATCAAGTGTAAGTAGACCATTATGCCTAATTTGTACTTTTACGATGGAATCTACACCTTATGAAAAGGATTGTTGACAACTTCATTGGAAATATCAAAAAAGAATAAGAACCGCAGGCAACTTCAAGCAGAAAACAAAAAGCGGGAGGTATTCGAATTTTGTAAGCCAACGGCACAGACGCAAATATAAAGTTTTGCTAAAAAAAAAAACTAAATTATAGTAAACTAACGTTATATATTTTATAAAAAAGTCTCTTTATTACAAATTGCTGTTTTCCTTGACTTAAAGCGAGCTTTTGAAACAGTACATCACAAAATTTTATTAAGTATTTTGGAATAAAATCAACAGAGCTCAAATGGTTTAAATCTTTTATCCAGGGAAGAACACAGCGTGAATGGGATGGTATCGCTGCCAATTGATGTGAACATCGGAAAACCACAAGGTACAATATTTGGAGTGTGGTTATTCCTTATGTTCATTAATTGAGCAAAGTTATACAATAGTCTTAACTTATCCTGTTTGCTGATGGTCTTCTTTATGTGTCTGGCAAAAAATTAACGCATTGCTTAGAAGTACTAAACCAAGATCTGGAGCGAATAAATACACGGCTGAATATGGACAGACTGGTGCTTAATGTTACTTACTTACTTTTGATGGCGCTCACAGCCCAGGATGGGCTTCGGCCTCAACTAACAAGCCCCTCCAGCCAGCTCTGTCCCTAGCTAGCTGCTTCCAGTTGCGCACACCGAGTGCTTTGGTGTCGTCATTCACTTGATTGCGCCACCTGTTACGGGTTCTTCCTCTGCTGCGTACCCCATCGGGGTTGGATTCGAAGACTCGTCGGGCAGGTGCGTTGCTGTCCATACGCTCCACGTGCCCCAGCCATCTCAGCCGCTGTATTTTCAGCTTTTTGACCAGGTCAACGTCGCTGTATAGCTCGTATAGCTCGTCGTTGAATCTTCTCCTCCATACTCCTTCGATACACACCGGACCGAAAATCACACGAAGAATCTTCCTCTCAAAGCACCCTAGCAGATTTTTATCCGAATCTTTCAGTGTCCATGCTTCTGACCCATAAAGCAGGACCGGGATGATTAGGGTTTTGTATAAAGTCTCCTTGGTTCTCTGAGAGAAGGCCTTACTACTTAAATGCTTTCTTAGACCGAAGAAACAGCGGTTGGCAAGAGTAATTCTTCGCTTGATCTCTGCACTGATGTCATTCTGCGATGTAATAGTGGAGCCCAGGTAGACAAAGTCCTTGACAACTTCGAAGTTATATCTGTCCATCGTGATATTTTGCCCCAGTCGACGATGTTGAGATTCCTCTCTCGATGACAGCATATACTTCGTCTTGTCCTCATTAACCGCCAATCCCATTCTAGCCGCCTCCGATTCAATGCTCGCAAATGCCCCTGCCACAGCTCGCTTCGTTCTGCCGACAATGTCTATGTCATCCGCATACGCAAGCAATTGAACGGACTTTTGATAGATTGTACCGCTGGTGTTGACATGTGCGTTGCGTACAATGGCTTCAAGAACGATGTTGAATAGGTTGCATGATAACGCGTCGCCTTGCCTCAATCCTTTCTCAACATCAAAGGAATCGGTGGTGTTCTTACCAATTTTGACGGAGCAACGAGATTTCTCCATCGTCATCCTGCACAAGCGGACGAGTTTGGCAGGGATGCCGAGACTCGACATGGCTCTGTATAATTCGTCCCTTTTCACGCTATCATACGCGACTTTAAAATCGATAAAAAGGTGGTGTGTATCGATCTGGAATTCCCGGGATTTTTCTAAAATCTGTCGGAGTGTGAACATTTGATCGACGGTTGACTTGCCTGGCCTAAAACCGCACTGATAAGGGCCGATCAGATCGTTGACAAAAGGTTTTAAGCGGTCACACAGGATGGCCGACAAGATTTTATAAGCGACGTTTAAGAGACTAATTCCTCTGTAGTTGGTACATTTCAGAACATCTCCCTTTTTATGGATGGGGCACACTATACCGAGGTTCCATTCATCGGGCATACTTTCCTCCGACCAAATTTTGCAGATGAGCTGGTGTATGCTCCTAGCCAATTCATCTCCCGCTGATTTAAATAGTTCGGCTTGTAAGCCATCCGCACCTGCAGCCTTGTACGACTTAAGTTTGGATATCGCCAGCCGAACTTCGGTTAGGTCGGGTGGACGGAACTCTTGGCCATCATCGTCCAAGTTGAATGGAGCGTTCTGCCTATTAGCGGCATCTTGGCTGTCTTCGCCATTAAGCAGTCTAGAGAAGTGTTCTTTCCAGATCCTCAGCACTGACTGTGTGTCTACTACCATATTCCCACTCTCATCTCGGCAGGCTTCCGTTCTAGCCTTGAATCCTTGGGTGGATCGCTTCACCCTCTGATAAAATTTTCGAACATCTCCCCTACCGCTACAACCCTCAATAGACTCTACCGCCCGCTTCTCGTGCTCTCTCTTTTTCCTCCTGAGAAGTCGGCGCTCCTCTTTTCGTTTCAGCCCGTAGAGCTCCCGGGCCACTCTCTCAGCAGCTCTTGTTCGAGTCTGCAGCATTGCCTGGTAGGCCTCGTCCTTAGCTGCATGCGCTAGCCGGCACTCTTCATCGAACCAGGGGTTTCGTTGTATTCGCCTAGTGAAACCCAGCACATCAGAGGCGGCACTTCTGATGGCTTGTTGACAGTGTTCCCACTGGTCCTCTGCACTTGATGCTGGTGGCGGACCTCCTGAGAGATTAAGAGTTACGTGGTCTGCAAAAGTTCTGGCAGTCTCTTGCGATTTAAGCTTCTCGACATCGAATCTTTTCACCGCATCTGCTCTGCGTTGTCGCGTCATGGATATCCGCATACGTAGTCTAGCTACCACCAGGTAGTGATCCGAGTCAATGTTGGCCCCTCGGAACGTTCGGACGTCCAAGATACTGGAAGCATGTCTCGCGTCTATCGCAACGTGGTCGATTTGGTTGACGGTTACTTGATCACGCGACCGCCAAGTCCCCTTGTGTATATTGAGGTGTGGGAAGTAGGTGCTTGAGATGATGACATTTCGCCCCGCCGCAAAGTCTGCCAGCCTGTGTCCGTTGCCGGAAGTTTCGTCGTGTAGGCTGTGTCCTCCGACTATCGAACCAAAGATGCCCTCCTTTCCGAATCTTGCGTTGAAGTTACCAAGAATGATCTTCACGTCGTACTTCGGGCACATATCATACGTTGTCTCCAAGAGATCGTAGAATGCTTCTTTGGTTGAGTCTTCTCTCCTTTCATGGGGGGCGTGAACACAAATCAGCGAAATGTTCTTAAATTTGCCTTTGATGCGGATTGTGACCAGGCGCTCGCTTACACTTCGGAAGCCCAAGACTTCTTGCCTAAGTCTTCCCCTTATCACAAAACCACAACCAAAGAGCCGCTGACCCTGTTCCTTCAAGCACCCGCCGTAGTAGATGTCACACGTTTTCAGTCTCCGTACGCCCTCTCCATCCCATCGCACTTCCTGGATGGCTGTTACGTCAGCCTTTAGCCTGTCCAGGTTCTCCACTAATTGTTCGGCTGCACGTGTTCTGTATAAGGACAGGACGTTCCACGTGCAGATCCGAAATTCATTGTCCTTGTTTCGTTTGCTGGGGTCGTCAACTTTAAAATCATCCATATCCGAGGCTTGTTGTTGTTTCGGAACAACTTTTTTTTACGTGGTAGGGAAGTTACCCCGACGCACACTTAATGTTGGTAAAACGAAATGCATGGTGTTTCGAGGTATTCCTGTTAGTTTGTCTTCCAATATTAATGTTTCTATTAATTTATCTATTAATAATGAACAGATTGAACAAGTTAGACAGATGAAATATCTGGGTACTGTATAAGATGAACAACTAAACTTTAACGAACACATAAATTATATTTGTAAAAAAATATCTAAAAAAAATGGTGTGCTACGAAAAATTAGAAAAAATATAACTATGATTGTGGCTGTTAACCTATGTTATGTCTTAATTAAACCTCTTTTGGATTATTGTGCCAGTTTATTGTATATGTGCCCACAAAGTCATAAAAATAGACTACAATTGCAACAAAATAAAATAATGAGAATAATATTGAAATAGAATAGATATATGTACACCAATTCAAAGTATGTTAATTTCCCTGAAATGGTTAAATGTAAGCCAAAGATTTTTTTGTTATCTATGATATTTATATACAAAATAAAAAACAATATGTTTCCTGGCTATTTATGTGAAAATGTTGTACTTTTAAATGAAGTTGTTGATTATTATTTAAGAAATAGAAATGACCTACGAATTACTAGAACAAGAACTTTAAGAGGTCAGCGAACTATATTTTATATAGGTTTTCAAAGTTTTAATAACCTGCTACAAGAATTTAAAAATTCAATTAACTTTAAGTTATTCAAACGAAAACTAACCGAATATGTACAAAGTAGTTATTAATAATAAAAAAATATAATAATTAAAAAATGTATAAAGATAAGATTAAGAAAACTATACAACTCCAAGTTTTATAATATGTAAGTAAGGAAAAATGAAAACTAAATAGCTTTTGAAGCTAAATAAAATGCATTCAATTAAATTCAAAAGGATGGCCTTGTTAGTTGAGGCCGTAGCCCATCCTGGGCTGTGAGCGCCATCCAAAGTAAGTCATTCAGCACTTAAGTTCCAATTATTTTCATGGTGGATAATACTGGGGAGAAACCATTATCAACACCAGCCGATAGCAACAACGCAAGAACCTCAAAAAATCTAATATTCAGATTTAACTACAAAATACGTAGGTCGCCTTAAGCGAGCCAAACAGCACGCAGCTCTTCTTTTTTTTGTGTTTATGAAAAATAGTGCGGGAGGTTACCGATTAGTTATTGCATCTCGGATGTTGAAAAAAGGTTGTACCCCCTGAAACTTTTTACAAATATTAACAAAACCACTAGTCTGGGAATTTTTTTAGTTGGATAAATACTGCACTTTTCCGGTTGCATTTCGACACAACTTTATTCATCGACTCAACGGCTAAATATTTTTAAAGTAGGGTAGGGCCGGGCTAGTTGGCACATGGGGCAAGTTGGACCACGCGAATTACTCGCAAAATAAAAGTCCTACACGAACATGAGTAATCACAAATGAAGCGTGTTCGTTTAAAGGAATGTTGTTGCATGTTGTCAGTAGAACATGCTTTGTCGTAGTTATATTTGAACAGGTATTTTATTTTTATCGATATACTTGAACAAAAATGTTTTATTTATGTTTTATTTTTAACCTGTTTTGTTGTATTCAAACGGTTATAACTTTCTACCTTTTTAAAAAACTACAGAAAAACGGAATATTTTTGGAAGATAAAACCTGTATTGTGTTATACGAATTTCATTCATGGAGCTCATAAGAAGATTGAGGTCAAAAATTAAGTTTGGTTAAAGTTCAGGTTTATCTTTTAGTTTGTAGGCAAATGGTGATGTAAATAAACATTTTTGTATTCAGTAAAATAAGTCAAACTATTAGCCAAAGTTTAAGTGTAAAAATTGTAAAAAACAAAAGTCAATTATGGACTATGAATTATGGGTGAGCAAAAATCTGGTTCAAAGTAGAGTTTTTTTTTTAATTTCGAAAAATAGCCGTTACTCGAGAACCGTTATGATTCGGTATGAACAAGTTACCAAATTCTGATAGGTCATGAACTGGCCTTACACCAATTTTAGTTTGGACCATCCTTTACGGGACACCCTGTATATATATATCAGTGGCGTCGCGTGGATTATGTATATGGGTGTGCGAATCGTGAAAATAATATAATTGTTTTTAAATATCAATAAATTGCTATTGTGGCAATAACTTGCATAGAAAAATTTCCTATTTATTGTTTTATATATCAAAATGAAATCAAAATAATTGTGTTCATACGTATACGAACTAAACGCTTTTTCTAACAAACCATTGACACGATCTTCGTCTTCACTTTCACTCATTGTTTATTTTTCCTTTTTCTTGAATATTAAATTAAAAACAATCGCAAAGTAAAAGCACCGCACCGCACCAAACTGTAGATACTTAAAAACTAATACACAAAAAGCAAATTAAATGATAACATAAAACAGAATAGAAGCTCTGACTGAAGTGCATAGATATACTTCGTACGCGTTCGCGTAAACTTCATCAATTACACAACCCATCATAATTACCTCCTAGGACATAGCCTTCATATATTTTCTCTTTTCAAAATCCTTCGTCGTTGCGTGATCTTAAACAGAACAAGTAAACTCGTACGAAATCTCACTGTGCACTTATTCTGTTATATTCGTCAAATGAATTCATCCAAAATGATCAAACTGCAAACTTGTAGGTTGTGGTACCCACTGCCACTACCCTGTAGCCATGCCCACGTCATTCGTCGCCCATACGGCATACAAATTATATTTATTCTGATGAATTTCGAGTGAACTCGTTCGAAAGTTTTCTGTGCACTTCAGTCTGTGTTTTTGTTGTATTTTCTCTTGTTTGTATCTATTTAGTCTAGGAAAGATAGGCAATTTAATATGGGCAACCGGGGACAAATTAATTCATAAAATTATATTGCTGGTATCGACGCAGAATTTTATCCTCAACAACATATCCAAAGTCCTCAAAAATCCCTGAATTGACTTTTTGTGTAGACGCATTTTAAGAGGTGATCTGATGGTATATCTCATCGAACAGTGGCACAAATATTTGCATCCTTTTGGAGAAAGTAAGATTATTGCGCTTGATATTTCTAAAGCATTTGATAGAGTTTGGCATCAAGCTCTCTTATCGAAAATGCGTGCATTTGGTATCGATGAATCTCTTCTTCGTTGGATTAGAAATTACCTTTCGGACCGTTCAATACAAGTTGTATTGGATGGTTTCAAGTCTGAAATTCACAAAATAAATGCTGGTGTGCAATGCACACCCTGACGAGACACCACTGATATATATATATAATAGTTACATATATTGCTATAATATGAGAACTATCCAAAACTTTATCTCAATTAAAACAAAACTCTTGAAGACTACTTACATACATTCTTCTACATCATTTTACCGGCGGCGGCGATTGTCATGATCTCGAGGGGGACCACAACTCTCCCACTCCACTGCTTCGCCTAAAGTTCCACCTGTGGGGTTCGCCGAAGATTACTTACATACATACCAGTACGGTCAAGTTAGATTCCAATATACGGCGCGCTGGGACCTAAATCCAGAGTCAAGTTTGACTTCACTATTGGTTCAAGAGTCTAAAACCACAATTTGCACAACTGTACCTAGATTCATTTGGCCGGAATTTTGTTTTTAATGTTCATTTTGATGTTTGCTATTTATAACTCGTGCATTTTTGATCTTAGAAATAAAAGTTGCGGCACAATCTTGTAGAGAATAAAATTTTCTACAAAATATGTTAAATAACTTTTTTTGCTTATCACTCTTGTTTAAAAGTTATGTCCCATTAAAATTGTAATATTAATATATAATATAAAATTGTAATTGCTTATAATTTTTTTTTTGTCACCCAAATCAAAAATAATACCGTAACAAAAGTTATAGAACTTTTATTTTTCTATATTTTTTACTCTTACAGTTTCTTAATTGGAATAACGGTTCTCGCTCTGGAGCGAATATGCGCTCGAGCAATCCGGACGGAATAAGTTCTTTTTTATTTATTTATTTTTTTTTTTAATTTTAATGCAATTAGTACAGTAACTATCTACATTCACGTTTGCGTCAAAATTGGTATTTCTGATTTTTTGCTGAGTTGTTCAGGATATTGGCCTAATAAGAAACCTAGGTTGAGCCAAAACAATAGGACAGTCATACCGGAAGGGGGGTCTATATACCCCCGTTAAGATGGGAAGGGCAATTATCTACAAAAAATGGGAACGACTGGATCGCACAAAATTTGCTCTCGTAGCAAACAACTGTAACGTTGCTTGAAATAGATAATGTACATATTTATTGGTTCCATAACATTATGATATCATTAAAAAAAAGTTTTAAAAACAATTTAAAATATAAATGATTGCTATGAATTATTATAAATAAGTTGTTTTAATAGCTTAAACATATAGAGCTCAAAAAAAAAAGTATGCCATCTGATTTGCTTAATAAATATAAATTTATGAAAAAAAATCCAGAAAATCGTTTGAGCGTTTTTTTTTTAATGTGTAAATGGCACGATTAGCTTGACAGATTTTAAGTGTCTGGCTCACGTTAGGTCCCACTGTAGATGTCTGGAAAGTATCAAATAAATTAAATGACACCATCCCCTAACACATATCAAATATTCAGCTTTGATAAAATAACGCAATGTTGCAACATTCGTATGCAACTTTAACACTCGCTACCTCTTAACTGCACCCGGATTGGAGATTCTTAGTATCCATTTGTTCTTAGCTACCATATTATCTGTTCGCAGAAAAAATCTTAGCTTTGATAAAATGACGTATGTCTGGCGGCCCTGGGCTCTTAGTCTATTATTTTACCGTTATTTTCATAAATAGTGCTCTAGCGAAATAGCCACTTGCATTCCTCTCCTAAAACAATTCAACCGTAATACTCGTATTTCTAGGAATGCACATCAGTTTACCCTCGAACCCAACTTCGGACGTACTGTTAAGTATAGAGATTCTTCCTTTAGTCGCACTACAAGAATGTGGAATGCTTTACCCGGCACTATTTTTCCCTGCCATTTTGATATTCAAAGGTTCAAAACCAATGTGCACCGACATCTCCTCTTAAATCCTTCCCTATTTTCCTAACGCTCGCACTGTGTTCAAACATTTTAAGGGTAGTAAGTACCCATTTAGTGCGCGCTTAATTAAAAATATCAAAGTTTTTATGCTACGTTTTATGCACTTTGAAATTTTAAGTTTTAAAGTCTTGAATAAAAACTGTTTTAGCACTGACTTTACACGCCGATATCTTAAAAAATACAGAGTGACGTATACTTTTTTTTAGCGCTATCGATAAGATATTTTTGCCACCTTTAATCTAGTATATCAGAAAGTGTCCTTTCCTCAATAAGTACCTGTTTATATATAATCAAAAATTGCTTTAAAACACACCGTATTATGCTTATAGACTGAGATTCAATGTTAAAAACAACGGAATTTTACAGTCTTAGGACTGGTATCGACGTATAATTTAATTCTACATTTTAATCTAACTAATTAATTTAAATTAATTAAATATAAATACACTCTGGTTCGATCGATTAAGTAATTATTTATTTAAAAAAAAACTAAAAAAAAAACATCTATCAAACCGGAGTGTATGGTTTAAGTTTTTATTTCTGATGGCCATAATAATAAGAAATATGTTTGCACTTAAGGTCCCAATTAACTAACGATATCGAAAAATACATAACGCATCGGAGTTATATTAGTAAATAGTGGCTAAATCACTTGCGGCGCGGCAAATTACCTACTTCTGAGAGAATTTGGAGCAGCGAGAGAGAATTTGGAGCAGCGAAGATGATTTATCCCTTGAAAGGCGGCAATATAAAATGCTCCTCCGTGTTGGTATCGATAAATAGGAAGACCATGATTTAATTTATCGTTCTCGCCTCTTAAAAGCAACGACAATTATGTTTTTTTTTTTTATTTAATAAAGGATTCATTGCCGTTTGACGAAAGACATTACGGAAAATATCGGTTTAAAAAACAAAAATAGGTTCTCGTTCGACTACCGAAATCAAGCATCTTTGGGCGCGGTAAGTAATCAGATGGGGGACCGCATGAGCATTGAGTTTTTTGTGTTGGTATTCTTTTGACTCCGCGCTTCAGATGGAATGAAAAATCCATTCCAATTATTCTGAATGAATAAAAAATCGAAAATAATGGTTTATCCCGAGTATTTTATGGAATAAGGAAACACAAAATTCTTATTCCAAATATTTTGAATATCTAAAATGAATAAAGAAATATATTCACACTCAAATGCAAAATTATTCTAATGCAAACCAAAAGTTGGAAATGACTTCTTGTGTGTCATGCTTTACAAATGAGAATGACGATCGACTAGCAGTCCAGGTATACTAGGTTCATGACTGCCACTATCAAAATGCAATTTTAGCGTTCAAGATCGTATCCAAAGCGATTTGGATAGATTTGTGTTGTAATTCCTTCTGAAAAAAGCTATTGCAACAACAAATCAAGGTATCCACCGTCTCGGATAGGTTCCTTAACGCAAGGAACGTCGATGGGAAATTTATGTTTTAAAAAATTCCATTAAATGCAATTGACACAGCAAACCCTTGAAAAATTAATTTGCTCCAAAGACCCTGTTTCTACTTAGTACCTAAATAGTAGAATATTCTTTTTCAAAATGTTCGAGTTTTTGAAATTAATTTCTCAAAAAGTATCGATTAAAATAACTTTATTTAAAAAGAAAATTCAAGAATGGGTTTCTGGGTTCAAGATAAGCTATAGGAGAATATTGTCAGTTTTACCATTTGTTTTTCAATAGTGTTGTTTCTACCTTAAGTAATTTTTTTATATAATTGCCCATCCCATCTTAACGGGGGTATATAGACGCCCCTTCTGGTATGATTGTCCTATTATTTTTGCTCAACCTACACGCTGCAGTGCTTTGATGCATTTATGTCAACCATTCTAATTTTCCATTATACAGTTTGATAATACTACTTGTTATATATTTTTTTTATGCTGTATTTTGCAAACCATTCGATTTTTTTTTTGGTTTTATTTATTTATTTATTTATTTCTCTATTTCATCAATTTGAGACATTCTCTTTTAGATTACTATATATATGTAGGTACTTAATGAATAAAATAATATAATAAAAAATTTAAAAAATACTATATATTTACAATTTTAATATAATAATAAAATAAAGAAGATAAAAAACCATTCATTTCTAAATAAATGTACATATGATTCACTGTTATAGCAACAAAATCATCATAACATTTTTTTTAAAAGTGTCTCTGGGACTAGGCATACAAACATCAATCATATTGATTATCGCATTGGTCTCTCTGATGCAACGAGTAATCGGTTCATTTCTACCGTAATTGCTTCTTAAAAAAGTCTCTCGTAGCTGAAAACTTAAACGGAGTCTCCTGGAAGGGAAAAAAAAGTTAATTCGCTCAAGCAAGAAGGGGCGAACAACGTGGCTATCAATAATATCTTTTACCATCATAATTGAAAAATATCTTCTTCTGAGTTCAAGCGTTTGCATTCCAAAAAGCAGACATCTGACATTATATGAGGGCGTATCAATATTCCAATTTAGCTTGTAAAAACAATATCTGGTGAAACTTTTTTGAATTCTTTCAATTCTCAATGAATAAGTCGCATAATAAGGATTCCAGACAACACAACAATACTCTAGACTAGACCTTACAAAAGCCATATAGAGAGATTTTAGTGCATAAGAATCCGAAAATTCTCTGGTGTTCCTTCTTAAGAAACCTAACATCTTACTATGACAAGTAAAAGAAAACTGGCGATCCAATATAACCCCTAAATCTTTTTTTTGTGAAACTTTTTCCAATGTAATATTGTTAATAGTATAATCGAAAATTATAGGAACCTTTTTCTTTGAACATATAAAACTTTGACATTTAGATACATTCAAAAAAAGAAGATTTCTTTCACACCATAAAGCATCTTCTTGAAGAAGATGACAATCGTTTAAAGATTTAATTACTTTGAAAATTTTTACATCAGCATATAATAGGTTCCCGGAGAACTGAAAAATATCAGGAATATCATTAATGAATAAATTAAAGAATAACGGACCGATGTGGCTTCCTTGGGGTACGCCCGAGGTCACAGTTATACATTTAATGACAAATCTATCTATCTTTACATATTGGGTTCGATCAGTTAGATAAGAATAGATCCATTTCAGAAATATGGAATGAAATCCGAGCTTTGCTAATTTTTAAATAAGAATTTCATGGTTTACCCTATCGATTGCTTTTGCAAAGTCAGTAAATATTATATCAGTCTGAAAACCACTTTCGAAACCTCTTATAACTGAATCACATAAAATAGTGAGATTTGTAGAAGTGGATCTTCCTAAAAAATAAATCCATGTTGTGAGACAGAAATGAGTTCCTTTGTGAGAAAATTAAGCTTATCGTAAACAATTTTTTCGAACAGTTTAGGAATCACAGATAACTTACAAATGGGGTGATAGTTACATACTTTTTGCTTTGCACCAGATTTGAAAATTGGCGATATGAAAGACGCTTTCCACTCATCTAAAAACTGACCTGTTTTAAGAGACTTGTTGAAAATTAACCATAAAGGCAACGCAAGGGACGCTGTACATCTTTTAATTATTTTGGGGGAAATATAATCAGGGCCCACACCTTTTTTTTCATCTATTCCATTTAAAGATTTAAGAACCTCAGACAAACTAAATTGAATAATCCCTATATCAACCACATTTGTCGGAGAAAAAACAGGGAAATCGCTAGGAGACGCAACTGAGTATCCATTTTCAAAATAATCTGCAAAAAGATTACAAATGGTAGATAAATCACTAGATGTGGATCCGGAAAATTCCATACAATTTGGTAAACCTGTATTTTTTCTTTTGGAGTTTATAAAATTCCAAAAGCATTAGCTATCATTTTTCATTTGTGATTCAGCTGTTAACACATACTTGTTGTAAAGAAATTTGTTTAAAACATCAAAAGATTTCTGAATTTCATGATAGTTTTGGCTGTAAATAAAATTATTTTTGTCTTTCTTATACCGTTTATATGCCTTATTTTTTTATTTTTGAGATTAGACAAACTGCTATTGAACCATGATGGATTTGAACTCTGTTTACGCATTTTTTTCGGAATAAATCTGTCAGATGCCTCCTTTAAATACAATTTAAAAATCTCGAAAGCTTGATTCAGATCCTGATTATCCACAATTACATTTCACGGCATTGAGTTTAAATATGCATTCATTGCATCAAAGTTCCCATGCTTGTAGTCATACAATTTTACATTGTCATTTATGGTTTGAATATAAACTAAAAACTTTCAGTCTATGGCTAGACAAATATGATGCTGTGAATTTTGTACTACAGGATATTCAACCTTATCAATTTTTACTTCTAATTCACTATTTACGAAAACTAGGTCCAAGATACGATTTAATACAATTGGTATATTGCTCTGTTGCAATAAATTAAACTGGCTATAAAAATCAATTACTGAAATTTCAATTCCTGTCTTAACATCAAAAGGAACCAAACATTTTTCATCAGCATCAAGTTTCCAATTTACATTACCAATATTGAAATCACCTAGACAAATAACATGATCAGATGGATCCAAAGAACTTATTAATGATCGACAATTTTCTAAGTGTAGATTATATAATTCAATGGGACTTCCTGGGGGAATATAATTGGCAGAGATATACAAATTTACATTTTTTCTTAGATTAACAATCAATAGATGAATATCAAAAAAAGTGTCATTTTCACTCGAGAACAATTCAATTTGGTTTGAACATAAATTTGAATGAATGGCAATAATAATTCCACCACCCCGAAAATGACCGGTTTTCCACGAAGAGCGGTCTTTTCTGTAAACAGCATATTGATTGCAATTGAATAGTTCTGTTGTGAGGTGACTATCATTAAGCCAGGTTTCAACTAATACAATTATTTGATAATCGTTTGGAGCAAAGTATAAAAACAAGTTATTTAATTTCGTTCTTACTCCACCAACATTTTGGTAATAAACATTTTGACTGTCACAGTCACAGTGTCATCAGCAACAAAATCATCATCAGCAGCAACAAAATCATCATCAGCAGTATCAATGTTATTATTAGCAACAACAACATCATCAGCAACAACAGCAGCAAAATCTTCATCAGCAACATTAATATTATTGGCGATAGCATATTCACCAACAGCTACAAGATCGTCGACAAAACTGTCAACGACCATATCATTGGCAACAACATCATAAGCGACAAAATCATCTACAGCAACAACCTTGTCTTGAGCAACAAATACGTAAGTAGCAACATTTTCAGCTTCGCAAGTTATTGAAAATTTGACTAAGTCACAGGAGCAACTTCCGGTGGCGGATCGTTTTTTGGCCTGAAGTCGATTGGGCGAATTCGTATTCCCTTAGGCCAGAGCTCTGAGTTAAATATCAAATTTACGTATTCCAGTGGAGTTCCAATTTTAAAATTTACAAATCTAAGCTTATTTTCATCAGAGGTTTGCGTTACAAGCCTATAGCATGGGAAAGTGGATGCATCAATTTGGGTTTTAGACTGGATGTATGAGATTATATTTTCAGTAGAGGTTTCTTTTCTAAAACTGGAAATATGGAACCATCTCATTTTAGTAAAAACATTTTTCTTTAGAACATCAGCGTCCATATTATTTCCCGATTTAATAATGCATTTTGTAGGTACCGAACCGCATCCCACCGCGACCAGACGTGTCGAAAGTTGAGAACTTTACCGAGGCCAATACCCCAACAAAAAATTAAACAAACAAATTAAAAAAAAAAAAAAAAATATTAAACCAACCTCTGTCCATATACCATCACCTTTTATCAGTGTGAAATTTAAATAATAAATCGATAAATCCCTGCGAACCCACCGTACGAAAAAAAAATAACAATAGCCTAATATAATAATAAAATGCACAAAAAACAAACAAAAATTGCAATAAAAAGAAAGTGCCAGTGTCAGTGCCAGTGCTTGTGCTTGTATACAAAAACAACAACAAAAGTGCACCATGCCCATGAACCTGATGCTCCACAAAACTAAAATCAGCAAGCGGTAAATTTTTCCTTATCTCTCCTTCCCTCATCATTCACATTGCTTTCGGCTTAGTCATTACATACAATGTGTGGCTCATCTCATATAATGTATGTAATTGATTGAGTCGAAGTAAATCAGACAAATTGCTGATATTGGTTTTGGGTTTCCAGGGGCGGATCAATACATACTACTAAGGCATAACACTGGTAGTGTTTTGTATTGTGAAGTTTTATTGGGGCCCAAACTCAATATCAGCATAGATAACTGTCTGATTTGGTTTTTAGCGTTTGTTTTTTCGTAATGGTAGGTGAATTAAGGGTCGATATTAGTAACATTCGGGGGCTGAGAAAGAATTTCTGTGCTCTGTACGTACATACTGTAAAAACAGGCCAGCAGTCTTGACACTAAGTGAAACCCAGGTAGGTGAAAACTCTGATTACTCCGAATTTAGCCTACCTGGTTATAGCTTAGTGCCTTTATTTTTCCTTCACCACGGTCTCGCAATATATGTACAAAATGATGTGGCTTATCAGCTTCAACCACAATATGGCCCTTGTTTAAATACAAACTTTAACTTCATGTGGTTAAAATTCACCGTCAATAAGCACATCATACATACATGTTTCATTTATCGTAGCCCAAGTTTGGATAGTAATTCGACTTCTAACGAATTCAATGCGCTGTCCGATTCAATCCTGAGAATTGTTTCCCATTATCCGCACAGTGAAATTGTTGTTACGGGCGATTTCAATGTACACAATTCTTCGTGGCTACGCTATTCTGGTCAGACAACACCCGAAGGAAGGTATGTCGAGATTTTTGCTGAGTTAAATCACCTGACTCAGCTTGTTGACGAGCCTACTCGGATTCCTGACGTTGCAGGTCAAATCGCCAACACTCTAGACTTGTTCCTTACCTCTGACCCGAATAAATACACTATTAGTGTATTATCTCCTCTAGGCACATCAGACCATTGTGTCATATCTGCGAATTTCTCGTGCCACCAAATCACAGTTAAAGAAAAAATCCCAAAGAGAACCGTTTGGCAATACGAGAAAGCCAACTGGGACGGTCTCAATAATTTCTTCAAGAGCTTTAACTGGTCACTATGCTTCCTCGATAGTGATGTTGACGCCAGTGCAGATATAATTACAAACTTGATTCTTTGTGGAATGAGAAATTTTATCCCGAATAGGGTGAAATCTATCAAACCCAAAGAAAACTCATGGTTTGATTCGAGCTGTAAAGAGGTTATTAGGGTTAGAGAAGTAAGCTTGCGATGTTATAAAGCCAACCCTACTGAGGAAAACCGGAAAAAGTTTCAACAAGCTAGAAGGACCTGTAACGTTCATATTCGAAGAACCAAATTTTTACATGATCAAAAATTACGACAAAAAATACTACAATGTCCCAAAGGTAGTAAAAATTTTTGGTCATTTGTAAAAACATACGAAATACCACCTCGTCCTCGGTTCCAACGCTCGTCTTCAATGATACTCCTTTTGTCAGCTCGCAAGATAAAGCCAATTTGCTTGCAGCACAGTTTGCTGTTAATTCGACGCTGCCAGAAAGTGTTATGACTCCTCCTGTACTTGAGAGCGTAAATGATTTTATGGGACAAATCTTCTTTCGCACTCGTGCAGTTGCTAGAGTTCTAAACGATCTCGATGTACACAAATCCGCTGGCCCGGATGGTATCCCTCCCATTGTTCTGAAGAGGTGTTCTTCAACGCTGGCAAAACCACTGCGTAAGCTTTTCCATCTGTCCTACTCTACTGGTCTCTATCCGAGTGGATGGAAAACAGCATTTGTCCAGCCTGTCCCTAAAAAAGGCGTATCTTCTTCAGCCTCTAACTATCGGCCAATTGCACTTACGTCCCTTCTTTCCAAGGTCATGGAAACGCTGATTAATTTCCAGCTCAAGAAATATCTCGAGGAACGAAAGCTTCTTAATGACCGGCAGTACGGCTTTCGTAGCAATAGGTCCACTGGTGATCTGATGGTATATCTCACCGAACAGTGGAACAAATCTTTACATCGTTTTGGAGAAAGTCAGATTATTGCACTTGATATTTCAAAAGCGTTTGATAGAGTTTGGCACCAAGCTCTCTTATCGAAAATGCGCGCATTTGGTTTCGATGAACCTCTTCTTCGTTGGATTAGAAGTTACCTTTCGGACCGTTCAATACAAGTTGTATTGGACGGTTTCAAGTCTGAAATCCACAAAATAAATGCTGGTGTGCCACAGGGCTTCGTTTTGTCTCCGACTCTCTTCCTTATTTTTATAAATGATCTTTTGTCTGAAACTTCTAATCCATTAAACTGTTTTGCTGACGATAGTAGCCTCAGTTTCTCATATTCGTTTACAGATTCTCATCCATGTCCTTCGGATGTGGAACTTGAACGGCAGCGTATGATAAGCTCACTAAATTCTGATCTCGACATCATTGTCCAATGGGGAATCAAAAACCGCGTAGAATTTAATGCTTCTAAAACTCAATGTTGTCTCCTGTCTTTAAAGCGAAACCCACCCCCAATGCCGCTATCCATGGACGGCACTTGCATCGAGGAAACCGAACAGCTCTCAGTTCTCGGTATGTGTGTCACAGACCACCTTTTGTGGAATGACCACATATTTGATGTCGCCAAAAACGCTGTTTAGGTTTTCTCCGTAGATGCAAGAAGTTTTTTTCCCCTTCTGATCTGGCTGTGATCTACAAAGCCTTTATTCGTCCATAACTTGAGTACAATTCTCATGTTTGGGCAGGAGCTCCAAGAACTCACTTGAGTTTGTTGCACAGAATTCAAAAGAGAGCTTTAAAAATGATAGGCGAAAGATCTATAACAGAAACAATTACATCTCTCGAACACCGCCGTAATGTTTCGTGTCTTTCTCTATTTTATCGCTATTATTATAATCAGTGTTCTAGTGATATAGTCAGTTGCATTCCCCCCTTAAAAAATTCAACCGTAATACTCGCGCTTCTAGGAATGCCCATCAGTTCACCCTCGAGCCCAACTTCGGACGTACTGTAATGTACAGAGATTCTTTCTTCAGTCGCACCACACGAATGTGGAATGCTTTACCTGACTCGACTTTTCCCTCCCATTTCGATGTGCAAACGTTCAAAACCCACGTGCATCGGTATGTCCTTCTAAATCCTCTCCTACTTACCTAATCGCTCGTGCTGTGTTAAAAACATTTTAAGGGTAGCCATAACCTCTTTTGCGCGCGTGGAATATAAAAAAAAAAAAAAAAAAAAAAAAAGGAGGAGGTATTTTATCGTTTAGATTGTCGTTATCCAAAATAAGAGCTTTTACATCGAAAGCTTTATTTTTATTATTTACATTATTAGAATCGTCATCATCAGCATGTTCGTCATCAGCGCGTTCATCGTCAGCAGCATTTAAATCGTAAGCGAGCTCGCCGGCAGCTTTCCCACTATCAGCACACACAACATCGGAGCATGAATTCGCCGCAATTCCAAGTGTATTACCAACATCAGCGCCAACACCACCATGATCAGCACCTTCTTCTCCACCATCTTCACCATCACCATCATCACCGCCAACATCGTCATCAACACCATCATCGAGAGCAGCTTTTTTATTTTCAGAAGAAAGAATATTTACTGCCTGTGTATGAAGGGAGGAAAAAGAGGCAATAACAACAACATCGGCAACTTCATTAACGGCATGAAAAGCTCTCCGTAACGTCATCAACTGTTGGATTGTATTTTTTTGTTTTGTCAAAAGCAGAAATAACAACAGAAGGGGAGGGAGAGTTTATCAGACGTAAATTTGCATTGTCTTTACTTTTTTTTTTGGTTTTGGGCTAAAATTGATTCAAAGTAGGTTTCTTTAAAGACGTAGAACAATATTTTTATTTAAAATTACGCGAAAAAATCGGGGTTTTTTGATTTTTGACCATGAAGCGGTCGCTGCTCGAGGTTGAAATCTTAGGTTATTTACTAGGCAAATATCCTGAACAACTCAGCAAAAAATCAAAAATACCAAATTTGACGCATTCGTGAATGTAGATAGTTACTGTACTAATTGCATTAAAATTAAAAAAAAATTAAATAAATAAAAAAGAACTTATTCCGTGCGGATTGTTCGAACGTATATTCGGTCCAGAGCGATAACCGTTATTCCAATTAAGAAACTGTAAAAATAAAAAATATAGATAATTAAAAGTTCTATAACTTTTGTTACGGTATTTTTCGATTTGGGTGACAAAAATAAAATTTTAAGCGATTACGAAAAAAAAAAATTATTTTTTTTTTTAATGGGATATAACTTTTAAACAAGAGTGATTAGCGAAAAAAGTTATTTAACATATTTTGTAGAAAACTTAAGGTTTGTGGTACAACTTTTATTTCTAAGATCAAAAATGTACGAGTTATAAACAAAAATCAAAATGAACACTAAAAACAAAATGGCGGCCAAATGACAAAATGTGATTTTAAACTCGTGAACCTATCCCCTATCGAATAGTGAAGTCAAACCTGACCTCGGATTTAGGTCCCAGTGAAAGTATAACTTGACCGTACTATACATACAATTTATAAAATACTTGCTCAAAAACTCACAATATAATTATATAGTCTAGGAAAGATAGAAAATTAAGTATGGGCAAGGTGGGACAAATTAATTCATGAAATTTTATTGCTGGTATCGACGCAGAATTTTATCCTCAATAACATATCCAAAGTCCCCCAAAATCCCCGCATTGCTTTTTTTGTGTAGACGCATTTAAAGAGGTTGAGGGGGAGGCGGGAGTTTATCAAGCTGACAAAAATTTGTAATAATGCAATCTTATCATATGACACATGTTTTTAGGATGCTTTTTAACGCTGATTCTAAAGAGACCAAAACTAAAAGATACATGTATCATGTAGAAAGTTTAAGTCCTTTTTATAGAATTTGGTGACTTTTTTTAAGTACAACAAGTAATATATTACCCAAAACCATTTTAAAATAATGGGACATTAATGAAATTTTGTATAAATGTTTCATTTGGCATGTTTACTAACAATCAAAAGAGTGCCCAAAAATATCTGTGGTAAAAGGTGTTTTTTTTTTGACGGAGCGATGCAAGTGATTGATTATTACCATAACATCCATGAACAAATTCAGACACTTAAAAAATTTGCTGAAAATATTAAATTTATATTGGCACCCAAGGATCAAAAGAGTTTATACAAATATGTAATATCCAAGTGTGCTTTTTGGAGGTGTAATGTTTAAGCTGGTTAACGGAAAAAACAGTAATTTTTGCTTCAAAATTAATCTAACTTTTTTTAGGGTGCTTACATCATATTGATTTTTCTTTTATTAGAATTGGCGTTAAAAAATACCTTTAAATCATATATCATTATATCATATGTACTATCTCGATTATACGAAAATACAATTTTTCGCAAGACGTAACATTTTGCTCCGTACAGGACAGGTCAAATATAAACTCTCTAAAAATTCTCTTTGGATCAAGTTATTTTAATGTACTCTTTTGTTACTTGGAAACCATGACATATTTTACATTTTAAGCAAATTTAATTAGTGTCAAAGATTATTCACAGATGTTATGGTAATAATGACGCACTAACATCTCGTCCTCAAAAAAACACCATTTTTGGGGACTCTTTTGATTGTTTGTAAACATGACAAATGGAACATTTTTACCAAATTTCATTAATATCCCATTATCTTAAAGTGGTTTTGGGTAATATTTTAATTGTTGTACTTGGGAAAAAGTAATCATTCCATAAAAAGGACTTTAACTTTCTACAGGATACATGTATCTTTTCAGGTTTAGTCTCTTTAGAATCAGCGTTTTAAAGCACCCTAAAAACATGTGTCATATGATTAGTTTGTATTATATAACAAACATTTTCAGCTTGATAAACTCCCACCTCTTTTAATACGTCTATACAAAAAGCCAATGCGGGGATTTCGGGGGACTTTGAATATGTTGTTGAAGATACAATTCTGCGTCGATACCAGCAATAAAATGTCATGAATTAATTTGTTCCCGGTCAGTTCCTATCTTTCTTAGACTAATATGGTACATATTAAAAATAGCTAAATAAACTCACTAAATTATGAATTCCTCCACTGACCCCAGCAAATCTTGAACTATCAACAGACTCGCGTAGTTGCTGTCCGTTTTCCTCTTTTGTTTTTACGGGTTCCTGGCGAATAAATTCTTCTATCGCAGCAGACTGGTTGTACAAGTTAAGGTTATCTGCACTTCCACCGAAGTTATGAATGAATCGACTCATATTCTGTATCGGTGACATCATTTCGGGGGGAAAGGAAACTTTTTGCAATATGTCCGGTTGTGGTTTTACTTCTATATTGGCTTCTTCAATTGTTTTGGGATTATCGGCAGATAAAACTGGAGCTTCTGAAATATTTTCGTTTTTTAGCGAGGCAGCATATACAACGGCTGCACAGCCTTTGGCTATTGGTGGCCCTACATCCAATTTGTCAATGTTGAAATCGTCGTCCATTACTTTTGAGAGTTCACCATAACTCCAAGAATTTTGTAAACGGTTGGCTGCTTCGCGAATTTCTAGGCAAACACCTTCGAGTTCGTCTTCTTTTGTAAGAACTCCCGCTCCGGAAGCCAAACCTACCCCAATTAAAGCGAAGAATGGTGCAGAGTCCCCATAAAAAAGTTTCTTTGTTGCCTTATTTCGGAGGTCCTCTGAATATGGAGCCGTAACTCGATTAAGTATGTTATCTACAAAGAGTCGCCTAGCATGTTGACCAAACCGAAAGATGCCACTTCTGTGTTGAGCATTTAAAGCATTTTGTATACTGTCGTTTCCAGCCTAGACGAGTATTAAAAAAAAACATTTATATATATATGCATGAATATTATATAAGGGCCAGTTTTTCAGTGCGGAGTTAAAATTAAACCCAAGTTAACTACAAAATTTGGTGGTTAAAATCACGACTGAAAAACTGGGTATAACAAGTTTAATTTTGCTGCTTAATTTTTTTTTTTTTTTCACTATCAGATATTTGTCAAAGAGCGCTTAAATCAAGCTGCAACTTACGACCAAAGAATTGTCAACACAAAAATGTGTACACCGGCTCATCACTTAGTGCAGTGTTAGTAGTTAGTAGTAACAGGCAGACTTCAAAAAAACACTAAGGAGAACGGATTCTCAACACAAAATGAGACAATCAAGAACAAAAACATAAAACAATAATAACACACAAATTGTGACTTAAACAAACATTTATGAGCGTGGTATACGGTCTTCCATACACTTTTTAGTTTTATTTCATTAATATTGAAGTCAAAAATACCTTCATTTAAATTTAATAGCTTGCACATACGGGTTAACGGTTCATGCATTCCATAATTAGTACGATGCTGGGGTAAGTTCATTAAATCCAGACTGACAACGCTGTGGGCCCCTACACGAAAGTTGAAACTTAAGCAATTTAACAAATCGGGCGCACCGATAACACCACTTATAAGTTGCTGTGCGAATACAATATCATTACTGATCCTTCGTTGAGACAAAGTTTGGATCTGAAGAAGATTTATTCGATGCTCGTAAGGCGGAAGGTTATAAGGATCTGCCCATTGTAATCCCTTCACCGCGAAACGATTAAAATTACGCTGTACTGCTTCTATCCTTTATTTATGAACTTCGTAGAAAGGAGTCCATATCTGAGATGCATATTCAAGGTGGTGTCGAACTAAGCAGTTGTAAAGAGCGAGGGTTACGTAAGGATTTTGAAATTCCTTAGCCCATCGCTTTACAAATCCCAACATAGAGTTGGCTTTTTTAACAATAAAATTGATGTGTTCCGAAAAATCAAGCGTAGAAGTAAAATGAACTCCAAGAACTTTAAAACATTGAACACGAAGTAAAACATGTTCGGAAATTTTATAATTACCTATATGAACTTGGAATCCTTTTTTGAAAAAAAGTCATGGCTTGACATTTAATTGGGTTCAGATTCAAACCGTTTTTATGACACCATAAAACGAAATTGTTAATATCGTCTTGCAGAAGCAATCGATCACTGGCAGATGCAATGCTTTTGAAAATTTTCATATCATCTGCAAATATAAGAATTTCGCTATTACGTATACACAAAGGGACATCATTTATAGCTAATATAAAAAGGAGAGGTCCTAAATGACTACCCTGAGGAACCCCCGATTTAGCAATAAAAGCTTTGGAGAAAGATTCTCTAAATTTAAACTGGTAAGATCTATTCTGGAGATATGATGAAATCCAAGCGATGAATCCATGAGGAAATCCATACGCTTTAAGTTTAAACATGATATCAAACATTGATCAAAAGCCTAAATAAGCCTAATAATACATGCTGCTTAATAATACATACATACTTTGTATATAAAAAGGATTTATTAAAAAAATATTTTAAATGGTCAACTTATTATGTACACTGCGCGTCACTTGAATACAAACAATCTTTTTTCTAAATTTAAAAGGGTTTAGCGCTTAATAGTCTAAGAGCTGACAGCAAATTTTTGGTTTGAAGGTATAACCAAAATTTGCGAACATGCATGTTGAGGTACTAGGGCCACGATTTCAAATTCAACCGTCTGGCAGGAATATTTTGTCGCCGGGGCTGGAGGCGGGAGGTTGAAACCCGCGATTTTTTAGATTTTGGTTTAGAGTATATAACCACTTAAATATATATGTTAACTAAAGAGAACTACGCTCTCATCAAGAATTTCGGGGTCCCAGACGATTTGAGTGTCGCCCAACCCAGACAGACGCCCCCCAAAAGATGCAAAAAAACAGATTTTGGTTTAGAGTATATAACCACTTCAAAATACATGTAATTTAAAGAGAATAACACACTGATTAAGAGTTTCGGGGTCCTAGACGATTTGAGTGTCGCCCGACCCAGACAGACGCCCTTCAAGGCCCACAGGGGCGAAAACAAATATTCTATTTTGAAGGTATAACCATATAAATTATTTATCAACAAATCAGGACAAATCTCCTCATTACAAATATGTATGTCCCAGACGCTTAAAGTGTCGCCACACCCTCATAGGGCCAAAGGTATAACCATGTAAATTATATATCAACAAATTAGGAAAAATCTCCTCATTACATATATGTATGTCCCAGACCCAGACAGACGCCCTCCAAGGCCCATAGGGGCGAAAAGAAACTTTCTATTTTGAAGGTATGATAAAAGGTATGATAAATTATATATCAAAAAATCAGGAAAAATCTCCTCATTGCAAATATGTCCTAGACGTCTGGGTCGGGCGACAATCAAATCGTCTGGGACCCCGAAATTCTTGATGAGAGCGTAGTTATCTTTAGTTTACATATATATTTAAGTGGTTATATACTCTAAACCAAAATCTGAAAAATCGCCGTTTTCAACCTCCCGCCTCCAGTCCCTTTAGGGCTTTGTAACTAATAAAAGTTATTAACACATTTGGCGAAAAACCCATAGATTGTATGGTAATTTGGAAAACCAGCAGCAGGTAAAAGTAAAAAAAAAAGTTTTTTTTTTTGATTTAAGCTCAAAAAGCTATGAATAAAAAATGATATGTGTGATTATCGATAATTTTTATTTTATGTGTGAACCAAAAAAGTTATAACAGTTGCACTTTGACTTTCCTTGGTTTGAATACATGCTACTAAAACTACCACTTAAGTTGAATTCTTAAAACTATCTGGAGTTGAGAAATATTTTTATTTTATCAGAATTATTGGACGGCATGCCATTGGTTCAACTAGCTTTTTATTCCTAACTTGATGGTTCTTCAGCCCACTTTGGTGAGGTTAAAAATTGACTAGATGAAGAGTACGTGGTAATCGTTGGACAGGAAAATATAAGAACAGTTCAAAATAAAATAAATCTTTTAATCAACCAAAATAGCAAGTGAGGCAGTAGCTATGATCATTATTATCGATATCAGTAAAATACAAAAACGGGCTCTAGCATGCATACAAAACAAAAGAGGACTCTTTTGATCACCTGTTATAACTGTATAGGTAAATCGCAAAATAGAAATTATTTGCTGCCACAAAAAAAAGTGAGATGTAAACCTAGAGTGTATAAGCTCCGAACTTCTAAATATTATTTTTCCTTTGATTATTTCTTGATTTGATTATTGTTCCATCAAAAACCTTCATTTTGGCTGCAAATTAAATTAAAATGGAAACAAAAAAAAACATGATGTTCATTTCAGTTTGTTGTAACGTTTGACATTGAATGAGTTATCAAGGATGAAGGATCTTTTTATAGTGATTACCACCATTTTTTTGGAGTGAAACTTCTTTGCGCATGTTAAGAGTGAAATTTCAAGGTTAAATTTTTGTGAAACGAAAAACTGTGACGCCACATGTGCAACGCTGGGATCATTGATTAGCGAAGTGTGTTCATAAATCCCGTACCTCTAGTAGGGGGACATTTCTTTGTAGTGTCTTTATTTTAACTAAATTATTTTTATCTTAAACTACACTTATATACAATTTTCTTCATACTGATAATGATAAGTGAAATGATAATTGAAAACAAACACACACAAATTCCGAACCCAACTTCAGATAACGCTTGCGATGGGAATTCGTGTGTACTCACATCAATCTGTTTGTTATCCTAGGAGGTAGAGTAAACATTTTTATTGATAGGCTAATATATATTATAGTGCAATATGTTTGGATTTTTTAATAATTTATATTATAATCCTTTTATATCTATTTTCTAAATTCGTTAATTTGAATGCTAGAGTTTTGAATTTTTTTGGTGAATATATGTATAATGAAATTCTAAGAATCTTACTAGTTTAGATTTTTATCTCCAATTGGTATGGAGATATAAGTTATTTTAAACATTTAATCTCAAAATAGGCTAATTTCAAAAATTGAGAGTCTGCCAAAAATTTGAATTATACACTTCCTGTCACTTGTTTGAGGCCACTATTTTTTTCGATAAATACCTGTAGGAAATATTTTTACTGGAAATTTTTGATACCTGTGAGTAGGGAAATATATTTTGCAATAAAGAGTATAAATTTAAAGGGGTAACTTGGAAATTCCATAGGAATTTCACAAATTATAAGAATGGACTGCGAAAATTGGTATAAAAAATGCGTCCCTTGATTGAGGCCACATGAAAAATCTTATAAAAACAGAATAAAACTATAAAAATTAGGGCTGGCCACGAGATGAGAAAAGTCTCGGTCTCGCATGACGAGACCGAGACAAGACGAGACGAGACTGGCTTTTAAGCAACCGAGACGAGACTGTATATTTGAACCGAAATTAACAGAGAGTCTAATAAATTAAAAAAAAAAAAAACAATTTAAGTTAAATATTTATTTTCTTTTGCACGTATTCAAACTATAACCGAAAATATTCCGTTCCAAAATCAACAGGTTGTCCGGAAATCGTTTTTTTTCGGAGACGAGACTTAATTATACGAGACCGACACGAGACCGAGACGAGACTGAAAATTGTTGATTTTAAGGAGACCGAGACGAGACCTACAAAAGTCTCGCAGAGTCTCGTCTCGTGGCCAGCCCTAATAAAAATAACAACAAACAACATACATGCACCTAATAAAAATGTTTACTTGTTTTTGTTTTTGTTTTAATTGGAACTTAAATAAAAAGAAATGTTCAACTTCAGATTAACTTTATTAAGGTATATATATAAGAATTAAATTAAGGAATGAACAAGTGTAACTGCTGAGGATTAATAGAAGAGTGAAAGCAAAGTCACTAAAGAAGTTAAACAATGTGTTTGTAGTAGTAAAATGAATATTATTATATGTAAATATAAATCTTGATATTACTTCATATACATATATACAATAGATACATGAGGCTAGTTGATGATATATGTAAATTATTATGTATTTCTAACACTCCTCCTATCAACTAAGCCTTTAAAAGTTCGATTTCAATTTCAAAATATAAAAATATTAATTACAAAGCAAATTTAAAAAAAAAAACGATAATTCAAAAATTACTTAAGTCATTACAAATTTGCTAAATTTCGATGCATTTATAGTTTTTATTTTTCGGCAATCCCTTTATGAGAACATAGGCCATCTCACTAGTTGGCTTGTACTGGATCTTAATATCTCCTCTATCTTGTGCCTCTCGGGAAAAATGATATCGGATATCCACGTGCTTGCTTTTACCATGATGACTGATGCTGTTTGACAATTAAATCGCACTTTGATTATCGCAGTAAATGACTGTAGGCTCCGAGACTAACGCACTTAAACCAATACCTGAAAAAAGTTTTCTCAAAAATAAAGTTCCTTTAGTTATTTCAGAAAGTGCCATGTATTCGGCTTCCATAGTCGACAAGGCAACCGATTTTCTTTTTTGTGACTTCCACCTATTCGGTCCGCCGGCCATCTGAATCACGAACCCTGAACAAGATTTTCTATCAAGATCTCCTGCCCAGCCCAAGTCAACATATCCCATCAAATTGGATTTTATCTGGCGACTTCGAATACAGTACTCTCGAGTCCCTTTTAAGTACCAAGGCACTCGCTTTGCTGCAACCCAATGATTTTTACCAGGATCCTCAAAAAAACGACTTAAGTAGCTTACCGCAAATGATATGTCGGGTCTAGTTCCATTGGCCAGATAAATTAAACTTCCAATCAGCTCACGATAGGGTATGAATTCGAAGTTTTTAATGTCTTCAGGAGTTTTTGGGCTCATGTCCTTGCCGACCTTTGACTTATAATCAATTGGTGTCTCGACAGGTTTACAATCTTCCATTCGAAACCTCTGCAAGAGTTCATCTATGAACTTTTTTTGATCAAGTTGTATTTCCATAATAGTGCTGTTTATACTGACATTTATTCCCAAAATGGTACTGACTTTGCCCTAAGTCTTTCATCTGGAACTTATTTTTCAAAAGCTCTTTAACACGATTCAGTTCATTTATATCGGCAGCTGCAATTAATAAATCGTAAAAATATATTACAAAAAATACAAATGCATGGCTCGACATCAGATTTCTTCATATGCATTGCTTCCAGATGACTTGTTAGCTTTTGGTACCATTGTCTGCCAGATTTTTTAAGACCATATAAAGGTTTTTATAGTCTGCATACCTTGGTGACATCAGTTTTAAATAGATCCGGCTGCTCCATATATAGTTCCTCATTTAGATCACCTTGCACGTAAGCAGATACTACATCCATCTGATGAACATGGAATTGTTTTTCGGTATAAGTTGCAAAGAATGCTCGAATAGCTTCATACCGAGCAACAGTTGCAAACACCTCCTCATAGTCAATACCGTAGCGTTGTTCACAACCTCTTGCCACTAATCGCGCTTTATATTTCACTATTAATCCATCGTTGTTGCGTTTGCGTCTGAAGACCCACTTGTTGATGATTATGTTTTCTTGAGCTGGACGATCCACCAATTTCCATGTTCCAATTCCTATCAAGGAACTATACTCACTCTTCATTGCATCTAACCATTCCTCTCTTTCTGGCCCATTAAGAGCCTCTGATACAGATTAAGGATCCAAATTATTATTTTCAGCAGCAATTGCACCTTCCTTTAACGCAAATGTAGCCGAATCATCTGTATTTATCAGCTTTGACCTCAGTTTAATGGGCCCACCTTCACGGACAAATTTCTGCTTTGCCTCTTTTTTGCGTTTTGTCTTTGTTGTAGGAGAATCTTCATCCGCTTTATCCAAACACCCATCGGTACCTACATGTTTCTCCTCCTCCTTTACCTCGTTCAAACTAGGGAATACGTCATCTAAGTTATCAATTGGCTTCTAAGTTATCAATTTGTCAGTGTTTTCTTCTTTATCTGTCACTTTTATGTTTTCGTATTGCTTGCCAAAATTTTTCATATCAATGCTTAAAAAATCATCCATTTTCATGGTATCGATGTTTTCAAATCATCTTGATGATGTTATTTGTCCGGTGATCCCATAATCGATATGCTTTCGAATCATCTAAATAACCCACAAAAGTGTATTCCTTACCTTTGGGTTCGAATTTTCCTCTGCCTAGCCTTTTGTCAAGAGCGATGGCCTTTGATCCGAAAATTTTCATGTATGCAATATTTGGCTTTTTACCATGCCATGCTTCGAAGGGGGTTTTATCCCCTAGTGACTTTGTGGGACATCGGTTTCTTATGTGTACAGCAGTATAAGTTGCTTCAGCCCATAAGCCTTGGGGTAGATTCGCTTGAATCAGCATATACCTAGTCATCTCTACGAGCTGCGATTAGCTCGCTCAGCTACGCCATTGTGCTGTGGGGTGTATTCTGTCGCCAGTTTTCTGCTTATTCCAGAGTTTTCCAAGAAGCTTTGAAAATCTCTCGACAAATACTCTTTTGCATTATCAGTTCGTAGTCGCTTTAGATGAAAAAGCCTCCGACTTTTGCTTCAAATAATAAACATGAAGATATCTGGTGTGGTCATCTATAAAAGTGATAAAATATTTGGCACCTCCAAGCGACTGAGTTCTAAATGGTCCACAAATATCAGAATGAACCAAGCCAAGTACATCTGCATCTCTGGTCCCATCATTCAGTGACAGTCAGTCGACACATACGGACGTTCTAGCGGACAAAAATAGTCAGTGAATTTTAAACCATCCCTAATTAAAAAAGGAACAAATACAGGTATACCTGGCGGTTACTTGAGTTTATTACCCAACCGAAATAAAAAAAGGTTTATCCCATTCAATAAAAATACAGATTAATGTGCAGTGCAAGTTTTATTTTAAACAAGTGTTTGTGTTGTTAATCCGTTATAAAGTAATTTAAATAACAAAAAGAAAAGTAGCTAATCCAGTAATGGATGAGCCGCTAAATCCGGAATCAGCATTCGCATCATTAGAGGCGTTGCTGAAAAGGATTGTCAACGACCTGGGCCCCGAATACGGCCCGAGATTATTTATAACAATAAATAGTATATTCAAGTCAAACAACAACGGAGGCAATGAAGACCAAAACAACGAGAATGAGGTCATGGAAACTGAGTGCATAGACAGTGAAAAGGAAGGAGCTATTACCTCTTGTAGCGAAGAGGAGTTATTGAGCGAGGAAGAGGTGAGCGAGACCTGTAGTAGCTCCGAAGATGGCAGCGAATCACCCAAACCTGGGCAGAAACGACCCCGAAAGTCAAGAAAGGCAGCCACCATGCCAAAAAAGCAGCAGACGGGACCATTGAGCCATGAAGCCAAAAAAGCTTCAAACTCTTCAACCACAGCTGAAAAACTCACGCCAAACCAGCCACCAAACAAGACACCAGCCCAGCTACCTACACAACTGATTACTGGTTATCTGACAACGAAGCAGCCAGCTCCCACAGCCGCAGTCAGCAAGGCAACTTCAACCCAACCTGCAACACGACCACTGAAACCATCAACCCAGTCATCCACTCCTAATAAAACCACTACCAACCCAGCCGAGGCCCCAGGAATGCCACCAATTTTCTGCTTGCCGGGAAACATTGCTGAAATCAGCAGGTCCTGCAAAGGCAGGCAATTGAGTGTAACATTTAAGAATCGGAATACTAAAACTACTATAATCAGCGCAGGAAACCGGGATTCTTTCGAGAAAGTGAAAAAATTCCTCAAGGAGCGAAAGATCCAATATAACTCGTACACGCCACGAGAAGACAGGAAAAACTTACTGCTCCTAAAAGGGATTCACAACTCGCAAGAAGCCATTGAAGTGGGAGACGAGCTCCGGATTGAAGGACTGCCAGTGGTGAATGTCACACCATTTAAAGCCAAGAAGGGACCAGGCAAGGTATACAACGACTTTGTTGTAGAGCTGGGAAAATCCTGTGACGTCAGCGAGGTCTACACGAAGACCTTGATCATGAACCAGAGAGTACACTGGGAGCGATTGAAATCCAATGACCTTGTACAATGCCGAAACTGCCAGCGGTTTGGACACGTTGCAACTAACTGTGGACGCCAATACGTATGCGTGTAGTGCAAGGAGGAACACGATCCTGGAATGTGCAAGCGCAAGGAAAAAGCGGGATCGGACGTATGATGTGCGAACTGCCAAAAGGAAGGTCATCCAGCAAGCTTTAAGGGTTGCCCAACTCTTAAAGCAAAACTGACCGAAAGGTACAAGGTCCTGGCCGAGAAAAAATCTCAAAAGAAGTTTGTTGCCAAGTCCGCCTGTACCGTAACCCGCCCAGCATTTAGTTTCGCTAACGTGGTCAAAGGAGGCACATCACCCAAACCAGCAGCTTTCAAGAACCAGCAGCAGAAACAGGCACAACCAACAAGAACCCCAGCCAAAACCATTTCAGCAAGTACAGCAGCAGCAAAGATATCCAGACCAACATCAGCTTCGTCAGCGATGAACCTCAGCTCTGAAGTGCAACGTATTTTCGGATCCAACCTCATGTCTGTGATGGAAAAAGCTAGAAGTGCTGTACCACATAACTATGGTCAGCTAAGCGAGGGGGAATAGTCCATGGCGCTGGCCTCCTTCATATTCCAGTTATGCAACTAAAGAAACTCCAAACACTGACGTATAACGCAAACTCGTTATACAGCCTGGAAAGAAGGACGTCATTCAACTTGTTTATGAAGAACAACAACCCGGACATTGCGCTCATCAGCGAGACCAACGTAACCAAATGCAACAACATTGGCATCATTGGTTACAAAACTTTCCGGAAGGATAAGAAGGAGGACCGGAAAGGCACAGCTATTTACTTGCGGAAGAACCTGTCGCCCAACACCAAAGAAGTCACCATTTCTGGTCTGAAGACTAGTGAAGCCACCGCCGTCACCATACAAATAGGAAGAGATGAGACCCTCACCATCATCGGCGTGTATTTCAAATGCCATTCCAGCATGAGAAATATACAAAGCAACCTACACGTCTTCAACAGCGTACTTCAAAGGAGCACATATGGACTAATCGGCGGAGATTTCAATGCAAGACATCACCTTTGGCTGGATACCACAGTTTCACCCGAGGGAAAAGCGATTGCAGACTGGTTGGACGCTTACCAGGACCAGCATTCATTGGTGATTGTTTATCAACCTAAACCAACGTTTCCCCGAACACCATCTACATTAGATTTTTTTATTTCAACTTCTAATTTTGTTTATTTACTTCCAGAAATCTGCAACTACACCTGTAAACTTGTGAACAGCGACTCGGATCATGAAGCTGTTCAGCTTAGCATCAAGCTCTGCCTAGCAACAGAGCCAACAGAGAACTTCATTAATTATAGACGACTGGATGCTGAACAACTCCAACGGGACATTGAAGAAATTTTTACGCTTCCCCCTTCAAACCGGAACCTGCTAGACAGTGAAATAGACGCTGCTGATGGTCTGGAGCAAGCTGTCTGTGATGCATTGGAAGTCCAAAAGCGGCCTAGGACGTCAAGGGATAGGTACCAACATCTTCCCGTGTACATACAGAATCTGTACGCACACAGACAGCGGCTGAGGAAACGGCTCCAAAGGATACATCAGAGAGAGCTGAAAACCACCAACAGCAACTACCGGATGGTTTGGAGCGAGTTGAAATGTGTCAACGTCTTGTTCCGAAACTCTGTGCAGCATCAAAACCACATCCAGTTCCAAAAGCGGCTACAAGCAATCAAGCCAGGACCAGAAGCTTTCAAGAACATTAATAAAATCGTTGGAAAACAGGCCCCAATTCCGGAAATCCTAATTCACAACAATATTGAAGTATCATCAACACAGGACAAAGTGGAAATGTTCGCCAAATATTTCGAGAGAAACTTCACACCGAACCCACCTGATGATCCAGCGTTTCTGAACGAAGTCGAAGCATCCATTCAGAAAACCCTGCGGCCAAATCTGGGAAGCGTCGTTTTTAGTGACTCCAACCCAGCAAGTGACCCAACGGATAGCACACATCTCTGCAATATGGAGGAGGTAGCAGACATCATCGGGAATTCAAAGCCAAAAAAGTCAGCCGGACCAGACGGAGTCTCAAACTACATCCTGAAGAGGCTGCCACATGCAGTGATGATCCTTTTAACTATCATCATGAACAACTGCATCAATAACTGCTACTTCCCCAAAAGGTGAAAAACAGCTAAGATCGTGGCCATCCCGAAGAAAGGCACTAACAATCGTGTGTCCAAGTACAGGCCAATCTCGCTTCTGAACAACATAAGTAAAATACTGGAAGAAGTATTACTTCGTAGACTAAAGAGGTTTTGCAGCGAAAACGCCATCATCCCAGACATGCAGTTTGGCTTTAGGGAAAAGCACTCCACTTTGCATCCGCTCCTGAAGTCTCCTGTATGCTGATGACCCTTACGTATGCCGGCTCGATGTCTCCTCTGGTAGCGTTACGAAAAGTTGAGCACCACGTCAATAGACTCTACGCCTTCGACAAGAAATGGGGCATCCGGATAAACATCTCCAAATCGGAGCTAGTGTGTGTGTAGAGTGTGTTTCAGGAGACCCAGTAGAGGTAGTTGCAGCGCAGCCAAGTGCAGAAGTCTGGTTCTGAAACTTCCGGACGGATCTACAAAAGCAGCTAAAAAGAACGTGAAGTACCTAGGCATCCACTTCAACGAGTTGTTAAGGTTCAACCCACACTCACGAAACGTCCTCAAAAAAGCCAACTGGGCCTTCCACCGACTCCACCCATTGATGAGACGCAGAAACGGACTAAGCCAGAAGACGAAGATACTTATGTACAAGCAACTCCTGCGGCCTGTTATCAGCTATTCCTTCCCAGCCTGGTTCTCCATCTCGAAGACGGCCATGAAGGAACTTCAAATGTTCGAAAGAAAGTTACTAAGTTAAAGACGAGCGTCTTTACACAGAGGCGAGCATCATCCCTCTGGACAGGTACCTACTGCTTCAAGCAAAGAAGCTTGTAGGACTCACTTACAGTCACACAAATCGACTGATGAGAAGGATGGCCACTCAGCAGCGACACTCCGAGCCGAGATACCTCAGTGCAACGAGCCAGCAGTTTCGTTCTACGCTGACACAGTGTCAGCATATCACCGCGGCTAAATGCCAACCCATCCCCCCACCAAAACCACAACTTGACAACCGGGACGGAACACCCCGGGGACCATAAAGTCAGCCGATTTTTAGATTTAATTTTTTGACATGTATTTTATATTTTATAATCCTTGAAATTTAAGACAAAGTATAAGATTAGGCCCCTATGTGCCAATAAATGTATAATATCATCGTATCTAACTAGTTATAAGTCAAATTGTAAATATTATTTTGTTCAATAAACATATATATATATATATACATATATATATATATATATATATATATATATATATATATACATGAGTGAGACTCTGGTCCCATGACACTGAAAGGGAAACCTCTTAATTTTAGCTTTTTGACATGTAAGGCAATCTACTTTCATTTTCATACCTCATTACCATATTTGATAGCTTGCCTAAATTGGTCAGATTTAAATGTCCCAATCTCTGATGCCACTGTAACGAAAGTTGTTCGGTCCCATCTGACAATGCCAGTGTCAAATTTATTCCATTGGTAGTTGTAATGTGAACTGAACCAACACCAACTCCGTGTATCATGGTGTGTCCGGCTGTTTTAATCTCACATCGTAGGTTAGTTTTGATGCTCACAAATAAATCGTTATTATTGAACATGTGTGCAGTAGCACCACTATCCAGACACCATTCACTTGGATATATTGTATCATTTCTATTTTCAACTACACTTAATGTTGATATCAAAACTGTATTGCTATTTGATTGATTTGCAGATTGAGCTAAGATTGTATTTCTGCAAACAGATGATCGATGCCCATACTTTCCACATTTTAAACATTTTCCACCAAACTTTTTAAATCTGTTTTTTGTGTTTCCCTTTTGAACATTTGTATTTCTTGATGTTGAGAACAATGCGTTTGGGCCATCATCTTCTCTATTGTTTCTCTCCTCTCGTCTCGCTTCTTCTTCTAGCAATTTTGCTGTTAGCTCTTTTGGGCTGGGGATTTCATCACGCGAAGCGATAGCAATTCGAAAATTTTCAAATTCTTCGGGCAATGTATTGAGAAGCATTATAGTTTGCAACTCGGTTGGCACTGAAATACCAGCTTCATATAGCTGCTCGGCCTTATTCATAAAATCGTTCACATGCTGGGCCATTGATTGATCGGCTCTTTTCGTAATGTGTTAAAGCTGTTTGTATAACATCGCTTTTCTTACTGGACCTTTAGATTTGAATATCGATTCAAGAATCTCTCATGCTTCGTTGGATGTTTCAGCCTTTTTCACATGTCCAAGTTGATTTGGTTTTATGCTAAGTAGACTCAATGCCAGTGCTTTGGCGTCTTTCGTTTCCTTTTCTTCAATTTTGGCATTATCCGTTTTTGGTTTTTCTTTTGCGCCACTTGCATAAGACCAGAGATCGCTACATATGAAAGGTCCGTCAAGCCGGAACCGCCACAACCGAAATTCCAAAATCTAATGATGCCATAATTTAGTTCGATTTTTGGGCTAATTTAGTACCCCAATCCTGATGAAGAACTAAAATACCTTGCCCCTCAAACTTGTGGTGGACCCAGCTTGACGTCAAGCTAGAACCACCACACCTTCAAACACAAAATTTCAAAAAACTAATGATGAGGGAATTTAGTTCGATTTTTGGGCTGGTGATTTGGCGGAATTCCAAATTTAATACTCCTACCCTTACCCCTTGAATTTGTGGTGGACCCAGCTTGACGTCAAGCTAGAACCACCACACTCGAAAACACAACATTTCAAAAAAACTAATGATGCCATATTTTAGTTTAATTTTTGGGCTCCTGATTTGGCGGAACCCCAAATTAAATATTCCATGGTTTGACCTTGAAATGTAGGTCCAAACACACAAAATTGTGGAGACTTTCTACACTCGTCCATTAAAAAAAAAAAAATACGGATTAGATGCACAATGAGTTAAATTGGAAAAATTACAAATTTAGCCTTTCAACTCCCACTGGTTTGGTTTTTAGTTCTACTTTAATAACCCCTCCTACTTGTGGTGGCTCCAGCTTGACGTCAAGCTAGAACCACCACACTTTTAAACACGAAATTGCAAAAAACTAATGATGAGGGAATTTAGTTCGATTTTTGGGCTGGTGATTTGACGGATTTCCAAGTTAAGTACTCCATGGTTTGACCTCTAAATTTAGTGCCAAACATATCAAAAAGTCTCCTCCTTCTGTATACTCGACATTAAAAAAAAACATAATTATTAGACACATACATAAATAGAATTTGGTTTGGTAATTGGAAAATAACAGTATTTCCTAAAAGTATGCAATGCAGAATTCAATTTCAAACTAAGCTCCGCCATCGATGTCATTTAAATTTAATGATATGATATGAAAAAATATAATAGATATAAAATGGGTCCACTTAGGAAAAAATTGTTGATTTTATTTCTATAATTCGAATAAAATGCCGAAAGGAAATTCAAAATCTTGGTCTACATTATAAACAAAACTTTAAAACATTGATACCTACAGGATAAAACGTGATTGGCAATGGTCTCAACAGATAGCCAACAAGTTAGGTAGATAAGGTTTGAGAATCTGAAGCGAGAGCAAGTATAGGTACCTATAGAAGATAATGCTGAAGCTATTGTTTTAACCATCAGACAGATTATTAACTATGTAGTACGTTTGCAGACGAAATCTGACGTGCAGATTATTGAATTTTTAAGGTCTGTGCGTTGGGCCAAATTCTCAAAATGCAAGTTTCATTTTCTCAATTTGACTAAGCGCAAATGTAAACGAAAATGAGAACCATGTGATAACGTTGGGCGGAAAGTTTGACTAGGTAGGTACTGGTACATTCCTTGATGGAAACGGAAGCACGTTTCAAAATATTTTGAAAACAATTATAGATACAAAATGGTGTTTGAAGCCAAGTTGTCGAGCATGATTGTCCATGTGAGTCTTCCTTTTTATTCTATGTAGCCACAGAACATATCATAACATATCCAAAGTCCCTGAAAATTATGGTTAGGTGGGAGCTTATCACTTTGAAATATTTATTTTGGTAAGTTTAGCATAATGACATTTGAGTATTTTTCAACCTTGAATTAAAACCAAATCGATAAGATTATTCTATAAAAAGCTAAACTTCGTTTTTCGTAATTATGACCTCATATTGTGCTCCGTAAGGAAGTTAACACATAACGTCTCATTATCACGTCAAATTATTTGAACGGACTCTTTTGATTCTTGGTTTGAAAGACAATAAAAAAGCTCAGTAATAAGTGTATCAATGTTTTCGAAAGGTTTTCGGAATATTTTACCTGTTGAACCTACTTAAAAAATAAAGTCATTACATAAAAAGGACTTTTTATCAGCTATATTGGCAGTTGTGGCGGTTCCAGGTTGACGGACCTTATAATGGTATCGTTTTGGTTTAAGTGTCATTCAAACCCCCCGAAATGTATCAAATTAACTTCCTCGCATAAGAATTTCACTCTTAATTTTTGAGTTTCCAGTTTTTTCCACGAGATAAAATAGCCCAGTCAAAATAGTCATACAAATCTCAAAACCTTAACAAAATTCCGATAACGCTTAAGCTTGGTGGGGGCCTTCCAGTGACTATAACGCAGCAATTACAAAAAGTCCCCGTCGATCCGACAGGAGAATAACTTGTAAGGTATGATCAAGTGTCGAAAAAATCAGTTTTTAGGAAATAACTTTTTAATGGCAAATGCTATCGAAAAGAAAAAATAAAATTCTCTATTTTTTATTGTTACTTCGAACAATGATTAAGAAAGTATAGCTATTAGCCCAGTCAATAATTACAAAAAAAAGTGCTTAACTCGCAAAGTAGTTATGCATTTTTGATATGTTGTTGGGGCATGTTAGAGTAGTCCATAGCCAAGTTTGCAACTTCGAAAAACCTGTGCTCGCTACAGAAAAATGCAACAGTGAAAAAAACGCCATTTTTGCCGACATGTTCCTTTATTATTTTGGAAATATGCAACTTAGGAAAAAACCGTTCACTATAAACTTGTTTGTTATAAAATTTTCTATAAGACCACATCAGTTTAAATTCATGCATGTGTTGCTATCTAACCATGAAATAAAAAAAATCTAAAAGCTAAGTAATTTTGAAGCACCCAAGAAATAGGTCAAACATTTTCCAATTCTACTAAAAATTTGGAATCAAATATTCTAGAGTATTACAAGACGTAATTCGAAAACTCGATTGAAAACGGTCAAATAGTTTTGCAAGAAACATGATGTTAAGCAATGTTTGCATCATTGCTGTGTTCAAAGTAGGACACTTAAGTTGGCACTGATTTGTGTTCACGTACTTGGAACCCTTAGCTGTGATAAAATATAGTTATGATTATGATATTTATATTTTTTCCCAAGCAACTGTATAATACTAATATAGGTACACTTTTTTTCTCATCATTGTCGACAAAAAGGAAGTAAGCTTTTTTCAACGTTGGATCTCAAAAGACAACAGTCGGTTTTTTAATTTTTTTTTTATTTTCGACTTTCTAAAAAATAAACTGATTTAGATTTTTATGCAAATGATTATGAAATTAAGTTTTTTTTTTCCATTTAAAAAAAAAAAAATAAAAAATCTTGTGCTGTCTCAGACTGGCAAGTAATGTTTTACTTCAGAGAAATGTTTTTTTTTTCAGAATAACTTTTGTAATTTTTAAAATATGTATTTGATTTCATTTTAATCGGAGATGAAACAATACATCTTAAATTTTTCAACCCCCCCCCCCCTGGCAAATTTTTGACAGATAGTGTTGTGCAGTAAGACACAAATATTTGATTTCTAAGCTAGAGCTGCGTACATCACGCCTTAAATGATTAGTTACATTTTGGAGAAATTTTCCGATGTCCGGTAGGTAAAGAGAGAAAGCAGCATCCATATAATTATTGTATGTAATGTAAATAACATACCTATTTTGAAAAATTTATATTGGCATGTAATGGTAGATTTACATGAATCTTCTTCTGACTTCTGTAAAAAAAGGGATGCAAATATAAAATTAACATTTGTTGGATAGAGAATACCAAAATGGAGAAGATCTTTATACATGCAGATTATAGGAAGTGCCATAATACAGATATGAAGACGTACATGATGATATTCTCTCTTTCGCACAATCGGTTTTTTGGCATAGATCTGTCCCACTTTACTTACTTTACTTTTGATGGCGCTCACAGCCCAGGATGGGCTTCGGCCTCAACTAACAAGCCCCTCCAGCCAGCTCTGACCCTAGCTAGCCGCTTCCAGTTGCGCACCCCAAGTGCTTTGATGTCGTCATTCACTTGATTGCGCCACCTGTTACGGGTTCTTCCTCTGCTGCGTACCCCATCGGGGTTGGATTCGAAGACTCGTCGGGCAGGTGCGTTGCTGTCCATACGCTCCACGTGCCCCAGCCATCTCAGCTGCTGTATTTTCAGCTTTTTGACCAGGTCAACGTCGCTGTATAGCCCGTATAGCTCGTCGTTGAATCTTCTCCTCCATACTCTTTCGATACACACCGGACCGAAAATCACACGAAGAATCTTCCTCTCAAAGCACCCTAGCAGATTTTTATCCGAATCTTTCAGTGTCCATGCTTCTGACCCATAAAGCAGGACCGGGATGATTAGGTTTTTGTATAAAGTCTCCTTGGTTCTCTGAGAGAGGGCCTTACTACTTAAATGCCTTCTTAGACCGAAGAAACAGCGGTTGGCAAGAGTAATACTTCGCTTGATCTCTGCACTGATGTCATTCTGCGATGTAATAGTGGAGCCCAGGTAGACAAAGTCCTTGACAACTTGGAAGTTATATCTGTCCATCGTGATATTTTGCTCGAGTCGACGATGTTGAGATTCCTCTCTCGATGACAGCATATACTTCGTCTTGTCCTCATTAACCGCCAATCCCATTTTAGCCGCCTCCGATTCAATGCTCGCAAATGCCCCTGCCACAGCTCGCTTCGTTCTGCCGACAATGTCTATGTCATCCGCATACGCAAGCAATTGAACGGACTTTTGATAGATTGTACCGCTGGTGTTGACATGTGCGTTGCGTACAATGGCTTCAAGAACGATGTTGAATAGGTTGCATGATAACGCATCGTCTTGCTTCAATCCTTTCTCAACATCAAAGGAATCTGTGGTGTTCTTACCAATTTTGACGGAGCAGCGAGATTTCTCCATCGTCATCCTGCACAGGCGGACGAGTTTGGCAGGGATGCCGAGACTCGACATGGCTCTGTATAATTCGTCCCTTTTAACGCTTTCAAACGCGACTTTAAAATCGATAAAAAGGTGGTGTGTATCGTTCTGGAATTCCCGGGATTTTTCTAAAATCTGTCGGAGTGTGAACATTTGATCGACGGTTGACTTGCCTGGCTTAAAACTGCACTGATAAGGGCCGATCAGATCGTTGACAAAAGGTTTTAAGCGGTCACACAGGATGGCCGACAAGATTTTATAAGCGACGTTTAGGAGACTAATTCCTCTGTAGTTGGTACATTTCAGAACATCTCCCTTTTTATGGATGGGGCACACTATACCGAGGTTCCATTCATCGGGCATACTTTCCTCCGACCAAATTTTGCAGATGAGCTGGTGTATGCTCCTAGCCAATTCATCTCCCGCTGATTTAAATAGTTCTGCTTGTAAGCCATCCGCACCAGCAGCCTTGTACGACTTAAGTTTGGATATCGCCAGCCGCACTTCGGTTAGGTCGGGTGGACGGAACTCTTGGCCATCATCGTCCAAGTTGAATGGAGCGTTCTGCCTATTAGCGGCATCTTGGCTGTCTTCGCCATTAAGCAGTCTAGAGAAGTGTTCTTTCCAGATCCTCAGCACTGACTGTGTGTCTACTACCATATTCCCACTCTCATCTCAGCAGGCTTCCGTTCTAGCCTTGAATTCTTGGGTGGATCGCTCACCCTTTTTTATTTTTATTTATTTTTATTTTTATTTATTTCGATATGGCTATACACATTAAGATATAATATCTTATAAACTAGTGCTAACCTTATAAGTTTAACAATGAGATTAATGAAATTAATGAAATGAAAAAAGGAAAGAAGAAACATGTTGTAGGCAAAAATAATACAATATTTATTATTTATTATGAAATGATATGAATAATTGTAAAAAAGGAGAAAGGGAGAGAAAGAAAAGATAGGAAGAAAAAAGGAAGAGGTGGAGAAGAAAGGCTAAAATGGTATAGACTAGAAAAATTTAAGATAATTTAAGATACTGATAAAAATTGACGTAATTGGGTTTTAAATTTTGTATTGTTGGTTATTCTCTTAATATGGCGAGGTAAAGAATTCCACATACCTGTAGCATTAATAAAAAATTGGCGCTCAGATGTAAGGGAGGCATATCGGGGTTGAATCAACTGGTCAGACCTGACTGAAGAAGCCCTTCTTATTCTCTCAAAAAGATAGGGTGGTTGGTGTGTAAGCAGAACATCGGAAAGCAGTGATAAGGTGCAAAACTGATAGTAGTTCTCGAGTGGCATGTTCAGTAAACTATTTGAGAAACGAGAAACTCTATCGTATCTACGAAGACCATAAATGTATCTGATGATGCTGTTGAAAATGACGTTAAGCTTTCTTTTGCAAGCATAGTTACAACTCGAAAAACATTCGCAGCCATAGGCCAAAATTGGAAAAATTAAACTTTTCGCAAGCATTGCACGCGTCTTGATAGGTGTATATGACTGGGAGAACCCAAGCATTCGTAATACTCCGTACGATTTCCCAACTATAGCGTTAATATGCTTATCCCATGTCAAGTTACGAGTAAAAATTACTCCAAGATTCCGAGCGGAGTCCAAATATTCAATAGGTGCATTATTTAAAATAATTTGTGGGAAGTATGACAAATCCAGAATTTTTTTAGATATAACTAAACATTTAGATTTAGATGGATTTAAGGTCAGTCCATTGATCTGAGCCCAACCAGACAGTTTTTCAAGGTCCTCATTTAAGCGGTAAGCACCATCTTCAATAAGACCAAGATGGCAGCGGAGATACATCTGTACATCGTCAGCATAAATATGTAATGTGCAGTTTTATACAATAATGTACATACAATGCCACCCCACCACCCTGGCGATTTCAATCAGATCGAAAACAACGATACCCACTCAAAGAACAAATCTGATCATTTAGACTATCAACCAACCACGTCTCAGAAACACAAACGACATCCACTCCAGAGTCTATAAACAAGTCACGGAATTCATCAATTTTCGGCAAAAGACTGTGAGCATTTATGTGACATACCCGTAGCCCATGGTATTGTTTACTTAAAACCCTAATCATCGAACGCATAGATCCATTAACACCAACGCCATGGTAATTAGCCATTATTATTAATATATAAATAAAAGCAAAAAATAATTTTTCTATCAGTATTCAACTGTGAAAGATATAAAAAAGGAGAAAATGGAATAAGAAAAAAAGAAAAAAGTAAGAGAGATAAGAGAAAGAGATTTTAATTATTATAAGGTAGGTACAATATAATAAGTGATTGAGTTTGAGTGATAATATTATAATAAGAGAAAAGTAATAAAATTGAATTATAAATTGTTAAATATGAACAATCAGATAGAAAAAATTAAAATAAAGATTTTTTTTATATTCCACGCGCGCAAAAGGGGTTATGGCTACCCTTAAAATGTTTTTAACACAGCACGAGCGATTAGGTAAGTAGGAGAGGATTTAGAAGGAGATACCGATGCACATTGGTTTTGAACTTTTGTACATCGAAATGGGAGGGGAAAGTCGAGTCAGGTAAAGCATTCCACATTCGTGTGGTGCGACTGAAGAAAGAATCGCTGTACATTACAGTACGTGCGAAGTTGGGCTCGAGGGTGAACTGATGGGCATTCCTAGAAGCGCGAGTATTACGGTTGAATTTTTTAAGGGGGGGGGAATGCAACTGGCTATTTCACTAGAACACTGATTATAATAATAGCGATAAAATAGAGAAAGACACGAAACATTACGGCGGTGTTCGAGAGATGTAATTGTTTCTGTTATAGATCTTTCGCCTATCATTTTTAAAGCTCTCTTTTGAATTCTGTCCAACAAACTCAAGTGAGTTCTTGGAGCTCCTGCCCAAACATGAGAATTGTACTCAAGTTTTGGACGAATAAAGGCTTTGTAGATCACAGCCAGATCAGAAGGGGAAAAAAACTTCTTGCATCTACGGAGAAAACCTAAACACTTAGCAGCGGTTTTGGCGACATCAAACATGTGGTCATTCCACAAAAGGTGGTCTGTGACACACATACCGAGAACTGAGAGCCGCCCATGGAAAGCGGCATTGGGGGTGGGTTTCGCTTTAACGACAGGAGACAACATTGAGTTTTAGAAGCATTAAATTCTACGCGGTTTTTGATTCCCCATTGGACAATGCTGTCGAGATCAGAATTTAGTGAGCTTATCATACACTGCCGTTCAAGTTCCACATCCGAAGGACATGGATGAGAATCTGTAAACGAATATGAGAAACTGAGGGTACTATCGTCAGCAAAACAGTTTAATGGATTAGAAGTTTCAGACAAAAGATCATTTATAAAAATAAGGAAGAGAGTCGGAGACAAAACGGAGTATTATTATAAGAGAAAGATTAATGTTTATGTAAGTATGTAAATAAAATAATGTATATGTATGTAAGAATGAGTAGATATTAATTAAGATGTATGATGAGTTATATTCTGGTCTTCTTCATTTGCAGAACTGGCAATTCTCTCTAAATCTCCAAATCATTTAACTGGTAAGGCTGCAGAGTTAATTTGACGTTTCACATACACGACTCCACGTGAAGTATAGACAGAGGATATGTGTTTACTTTTTTTATTTGCATAGCGCGTTAAAATAAACTTCGATTTAGCATGGATAAGCTCTCACGGAGGTAAATTGGTTTTGGTGGTTGCGTAACACTAAAGCCCAAATGATGCAAGCAGAGTTGTTGTTTGTTTGAATTCCGGAAGTCTGCAACAGATTTGAGAACAAAGTTCTTATCGTATGGAGAGTTGAATTTGAGCATGATCGCAGTGTTGGTCGAGTTATTTTTAGTGCTAGTTCGGTAGATGTTGTGTAAAACGGGCGGTGTTATGCTTATGGCTTGGCATAACTTGTTAAACAAATTTTTTAAACTTTCATCGGGTAATTTCGGGATGCCGAATAAAAAAGCATCACTGGCTACCATTCGGTTATCATGGGGAAGAGAGGCAGCTTTGCGGCGAATCCGTCGTTTTATTTTTCTTCGAGCGTGAGGTGGTCCGTTTTGCTGGATTAGGCATGTGGTGGTGATTGATGCGGTAAATTCAAATGAAAATTGTTGTGTGTGATGACTTTGTTAAGCGATCGAGTATGTGTGTTATGTACATATAAAAGTCAAGATGAGATCGGAACAGCAAATAAGCAAAATTATTTTTAATTTATTTATAAATTTAATTTAACACTTTTATTTATCAACGCGTTAACATTAAAAAAATTAAGTAAAATCAGGAAATATTGATGCGTGATGCGAAAATTTGTTTAAATATAGTAAAAGCGTTTATATTTTGATCGAATTAGTAGATTAAATCAAGAGAAACTGCCAGTGTAAAATAACACGTCTATACACTAGCTCTCATTACAAATAAGTTTGTACCCTCTGATAAAATTTTCGAACATCTCCCCTACCGCTACAACCCTCAATAGACTCTACCGCCCGCTTCTCGTGCTCTCCCTTTTTCCTCCTGAGAAGTCGGCGTTCCTCTTTTCGTTTCAGCCCGTAGAGCTCCCGGGCCACTCTCTCAGCAGCTCTTGTTCGAGTCTGCAGCATTGCCTGGTAGGCCTCGTCCTTAGCTGCATGCGCTAGCCGGCACTCTTCATCGAACCAGGGGTTTCGTTGTATTCGCCTAGTGAAACCCAGCACATCATAGGCGGCACTTCTGATGGCTTGTTGACAGTGTTCCCACTGGTCCTCTGCACTTGATGCTGGTGGCGGACCTCCTGAGAGATTAAGAGTAACGTAGTCTGCAAAAGTTCTCCCTTTACTTTACTTTTCTTTATATTTGCAGACGAATATATCTACATGTAAATTAAGTATAAGTTGCGTAAACTGCCACGTGGAGCAGATTTGTTCGTGTGCGTTGAGAATTTATAAGAATCATAAACCTTCCGTGGCTTTGATGCAATGAAAAAATTAAACCGAACTCACTCAGGATACAACTCAATTTTTGTTTGAATGTGGACGTGGTTTAATAACGTAAATGAACTCAATAAAAAAAAAGAACGCATACCTACTACATGGATGGTTTCTTTTCTTAATTTGAGTGGTGTTGGCTATTCAAACCTTTATTGAGTTTTAAAGAAATCCATACGATTTTAACAGATCCAAATCTGAGCAGAGTTGTTGCGAAATGTCTACCGAAGAACTTGAGTTCAAGAATTGGTTTGACAGATACTGTATACATATATGGCTATGTGTGTTTGCATATCTAAGCACATTGAAGCATCGTAAGTCTAAAATAAAAAATTGTTCAATTTAAAAAAAAAATAAAACTAAATTTGTTCAATCCAAACGTGATTGAATCTTATTGACAGAGAGAGGGATTGAAAGCAATTTGAATTCAGTGATTTTTTGATCCAAAATACTTTTAAATGTCAATTTTCAAGTCACGAGGTTTTGACAAAAACAATGACTTGATTGACTGAAGTTGTTTTATAATCTATAGGTGCCTATTAAAACCTATAGGGAGGTATGTTTAATAGATAGTGAAAGCTTATTACAAAAGCGATTTATTTCAAGGTTTTATTGACAATTCACTTTTTACAGAAATAACTCATGTCTAGAATTCATAAGACGAGGGCCCTATTTCATATAAATCGACAGGTTCCAATTCTACAAATTTGCTGCACTTATCTCACAATTGTTTATTCCATAAAATATTGACAGGTAACAATTTTTATAAATGTTACATATTAGCCGTGTGTTTTTTGCTTCAATGTGCTTAGATATGCAAACACACATAGCCATATATGTATACAGTATCTGTCAAACCAATTCTTGAACTCAAGTTTTTCGGTAGACATTTCGCAACAACTCTGCTCAGATTTGGATCTGTTAAAATCGTATGGATTTCTTTAAAACTCAATAAAGGTTTGGTAAACTGGCGTATTTAATAGAATAGCCAACACCACTGAAATTAAGAAACGAAACCATCCATGTAGTAGGTATGCGTTCTTTTTTTTTATTGAGTTCATTTACGTTATTAAACCACGTCCACATCCAAACAAAAATTGAGTTGTATCCTGAGTGAGTTCGGTTTAATTTTTTCATTGCATCAAAGCCACGGAAGGTTTATGATTCTTATAAATTCTCAACGCACACGAACAAATCTGCTCCACGTGGCAGTTTACGCAACTTTTTACATGTAGATATATTCGTCTGCAAATATAAAGAAAAGTAAAGTGGGACAGATCTATGCCAAAAAACCGATTATGCGAAAGAGAGAACATCATCATGTACGTCTTCATATCTGTATTATGGCACTTCCTATAATCTGCATGTATAAAGATCTTCTCCATTTTGGTATTCTCTATCCAACAAATGTTAATTTTATATTTTGCATCCCTTTTTTTTTACAGAAGTCAGAAGAAGATTCATGTAAATCTACCATTACATGCCAATATAAATTTTTCAAAATAGGTATGTTATGTACATTACATACAATAATTATATGGATGCTGCTCTCTCTCTTTACCTACCGGACATCGGAAAATTTCTCCAAAATGTAACTAATCATTTAAGGCCTGATGTACGCAGCTCTAGCTTAGAAATCAAATATTTGTGTCTTACTGCACAACACTATCTGTCAAAAATTTGCCAGCCCTTATTTCAATTCTATTCTTAATGTCGGTACTAGTCACAACGGAATTGGAACGAAGGATTCCCTTCGACTCATAAAATCCGTGATTACTGTTGCTATCCAATAGATACTTTTTTTGAAGGATTATTTTGGACCACAAGACACATATCTAATATACATGTATCTTGATTTTGGACAACTTGATTTTAGTTTCTAGGTTCGTTTCCTTGCCTCAGAAGACAAAATAATAATAATCAATTTGGCAGCAACAAAATTTTAATGAAGGTTGCTTTTCGTGTGCAAACATTTTAATGGTTAAAATAGTTTTTATATTAAATATATGTACCTATATTAAATTATTTTTAAATATTTTTATCGTCAAAGAACCAACCAAAAATGATTATTTTTAGACATATCCATACATATGCAGGCGCGAACGCAGGAAAAATTTCGGGGGTGGGGGGGTTGAAAAATTTAAGATGTATTGTTTCAACTCCGATTAAAATGAAAACAACTACATATTTTAAAAATTACAAAAGTTATTCTGAAAAAAAAAAAACATTTCTCTGAAGTAAAACATTACTTGCCAGCCTGAGACAGCACAAGATTTTTTATTTTTTTTTTTTTTTAAATCGACAAAAAAACTTAATTTCATAATCATTTGCATAAAAATCTAAATCAGTTTATTTTTTAGAAAGTCGAAAATAAAAAAAAAATTAAAAAAACGACTGTTGTCGGTGGTACTTTTGAGATCCAACGTTGAAAAAAGCTTACTTCCTTTTTGTCGACAATGATGAGAAAAAAAAGTGTACCTATATTAGTATTATACAGTTGCTTGGAAAAAAATATAAATATCATAATCATAACTATATTTTATCATAGCTAAGGGTTCCAAGTACGTGAACACAAATCAGTGCCAACTTAAGTGTCCTACTTTGAACACAGCAATGATGCAAACATTGCTTAACATCATGTTTCTTGCAAAATTATTTGACCGATTTCAATCGAGTTTTCGAATTACGTCTTGTAATACTCTAGAATATTTGATTCCAAATTTTTAGTAGAATTGGAAAATGTTTGACTTATTTCTTGGGTGCTTCAAAATTACTTAGTTTTTTAGATTTTTTTTTATTTCATGGTTAGATAGCAACACATGCATGAATTTAAACTGATGTGGTCTTATAGAAAATTTTATAACAAACAAGTTTATAGTGAACTGTTTTTTCCTAAGTTGCATATTTCCAAAATAATAAAGGAAAATGTCGGCAAAAATGGCGTTTTTTCACTGTTGCATTTTTCTGTAGCGAGCACAGGTTTTTCGAAGTTGCAAACTTGGCTATGGACTACTCTAACATGCCCCAACAACATATCAAAAATGCATAACTACTTTGCGAATTAAGCACTTTTTTTTTTTGTAATTATTGACTGGGCTAATAGCTATACTTTCTTAATCATTGTTCGTAGTAACAATAAAAAATAGAGAATTTTATGATCTACAAACTGTACTCGAACTTCTTTTCGATAGCATTTGCCATTAAAAAGTTATTTCCTAAAAACTGATTTTTTCTACACTTGATCATACCTTACAAGTTATAAGTTATTCTCCTGTCGGATCGACGGGGACTTTTTGTCATTGCTGCGTTATAGTCACTGGAAGGCCCCCACCAAGCTTAAGCGTTATCGGAATTTTGTTAAGGTTTTGAGATTTGTATGTCTATTTTGACTGGGCTATTTTATCTCGTGGAAAAAACTGGAAACTCAAAAATTAAGAGTGAAATTCTTATGCGAGGAAGTTAATTTGATACATTTCGGGGGGTTTGAATGACACTTAAACCAAAACGATACCATTATAAGGTCCGTCAACCTGGAACCGCCACAACTGCCAATATAGCTGATACAAAGTCCTTTTTATGTAATGACTTTATTTTTAAGTAGGTTCAACAGGTAAAATATTCCGAAAACCTTTCAAAAACATTGATACACTTATTACTGAGCTTTTTTATTGTCTTTCAAAACCTTACGGAGCACAATATGAGGTCATAATTACGAAAAACGAAGTTTAGCTTTTTATAGAATAATCTTATCGATTTGGTTTTAATTCAAGGTTGAAAAATACTCAAATGTCATTATGCTAAACTTACCAAAATTAAATATTTCAAAGTGATAAGCTCCCACCTTACCATAATTTTCAGGGACTTTGGATATGTTATGATATGTTCTGTGGCTACATAGAATAAAAAGGAAGACTCACATGGACAATCATGCTCGACAACTTGGCTTCAAACACCATTTTGTGTCTATAGATGTTTTCAAAATATTTTGAAACGTGCTTCCGTATCCATCAAGACATGTACCAGTACCTACCTAGTCAAACTTGCCGCCCAACGTTATCATATGGTTCTCATTTTCGTTTACATTTGCGCTAAGTCAAATTGAAAAAATGAAACTTGCATTTTGAGAATTTGGCCCAACGCACAGACCTTAAAAATTCAATAATCTGCACGTCAGATTTCGTCTGCAAACGTACTACATAGTTAATAATCTGTCTGATGGTTAAAACAATAGCTTCAGCATTATCTTCTATAGGTACCTATACTTGCTCTCGCTTCAGATTCTCAAACCTTATCTACCTAACTTGTTGGCTATCTGTTGAGACCATTGCCAATCACGTTTTATCCTGTAGGTATCAATGTTTTAAAGTTTTGTTTATAATGTAGACCAAGATTTTGAATTTCCTTTCGGCATTTTATTCGAATTATAGAAATAAAATCAACAATTTTTTCCTAAGTGGACCCATTTTATATCTATTATATTTTTTCATATCATATCATTAAATTTAAATGACATCGATGGCGGAGCTTAGTTTGAAATTGAATTCTACATTGCATACTTTTAGGAAATACTTTTTTCCAATTACCAAACCAAATTCTATTTATGTATGTGTCTAATAATTATGTTTTTTTTTTAATGTCGAGTATACAGAAGGAGGAGACTTTTTGATATGTTTGGCACTAAATTTAGAGGTCAAACCATGGAGTACTTAACTTGGAAATCCATCAAATCACCAGCCCAAAAATCGAACTAAATTCCCTCATCATTAGTTTTTTGAAATTTCGTGTTTAAAAGTGTGGTGGTTCTAGCTTGACGTCAAGCTGGAACCACCACAAGTAGGAGGGGTTATTAAAGTAGAACTAAAAACCAAACCAGTGGGAGTTGAAAGGCTAAATTTGTAATTTTTCCAATTTAACTCATTGTGCATCTAATCCGTATTTTTTTTTTTTAAATGGACGAGTGTAGAAAGTCTCCACAATTTTGTGTGTTTGGTTCTACATTTCAAGGTCAAACCATGGAATATTTAATTTGGAGTTCCTCCAAATCAGGAGCCCAAAAATTAAACTAAAATATGGCATCATTAGTTTTTTTGAAATGTTGTGTTTTCGAGTGTGGTGGTTCTAGCTTGACGTCAAGCTGGGTCCACCACAGATTTAAGGGGTAAGGGTAGGAGTATTAAATTTGGAATTCCGCCAAATCACCAACCCAAAAATCGAACTAAATTCCCTCATCATTAGTTTTTTGAAATTTTATGTTTGAAGGTGTGGTGGTTCTAGCTTAACGTCAAGCTGGGTCCACCACAAGTTTGAGGGGCAAGGTATTTTAGTTCTCCATCGGGATTGGGGTACTAAATTAGCCCAAAAATCGAACTAAATTATGGCATCATTAGATTCTGGAATTTCGGTTGTGGTGGTTCCAGCTTGACGGACCTACATATGAAGACGCTCTTCATCTGGACTTTCCAAGTCTCGAAATTCTCACCACCCAGCTTCTAGATATTACTCTTCTGTTCATGTTCATGCTCCTTACCACGTTTTTAAGGCAACACAAAATTATTAACCTCAATTTTATACCAACAAAAAAAATTAATTATGATTAGACACTATTTTAGTAATCCCTGGGCCCATAACCTGTTGGAACTTAAATAAAGAGGAATGTTCAACTGCTGAGGATTAATAGAAGAGTAGGAGCAAAGTCACTAAAGAATTATACAATGTGTTTGTAGTAGTAATATTGTTGTGCTATATTTTATTACCTGAGAAGCACGATTCTCAGTTGGGTTTTTACCTGTATTTTCGTGTATTTTTCTTTAGTGTCTAGTGAAAAAAGAATAAAAGTAAATAGTTTCTTTCGGTAACTGAATTGTACCTTTAAGTTTTATTTTATTTTTGAAAAGCTTATATTTAGGTCTTATGGTTATTCTTAACAATTAATTTTACAATTAAAGAGATTTAGTAAAGAAATAGAATATAAAATATTTTAAAGAAACCGTCCGACTGGTTCGATATCAAGAAACAGAGTGTCGCCTTGATAGCTCGTCACCCGACACGAAGAAAAAAGGAAAAAGATGCAACATCAGCACAAGTGTGCCTGTGTGTAGTTGCGATACTAAATTTGGGATCAATGCACGTTTAATGGGTTTGAAGAGTGTGTATTGGAAAGGGAGTGCATTGATTGTTGGATATAGAAAAATGGAAAAATGATGATCTGGGAATTATGGGTTTTATTTCAATGGAGCAGGCAATGAAATTGGAGAAGTTTAACGGATTGGAAAAGTGAATGGGTTTAAGTTGAGTGATCGTTGACTGCGTTGTTGACGACTTTGGAGTGTGATAGAATTTGTAAGTAATTAAAAGGAAATGATGATATGGGAATTTTAAGTAGGTCGGATATTGGTAAATCAAAAGAAATGATGACCATGGGAATTTGAAGTGAGATTGATATTGGTCAATCAAAGGAAATGATGACCATGGGAATTTGAAGTGGAGTTGAATGGATGGATGGGGTCATGAAAGGGCATGAGAAATGACCGTTGGAGGTTGTGAAGTGTGTACTTTACAACACCTCCCCCCTTAAGAACGAAACTTGTACCTTGTTTCGGCTTTAGAAGATGGGATCGGAAGTGAACGAGAAAGATTAGATGGAGCTAGACGAGGTGTAGGTATTGGTAATGGTTCTTGAGTTTTTACGTTGATGGTTTGAACTGGATCTGAGGTTTTTATTTCTTTTAATGGTAAGCAATTCGATATTTTGTTTGTGTTTACGAAGGTTTTACTTTTATGTCGCATGAGTAATATGATTATAACTATAAGTATGGCGGAGAACATTGCAAGAAGGAACACGACTACCATATTTTTATTTTCTTGGTCGACTTTAGAATATATGAACCGTGATTTTTTTATGTTTTCTATATCTTTACTTATAGAATTAAGTTCATCAATTTGATCATGTATGTTAAAGGACTTTGTCGCGTAGTTAGGAATTTTCTCAAATTGTGGCAGTGTTATATTTAAGGGAAGATTTGGATTTGGTGAAATAAAGTTCAAATTGGTTTTTGTTTCGAAGTTTGTTTTAGAGTTTAAGGATTGGTATTTTGTATTTGCTACGCAGTTTTGTTGGATTTTAAGAATACCAGTTGCATTCATTTGTATGTGAGAGTTAAAGTTTTTGCATTTAATCATAAGATTTTCTGGATTTGGAGAAACAAAAATCCAAGAGTTAGTGTCAGCTAACTGCAGAAAAATTGGGTGGTATATTTGTATTAACTGAATATTGCAATTGCTGATTTCACTTGGTAAAATTGAAAGTAAATTCAATTCGCAAGCGTTACTAGAATGTGTGAAAAGAATTGGCGCGTTTCGTTCGCAAAGATAGTTATTTTTTATTGTTCTTTGGCATTTATCCAAGTCATGTTTATCAAAGAGAAAATATGATTGTTTTTCTGAGTCTACTACAAGAAAAGGTTTTTCGGGGATTATGATTGTATAGGTTTTGTTTTCAAGGAGATTTGGTATGCTAGTCATTTTATAAATGTTATAGTTTTTAGAAGAAGTTAAAGGAATCTTTAATACAAAATTAATTTGGTTGTCAATGTAGTAAACATGAGTTTCTAAGAGATTGAAAAGTGTATCTATATATTTTTCTTGTAAAGGTAGTGGTAGGCGATTTTCTTCTGGAAGAAGTAATTGTATCTTTTTAATTTCCTCGGTGAGTTTAGAAGGATCAATAAGGTATGGATGAAGTTTTCCATGAGCTGCGGAGTAAATAGCATCAAGGAGGTGATCTTTGGTCGAATAATAATATTCTGATAAGGAGTTAAACATCGTGAAAAGTTCGTTTAGTTGAAGAAAGGATTTATTTATTATGTTGTCATTATTTGTGTTTTTGCTTATCTGATTAATGATTTTATAGGTTTCTTTAATTTTGTCTTCTATTTTAATAATTTGGTCGTTTGTAAGGTTTAATTGATGTATAATGTTTTTTGATATGGAAATTTGTTTATCGTGTAAATGGGATGCATAATCTTGTTGTTGCTTAAGTTTATCGATATGTTGTGAAAAGATTTTGGCATCTTCGTCGTCGAGGGTGCCGAATAGTTGTTTTGAAATAGAGCCAATAGCATTTATTAGTCCTCTCTTTTGTATCCTCGGTTTTATAGTAGTTCCTAAGTACTTATTAATAATTATATCTTGGGATTTTATTCGATCTAGTAACATGGTAGTTAGGGTAGGAAGGGATTCGCATTGACTAAGGTATTCGTTAGAGGAAAGAAGTTTTTGGAATGTAGATAAAATTTGTTCATAGGTCAGTAAAATAGATTTATATTGTGAGTCTAACTCAGTGAGATTAGTGTATATGACTAAATTCCATTGATTAGAAAATAATTTTAGGTTACCAACGTTTTCGTAGTATAGTCCTGATTTGTTATGTAGATCGATGATTTCGTGTAGTTGGGTTTCGGTGTTTATAGCCATTTGGGAGGTTAAAACCATGTTGCTTATAAAGATGAGGATTAGTAGTTTATCCATTTCTGGAAAGAATATTGAAGTTGGGGTAAATTAGTTAGGTTGAATACATTTTTAGTCTGTTGTTATGAACTTTTGTTATTTTGTTCTTTATTTTAATGTTTGAGTTTACTCCTGACGTAGATATGATTTCGTATGGTCCTGACCAAAGGGGAAGTAATTTTTTATTTGTATTTTTGGGATTGCTTTCATTTTTGAGTAAAACTAGGTTTCCTATTTGAAAATCAACAGGGTTTAGTCTCTTATCGTATTGCTGTTTTGAGGATTCTTTACTCTTGATGAGATTATCTCTTGCTATCTGATGGCAGTGTTGAAGTCTTGATTTAAGTTCATTGGCATAAAGGTCGTAATTGTAACAAATTTCTGGATTTTTAGTTACGCTTGAAGGAAGTTCAACCTGTCTACCATACATGAGTTCGAACGGGGTAAATGACGTTGAAGTGTTCGGGGTCGTGTTATGGACGAAAACGGCATATTTTATCCAATTATCCCAATCATCTTGAGATTTATTGATAAAACAACGCAAATATTCTACAAAGTTTCTGTGGCTTCGTTCGCAAGATCCATTTGACTGTGGTCGGTATGCAGTGGTTTGTAGTTTAGTTATTCTGAGAAGTTTACATACATTTTTAAATATGTCGCTAAGGAAATTTTGTCCTTGATCTGACAAAACGTATTTGGGTGTGCCATAACGAAATATTATTTCTTTGACAAATGCTTCTGCGATTGTATTAGCCTCTTGATTTGGTAAAGGTATTGCATCAGTATATTTTGTAAGGTCGTCAATGAAGGTTAAAAGATATTTGTTATGATTGTTAGTGATAGGATATGGACCAACGATGTCGATAGAAATTTTCTCAAAGGGCTCCTTAGCAGTAGAAGTAATGACCATTGGTTCCATTGTGTACTTAGTAATTTTGTTCTTTTGACAGAGTTCGCAATTTTTTATAAAGTTTTTTATATCCTGGAACATATTTTTCCACTTATGATAAAGTCGTATGCGTTTAAAAGTACGGTTGACACCACAGTGTCCTCCGATAGGGTTTAAATGGAATTCTTTGAGTATAGTTTTAATTTCATTTTGAGGTAGTTCTCGTCTTGTTGAAGGGTTAGAAGAAGAATTAGAATTCATGTCTGAATATGAAGGACTAAGGTTTGTATTCAAAGTAGTAGAGCAAGAATTAGAACTTTTATTTGAAGATATAGGATGAGAACTAGATTTAGGAATTGGAGATGTAGGACAAGGGTTAGTATTAGACGATGTAGTACAAGGATTTGTATTTGAAGATGTAGAACAAGAGTTAGTATTCGACGATATAGTACAAGGATTTGTATTTGGAGGTGTAGAACAAGAATTAGTAATTGACGATGTAGTAGCTGAGATAGAAGACGACTTTGGAGATGATTCAGAAGATGAATTTTGAGAAGAAGTAGAAGGAGATTTTGTGTCTGAACGAAGAGTCATTTTTGCAATTCTGCTTAGGCAATCAGCATTTGTATTTTGTTCACCTTTTTTGTGAATGATTTCATATTCAAACTCTTCGAGCTGTAAACGATATCTCATCATTCTAGAATTTGTATCTTTACAATTATGGATATAAACTAGAGGTTTATGATCCGTGTAAAGTTGAAATTTTCTTCCATACAGATATGGTCGGAAATGTTTAACTGACCAAACGATAGCCAAAAGTTCCTTATCTGTAGTAGAATAATTTTTTTCACTTTTATTGAGAGTTCTTGATGCATACGAGATAGGAAGGTCATTACCAATTTCACCTTGGGAAAGGACGCTTCCAATTGCAACATCGCTAGCATCTGTTGTTAAGATAAAATTTTTAGTGAAATCAGGATATTGAAGAAGGGGTGGATTTATTAGTTTTTCTTTTAATCCATGAAAGGAATTTGAACAAAGAGGAGTCCAGTCAAAACGAACATCCTTGCGTAAAAGATTAGTAAGAGGTTTGGAGATTTTTGCAAAATCTTTTATGAAACGGCGATAATATCCAGCGAGTCCCAGAAAACTTTTTATGTCTTTGGCGTTTTTGGGTTGAGCGAAATTCTTTACACATTCGATTTTTTGTGGATCGGGTTTGATACCTGATTCATTTATCACGTGTCCTAGGTATGTGAGTTCTGTTCGCAAAAACTGGCATTTATCGGGTTGCAATTTTAGGTTATGCATTTTAAGGCGTTCAAAGATTTCTCTTAGTTTTGAATTGTGCTCTTCTAAAGTCTTACCATAGACCACTATGTCATCCATATATACAAAAGTTTTTATACCTTGAAGACCAGTCAATACATTATTCATTAACCTTTGGAAGGTGGCTGGGGCACCTTTTAATCCGTAAGGCATTCTAATGAATTCGTAATGACCAAATGGTGAGGAAAAGGCGGTCTTCTCTCTATCTTCCGGTCTAACTTGGATTTGATGGAATCCACTGGCGAGATCTAAGGTGGAAAAAAATTTAGAGCTTCCTAACTGGTCTAGAATATCAGTTATGTTGGGTAATGGAAATGCATCACCGACAGTTTTGTCGTTGAGTTTGCGAAAATCGACGACGATTCTCCATTTCTTATTACCGTCCTTATCAGGTTTTTTTGGAACAACGATAAGAGGGAAATTCCAAGGACTATTCGATGGTTGGATTATGTTATCGTCCATCATCTCATGGATTTGTTTGTCAACCTCTTGTCTTTGAGCTTCCGGCAACCTGTAGGGTTTAATATATGTAGGTGAAGCATCAGGAGTAAGGATTGGATGTTGTACAGAAGAGGTATGAGTTAATTTGTCTCCTTTTAGATAGAAGAGTTCGCTATACAAGATACACAGATTTAATATCGATTCTTTTTCGTTCTTCGACATGTGATCTGTCACCACTAGGTCTTTTATAGCTTGGATTCTATCATATGATTCAAGATAATTTTTAATTCGTAAAATGTTGTAGTTGCAGACTTCATCGAATATAAGGTCTTCGGTATTAAGTTCAATAGGAGATTCTGAAGAATTAACGACAGATATGTAAGAGATAGAACTATTGGCAGGAGTAATACTATTGCCAATATATAATCCATTGGGAAACTGTTGGTAATAAAATATAGCACAACAAAAATTGGTGTCAGGTGTGGGGTTTGCCTGAAAAGTGACAAGTGCAAAGTGTTAAAAAAGAAAAACAACAAGAAGTGAAACAAAATAATAACTAGAAGTGGAAACAAAAAAATAACTAATAAATAAATAAGTGATACCTTCCTTCTGCAAAAAAAAAAAAAAAAAAAAAAAAACAAATCAAGCAAAAGAAACTCAAAACCAAGTAAAAAAAAAATATATATTACAAACAAAAAAAACTACAATCAGTGATAAAAAAAAACCCATAACAAAACAACAATCAGTGAAAAACAAAATCTGAGAGAACTAAGGACTACACATTCATCTGTAACCCTCCGCATCCATCTTTAACCCGCTGCATCCACCAACAACCTATTATCATCATTTTACAAAGCAGAATTTTCATATACAATTTTTTTTACTAGTAAGCTATCTTTTAATTATTTTTCTTTACTATTTTCTTATCATTAATTTAATTCTTGCGTAGCCCTAAGATTTTTTTTTATATATATACATATATGTAAGTAATTATTGTATACATGTCTCAAGGTGAAATAAATAAAACCGACGAATCCGAATCAACGTTAAACTCGTCCGAAACAGATAGTGATACAGAATCCGACACCCCACACCTGACACCAATTTTTGTTGTGCTATATTTTATTACCTGAGAAGCACGATTCTCAGTTGGGTTTTTACCTGTATTTTCGTGTATTTTTCTTTAGTGTCTAGTGAAAAAAGAATAAAAGTAAATAGTTTCTTTCGGTAACTGAATTGTACCTTTAAGTTTTATTTTATTTTTGAAAAGCTTATATTTAGGTCTTATGGTTATTCTTAACAATTAATTTTACAATTAAAGAGATTTAGTAAAGAAGTAGAATATAAAATATTTTAAAGAAACCGTCCGACTGGTTCGATATCAAGAAACAGAGTGTCGCCTTGATAGCTCGTCACCCGACACGAAGAAAAAAGGAAAAAGATGCAACATCAGCACAAGTGTGCCTGTGTGTAGTTGCGATACTAAATTTGGGATCAATGCACGTTTAATGGGTTTGAAGAGTGTGTATTGGAAAGGGAGTGCATTGATTGTTGGATATAGAAAAATGGAAAAATGATGACCTGGGAATTATGGGTTTTATTTCAATGGAGCAGGCAATGAAATTGGAGAAGTTTAACGGATTGGAAAAGTGAATGGGTTTAAGTTGAGTGATCGTTGACTGCGTGGTTGACGACTTTGGAGTGTGATAGAATTTGTAAGTAATTAAAAGGAAATGATGATATGGGAATTTTAAGTAGGTCGGATATTGGTAAATCAAAAGAAATGATGACCATGGGAATTTGAAGTGGGATTGATATTGGTCAATCAAAGGAAATGATGACCATGGGAATTTGAAGTGGAGTTGAATGGATGGATGGGGTCATGAAAGGGCATGAGAAATGACCGTTGGAGGTTGTGTAGTGTGTACTTTACAACAATATTATATTATATGTAAATATAAATCTTGATATTACTTCATATACATATATACAAAAGATACATGGGGCTAGTTGATGATATATGGAAATTATTATGTATTTCTTACAGTTTTTAAACATTAATGTATTATACCAGCATCAGAAACTTTTCGAGATAGCCAGGCCCAAACATTTTCGATGATGTTTGAGTCCGGTGAATAGGATGGCCATGGTAAAAGTCCAACGTTTTCCGACTGACTCCAGTTTCTAGCTTCCCAGGTGTAATAATCTCCAAATATGTGAAATCCGTCCGGTTAGATTAAATAATATTTTTTGTTTTATAGATAAAAATAAAATAAATATGTGAAATCCGTCCGGTTAGATTAAATAATATTTTTTGTTTTATAGATATTTATTGAATGATAGCTCAATCAAAACTAAACAAATATTTATTATAAACTTCTAAAATTGTTCTCAAAACATAAATTGATTATCATAGAAATTCTATGTATTTCTATAATACAGATCTCCACATCCCTTCGATGTTTTTAAGCTTCAGTCGTAAACCTGGATTTCCTGTGTCAGTTCTTCCATCAGAAGTTATGGAAGACGAAGATTCTGGAATAGAGTAAGACTCACTCTCGCCTTCTTTTTCAGCCTGTAGTACTTGAGTTTCACTTTGAATTTTCTTGACGTGGTTTATGTTTCGCCTACACATCTTTCCATTCTCAACTTGCACCAGCACCTCATTCGGTTGTATTTCAACTACCTCATATTCAGTGGAGTCAAAAGCTGAGGAAAGTTTATTTTGCAGATCTTCATTGCGAATTAGCACCTTATCCCCTACTTTAATGTTGCTGAATTTTGCACTACGTCTCTTATCGGCTATGTTTTCCTTTTTCTTTGTTTGATATGTCCAAGTCCCGCGCTTCTGAATCGAGAATATCTTCGCTTATATCATGGACAGAAGGTATTTTATCTCGGATCATTCTATTGAGTAACAGTTCAGTTGGCGATTTTCCTGTGGTGCCATGAGGAGTAACATTATACATGAGTGTGAATTTTTGAATTGCTTTTTTGTAGTCGGTATTGCCTGCATGTGCTATTTGAAGTCGCTTTAATATTGACCTATTCATATTTTCATATTTCGCCGTTTGCTTGTGGCCAATAAGGTGGTGAAGTTATAAGTTTGATGTTTTTATCTTCACAGTACTCTTTAAATTCTATGCTAACAAATTGACGGCCATTGTCCGCTTTAATTGATTTTTGATACCCAAGTCTGCAAAAGATTTCTTTCAAAATCTTTATTATCTCTGAAGAAGTTATTTTTCTAATGAATTTGGTTTCCTGATATCGAGAATAATAGTCAATTATGACAAAAATAAAATCATGATTTGGCAATGGACCTAGTAAATCCATCGCTAAACATTGCCAAGGCCCACCTGGAAATACATGTCGTTTAATCGGTACAGGGCGTTCAGGAAGAGAAACCAATAAGCATTCCCGACATTTCTTTACGAAATTCTCGATCTCTCTATCCATTGCTGGCCACCAAACCTTTACACGAAGTCTTCTTTTCATTACAGTCTCACCTGGGTGACCCTCACCGGCAGTTTGTTCACAATTCCTATCGAAAGCATTATCATCCTGAATTTTACAAAGCCGAGACAAAGAATCTGCTATATTAAATTTGCCTGCTTGGTAAATAACTTTAAATTTAAAGGATTGCAAGCGAAGAAACCATCTCTCAATCCTCGCTGGTGGTTTTGATGTTGGAGTGAATATTGCTTCCAGTGGCTTGTGATCAGTAACTAATTCAAATTCGATTCCAGCCAGGTAGTAATAAAACCGTTCCGTTGCCCAAACCAAAGCTTAACTTTCTTTCTCAGTTTGTGAGTATCTTCTTTCAACTGCGGAAAGACTCTTACTTGCAAAGTAAATCACTTGTGGGACATCTTAGTCAAACTGAAGAAGAACTGCTCCTAAGGCAACGGGGCTTGCATCAGCTACGAGGCGAGTATGCTTCTTATGGTTAAAGTATGATAACGTTGGTATTTTAACAAGTGCATTTTTCAACCTCTGAAACGCTTCTTCTTGTTCTTTTTCCCACACAAACTTCACATCTTTTTTTATTAAGCTCCAGAGTGGTTCAGTCACGTCAGATAGATCAGGAATAAATTTTCCTAAGTAAGTAACTAGCCCCAAAAAACTTCTTATTTCCTCCTTTGTGTTCGGTGGCCGAAACTCTAAAACAGTTCTTACTTTTTCGGGATCTGCAGAAATTCCTTCAGTTGATAAAACGTGACCCAAAAATTTTAGTTCCGATACTTTCCAGGTACATTTATATTTATTTAGGGCTACGTTCCTGTTACGGAAAATCTTAAGAACGTTTTCTAGTTCTGTATCATGTTCTATCTCGGTTGAACTAAAAAAGATAATATCATCAAGATAATTTAAGCTGTTTCGGCAAGAAGCTAGAATGTTTTCAATTATCTTTTGAAATATTTATGGAGCTGAATTTACTCCGAACAACAGGCGTTTGTACCTAAATAGACCTTTATGGGTTATGAATGTTGTTATCTCACGACATTCTTCATCCAACTCCAGTTGGTGGTATGCATTTTTAAGATCCAGTCGAGAAAAATATTTGGCTCCCTTAAGTTTAGTTAAAAATAAATCAAAAGTTGGAAGTGGAAAATTTTCTCTCAAAATTGCAGAATTTGCTCTGCCCATATCAATGCACAATCGAATATCTCCACATTCCTTGTAAACAATCACAATAGGAGATATCCAAGTGCTCGGTCCATATACTGGTTCAATAATATCTTGACTAATTGCTTCGTTTACTTTTGCTTCTTTTTCTTCTAATGCAGGTGGTATGCGGCGCAAAGGTTGTTGTACTGGTCTAACGGATTTATCAATAGACAAATGTATTTGTATACCCTTCATTTTTGGAAAAGATTGTGAATTTTCAAGTTGGTTTACAGTTAGTCCCAATTTAAGAACTTTCAGTCTGCAGGCTGTATCACGACCTAGTAATGATTGTCTACCATTTTTAATTACGTAAAACAATCCAATAAGATCCGTTTTTTTATCAACGCTTATGGGTGCCTCAAATACAAATTTTGCCTCCAAATTTTGATTTCTGGCGTATGTTCGAAATTGATTTTCTGTTTCCGTTCGAACATTTCCCAGCATAATAGCGGTTTGACAAAGCTGATCCCAATCTGACTCTCCAATCAAATTAAACCTTGAGCCGGAGTCAATAAGCATTGACAACTTAACACTCCCAATGAAACAATCGATAAGCTCACTCTGTTCGTCTGTTTTATTTGTTACTTGAAAACAATCATATGGACTCGATCGTTGTGCATTAAATTCCTGGCAACTCGAATTTCCGTCTTCTACAAACCGAAATTTTGATGGTTCAAATCGACGACGCTTACTAAAATTTGAATTTTCTAGAAAAGGATTCTTCCTTTTTTCATTTTTCGTTTGGCACTTTCTTGCAAAATGGCCTATAGCCCCACATCTATTGCATTTCAAATTTCTTGCTGGACAAAATTTGCTTTCCCCAGCATGATCTAATCTACCACATCTAAAACATTCTCTTTTCTTTTCGGAAGTCTTCTCTGTAGACGAAATCCTACTCACGCCAATTGATGATGAGGTTGAAGGAATCATAGCTTGTGTCTGAAACTTTATTTGTTCATGAACTTGACACATGTCAACAATGTCTTCCAATAAGACGTTTTTCCAGAAGACGTTTTTTTAGTTCACCAGGTGCCCACACATCGATAAGCATGTCCTTAATATTAATATCTAAAACCTCCTGTTGATTTGTACCAAATGAGCATTTAGTGGCCTGGTTCCTGATACCGATTAAAAATTTGTTGAAGCATTCCCCTTCTTCCGGCATAAGAGCTCTAGATAGATGCCTCTCGAAAGTCGAATTTCGTTTTGGAGAAAAGTATCCATTTAATTTCGAAACCAAAACACTAAACACATCTGCACCAGTTGGACAATCAAACGCACCAAGAATATTAAAGATTACCTCTTGTAACTGTGGCCCTCCAAGATTTATAAGCTTGTTTTTCTTTTGAACAGCGCTCTTTATTTCTTCGGATTCTAAATACAATGATCTTGAACCATTTCTTCCATTCCAGGCGGACTAATGACTTATCAATCGTGTCACAGAGAAATGGTTTAATGACCGCATCTGCCATTTCAATGCTTGATTAGCGTATATATGCTCTTTCTTTTTTTGTGTTTCTAGAAACATCCAAAATAATCATACCATACTTTGTCATATGCACATACTGCATCATACAATTTTCTTTTTTTTTAACTCTCGCTTTTTTGTTTTTAAAACCTTTTTATTTCCTTTTGTATAAAATTTTTTACAAGGATTTCTCTCTTTCTCTGTTCACTAGAAAGAAAACAATACAAACATACGTTGGGGCGTATTCATAGTCATTTTAGACCTGGGTCTAAGTTAAACATAGCTTTGGTTGAATTTTCCGACGTTGATTCTATTTTTTTAAGTTTATAATTTCAAAATATTTGAAGCTATTTGTGTTGTATATCAAGTTAATTATCTTATCAAAATATAAAACCAACAATTTGCAATTAAAATCGGTCTGTATTCATTGAGCCAAAATTGTCTTAAACTGTAGTTTAGTTAAACCTGGGTCTATCTGCGACTATGAATATGCCCCATTATGTTTATATGTACATGTTTTTATCTTTATACTATCTATATATGCATAAAATTGTTTGCATTTAATTGGGCGAATTAAATCACCGCACATTTATTTTTATCTATATGTTTATTGAATTATTTACCTCGTCGCTAATGTAATAATCTCCAAGTATGTGAAATACGTCCGGTTAGATTAAATAATATTTATTGTTTTATAGATCTTTATTGAATGATAGCTCAATCAAAACTAAACTAATATTTATTATAAACTTCTAAAATTGTTCTCAATTATATAATTGATTATTATAGAAATTCTAGGAATATTTCCATTATACAGATCTCCACACCAGGAAATATGGATAGGGTCAATGTCTTGTTGGAATACCCAAGGTAGAGGTTCAAGAATATTCTTTAGCTTTGGAAACCCGTTACAAAAGGTATTTGTAACTATATCCGTTCATTGTTGTAGTTATAAATTCCAATTCAATTTTTCCATAATAGGTGATAACTCCCCACACAATAACACGAGATGTATCACTGTGATGTCTTGACAAAATAAGTTCTTCTTTTCTTTAATCGTGAAAATAAAAGTTTTGACCATCGGAACCGGTTAGATTAAACTTTTTTTCATCTGAAAAGACAATTTTTTTCCATGCGTTGCTACAGGAAACATGCTCCAATACTCTTGATGTTACCACTGGTTTTAATTATCCTTAAAACCGTCGAAATACTGGCTGATACTTCACTTTTTGACCTTATTTTAGGCGCTGACAGGGATGAAAAATCGTCTTTCAACAATGTATCGAATTTAAAAAAAAAGTGTATCGAATTGTACTTTTTGATTTTTTCAACAAATCAATGTTTATGAAGAATAATAAATAAATATATAAAATAAAACATAATCGCGTGCTTTGAGTGGGAAACAGCTAAGTACACTTAAGCCTGGACTACTACATAGACCTACTTTTGCCAAAAAGTACAAAAGTGAGAAATAAATATCTGTCCTGAAGACACCTGCTTGCAAAAAAAAAAAAAAAACAATTGAAAATTGTATATGGTGGCTTAATTTATCTGACAGAATTATTTTCGTAAGTTTTTTCGCAAGTGGGTTTCTTTAGCGAATATTTTAATTTCTCACTTTTGTACTTTTTGCTAAAAGTAGCGTGTAAATAAGCCTTTAATTCTCCAAAATTTAGTACATATAAGGGAATGTTACAGTATAACTTTCTTTGTTTAGTAGTACCGCTTATATTATAAACAGTGTTCTTGAAAAAGCCAAGGGCATACCACCTAGAGATTGCAATCCCGGGGTCCCGTATTCCGCAGTCCCAGGATCTTGGTCCATTTTAGAGCCCGAAAATCCCAGGATTGAAACGCTCCAATCTTGAATATTCGCACACAATTTTTTCCCTCTTTCATTTTTTATACTTTCTTAGAGAGTAGTAGTAGTAGCCCATAGCGTAATGGTTGGTGCGTTCGACTGTCACGCTGGAGGATCGCTTCCCAGCCTCGTCCATCTAAAAACTAAAAAGTTTTTTTTCAGGGCTACTGCCTCTTGCGAGGAATTGACAAATCCTCCGAGAGTACCACTTGTCACGAATAAGTGCTTCTCGTCTAGCCGTTCGGATTCGGCATAAAATTGTAGGTCCCTTCCATTCCTGTCGAAAGGCGCACACAGGAATGGTTGCGAGTTGTAAGTCACTAGGCCCTGGTTCTTCATGAGCCGTTGTGCCAACCGATTTATTTTTTTTTATTTATAGACAGTTTCTTAGGAAACTGAGTTGCCAGAAACTATCTATCTAGTTTGATGGCGAGAAGGGTGAGACGGAAAGATTTTTTTTCTTTCCCTTACGCCCTTCTCGGCTACAAACTAAAAATTGCTGGCACCTCAGTTTCCTGGTTTGAAAGCGGTCTTACCTTTAAAAACCAACCAACATACAAATTGATCGTGGAAATCTAAAACACTATAAATAAATATGTCAATCTTTTGTATATGTTTTACCACCAAAAAGCCATTTGTTAACATTATTGTTATTCATTCAAAAATAAATTATGATTCAAAATGTGATTTACTAACACTATGTTTCTGGTAAAATGTGTCTTCTGATTTATTTTTGTAATACCTTCTGACTGAACTAATATTTTTATTTTTCTGTTTTGTTTTTTTTTAACAGTTTTAATGAATAAATTTTTAATAGCCGGGTTTTTTTGCAGGTTCAGATAAAATTGTCGAAAAAACCGACATCCGAACTTAGCAAAGTCATCGAAGGAAAAATGGCCAGCACTATCACGAAACTCAGATATTCCCATCACTACTTTTCAGCTTTTGGAAAAGCATGCAAAATAGAAACGAAATACATAAAAATAAAAAGAAATCTCGTATAGAAAATTTTTCCGATCGTTAATAAAACAAAAAAAAAATGTGAAAAAACGTAATTTTAAATCACAAATCAGAACAAAATTAATTTTCAAAACAATGGTCGTCCATTGTTTTTTGTTTATAAAAAACATTTTCATTCGTTGGCTCAGATATTTTGACGTTTTCATACAAACTATCGATAGCAAAATAATAATTTGAGCTTGCAGTACTTTTTCTATCTGAACTTAAGTTAAGAACCGATAATTATCTGGACTTCAGTTGTTTTTGTATTTTACATGTAAATTCCTTAGTTCAGATGTTGTTTTTTTCGTCAAATTCTATCTGAATCTGCAAAAAAACGAGGCTAATGTTACTATTTTTGTGAAATAAATACACCTAAGTTTTTTTCGAAGTTAATGTTTTTGTTCAACAAATAAAACAAAAATTCCAGCGAATATTCAATATTTTTCTTTTAAAAAAATTTCCACTTGTTTGTTATTTTTCTAGACCGACGACCGAATTAGTCTTACCTCTCTGCATACTAAGAGAAGTGTTTTTAATGCGAAAAAAAAACAAAACAATTTTAACGAAAATATATTCTGAATTACTTTTTTTTAAATATTTGGCAAATCCCGGAATTATCCCGGAATCCCAGGATTCAAATTTTTGAATCCCGAAATCCTGGGATTGAAAAAATATCCTGGGATTGCAATCTTTAATTCTCCTTGAAAAATTCAACTATAATGCTAGTTTTTCGTGTAAAAAAGAAACTAGCTGCTTTTAACCCTAAACGGAAGATAAATCATATTTTGTAAGAAAAAATTTTATTAAATAAACTTTTTAAAGAAGGTAGGTGTAGTGGAAATTTATTATACAAATTAACTAGGTAGGTAGAGCTAAAAGAGTAATACGTTAAATAAATTTAAGCTGCATTGTATTGAATCAACACAATAAGGGTACTTTTGAAATGGAATAAAATCGAAAGCTATATTGTTGAAGTTATTAGCTTTTTTTTGCAGGTTCAGATAAAATTGTCGAAAAAAACGACATCCGAACTTAGCAAAAAGTCATCGAAGCAAAACTGACCAGCACTATCACGAAACTCAGAAATCGCCATACTAACCTTTCAGCTTTTGGACAAACATGCAAAATAAAAAAAAAAAATACATTCAAATAAAAAGAAATCTCGTATAGAAAATTATTCCGATCGTTAAAGAAACAAAAAAATGTGAAAAAAACCCAATTTTAAATCACAAATCAGAAAAAAATTAATTTTCAAAACAATGGTCGTCCATTTTTTTTGTTTATAAAAAATATTTTCATTCGTTGGCTCAGATATTTTGACTATCGTAACAAAATAGTAATTTGAGCTGACACAACTTTATCTATCTGAACTTAAGTTAAGAACCGATAATTATCTGGACTTAGCTAAGTTCACATGGACTTTTACATGTAAATTCCTTAGTTCAGATGTTGTTTTTTTTTATCTTCAAATTTTATCTGAACCTGCAGAAAAAAAAACACGGCTATTATGTAAGTGGCAGGGAAAGTGTACTGAATTTTATAAAAGCGTATTTGTGTACTTTAGCAATGTCAAGTGTAACGAAAAAAGTACAATTGTATCGACTTTTGCAACCATGGGCGCTGATAGTGTGGAATTAGAAGCTAGCCGCTGAACGAGTTGCTTTTCTCGGATTGTTGTTGCTTTAGCTGTGCGTCCTTTTCGTTTTTTCCATAGTTTTTAGTATCTTCTAGATAGTTGTTGACAATGGTCTTATAGACGGAGAGCTGGCTACAAAAAAAGTGAGTCATCGGTACACGATTGATTTTTACTGGAGAGAATGATTTAGTGTAGCTGAGCATAAATATGCACGTCTGCCAGCGCGATTCAGAAAATACTAATCAAATTATGAGCCAACCAAGAAGAATCCGAATAAATGATCATTTCTGCTTCATTTTTTCTTGTTTTACTAAGAAGTTATAATGCTTAAGTTGAAGTAATAATTTCATTTTGAAAAGTAAAAGTCCTAGAGCCATCCGGTTTTCAGCGGTTGACTAAGAATCAATTGGAGCATTGAATTTTGGAAGCAAAAATAGTACCTAACAAAGAAAACTTTTGAAAAAAATTAGTTTGTCATTTTTATGTTCGTTTTTTTTTTTCAAAATTTTAAGTTTGAAAATTAATTTTTCGAATTTAACAATAGTATAAAAGAAGGGGTTTCTGGGTTTGCAAAAAAGTATAACACGTTGTTGTACGTGTTCAAAAGGGTAGTTATGTGCATTCAAGAGGACACAAGCGTCCACAGGTTTTTCTCAAAATCCACCTCTGTCTACCAACTCCTACTCTCACCTCCACGTGGTGAACATCGGGTGTCTAGTACCTCAGCTGGAGACGGGGTTTAAATCCCCGTGGAAAGCTGTTGGGGACAGCCAACGAGAGAGGGGGGGGAGGAGTGTTCCCACTAAGGCACTTCTCCTTTCATCGAGGCGGCAGCGGACGAATTCTCTAGATGGAATCAACGGTGGCGTCTACAGTTCCAGTTAGGTTGAACTACTTAGTGAACACCTTATATGGGCTACTACGACATATTTGTAGCTCAGGCCTATAAGGAGCGGTTTATCCGGCTCCCTACCCTTGGAGTTATACGAAGGGTCTGGTCCTCCGGGTCGGGGGTTGTGCGTCGGGGTAACTTCCCTACCACGTAAAAAAAAGTTGTTCCGAAACAACAACAAGCCTCGGATATGGATGATTTTAAAGTTGACGACCCCAGCAAACGAAACAAGGACAATGAATTTCGGATCTGCACGTGGAACGTCCTGTCCTTATACAGAACACGTGCAGCCGAACAATTAGTGGAGAACCTGGACAGGCTAAAGGCTGACGTAACAGCCATCCAGGAAGTGCGATGGGATGGAGTGGGCGTACGGAGACTGAAAACGTGTGACATCTACTACGGCGGGTGCTTGAAGGAACCGGGTCAGCGGCTCTTGGGTTGTGGTTTTGTGATAAGGGGAAGACTTAGGCAAGAAGTCTTGGGCTTCCGAAGTGTAAGCGAGCGCCTGGTCACAATCCGCATCAAAGGCAAATTTAAGAACATTTCGCTGATTTGTGTTCACGCCCCCCATGAAAGGAGAGAAGACTCAACCAAAGAAGCATTCTACGATCTCTTGGAGACAACGTATGATATGTGCCCGAAGTACGACGTGAAGATCATTCTTGGTGACTTCAACGCAAGATTCGGAAAGGAGGGCATCTTTGGTTCGATAGTCGGAGGACACAGCCTACACGACGAAACTTCCGGCAACGGACACAGGCTGGCAGACTTTGCGGCGGGGCGAAATGTCATCATCTCAAGCACCTACTTCCCACACCTCAATATACACAAGGGGACTTGGCGGTCGCGTGATCAAGTAACCGTCAACCAAATCGACCACGTTGCGATAGACGCGAGACATGCTTCCAGTATCTTGGACGTCCGAACGTTCCGAGGGGCCAACATTGACTCGGATCACTACCTGGTGGTAGCTAGACTACGTATGCGGATATCCATGACGCGACAACGCAGAGCAGATGCTGTGAAAAGATTCGATGTCGAGAAGCTTAAATCGCAAGAGACTGCCAGAACTTTTGCAGACCACGTAACTCTTAATCTCTCAGGAGGTCCGCTACCAGCATCAAGTGCAGAGGACCAGTGGGAACACTGTCAACAAGCCATTAGAAGTGCCGCCTCTGATGTGCTGGGTTTCACTAGGCGAATACAACGAAACCCCTGGTTCGATGAGGAGTGCCGGCTAGCGCATGCAGCTAAGGACGAGGCCTACCAGGCAATGCTGCAGACTCGAACAAGAGCTGCTGAGAGAGTGGCCCGGGAGCTCTACGGGCTGAAACGAAAAGAGGAACGCCGACTTCTCAGGAGGAAAAAGAGAGAGCACGAGAAGCGGGCGGTAGAGTCTATTGAGGGTTGTAGCGGTAGGGGAGATGTTCGAAAATTTTATCAGAGGGTGAAGCGATCCACCCAAGGATTCAAGGCTAGAACGGAAGCCTGCCGAGATGAGAGTGGGAATATGGTAGTAGACACACAGTCAGTGCTGAGGATCTGGAAAGAACACTTCTCTAGACTGCTTAATGGCGAAGACAGCCAAGATGCCGCTAATAGGCAGAACGCTCCATTCAACTTGGACGATGATGGCCAAGAGTTCCGTCCACCCGACCTAACCGAAGTTCGGCTGGCGATATCCAAACTTAAGTCGTACAAGGCTGCAGGTGCGGATGGCTTACAAGCCGAACTATTTAAATCAGCGGGAGATGAATTGGCTAGGAGCATACACCAGCTCATCTGCAAAATTTGGTCGGAGGAAAGTATGCCCGATGAATGGAACCTCGGTATAGTGTGCCCCATCCATAAAAAGGGAGATGTTCTGAAATGTACCAACTACAGAGGAATTAGTCTCCTAAACGTCGCTTATAAAATCTTGTCGGCCATCCTGTGTGACCGCTTAAAACCTTTTGTCAACGATCTGATCGGCCCTTATCAGTGCGGTTTTAGGCCAGGCAAGTCAACCGTCGATCAAATGTTCACACTCCGACAGATTTTAGAAAAATCCCGGGAATTCCAGATCGATACACACCACCTTTTTATCGATTTTAAAGTCGCGTATGATAGCGTGAAAAGGGACGAATTATACAGAGCCATGTCGAGTCTCGGCATCCCTGCCAAACTCGTCCGCTTGTGCAGGATGACGATGGAGAAATCTCGCTGCTCCGTCAAAATTGGTAAGAACACCACCGATTCCTTTGATGTTGAGAAAGGATTGAGGCAAGGCGACGCGTTATCATGCAACCTATTCAACATCGTTCTTGAAGCCATTGTACGCAACGCACATGTCAACACCAGCGGTACAATCTATCAAAAGTCCGTTCAATTGCTTGCATATGCGGATGACATAGACATTGTCGGCAGAACGAAGCGAGCTGTGGCAGGGGCATTTGCGAGCATTGAATCGGAGGCGGCTAGAATGGGATTGGCGGTTAATGAGGACAAGACGAAGTATATGCTGTCATCGAGAGAGGAATCTCAACATCGTCGACTCGGGCAAAATATCACGATGGACAGATATAACTTCGAAGTTGTCAAGGACTTTGTCTACCTGGGCTCCACTATTACATCGCAGAATGACATCAGTGCAGAGAACAAGCGAAGAATTACTCTTGCCAACCGCTGTTTCTTCGGTCTAAGAAGGCATTTAAGTAGTAAGGCCCTCTCTCAGAGAACCAAGGAGACTTTATACAAAACCCTAATCATCCCGGTCCTGCTTTATGGGTCAGAAGCATGGACACTGAAAGATTCGGATAAAAATCTGCTAGGGTGCTTTGAGAGGAAGATTCTTCGTGTGATTTTCGGTCCGGTGTGTATCGAAGGAGTATGGAGGAGAAGATTCAACGACGAGCTATACGGGCTATACAGCGACGTTGACCTGGTCAAAAAGCTGAAAATACAGCGGCTTAGATGGCTGGGGCACGTGGAGCGTATGGACAGCAACGCACCTGCCCGACGAGTCTTCGAATCCAACCCCGATGGGGTACGCAGCAGAGGAAGAACCCGTAACAGGTGGCGCAATCAAGTGAATGACGACATCAAAGCACTCGGTGTGCGCAACTGGAAGCGGCTAGCTAGGGACAGAGCTGGCTGGAGGGGCTTGTTAGTTGAGGCCGAAGCCCATCCTGGGCTGTGAGCGCCATCAAAAGTAAAGTAAGTAAGTTGTTGTACGTGTTACCGTTGTTTTTTTATCATTATTTTTTTTGTCTTATGTCAATGTTTTTTGATAATTGCCCCTCCTGCCTCTACGGGGGGTAATAGACTCCCCCTTTCTTATACGAGTTTTTGAGTGTTTCGACCCCAAACTACGTGCTCTAACTTTTTGTTAGACCTTTAGCTTTAGATGAATCACCTTGTAGGTAAATTCTATTGATGTACGGAGACTTTTTTGTTCAGGAATTTTAAAGGGGTTGGATTCAATGAATTTTGGTTTCATTTTTTTGGGAATAAAAATGTGTTTTTTTTTTTTTTGTTTAGTTAAAATTATTTCTTTCATTTATAGTCATATTCTCTCAAATGTAAGTAGTACTTTAAATAAAATTTTAGCAAAAAAAAAAAAAGTTGAAGCTGTACGGAGACTTTTTTGATACAGCGTATATTTATAAAAAAATTCACGCAAAGGTATGATGAGTCATCAGGTTCCGATACTGAAGCTGATTAGCAAATATTACTTATAGTATATTGTTAGTTAAATACGATAAATAAATAACAACACTTTTGTGAATAATAAATCTATTAATAATTAAATTTTGTTCGTCTAATTTTTCGGAAAAATTTACCATTTGAAAGATGTAACGTATATGCGAAAAACCTTTTTTTTCGACATTTAACGCTACGAAAACAGTAATATATTTCGACTGATGATTCTTATGGAAAAACCCGTCATAATATTTTTGTACTGAATATTACGATGTATAAATTGAGCGTAAGTTTTTTTGTAAATCTTTGACATTTCAAAGTAAAAAGGGAAAAAAAAACAGAAATTTAGACCTTTTTGAAATTTTTTAAATTAATTACATCTTTAAAATTTTTGTTTTTAAGAAAAAATAATAATTTTGTCTGGTAGGGGGTCAGTCAATGTACAAATTTTGTATTCATATGTCTTCGGAAATACAAACCGTTTAGGAGTTATACGTGAAAAAATAGTTTTTTCGAAATTTTACACTTTTTTAAATGCCAATATCTTCTTAACGGTTAGTCGTGGTCAACATGGTCTACAAGTTTTGCATGAAAGATTTTCGATAGCACTTACCGTTTCGGAGTTATAGGTGAAAAACTGATATTTTTGACATTCAACCTTGAATAACTATTGGCGGTTGTGCGATTTGGCAATAAACTTTTGTGACTATGTTGTTCATGCTAAAATAAAGATAATTGCATCTCAAAATATTCGTTGGGATTTTTTGGGGCAGAAATAATGCAATTTTTCTGGTTTAACAGTGCACTTTTCAAACACGTCTGCCGCGGTGTTAGCCTCTACTTTTTCGTCTGCCATTTTGGATTTAGCTCTCTATATACATAAGTATTAAAATAAAAAATCGGTATCCATGTACCTTATGATTTTTTTTTTTTACCAAAATTTGACAACTTTTACGACGTCTGCCGGCAACTTAGCCTCTCCCAAACCGTCTGCCATTTTGTTTCACGTTTATTGACGATAGACACAACACATTTGCGTTATCAGAATACATGTACCTTATAATTTTTTTTTTTCACCAAAATTTGACAACTTTGAACCCCCGCCCACCCCATTAAGCCTCTGAATCGCGCTGGCAGACGTGGATATTTGTGCTCAGCTACACTAAATCATTCTCTCCAATAAAAATCAATCGTGTACCGATGCCTCACTTTTTTTGTAGCCAGCTCTTAGACTATTACTTCTATTCCGTCTCCTAGCTATTTCTCGGCCTGAGAATCCCAGTTCTTTTAAAGCATCTATTGATCCTCTTTCTGCTACTGTCGACGTGTTTTCAGAGCCCATTTTAACTTGAAATTTAATATAAAATATAGTTTCCTATCTTTTCTTAAATATTTTAAACTTTTGTTAGAAAAAAATCGGCGATGTTAACTTTTGCCAAGCAATTTTTGGAATGGCCTCAATCAAGTGACGCAACTCTTTTATCCATTTTTTGCAGTCCTTTCACAGAATTTGTGAAATTTCAATGAATTTTCCCAGTTAACTCTTTAACTTTGTCCTTTTTATTGCTATATATATACACCTACTTACACGTATCAAAAATTTGCAGGAAATATATTGCTTATATGTATTTATCGAGAAAAAACTTTTATGAAAATAGTGGCCTCAAATAAGTGACAGGGAGTGTATATGGTTGAAAAATAAATAAAACTAAATTTAAGTTGTCACAAATTTTTGATTTGGCAGAGATTTTTTTTGGTAGGAATTTTTGGAAAACCTACTCTCTTATTTATATCTTTTAAATTTTCACAATTATTATATTTATATAGAAAAACGCTGTTACTTTACATATGAGTTTAAGTACATAAGATTATGGTGCATTGGAGAAGGCAAGCCCGTTAGCAAAATCAGATGAGAATAACATGTTCATGATTAGCAGAAAATATTATGCAGAGATTAAGTAAAATTCAACAACAATAAGAAAGACTATACATATTGAAAATAGGGTAAATTTAGCAAGTTATTATAATTATTGTAAGATAATTAATTGAATTCAAACTAATAATTAAGTGATAAATTCAAAAATATTAAATTCAAATACAAATTTGATTTGGATCTCAAACAACGCCCGATAGATGAAAACAAAGGAAAATACACAAAAATATATGGAAGCTAGTCTAGGGACCAACACCGACAAGACATAAATGTATGTCTTACATGATCTTAGAAACGTTAACTGGCAGAGAAAACGACATACAATTCTGCCATAAATGCAACCTTTATATGATGAGATCTCAGTCTAATAACATATTCCAATATAATTTTTCCGATTGATGGTGTTCACATTCGACTGACTCTTCCGAAAAGAAATTGTCAACAAAAATCTATGAAAATTTTGAAGGAGAATGCCCAAAAATGTATGGGCGAAAAATCCAGAGTCGACTAAGAAAAATCATAAACCGTTTGAAAGGGCTTTAATTGTATATAACAAATATTTTTTTTTCTTAAAAAATTATCCCCGGGACTGGCTATCGCAATTTAAATTTAAAAAAAAGTGTTTCTTTATGTAAAATAAGTAAAAAGTGACAAATATGCATATTGTTGTTGATCCATGTTATTTATTATTCCTCCGTAATATGTGCGCGTAAGAATTAAGTCCAGCTTATAAATCATTCGCATACTGTTATTCAATTGTATTGTATAGTTTTTCCCTTGCATCAATTTTGTTTTCTATATGCCTAACAATTTAAAATTTGGAAACAGCGTCAATCATGGTTAAAAATTGATCGTTGTCAATAAAATAAATATCTGCGTGTATGCGTTCCCCCCCTTTTTTCGGAATTGGAGCCTCTCCAATCCTATATCTAATTGGATATCTATCATATTTATTTTCTTTGCATACGGAACAATTTCTTGTGATATCTAGTAATTGCTTAAAGCATTCAGGCCAATAAAATTTTGTGGTAATCTGTTTGAGATTTTTTCTTGCATCACGATGTGATCTATCAGGTTCCTCTTTTATAATACAGTCAAACTTCTTTATAACGAACTTCCTTATAACGTAATTCTCTCTATAGCGAATTTCAATTTGTTCCCCTTCCCCTTAAGAAATATCCCATACGAATTATGTTCTTTATAACGAAATTCTCTATAGCGAATATCTCTTTATAAGGCACTAATTTTTTGGCCCGAAAGCAAAGTTGTTTCTTTATAACGAAATGTCAATTTTCAAATTTGAAACAAAGTTTACCACGATTTTTATTTCATGTTTTAAAAGGGAACTCCACGTTTTGGGAAGAATTTTCTTAGAGTGAATGTATGTATGGATGCATGAAAAAGTGTACATGTGTAGTAAGAATGTTACGCATATCAACAGGTCAATCGTTTGAGTTCGCATTATAAGTTAAAAAAAAAGTTCCAAAATGTCGAAGCGCAAAGTTTTTTCACTATCAGAGAAATTATCGATTATTAAAAAAGATAAAAGGAGAGAAAAGAAAAACGATATTGCAGACAAATTTGGTGTATCGTTTAGTACATTGTCGACAACTTTAAAGAATGAATTACAAATTTTAAAGTTTGCCAAAGAAAGTTCAAACAGAAGCCAAAAACAAACTAAGAAAAACAAAATAATAAGGAAGATAATAATAAGATAAGGAAATGTTAAAATGGGTTCAGAAAAAAAAAACCAACGATAATGATGTGAGAACTGCGTTTGATAATTTTCGAAATTTTATTGAAACAAGAGATGAAACCTCAGATGATGCATATTTTCACCTTTCTAAATTGGAAGATTTTTATAGTAAAACAAAAATCAAAACTGTTCATGTGCAATTGAAAATTGATATGTTTTTAATTAAAAAATAAAAAGATATAAATTTCTTTAAAATTAGTTCTTTTTTGTATACTTTTTTTCTTTGAAAATATAAAAGAAGACTTACTTGCAGTGTTAAAAAAAATTAATTTTTCTATATAACGAATTTTTTATAAAACTTCTTTATAACAAAGCAATTTTTTGTTCCCTTGAAGGTTCGTTATAAAGAAGTTTGACTGTAATTATTTGTGTATCTTTATCCGTTTTATCTTCCGCTATATTTGTGACATATACGAATTGAGTAGTTGGGTACTCGTTCAATAATTTATGTTTTATTAAAAATAATAATTCCTCTGTAGAATTTATTGCGTTCATGCCTTTCCAAATAATTTACTTAAACTCACTGAATATTTTTTCATCTTTATATATCACTGTATGTCGCCAGTATCCTTTATGTACTTGCTCGCTACTGATATTATTGTTATCTCCTGCTTTTATTATTAACTGATTCCTTAATCTATTAATTATACCTCCTAATCTTCTTATTTCCTCTATTGGACTGCTTGGAGTACTATGTACTGTTTTCCATTAAATTCAACTCCTGTCGACTTAATGCTTCTGCAACAATTTTTTCCCTGCTTGGTTTATATGTAATAATCGGAGATAATTCCTCTATGAAAGCTTTCCACCGTTTTAATTTTGCGTTGGGATTTTTATCTGAAGTGGCGAAACATAATGGTTGATGGTCCGTATATAGGCGTATATAGACCATAGAGATAATTTCTCAAATTTTTAAGACTCCATACTATCGCTAATAATTCCTTTTCATTAGTTGCATAGTTTTCTTCGCTTTTAGATAATTTTCTGCTTATAAACGTTATGGGCTTTTTATCCTAGCTAAGTACTGCGCCTATGGCGGAGTTACTCGCATCCGTAGTTAAATCAAATGGTTTATTAAAATCCGGTTGATTTAATACTACCTCTTCAATAAGTGTATCCTTTAATAACTGGAAAGCTTGTTTACCTTCATTATCTAGTTGAATGTTTATTTGTTTACTATTTTTGTTTTCATTACCTCGTAAAAATTAAGTTAGACCTTTGCTAATAATAGCATAGTTCCGAATGAACTTCCTGTAATAACCAGAAAGTCCTAGAAAGCTTCTGAGTTGACGTAGAGTCTTAGGTTCTGGGTATTCTTTGATTGTTTTTATCTTATCTGGATGGGTTTTAATTTGATTATAGGATACTACGTATCCTAGAAAATCAACTTCTTTCAAAAAATATCTACTTTTTTCATACTTAATCTCATGTTTGCTTCGGATAAAGCTTTGATGAATGGCTCTATGTGCTTTATTCATGGGTTGTGATGAGAAAATAATAACATCGTCAAGGTAAACGTGACAGAATTGTCCAATATACTCGCGGAGTATATCGTCCATTGCCCTTTGAAATATTGCAGGAGCATTCTTGAGCCCAAATGGCATTCGGTTGAATTCATATTTGCCATTATTAACTGAGAATGCAGTTTTTGATCTATCCTCCTCTTGCATGAGGATTTTGTGAAATCCGGACTGTAAATCTAGGGTGAAGAAGAACTTTGCTTTGCCCAAGTTAGACAAAACAACGAAGGTTTCCGTTATAGGGTATTTTTCTGATTTAGTAAATGAATTCAATTTCTTATAATCGATTACCAAGCGTAATTTTTTGTACCATCTTCATTAAATCCTTTTTTGTCCACTACCCAGACATCACTATTGTAAGCACTTCTGCTTTGTCTTATAATATTATTTGCTTATAAGGTTTGAATTTCTTTATTTACAAATTCTGCTGCGGATTGTGGTTAGGGATAGGCTATTTGCCATACCGGTTGTTCGTTTGTTGTATTTATGCTACACCTAACATTAGTATTGTAGGGTAAATAGTTTAGTTGTTCTATAAAAATCCCCTGAAATCGTTTTAAAATTCCTTTTAACTGCTCAATATAGGTTTCATCTTTACTCATGCAGATTGCCAAATTATTTATTAATTCGTCATTGAATAGCAAAGGTTCTATGCCTTTTTCGTATTCCAATGTACTGTCCAAAATATTTATTTTTCCTTTAATCTTTCTAAGCGTTCTCATTCCTATTATTATTTCGTAATCTTCATTTAATTCATAAAAGTTCTCCTTAATTCCTAACAAATTTATTTCCTGGTATGTTTCTATCAATGTTGTGCCACGTATACTTTTTACTCTACTTGGTGTTTCAAGTTTTTTATTTTTATACAATCCGGATTGAACATAGCTATGTGTTGCCCCTGTATCGATTAAAATATTAAATACCCTAGCTGATTTACCATCTACTTTTCGAATGAATGGTAAATCATTCCTTACTCTAAAAAATTACCCTGTTCTTCTAAATTATTTACTCTCGGATTTTTGTTTGTTGGTTGTTGGCTGCTATTCGGCCTATCCCTTTTAAAAGGATTATTATTATTACGTATTTCGTTATTGAAACGTTGATCCCTATATTGGTTACTACTATATTGCCTATTTTGATTATAATTGTTAGTTTGAGAATTAGGGCGGTAATTCCCACTTCCCAAGTCCATTGGTGGTTGTACCTGTGGTGCATAATTTTCTTTATGCATGAAATTATTATTATATCTCGGTATAACTAGGAGTACTGGTCGTTGTACCTGAATATGTGGTACATTTCTGTTGTTATCCATTCTATGTGGATTAACATTAAAATCTCTTAGTCGTTGAGCTTGGTGTACCTCAAGAGCTCTCGCTAGAGCGGTAGGGAGATCTCCCGGATTAAGAGCGAAAACTAAATTGCTCATAGGTTGGTTTAACCCAGTTATGAAAACTCGTAAAGCGTTTTCCCTAGCTACACTTATTAGAAAATTTGTCTGTGACGTTCTAGGTCCGTATGTCATTATAGTTTTATTCTTAATTAAGGTCAAAAGTTTGTTTATTTGATCATAAAACTCTTGAAGTGTTTGTTTCCCTTGTCTTGTGTTTGCTAGTTCCGTTTGCAACATGTGCACGGTTCTTTTATCATTGTAGGTCAATCTAACCTACCCAAAATCGCATCAACATATAATGGAGTACCATGTGATGTCAATACATCATTGGATTTCCCTTTTATTTTATTTCTTAGAATGTTTACTGCTGTAAAGTAACTTGCGCTACCTTTACAGTGTCGTAGGCCTTCATACAGTGAATAACTGATGTTCGCCAACTAACATAATTTTCGCCTTCGAAAGGTTGAAGATTTTTAACTAACTCCAAGCTTTCTTTCGTGTCATTCGAAAGGTCAATTGTAACATCAGCATCGGGTTCTATGTTATCAAATGTAGTTATTTTTCTTCTTCTATTCTCCTATTTCATGAATCTGTTGATTCGGCTACTGTCCGTGTAATGAATTGGTGCAACTGGTCTGCTGTCATTGCCATTTTAGAAATTTTCTTTTTCTTTAATACAATAAAATGTATGTAATAAAATTTTTCTTTTTCTTTAATACAATAGTATACAATATATAGTAGTATATAATGTGGAAATAATAATATTTTTTTTCAAATCTTTTTAGAAATAATTATCTTACTATAATTTTTTTCCTCAGCTTCCTGCTACTTGTTGTTTACTATAATATTTTTCCTTAGCTTTCCCGCTACTTGTTGTTTTTCTTCTATTCTTCAGATGTGTTCTGCTACCTGTTGTTCTTCTTTCTTCAGATTACTGTTTTTTATTTCAAAGTTTTTTATTTATTTTCACTTTAATTTCTTTGGTATGTTTCTTTATTCACTTTTTATTATTTTATTTTTTTTTTGAATCTTTTTATTTATTAGATTTTCTTTTAGGGGTTTTTTTTCTATCAGACTTTCACTGGTTTTATTGGATTTTCTGCTCGTACTCTACTTCTCGTGCTACTTCTCTTTATCTGTTGGGTCTCATTTCCCGTTTCGCCTTTCAGTGCTTTACGCTAAATAGGTCTACCGTTACACTCGTGGAACTTTATCAAAACAAACTTTTCCGTATCGAACTTTCTCGTGACGAATTTTCACAAGCCAAACTTCTTCAAGTCGAACTTTCAAATCGAACACTTTCTCAAGTTGAACTTATCAAGTAGTTTTTTTTTCAAGTCCCTGCTCGGACGCTAATTAATTATTTTGCTCCGCTTCAGAAGTTTAAAAAAAAAAAAAAATATATTTAAACCATTTATTTAAAATTTGTATTTTTATTAAAAAGATCCGTCGCTGTTGAGTATCAATTTTAAACTGAATTAACTTAAAAATATGTTTCATGACTGATCTGATGGATACAGTCATGATTTGTATATATAATGTGATGAGAGATGACGAGATTGCTTCTTTTGCGAATACTCATGTTCGTCCGATAGGATGTTTAGTCTATTGGCAAAAGTAATTTGATATTATTATTAAAAATGCATACAGCAAGCTTATGGCTTGCTTTGATGATTAATCATCAAATGAGGGATGTTAACTCGCCTCCCGAGTACAAAAATTTCGTTATTTTGTTCGAGTAGATAAATACATTTTGCAACACTTATTCACTCCGCGTCTATTGTTTAAATAATTTATAAAACTGCTCAAAATATTTAATATAACTTCCTTACAGTTTATTTGAATAACGATCTTATTAGTTAAGCACACCAAACTGACCTATAAGAACAAGTTAATCCACAAAACTGGAATGAAGAAACAGTAAAAATTAAGCTCTTTTTGAGAGAACAAATGTCGATTGAGCACCCCCTTCCAGTTCAGTTGTATTGTTGAAACTTTACTTTTTTGTTACTAAAAATACGTGTAACAAATTTTTGGGGTGGCCAAGCTGAAAATTAGAAACAAAATGGACCACCCTATGCGGGATAGAAAGAGGTTTTAAAGGAGCCACCTTTGTTTTCGCCGCGATTATTGTTACTCTTACTTCAACAGAGACCGATTTCAAGCGCGCGTATACAACTGCAGCGTAAGCCAACGAGGATGCATCTGAGAACCCGTGAAGTTCTATGTCGAGCTCAGAAAAGGCATTACGAGGAACTCGAATATCTTCAAAAAGTGGGAGTTCTTTCCGATATTTCATCCACTGAGACGCTATCCTGTCTGGCAGTGGATCATCCCATCCTAGTTTGTGCTCTGATGACCAAAGTTCTTGAATCATCATTTTAAACAGGATCACAGAGGGAGCTAAAAATCCCAATGGGTCAAAAATTCGAGCGACTTCCGAGAGAAGGGTTCTTCTTGTTAGTGGGTTATTACGATCATGTTGATTCAGGCGAAACGAAAAAAACATCACTAGATGGGTTCCAAAACATTCCCAAGAAATTTATAAGAGGAGAAGAACCTTCTGAATCCACAAAAGAGTATTCACAATCTTCCGACACGGTAGGCTGGCGAGAAGAACCCAACAATTTGAACTTCATTTCCTAAGTTCAATCTTTGGGATTGATAAAAGATCAACAAGTTCTGGCTGCATGTTCAAGAGATCTTCGATAGAATTTTCCCCTGTCATAATGTCGTCAACATAGACATCGTTCAAAAGAATTCGAGCTACGATGGGGTGTGTCAAGCTATAGTCATCAGCAAGTTGCTTAAAAGCTCGATCAGCCAAAAAGAAGCAGAGGCAGTACTATAAGTTAGGGTTTTAAGTCGATAGGGTTGGACAGCATCGTCAGGAGAATTGCGCCACACAATACGCTGGTAGTTTGTTTCAAATTCACGGATTAAAATCTGTCAAAACATTTTGACTATATCAGCCGTAAAAACAAATCGGTGCTGGCGAAAACGAAGACAAACACCAATAAGGTCCCATTGAATGGGAGGCCCTATAAACAATTGACTGTTGAGTGACTTCCCAAATGAATAACTTACAGAACCATCAAATACCACCCGCAGCTTTGTTGACGAGCTGTCGGGTTTTAAAACGGTATGGTGGAGAAGATAAAAATGTCTACCATCTGAAGATCTAACCTCATCATCAGGAATACGTTCCATGTGACCAAGACTCAAATACTCTTCCATAAACTGTCCATACTGTCGCCCCAAATCTGGATTCCTTTGAAATCGACCTCCATAGAATGCAACCGCGATGTGGCGGCACCTAGTAAGTTTCCAAACTTAGGCGATGGAGTTTGCAATAGGAGGGGAACGATGTATCTTCCATTTTCAGAGCGAGAAACGGATTCACGAAAATTAACTTCCGTAGGATCATTATCTGCCTGGTTCACGATTGGAGGAACTTCATCCAGTTCCCAGAAACGTTGCAGTAGAGCATCAATATCAACAGCTGACTAAGGATTACATATTCCGACATTACAAGAAGGACTATCAACAAATTCCCCTGTGATAACCCAACCGAATGAAGTGTTCTGTGCTAATGGTTTACCATCTGGACCATGAATTTGTTCACCCTTGAGAATCGACCAGACCATATCTGCTCCTAACAAAACATCTACCGAGCTCGAATCATTAAACAGAGGATCCGCTAGGTCTTATCCCCTGGATATAAGACAACGACTATATATCGATGGTATGAGCCGGTAGGTTTGAAGTAAGTTTCCCCAAAATGTATGCGTCACAACGCAAAGAGGAAGACACCAGTTAGTGTGACCAGCCTCTGCAGATGAAAGTCCTAAGACTGGAATCTTGGAATGAGTTCGACGAAGTCCAATCCGTTGAGCTAACGCCTCTGTGATGAATGAACACTGTGACCCTGTATCCAGTAGAACACGACAATCAATTAAATTGCCCTGTCGATCCTCAACATTAGCCAGAATAGTTGGCAAAATTGTTTGCTTTCGAGGAAAAAGGTTGTAGCAATTCGTTAATAAAGGAGAGATAGAACTAGCACCCGAAGCCACCGACGAGGGCTGAGACTCTGAGCAATCTGCTGGTAATTCGATTGAAGATTTTTGCTTCGGAGATAAGAACCATCCGATTGATTTGAATGCACGAGTTAATTGTGCCGAGATTTACAAACACGGCAGCTAGAATGACTAAAGCATTTGTAAGATGCGTGCCCATACCGAAGGCAATTGAAACACAATGAATTGTCTTTAACGAATGTCCGAAGAGATTCAACACTAAGTCCACTAAAGGTAGCACATTTTGGTAAACTATGATCACCTTTGCATCAAGGACATTTTAAGCTTTGTTCCTGTGACTGGGACTCAACCACATGTGATCGCATGGAAACCGGTTGCTTTTTACCCGCCGTAGCCGAAGTGTTCATAGCCTTACATGACTCAAACGCATCACACCGTTATTCAAGAAAGTCATTTAATTCATCCACCGAAAAATCATCCCGAGAACCTACTTCTTTTGCACATACAGGTCTTGTATCTTCTTCAAGCTTATTAAGAAGTATAAAAACAAGCCATGAATCACGACCATCTTTCTTTGCTGCCTCAAGACCACGAATGACTTCATCGGCACCGTCCGTAATCTTGTGAAGTGTCAGAATTAGATGAAGACATTGGAGGTAACGAAACGAATGACTGTATAAGAGATTGTACGATTAAGTTAACGCGTTTATATCTTTTTTCAACGTAATTAGCATCTGTGGGTGAAATATGGCTAATGAGATCCGAGGCTTCATTTCTCAAAAACGATTTTAAAAAATGAAATGTTTGTCAACTGAATCGATAAACATATCGCGGAATATCGGCCAATCCTAATATTGACCGGAAAATGGAACAATGTTAATTTTAGGAAATTTAATATGGTTTGAAGATAAGTTCGAGGAATCTAAATTATGAAGAAACGACGATTGGTGTTCTGCAAGTTGCTCGAATAACTTTTGTTGGCTTTTCCGCAGCCTGCCTATCACAAATACCCTTTGCTAACTTTGTATTTGCGTTAAAATATTTCTCTTCATATTCCACAAACTCTTGCTCAAGTATGGCAACTTCCTCCTCTTCTGCCCCCTCCACACACGAAACATGATGTAAAGTAAATTCCTTCCAAGTAATTTCTAACTAAACTAACCTAACTTCTAAAAAGTACAAGTGACCTCAACTCCAGAAATAATTGTGTTTCGCCCAAGGTATAACAGTGGGCTCTTCAGTCAGTCTGTTATACCCTACTAAGACACAAATTTTGGTCTATGTTTACCGACTCTTATAAAAATCACAGCAAAAAGATACTATGAATTTTATTATTCTAGGGGAATTTGTTTAAATTCGTGCACCCAGAAAATAAATACCCGTGGTCAGGTTTTTTATAATAAGATGAAGAAATTTAAATATTAAAATATTTAAATTACTTCTGTTTTAGGTGGAGTGAATGAATAAAATTCAATTAAAAAGTACAAGTGACCTCAACTCCAGAAATAATTGTGTTTCGCCCAAGGTATAACAGTGGGCTCTTCAGTCAGTCTGTTATACCCTACTTAGACACAAATTTTGGTCGATATTTACCGACTCTTATAAAAAATACAGCAAAAAGATACTGTGTATTTTATTTTTCTAGGGGAATTTGTTTAAATTCGTGCACCCAGAAAATAAATACCCGTGGTCAGGTTTTTTATAATAAGAAGATGAAGAAATTTAAATATTAAAATATTGAAATTACTTCTGTTTTAAGTGGAGTGAATGAATAAAATTCAATTAAAAAGTACAAGTGACCTCAACTCCAGAAATAATTGTGTTGGGCGACACACAATTATTTCTGGAGTTGAGGTCACTTGTACTTTTTAATTGAATTTTATTCATTCACTCCACTTAAAACAGAAGTAATTTCAATATTTTAATATTTAAATTTCTTTATCTTCTTATTATAAAAAAAAACCTGATCACGGGTTTTTATTTTCTGGATGCACGAATTTAAACAAATTCCCCTAGAATAATAAAATTCACAGTATCTTATTGCTGTGATTTTTATAAGAGTCTGTAAACATCGACCAAAATTTGTGTCTTAGTAGGGTATAACAGACTTACTAAAGAGTCCACTGTTATACCTTGGGCGAAACACAATTATTTCTGGAGTTGAGGTCATTTGTAATTTGTAATTGAATTTTATTTATTCACTCCACTTAAAACAGAAGTAATTTCAATATTTTAATATTTAAATTTCTTCATCTTCTTATTATAAAAAACCTGATCACGGGTATTTATTTTTTGGGTGCACGAATTTAAACAAATTCCCCTAGAATAATAAAATTCATAGTATCTTTTTGCTGTGATTTTTATAAGAGTCGGAAAACATCGACCAAAATTTGTGTCTAGTAGGGTATAACAGACCGACTGAAGAGCCCACTGTTATACCTTGGGCGAAACACAATTATTTCTCGAGTTGAGGTCACTTGTACTTTTTAATTGAATTTTATTCATTCACTCCACTTAAAACAGAAGTAATTTCAATATTTTAATATTTAAATTTCTTCATCTTCTTATTATAAAAAATCTGACCACTGGTATTTATTTTCTGGGTGCACGAATTTAAACAAATTCCCCTAGAATAACAAAATTCACAGTATCTTTTTGCTGTGATTTTTATAAGAGTCGGTAAACATCGACTAAAATTTGTGTCTTAGTAGGGTTATAACAGACTGACTGAAGAGCCCACTGTTATACCTTGGGCGAAACACAATTATTTCTGGAGTTGAGGTCACTTGTACATTTTAATTGAATTTTATTCATTCACTCCACTTAAAACAGAAGTAATTTCAATATTTTAATATTTAAATTTCTTCATCTTCTTATTATAAAAAACCTGACCACGGGTATTTATTTTCTGGGTGCACGACAAATTCTCCTAGAATAATAAAATTCACAGTATCTTTTTGCTGTGATTATTATAAGAGTCGGTAAACATCGACCAAAATTTGTATCTTAGAAGGGTATAACAGACTGACTGAAGAGCCCACTGTTATACCTTGGGCGAAACACAATTATTTCTGGAGTTGAGGTCACTTGTACTTTTTAATTGAATTTTATTCATTCACTCCACTTAAAACAGAAGTAATTTCAATATTTTAATATTTAAATTTCTTCATCTTCTTATTATAAAAAATCTGACCACTGGTATTTATTTTCTGGGTGCACGAATTTAAACAAATTCCCCTAGAATAACAAAATTCACAGTATCTTTTTGCTGTGATTTTTATAAGAGTCGGTAAACATCGACCAAAATTTGTGTCTTAGTAGGGTATAACAGACTGACTGAAGAGCCCACTGTTATACCTTGGGCGAAACACAATTATTTCTGGAGTTGAGGTCACTTGTACTTTTTAATTGAATTTTATTCATTCACTCCACTTAAAACAGAAGTAATTTCAATATTTAAATTTCTTCATCTACTTATTATAAAAAACCTGACCACGGGTATTTATTTTCTGGGTGCACGAATTTAAACAAATTCCCCTAGAATAATAAAATTCACAGTATCTTTTTGCTGTGATTTTTATAAGAGTCGGTAACATCGACCAAAATTTGTGTCTTAGTAGGGTATAACAGACTGACTGAAGAGCCCACTGTTATAGCTTGGGCGAAACCAAATTATTTCTGGAGTTGAGGTCACTTGTACTTTTTTATTGAATTTTATTCATTCACTCCACTTAAAACAGAAGTAATTTCAATATTTTAATCTTTAAATTTCTTCATCTTCTTATTAACCTAACTTCTAGCATCGCTACATCTTCACTATCCGAAATGTTTTCACAAAAACTCGATGTACGCGTAGTGGTTTCTTTTAGCATGACCTCCTTATAGTTGGGAAGTCATTTTAATTATGCTTTGGTTAACTGTTAATCGAAAAATAGGCGTATGTAGGTTTCTGCTCACACCCTAAGTACAAAATACTATTCGATTGACTACCGACGAATATTCAAACACGTGATTTTCGATTACGCACTAGTTCAAAAAATGTCAATTAACATCCGCGGCTTGAAGGATCATGAATTGTATTAGAATTTATTTAGCCAAAACGCACCGGAGCACAATCGATTTTCTAGGTTTTTAATTATTTAAGGAATAAGAGAATTAGTAGCGAAGAGTATTTCCCAATGATGAATCTTATGCAAGTAATCGAAGAATTTATTTGTCGCAGCAAAAAGAATTGAAAAATAATTCACAAATTATAATATATGTTTATTTTCGATAATGTTACCAAATTACGATGTGTACAGCTTGACGATCCAAATGTAAAGGAAAACATAATTCAAGTTCAGCAAAGCAAGAGAATCATAATTCATAAGTATATAGAAAAACGCTGCTACTTTACATACGAGTTTAGGTACATAAGATTATGGTGCAATGCAGAAGGCAAGCCCGTTAGCAAAATCAGATGAGAATAACATGTTCATGTTTAGCAAAAAATATTATGCAGAGATTAAGTAAAATTCAACAACAATAAGAAAGACTATAAATATTGAAAATAGGGTAAATTTAGCAATTAGCAAGCTATTATAATTATTGTAAGATAATTAATTGAATTCAAACTAATAATTAAGTGATAAATTCAGAAATATTAATTTCAAATACAAATTTGATTTGGATCTCAAACAACGCCCGATAGATGAAAACAAAGGAAAATACGCAAAAATATATGGAAGCTAGTCTAGGGACCAACACCGACAAGACATAAATGTATGTCTTACATGATCTTAGAAACGTTAACTGGCAGAGAAAACGACATACAATTCTGCCATAAATGCAACCTTTATATGATGAGATCTCAGTCTAATAACATATTCCAATATAATTTTTCCGATTGATGGTGTTTACATTCGACTGACTCTTCCGAAAAGAAATTGTCAACAAAAATCTATGAACATTTTGAAGGAGAATGCCCAAAAATGTGTGGGCGACTAAGAAAAATCATATACCGTTTGAAAGGGCTTTAATTGTATACAGCAAATATTTTTTTTTCTTAAAAATTTTCCCCGGGATAAATTTAAAAAAAAGTGTTTCTTCAGGTAAAATAAGTAAAAAGTGACAAATATGCATATTGTTGTTGATCCATGTTATTTATTATTTCTCCGTAATATGTGCGCGTAAAAATTAAGTCCAGCTTATAAATCATTCGCATACTGTTATTCCAATCAATATTTGAAATCAGCTTTTTCTTTACTATGTAACTTTGAAGCCAAAAATGAAAACCGGAAAACTAAGAATTTTCAAACGACATACAGTGGTAAAATTCCGGAATATTTGGTTTTCATAATTTATTATTGATTTCTTGGACAAGAGTTCTTTTAAAGTATTGACGAGACTATTGATATACCAATTTATAAAAGTTAACAGATTTTTGCATTAAAAGAATGCAACATTCAAGGCACATGTAATTCCTCCTGTATCCTCCTATACTGTTGCTACCTCAAATTCCAAAAAATAATATAGCATCCGCCACGCTTGTAACTATTTTTTTCTTTTTAACCTCTTATTCTGGAGCATTGCCTTTATTAAACTGTATTTTTTTTATAAACTAAGTTTTCGAAGCTTTGTCCTCAAGAACATTGTATGTACCAAGTATGCATGTACCAAGTAGTTTCTTCTGTATTGCCCTCGCCAATTTTGTATGGAGGAAAACGTCAACGTAGCGGTTGTTCAAGAACGATTAGTCTAAAAAGATAGGATCTGACCGGGAACAAATTAATTCATGAAATTTTATTGCTGGTATCGACGCAGGATTTTATATTCAACAACATATTCAAAGTCCCCAAAAATCGCCGCATTGGCGTTTTGTATAGACAAATTTATAGAGGTGGAGAGGGATGGGAGGAGAGAGTTTATTAAGCTGAATATTTTGTTTTAATACAATCAAATCATATGGCACATGTTTTCAGGGCGCTTTAAAAAGCTGATTCTAAAGAGACCAATAAAACTGAAAAGATACATGTATCCTGTAGAAAATTAAAGTCCTTTTTATGGAATGATGACTTTTTTTAAGTTCAACAAGTAAAATATTAACCAAAACCATTTTAAAATAATGGAATATTAATGAAATTTGGAATAAATTTTTCATTTGGCATGTTTACCAAGAATCAAAAGAGTACCCAAAACTGTGGTGAAAGAGTGTTTTTTTGAGGGCGAGATGTTAGTTAGTTATTACCATAACATCTATTAATAAGTTTTGACACTGATAAAATTTGCTAACAATATTAAATATGTCGTCCTGGTTTCCAATTATCAAAAGAGTCCATTAAAATAACTTGATCCAAAGAGTTTTTTTTAGAGAGTTTATGTTTGACCTGCCCTATACGGAACAAAATGTTAGGTCTTACGAAAAATTGTATTTTCGTGTAATCGGGATAGTACCTATGACATACGATATATGATTTAAAGGATTTTTTTGATTTTGTTTCAATTAGGCTCTTTTGGTTTTTGGAATGCGAATAAAAAACTTCTATTCCATTTTTTTACCCAACGTTTCGTAAGACTTCCTTACTTCTTCAGGGGTTTTATTTTATTTATTCAATTTGTTAAATTACAATGATAAATTTTTTTTTTTATTTCAAAAATTAAACTTAAACATTTTTCTTATTTTTGTATTAAATCATACTATATCTATTAAGTACATGACTCCCATTATTGCATCAACCCGACGACGGCACTGACACAAAATTAAAAATAAATTAACAAATATAGACACGAAATAAACAGATTTTTTAACGCCGAATCTAATAAAAGAAAAAAACAATATGATACAAGCACCCTTAAGCACCCACAGATTAATTTCGAAGCCAAAATTACTGTTTTTTCCGTTAAGCAGGTCAAACATTACACCCCCAAAAAACAGCTTTGAGAGATCAAAGTCTTCATACCGAACTGGAACTTTACTTAAACGTATTGGACGAGAAGGTATTTCGCTTGTCACATCTTGAGAACTACTATAAGCTTCATAATCCTCTGGCAATGATAAGCTATCCGAAGCAGATGTCGTCAAGGGTAATACTTTCTTTATGTGGGCAATGTTCATATCAAAAAGAGATCCGGAAGTTTTATCTTCCATCGTTACTTTTGATCCCGTTCGATTTAGGACTGTAAACTCTTTAGGCTGAAATGGAGTGTCTAACTTCCTTAACGGTTCTGTTCTTTTAGCTAGCACTGTATCTCCAACATCTATATGAGACTCTTTGGCGTGAGGTCTTGCATCTTCCCTTTCATTTCATTTTATTTTCTGGGTGGCATTTCTGTCTACAAAGTCTGTATTCGGTGGGTCTATTTCCAGATCATTTAAAGATTGAATTTTAGATCTTATGGTTCTTCCATACATAAGCTCTGTAGGTGTTTTCCCGGTTGTTGCTTGGGGTGCTATGTAATACAACATCAAATAATCACTAACTATTCCTGTTTACGTGACCTTTTTAATTAATTAAAATTATATGACTGCTACGTGGGCTATAGGTCTTGTTTATTTTTATTTGTTTAAAATTGAACCAGACGTTTCAGCTGTGATTACAGTCTTCTTCAGGCCTGTCAAAATTTAATTTTTAATACAAAAATCATTTATATAATTTAAGATTAATACTTACAAATAACGTTAACCAAATATTAAATAATATATGTTATATATTTATCTATTTTTTAATCTATTAATTTGCTTTTTTATTTTCTTTAAATTCTCTCAATATCTTCAAAAAGACGTTTTAAGAATTAAAAATTTTTTAATATTTTAATTTCAATCATGAAAATAATTTCAAAATTTTAATATTACAAGCTAAAGCAAGTTATACATTAACAATCGTAACTATAAACTATGTGTCTGTCTAATAAGAGATATTCACCTCAATAAACGCTATTACAAAAATATATACTTAAATAACGTTACCTAAATATGTAAGAAATTCTACATATGATTGAAAATCTGACCAAAAACTTTTTTATATTCTTGTAATAAATTGACCATAAATATTACTTAATCTTTCACAATCTGAGCGTCTATTTACTGTGTTTTCTGTATTTAAAATATGTAACATTTCTATTAACATTCTTTTTTTGTAATTAGATTCTGTCTGTTAAATATCAACGTTATTATAGTCAGGTCGATGTACTTCATCTATGCAATGAAGAGCTAAAGCTGTTTTATGTGTACTTCCACTATTTATGACCTGATATACGATTTTTTAACTTTTGCATAGATGTTCCTACATAAACTGAAGGACAACCTATTGTTTCATCCCCTAAACATTTATCCCCCTTTGATAATTTACTTTTAAGATTTGAAAATAAGGATGTTCTTAAGGTGTTTGCTGATTTAAATGCTATACGAACAGTTTCTTTATTTCTTAAAGGAGCGTCTAATAAACGATTCGAAAGATTAGGAATATAAAAAATGCTTTTAAATGAATTGTTTTGAATTATTGTTTGTAATTTCGTTTGTATCAAATGATTATAATATCGATTTAATAAAGTTTTTGTTATATTTATAAGAAATGAATTCGAAGATAATGTATCCATAATAATTGTAATGTTTTTTTGAAGAAAGGTAATATCACTGATATCTAATACACTGCTAATGAAATTTTTTGCTGAATTTATAATAATCTGTTTTGGTTGTTTAGAATTATAGTTTTTAAGGCGACCTGATGAAGTTGGTTTCTTATACCAATCGAAAATTAATTTATTGTTTTTTCTTACTACTAAGACATCAAGGTAAGGAAGTGTACCATTAGTTTCAATTTCTACCGTGAATTGAATACTTGGGTGAAAAGCATTAAGTGCATCCAGAGTGGAATTTACTTCATTTGATTTTAAAATAATAAATATGTTATCAACATATTTAGTTACTATTTTGGATTTATTAGGAAGTTTATCAAAAACACTATCTAATAAAGTTTCCATAACTATATCTGCTAAAATAGGTGAAGCAGGACTGCCCATCGGAACTCCTTGTTTTTGTTGATAAAATATTTTATCAAATTCTAAATAATTATTATCTATTATACAAAATCTTAAAATTTCTAAAAATTTTATCTTTGGAATTCTAGTGTGCTCCTTAACGGTATTCCAACTTTTTTCAACAAGTTCTAACGCAAGTTGAATTGGCACATTGGTAAATAATGGAACTACGTCAAAAGATACTAAAATACTATCTTCATCTTAAATAATTGGTGTGATTTTTGAAATAAACGTTGAAGCATTTTTAACGTTGTATTTAGAGTTTTCAGTTATAATTTTTAAAATTTTAACAATACATTTTTTACATGGGACTGTTAAAGAAGAACATATTGGTCTTAGTTGAATATTCAGCTTATGTATTTTAGGTAAGCCATAAATCTTTGGACTGTTTCCAGTATATGTGGTCATACACTTTTTTCTATCTCATTTATAAACTTTTTTTGAAAAAGATCTTTAACTCAATTATTATTACGAGTTTGTAGTTCATAAGTTGGGTCGTTCCTTAAAATGGAAAATGTATTCCTATCTGCCATCATTTCTCTCATTTTAGTTATATAATCTTGTTTTAATAATGCTACAGTGCCATTACCTTTGTCTGCTGGAACAATTTAAATTTCGGGATGTCGCCTCAAAAATTTGTTTGTTTGTTTTAATTTTGACCTCATGATACAGTTCAAACTGTTTCCTATAAACTATTTTTTGGCAAAATTTCATTTCTATAACTGAAAAATTGAAGGCTATAGAGCATCATTTTTTATACACTGTCACTTTTAAATATTGTTTTCATTTACGCAGGGACCTTTGAGGTGAAAACAGTCCAATAAATATTTTAAGTGTCATATTTTGCGATAAAAAATGAAGATGATTATGAAATACACCCATGCAAACTTTAAATTGCGATTTCTGAAGTTTGATGTTTTTTGAGTTATGACATTGTTCTTTTTAATGAGCGATATCTCAGTTCTATATTTTACTTTGCAAGATTTGTCACTGTCAATTTTTTTTTTTTCGTTATTTTGTTGATTAAAAATGTGTGCAGTATTGCAATACATGTTTTTTTTAGTTTTAAAGAATTTTAAGACAGAATTTTGGATTTACAGTCACACATAATTTTTCAGTAATTTACAGAATTTTGGACATACATATTTTTAGAACACAGAATAACAACCTGTTCCCTTCTACGATAACTGCAATTTATGTTGAATTCACTGAAATTGCTCAAAAAACCTTTTTTTCGAACCGTCCTGGTGTGAAAAACATTTGTTTCTATTATAATTGCAATAAGTGAAAAAAAAAAATTATTTTCTACCATAACTGCAACCTGTGTCAATTTCATTGAAATCGATCAAAAAAACATTTTTTCGAATCACCCTGCTGTGCAATACATTGTTTTCTTTCATAATTCTACCATAACTGCAACCTACGTCAATTTCATTGAAATCGATCAAACAAACATTTTTTCGAACAACCCTGCTGTGCAAAACATTGTTTTCTTTCATAATTCTACCATAACTGCAACCTATACGTCAATTTCATTGAAATCGATCAAAAAAACATATTTTCGAACCACCCTGCTGTGCAACACCATTGTTTTCTTTCATAATTCTACCATAATTGCAACCTACGTCAGTTTCATTGAAATCGATCAAACAAACATTTTTTCGAACAACCCTGCTGTGCAAAACATTGTTTTCTTTCATAATTCTACCATAGGTGCAACCTACGTCAATTTCATTGAAATCGATAAAAAAAACATTTTTTCGAACCACCCTGCTGTGCAAAACATTGTTTTCTTTCATAATTCTACCATAATTGCAACCCACGTCAATTTCATTGAAATCGATCAAAAAAACATTTTTTCAAATCACCCTGGTGTGCAAAACATTGTTGTCTTCCCCAATTTCATCATAACTTGAATCAATTTTATTGAAATCGTTAAAAATTAAAAATATTTTGAACCTCCCTTATTTGAAAATATTTTTTTTTTTTTGTGTTTGAATCCCCCATTATTTTTTGTTATTTTCTGTTCAACTTTAACGTTAGCGCCACTTAATTCCACTTATTCCGAATGTGAAACTGCGCCTGACCCTTTATTAATTAAGGGATTCAATATTTTTGTGCCATTTAGTGCCAATTTAGGGCCAGATAATTTCGGACCTAGTTTAGTGCCGGAAATATTTTCGTGACAATTTCGCACCATTAAGTACCATTTCGGGTACCGTTTAAGGGCCAGTTTGGGCCAGACAATTTCGGACTGATTTTAGTGACGGAAATATTTTCGTGCCAATTTCGCACCGGTTTAGTGCCAATTTGGGGCCACATAAATTCGAGACGAGTTTAGTGACGGAATTAATTTAGTGCCGGTTTTGCACCAGTTTCGGGTCGACCCGAAACTATTTGAAAAGGGGCAAACAGTTCCATTTAATACCGGGTCACATCCCTGCTCACGACACTGAATTGAGAAAACTGCCAATAAAAAAGACTCTAACCCACTGAACAACGTACAGGAATTTTTGTTGTAATGCCCTACAAAACATCGTACACTCCACCATGGCCGTCCTCATTTCATGCCCAAAGCAATCTGGACTGATCATCAGTGCTGCCACTGCCATATCCGAGAAATTGAATTATCATAGAAAGCTTCAATTTCAATCATACAAAAGGCAAAATTATCATACGCAAAAAAAAAAATTGTATGGAAAACAATACTTGGCTTAAGTTGATTTTAGAATGTTTGTAAAAGTTGGATTGTTGATTTTTATTAAACATTTTTTGTATTTCAGTTTTAGTAGCGAAAATATTATTGAACAAATTAAAAAATACCAAAGGAAAGAACAAAGGGGTTTTTTTTTACTAAACTTCATTTAATATTTTTCTTATTTAAAAATAAATTAACAGAACATTATCTTAATCTTAGAATAAGTATGAATATATATATGCTTACAACATAAATAATAGTAAATACATATAATAGACAAAAAGCCCAGGGCCGCCAGACAGAGACAGGTAACTATGGTAGCTAAGAACTTATGGATACTAAGAATCTTCAATCCGGGTGCAATTAAAAGGTAGCGAGTGTTAAAGTTGCATACAAATGTTGCAACATTGCGTTATTTTATCAAAGTTGAATTTTTGATGTCTTAGGGGATGGTGTCATTAACTTTATTGAACACTTTCCAGACATCTACAGTGGGACATAACGTGAGCCAGACACTTACAATCTGTCAAACTAATCGTGCCATTTACATAGCAGAATCAAATCAAAATTATATGTTTTCTGTGGGCAATTATTCTACAATATTTTCTAATCAGGAAGACATCTACAGCGGGGCCTTTAAAACTATCAAAATAATAATTCTTTGTGATTTTTTCGCTTATTTTAGCTGTTTTTAAATGTCTGGCTGATGAAAAAGCCCCACTGTAGATGTATAGCTGATGGAAAATTATTTTTAAACAGTAGCCCATAAAACATATAAATATAAGCTTTAAAACTACAACGTAAATGGCACAATTAGTTTGACATATTTTAAGTGTCTGGCTCACGTTAGGCTCCACTGTAGATGTCTGGAAAGTGTCCAATAAAGTTAATGACACCATCCCCTAAGACATATCAAAAATTCACCTTTGATAAAATAACGCAATGTTGCAACATTTGTATGCAAATTTAACACTCGCTACCTCTTAATTGCACCCGGATTGAAGATTCTTAGTATCCATTTGTTCTTAGCTACCATAGTACCTGAACGCATACAAAATCTCAGCTTTGATAAAATGACGTATGTCTGGAGGCCCTGGGCTCTTACTCTATAAGCATTTAACTGAACATTTTTTCGAAAATTATCACAACATTGTTTTAATCTAGCAATAAGTATGAATACATACCTATGTTTAGGTACAACATAAATAATAATATACACATTAATTCTTAAATTGTTTTGGTAATTAATATATATTGTATATTAATATACAGCTAGGTTCCCGAAATCACGTAATGAAATCGAAATAAAAATTGAAAATCGAGTTATTTTATTTTCCAAGTTTCACATTTCGATCGATTTTATAATTTCAAAAGCTATGCGAAATCACTTAAAGTCACAAATAAGATTGAAATGTAACAATCTAATTTCGTTTTCGGTTGGAGGTTACTCCTTTTTGACTCCGCTTACTCCAAAATAATTCGATTGGCTGTTCCGAGTAATGTTTTCGGAGTATTTTTCTGTTTCGGAATTAATAAAAGATTAGACCCGAAACACATATATACATATAAACCCTTTCAGCGGATTATTTTTCAAATTATAAATATACATAAATATCAGACAATTTACGCACACTCACATAAATATTTCACAAATTAGTCTCGGACCAATAGAAAATAATTCGATTGGAATCAAAAAGGAGTAGTTCTGTTCCGAAATCCAATCGAAAACGACATAATTTGTTTTTGATTGATATTCGTTCTTCAATCTCCATATTATTTGTTTTTCTTTTAATTAAAAAAAAATGAGCGCTGTTTTCATTGCTGCAGGCAAATTGAAAGACGTACGTTTAGACGTCTCTTATCCTGGTGGAAATTTTCAACAAAAGTTTTTTATTAAAATTTATTATTTAATTCATGTTTGTATTATATTATAGCGCAGGTATAAGATTGCTTTAAGAAATGTTGGGAAACTGTTGCCGCATTTAACAAAATCGTCCAGTCCCTACACAAGGACATTGCTGTTCTGTTTTTTTTTTGCCGAAGGGAATTTTCAACGATCGGTTTGAAAAGATGCTGATATTGCTATGGGCCGGAGCACAGTGCCCAAAATCTTATCAAGAGTCCTGAAAATGTGAGAAAGACAAATTTGCCCAATATGAATTAAACTCTCAATGTCAGATGCCGAACGAAGATTATCAAAACGACATTTAATGCCGTTGACACATCCTATGATGCCAGGAATACTAAATTAATTCCTGGCGTCATAGGATGTGTCGACGGCACATCACACACATTAAAACGTTGCAACCACATCGAGATCCTACGCTATTTTTTAACAGATTCAGAGTAGATCTGGCAGAATTTAAATCACGCGAAAATCAAAAATTCGATCAGTTTTATAATCGAAAAAATTAAATTGATATCGATAAAAGTAAAATGTTCAAAACCAAATTTATTTTAAATCGATTTCAATTTCATTCCGATAGTAAGTGATAGGTAAGTGAATATAGAATACAATTGAGAAAGAAGTGATTAAAAACCATTTATAATTCTTATTACTGATTATTTGCCCTCAAAACAACCTCAAATTCTAGAATGTAAAAATAGCGAAAAGAAGTACGTACGTATTTTCATTTTTGTCAAAAAGACGAAACGAGCGAAAAAACGAAACTGTTATCAGACTCAATGTGTTCGTAATTATCAAAATATGGAACTTCCCATAGACTTCAGTTCCAAACAAGCAAATGAAAAAAATTGATGCAAGAAAAAACAAGACCATGACCGTCCTCATTTCATAACCAAAGCAATCTGGACTGATTATCAGTGCTGCCACTGCCATATCCGAGAAATTGAATTATCATAGAAAGCTTCAATTTCAATCATACAAAAGGCAAAATTATCATACGCAAAAAAAAAAATTGTATGTAAAACAATACTTGGCTTAAGTTGATTTTAGAATGTTTGTAAAAGTTGGATTGTTGATTTTTATTAAACATTTTTTGTATTTCAGTTTTAGTAGCGAAAATATTATTGAAAAAATTAAAAAATACCAAAAGATAAGATCAAAGGGTTTTTTTTTACTAAACTTCATTTAATATTTTTCTTATTTAAAAATAAATTAACAGAACATTATCTTAATCTAAGAATAAGTATGAATATATATATGCTTACAACATAAATTATAGTAGATACATATAATAGACAAAAAGCCCAGGGCCCCCAGACATACGTCATTTTATCAAAGCTAAGATTTTTTCTGCGAACAGGTACTATGGTAGCTAAGCTAAGGTAGCTAAGCTAAGAACTTATGGATACTAAGAATCTTCAATCCGGGTGCAATTAAAAGGTAGCGAGTGTTAAAGTTGCATACAAATGTTGCAACATTGCGTTATTTTATCAAAGTTGAATTTTTGATGTCTTAGGGGATGGTGTCATTAACTTTATTGGACACTTTCCAGACATCTACAGTGGGACATAACGTGAGCCAGACACTTACAATCTGTCAAACTAATCGTGCCATTTACATAGCAGAATCAAATCAAAATTATATGTTTTCTGTGGGCAATTATTCTACAATATTTTCTAATCAGGAAGACACCTACAGCGGGGCCTGGCATCAACTTAAAACTATCAAAATATTAATTCTTTGTGATTTTTTCGCTTATTTTAGCTGTTTTTAAATGTCTGGCTGATGAAAAAGCCCCACTGTAGATGTATAGCTGATGGAAAATTATTTTTAAACAGTAGCCCATAAAACATATAATATTAGTATGTCTGGCGGCCCTGGGCTCTTATTCTATAAGCATTTAACTGAACATTTTTTCGAAAATTATCACAACATTGTTTTAATCTAGCAATAAGTATGAATACATACCTATGTTTAGGTACAACATAAATAATAATATACACATTAATTCTTAAATTGTTTTGGTAATTATATATATTGTATATTAATATACAGCTAGGTTCCCGAAATCACGTAATGAAATCGAAATAAAAATTGAAAATCGAGTTATTTTATTTTCCAAGTTTCACATTTCGATCGATTTTATAATTTCAAAAGCTATGCGAAATCACTTAAAGTCACAAATAAGATTGAAATGTAACAATCTAATTTCGTTTTCGGTTGGAGGTTACTCCTTTTTGACTCCGCTTACTCCAAAATAATTCGATTGGCTGTTCCGAGTAATGTTTTCGGAGTATTTTTCTGTTTCGGAATTAATAAAAGATTAGACCCGAAACACATATATACATATAAACCCTTTCAGCGGATTATTTTTCAAATTATAAATATACATAAATATCAGACAATTTACGCACACTCACATAAATATTTCACAAATTAGTCTCGGACCAATAGAAAATAATTCGATTGGAATCAAAAAGGAGTAGTTCTGTTCCGAAATCCAATCGAAAACGACATAATTTGTTCTTCAATCTCCATATTATTTGTTTTTTCTTTTAATTAAAAAAAAATGAGCGCTGTTTTCATTGCTGCAGGCAAATTGAAAGACGTACGTTTAGACGTCTCTTATCCTGGTGGAAATTTTCAACAAAAGTTTTTTATTAAAATTTATTATTTAATTCATGTTTGTATTATATTATAGCGCAGGTATAAGATTGCTTTAAGAAATGTTGGGAAACTGTTGCCGCATTTAACAAAATCGTCCAGTCCCTACACAAGGACATTGCTGTTCTGTTTTTTTTTTGCCGAAGGGAATTTTCAACGATCGGTTTGAAAAGATGCTGATATTGCTATGGGCCGGAGCACAGTGCCCAAAATCTTATCAAGAGTCCTGAAAATGTGAGAAAGACAAATTTGCCCAATATGAATTAAACTCTCAATGTCAGATGCCGAACGAAGATTATCAAAACGACATTTAATGCCGTTGACACATCCTATGATGCCAGGAATACTAAATTAATTCCTGGCGTCATAGGATGTGTCGACGGCACATCACACACATTAAAACGTTGCAACCACATCGAGATCCTACGATATTTTTTAACAGATTCAGAGTAGATCTGGCAGAATTGAAATCACGCGAAAATCAAAAATTCGATCAGTTTTAACATCGAAAAAATTAAATTGATATCGATAAAAGTAAAATGTTCAAAACCAAATTTATTTTAAATCGATTTCAATTTCATTTCGATAGTAAGTGATAGGTAAGTGAATATAGAATACAATTGAGAAAGAAGTGATTAAAAACCATTTATAATTCTTATTACTGATTATTTGCCCTCAAAACAACCTCAAATTCTAGAATACAAAAATAGCGAAAAGAAGTACGTACGTATTTTCATTTTTGTCAAAAAGACGAAACGAGCGAAAAAACGAAACTGTTATCAGACTCAATGTGTTCGTAATTATCAAAATATGGAACTTCCCATAGACTTCAGTTCCAAACAAGCAAATGAAAAAAAATTGATGCAAGAAAAACAAGACTCTCGAAGAAGTGACTCGAAGAGAAAACAAACATTTTTAAATACCTTGTATGGTAAATAAGTTTGTGTTATATATTTATATTAGTTTGTATTGCATTTGTTTTGCCCCCCCCCCCCAACTAGAGTCTTATGTGCTTTCTAATTTTAACGGATTGTCAGATTTAGAAAGACTTAGAGAGGGATAAGATAAATATCTTAATTTATCCTTCGGCTTTCCTTCTTTTTGCAATGAAACAATCAAGTTACATTTGCTTTTCCCGACGTTTCGGCAGGGGTTGCTGCCTTCTTCAGAGGAACTTTATTGAACAAAAAAATATAGAAAAGAGTATAATAACAATTGTATGACAACATTAAAAATAGGACTTACATTTTGTAAAAAAAAAAAACAAAAATTGTACTGACTTTACATTGAATAAAATTTTAAATGTATGCACTTCAAAATGAAGTTAAGTTTTGTCTCTTGTGCTTTATAAAACTTAAAATGAATAAAAAAAAACAAGCAATTGACGTTTAGTCCGTGACAAGTGAGCAATATACAGCGGTTATGTTTTGTGTGTCGAGCTTTCGGTTCATGTTGTTGCGGTTGTACTTGTTAATTATGTGCAACGTTTCAAGTATGTATCGCTTTGAAGCGTGCCGCTCGGTTTGGAGAACTTGGACATCTTCGAAGTCTGGAGAACGGCCGCTTTCAATTATGTCGCTAATGCAGTTTTCCCAGGGTTGTTAGATTTTATGTCAGATTTGAGGTTAGACATACGTTGAAGAAAGAACTGTTTTGTGGTGCCAATATAGCATTTATTGCAAGGATCATCGGGATTGCCCTTATCAAACATCATCGGGATTGAAAGAGCAGGACATGTGTGAGGAATGGTTTCCTCCTCCTCTTCGTCCATGCAACTTCTACAGAAGTCATTTGAGAAAACGCCAAGTCTTGTGGCGTGTTTTCCTATAAGTCAGTGTCCTGTTATGACACCTATTACGGAGCTAATTTGTGATCTGCTAAGTGATAGCAAACTTTTACAGCGCCTAGGGTCTAGCGATGGCCAGATTTCTTTTGTGGCCAGACATGTAGTAAGGTTTGTCCATCTAGAGTTTCCTTTCCTTGCAGAGTTTTGTTTTAGCAAAAGTTTACACGTAGCGATTGGTATACCTGTGTTCCACCTGTTAGGCAAAACGGGCATTAGAGTTGCAAGTTCATCGGCTTTACAATTTCCCGGAATATCTCTATGGCCCGGCACCCAAAGAAGGTGAATATTAAACTGTTCCGCCATCTCTTCAAGAGACGATCGACAGTTTTGGGCCGTAACGGAGTTGGTAGAGACAGAGTTGAGAGATTTAAGTGCTGCTTGACTATCTGAGAAGATGCGTATATCCGATGTTGACATCACGTTTTCTCTCAGCCAATACAGAGCTTCTTTAATTGCCAGGATTTCCGCTTGGAATACGCTACAGTGGTTAGGGAGCCGGAAGGAGAGACTTAAATTAAGTCTGTCTGAGTAGTCTCCGCCACCCACTCCTTCCTCAGTTTTCGACCCATCAGTATAAAAATGAACTGAATCACCTTTGAGAGGGTCCCCAACGTCCCAAGATTCTCTTGAGGGTATAGTGACCTGGAAACTTTTGTCGAAATTTAGTTGGGATGTGGTGTAGTCGGAATGACAAGGAATAGATTCATAGAAGTCTAGAATTTTAGTATGACCGATAGATTTGTTGTACCATTGAGAAATGGCTTTAAGGCGGACGGCTGTGTTCGCAGCCATTTGCTTGCCATATATATCGAGGGGTGTGAGGCTGAGGAGTATGTCTAGTGCAGCTGATGGTGTCGAGCGGAGAACTACACTTATGCACATACTTGCTGATCTCTGGACCTTGCTCAGCTGGTCACAGTACGTAACTTTATCTAGAGCAGCCCACCAAATTGTTACCCCATAAGTGAGAATCGGTCTTACGACCGCAGTGTAGAGCCAGTGAGTTATGGCAGGGGATAGACCCCATTTAGTACCTATAGCTTTTTTTACAGGAGAATAAAGCAACAGTGGCTTTTTTAATTCTCTCTTGAATATTAGGTTTCCAACTTAGTTTTTTATCCAGTATGAGACCTAAATATTTGGCTTCATCTGAAATGGAAAATGGAACACCATTAATTGTTGGAGGATTTATCTGTGGAATTTTATATTTCCTTGTGAAGAGGACAAGTTCTGTTTTGCGGGGGTTTACACCTAGCCCACAACGGTCTGCCCATTTTATTAGCTTGTTAAGAGCGGTTTGAAGAAGTTCTGTAAGAACCTGGGGGTGTTTCTCTGATATAGCTATTGCAACATCATCGGCATACGCAATCACTTTGAATCCCTCACCCTCCTGGACAGTCAGTAAGTCATTTATGACCAAGTTCCATAGAAGTGGTAAAAGGACCCCACCTTGTGGTGTGCCTCTAGTGACAGATCTTCTAGTGGAATAGCCTCCCAATGCAGAGTTGATGACCCTATTTCCCAACATATGGTCTGTCAACTTAATCAGAAGGCCGTCCACCTTCAAACTTTCCAGTGCTCTATTGCACGGCCGCTGACGTTGTTAAAGGCGCCTTCTATATCAAGGAAAGCCGCAAGCGTGTACTCTTTATGATGCAGGGAGTATTCGATAGATCTTACTAAGGTGTGAAGAGCAGTTTCCACCGATTTTCCCTTACAGTGAGCGTATTGTGCTTTAGAGATAAGGTTAAGCTCTATAGTGTCATGCAGGTGGATATCAATCAGACGTTCGAAAGTTTTAAGAATGAATGATGATAAGCTAATTGGTCTCAGGTCTTTTGGATTAATTTGGGAGTATTTTCCAGCTTTGGGTATGAAGACAACTTTCACTTCTCTCCATAATGAAGGAATATGAATGAAATTCAGACAACCATTCAGTATAGTTTCCAGTATAGGAATTATGATATCTGAGGATCTCTGAAGTTCAGCAGGTATAATGCCGTCTCGTCCCGCGGATTTATAAGGTTGGAAGCTGTCTATAGCCCATTGGAGCTTGTCCCTTGTAATCAGACCTGGTATTTGATTGACCAAGTCATGTGACTGAGTGAATTCAGTATTTGAGACAATTTGTGAGCTACCTGGGAAGTGAGTATCAAGTAGCAAATTTAGTGATTCCTCACAGGATTTGGTCCAGGAGCCATCTGCTGTTTTAAGAGAGCTTGGCATCCCTGGATTGGTAGAGAGGACTTTCCTAAGTCTGCATGCTTCTGAAGAATCTTCTATTTTGGCACAGAAGTTCCTTCAAGAAGTTCTTTTAGTTATCCTCATTTGTTTTTTATACAGTTTCAGCGAGTTCTTATATATATCCCAATCTAAACTTTCTCTGGTGTATTTAGCTCTGTTAAAAAGTTTCCTACATTCTTTTCTGAGCGGTTCGAGCCCTGGCTTCCACCAATGAGGTTTCTTTTTGCCCCTAATTTTAGTAAGAGGACAGGAAGTGATCATTGATTTGTTGAGTGCATTTTTTAGATCTTGGACTTTATTATCGAGATCAGTTTTGTTCAAGGGAGGATTGAAAAGGTCAGGTTTGATTAACTTTTTAAGAGTTTCCCCATAAAGGATCCAATTTGTTTTCCGGTAGTTCCGGAAGATAGGAGGCTTTTCAGTTTCATCATTTAGACTGAATTGAATGTATCTATGGTCTGAGAACGAGTGCTCAGAAGATACTTTCCAATCCAATATCGATTGATGAACCATATCTGAGACAAGAGTGATATCTAAGACTTCTTGTCTTTTTCTAAGTTACAAAAGTTGTTACGTTTCCAACATTACTTAGAAGGAGGTTAGTAGTAAGAATATAATCGAAAAGAGACTCACCTCTGTCGTTAATATCCGAACTCCCCCATACTGTATGGTGCGCGTTTGCGTCGCACCCGATAATTAGGCGTATATTCTGCCGTTCTGCAACAGCGATCAGTCTCCTTAGCTTTACACTGGGGAGAGGGCCAAGATCGTCATGGCCAAGATAGGCGGACACTATTCAGTACGTCCCTTTTTCGGTTTGTAAGCTGACGGCCGTTACATCTCGATCGCTATATTCAGGGAGTAAAACTACATGAGTATTACATTTAGCTACTATGCAAGATCTAGGTTCACCTTTATCCGGCGCATGCAGCGTGTAATAGCCCGGAGTCCTGAGTCCTTGAACACTGGAGTTAGCAATCCATGGTTGCTGGATCAGGACAATATCTTCCCCGTATGTGTTCAGACGGAGAAGAAGGGAGGCCGAAGCCATAATACAGTGTTGGAGATTAATCTAAATCAGTTGCAGCATTGTTACCACAGTCGGTCAGATCAACCTCCAACACCGTTTTGTCAGCGTCTTCGGCTTCAGAGGAAGATCTTAAAATGCGACCAGACAGACATAAAAACGTTATATCTTCCTTGTGCTGACATTTTTTGTTGACCAGAGTATAGAACTAGAAGCCTTTTTGGTTAAGGATTCTTTTATAATAACAACAAACAAACGGAAAATAAAATGGGTTAGTTGAATAAAGACATTTCCAATATAACCGTCGTTAAATGGGAGAGCATTGACCTCGTATTTATAGTATTTTCGATGTGATTGGGCGACCTGCATCGTGCCTGATCGGGAAACTATTGATTGCTCAGAACTTGGTCTGGGCCAGTAGCGCAACAATCAGTCACGATGAAGTGCTTGTTTTACCTCCTCGTGGTGGTCCCCGGGCAACTATTTATGTATCCCAATATACATAAATAGGCCAAAATTACAAGTGCGAAAAGGCCTAGCTTTCTAGGATAGGTTACGGAGGTTAGCATTCTCCGTAACTGAAATCAACCCGCTACCGAAACCAACACTACGCCTCGGATAATTAATGATAACTCGTTGACGACTTTTGGCTATTGTACCCGGACAAAGATTGGTTTCTGGAATGTGAAGACGCTTCTTGACAACGGAAAAGAAGGTCCTCAGAATGCCAGATTCCTGCAACTAGAGAAGGAATTCATGCGGTATAGGATGGACATCTTAGGGATAAGTGAAGTTAGATGGCTGGGTTCGGGGAAGTTCAAGTCACCAACCCGTAACACTGTACTATTCTATTCCGGAAAAACACCTGGAAGCGCTCGGGAATCTGGCGTTGGATTGCTGCTTTCCAAAACAGCTCTCAAAAGCCTAATTTCCTGGGAGCCTTTAGGTGACAGGATCCTGAAAGCCAGGTTCCGGACTAGAGTACGTCGCGTCACCATCATACAGTGTTACGCTCCAACTTTGCTCTCTTCTGACGAGGAGAAGGAGGCCTTTTATAACCGGCTGAGTGCTGCTTATGATAGCGTTCCACGAGGTGATATAGTTATGGTGATGGGAGACTTGAATGCCAAGGTTGGCAATGACAACTCTGGGCTAAGGCATGTCATGGGAAAACATGGTGTTGGTAACCGAAACGACAATGGCGAACGATTTGTCGATTTCTGCAACGCCAACGGCCTTGTTATTGGAGGGACCATGTTCGAGCATAAGACGTGCCACAAAGTCAGTTGGGTGTCGACTGACAGACAAGCAACTTCCAACCAAATTGACCACTTCGCGATCAGCCGGCGTTTTAGAAGCAGTCTCCAGGACGTCCGTAACAGAAGAGGTGCTGACATGGGAATGGCCCGGGACCACCATCTGATGGTTGCTACCGTAAGATTGCGTACAGCTGCAGTTCGGAGATCCCAAGGAAACACTCGAATGCCCAAGTTTAATACAGATAGACTAAAGGATCCTGCAGTGCGCCAACAACTAGGGGACCACCTTTCACAAGGATTGAACGCAATCAGCAGCACGGAAACCACATCCATCGAAAATCATTGGTGTGCTGTGAAAAATGTGTTCATATCCGGTGCTGAAAGTATAGTCGGCCGGGCGCAAGGAAGAAATAGTGCTTGGCTTTCCGACGAAACTTGGGCAAGGATCGAAGAAAGGAAACACCTTAAAGCTCGCATCGCAGCTACCCCAGCAGCAGGGCGAAACGAGCTTGAGTCTACGCACCGCATGAAGATGAGGGAAGTTCACCGTAGTGTGCGACGTGATAAGCGTAACCACATCAACGCACTGGCCACAGAAGCAGAAGAAGCCGCTAGTAGGTGTGACAGTAGGACCGTCTACAGAATTACCAAAGAGCTCACTGGTGTCCAGAGCTCTAAACAACACCTGGTTAAAGACACAAACGGATCCCTGCTAATTTCGGATGAGGACCAGCTCATAAGGTGGAGGGAACACTTTTCTGCGGTTTTAAACCGCGTTTTCGCAAGTGAAATGAACCCTATTCCCACTGAGCTACCCGAAGTAACAATTTCCCGAATACGCACCGTACCCCCCAGTAAAGAAGAAATTATCACCACTGAAGAACAACAAAGCGGTTGGACTTGACGGTATTCCTGCAGAGCTCTTAGGAGCAGCCCCAACGACATCGAGCGAGCTACTGCAACCACTTATTAAGAGAGCTTGGGAAACAGAGAACTTTCCTGAAGAGTGGAAAAAAGGAATGATTGTCAAGCTCCCAAAGAAAGGAGATCTCACACAGTGCGAAAACTGGAGAGGAATATGCGTTCTGCCTGCAGTAGCCAAGATAATAGCAAGGATAATATTGGACCGAATTAAAGACCACCTCGAAGACACACTCTACGCCGTACAAGCAGGTTTCCGCACTGGAAATTCCTGTGTGGATCACTTCAACACCTTGCGGATCATCATCGAACAGTGCGTTGAATATCGATCACCACTTCACCTGCTGTTCATCGATTTTGAAAAGGCGTTCGACAGTGTCAATAGAGAATTTATTTGGCTTGCTTTGCACAGGAGGGGCATCCCAGATAAATTGATTGCTATTATCAAGGCTACATATGATGGATCCAGGTGTCACGTTTTGCACAAAGGTAGGCTGTCAGAGGAGTTTGAAATCCAAAGTGGAGTTAGGCAAGGCTGTATACTGTCACCAATACTGTTCCTGTTGGTGGTAAGTGACGTACTGCACGCAGCTTTGTCAAATGGAAATGGAGGAATTCAGTGGACTCTGCAATCTCACCTCAAACATCTGGACTACGCGGACGACGTATGCTTACTCTCTCATAGGATCATGGATCTCCATCAAATGACAACAAGGGTGGAGAGAGAAGCAGAAATCGTAGGGCTTAAGATCAACTCGGCAAAAACTAAAAGGATCAGCCTTGGAACTTCCTCATCAATCCAAGTAAATATTTCTGGACAACCCGTAGAGATGGTACAGGATTTCCAATATCTTGGGAGTATTGTCTCTACGCGTGGCGGAACTGAACTGGACGTAAACAGCCGAATCAGAAAAGCAAAGGCTGCGTTCGGAATGCTGTCCAAAATATGGAGAAACAACTCTTTTAGCTTAAAGACCAAGCTACGACTGTTCCGCTCCAATGTTGAATCTGTTCTGCTTTACGGCTGCAGCACTTGAAAAGTCACTGAAACTGTCACTAGAAAGCTGCAAACCTTCGTTAATAGATGTCTACGAAACATCTTGAGGATTTTCTGGCCCAACCGTATCTCCAATGCCGAACTTCATGCGAGAACGGGTCAGGAGCCCATAGACTCCATTGTACGAAGAAGAAAGTGGCAGTGGATTGGCCATACGCTTCGAAAAGGCGATCGGTGCATTGCATCTCAAGCAATGCAGTGGAACCCGCTCACACAGGAGGGAAGACAAGTGGGCCGGCCTAGAAGTACATGGCGAAGAACGGTCGAACAGGAATCGGCACGACTGGGGAAAAGTTGGAGAGAGCTGAAATACATTTCAAGAAATCGTACACGATGGCGCGTAGGTGTAGTGGAGGCCCTATGTCCCGTAAGGGAAACATCACGGACGTAATAGGTCCGAGGACCTAAGTAAGTAAGTAAGTAAGTAGCCCAACTTCGTTGTAGTTTGGGTATTTATCACTGAATTTGTGATTTATAAATTGAAAGATTGATCATTACGGCGCGTCATGCATCGCTTCCAAGAAGTTAAAGTTAAAATATTTTTAAACTTAAACTAAAGTAGGTTTAGGATATTAAACAAACTACAACCACAAAGTAAACTTTTCTCAGGTTTGCTCGAACGTTTATCGAACCCCGAATACAGCATAATAACCGTCAGTGTATATGTTTCGTTTTTAATTTTTTAGTCAGTTCATACTTCAATAAGTGTTATCGAAATCGATTCATGCTAAAATAGTAGCCCGTAGCGTAATGGTTAGTGCGTTCAACTGTCACGCTGGAGGTCTGGGTTCGCTTCCCAGCCTCGTCCACCTAAAAACTAAAAAGTTTTTTTCAGGGCTACTGCCTCTTGCGAGGAATTGACAAATCCTCCAAGAGTATCACTTGTCACGAATAAGTGCTTCTCGTCTAGCCGTTCGGATTCGGTCCCTTCCATTCCTGTCGATAGGCGCACACAGAAATGGTTGCGAGTTGTTAGTCACTAGGCCCTGGTTCTTCATGAGCCGTTGTGCCACCCGATTTTATTTTATTCATGCTAAAATAAATTCGCCATACAAAACATCTAATACACTTCCTGACATTTCTTGTTTGGGGCCACTTTTTTCACAATTAACACCTGAAAGCAATATTTTTCCTGGAAATTTTTGATACCTGTGAGTATGTTCATAATTTTTTGCAATAAAAAAGTGTTAGATTAAGGAGGATAAATTCGAAAATACATTATTTGGGAATGGACTCAAAAATAGATATAAAAAGTTGCGTCTCTTGATTGAGGCCATTTCAAAAATTGATTTGCAAAAGTTAACATCGATGATTATTTTCAAAGAAAAGTTTAAAATATATATGTAAGGATAGAAAACTATATTTTATTTCAAATTGCAAGTTTAAATGGGCTCTGGAAACACGTTCACAGTAGAAGAAAGTGGATCAATTGATGCTTTAAAGGAACTGGGATTCTCAGGCCGAGAAATAGCTAGGAGACTGAATAGAAGTAAGACCACTGTCAACAACTATCTAGCAGACACCGAAAACGATTAACGATTTAAGATAAGAAGAACTTATTTTGTCAAGACATCACAGCCGTACATGAGGTGTTAAGGTGTGGGGAGCTATCACTTATTATGGAACAGTTGAATTGGCATTTATAACTACAACAATGGGCGGAAATAGTTACAAATGCCTGCTGGAACGGGCGAAAAACGTTTGGCCATTGATATTTGAAAAAGTTTATGAAGCTGGTAGACAGTAAGAAGATAAGGACGCCTTAATCGAAGTTGTCTGCAATGCCTGGAGCCAGATTTCACTGGATTCCTAATTACTTTGATTCATTTCCAACCCGTCTAGTACTTACTTACTTACTTAGGTCCGCGAACCTATTACGTCCGTGAAGTTTCCCTTACGGGACATAGGGCCTCCATTACACCTACGCGCCATCGTGTACGATTTCTTGAAATATATTTCAGCTCTCTCCAACTTTTCCCCAGTCGTGCCGATTCCGACCGTTCTTCGCCATGTACTTCTAGGCCGGCCCACTTGTCTTCCCTCCTGTGTGAGCGGGTTCCACTGCATTGCTTGAGATGCAATGCACCGATCGCCTTTTTGAAGCGTATGGCCAATCCACTGCCACTTTCTTCTTCGTATAATGGAGTCTATGTGCTCCTGACCCGTTCTCGCATGCAGTTCGGCATTGGAGATACGGTTGGGCCAGAAAATCCTCAAGATATTTCGTAGACATCTATTAACGAAGGTTTGCAGCTTTCTAGTGACAGTGTCAGTGACTTTTCAAGTGCTGCAGTCGTAAAGCAGAACGGATTCAACATTGGAGCGGAACAGTCGTAGCTTGGTCTTTAAGCTAAAAGAGTTGTTTCTCCATATTTTGGACAGCATTCCGAACGCAGCCTTTGCTTTTCTGATTCGGCTGTTTACGTCCAGTTCAGTTCCGCCACCCGTAGAGACAATACTTCCAAGATATTGGAAATCCTCTACCATCTCTACGGGTTGTCCAGAAATATTTACTTGGATTGATGAGGAAGTTCCAAGACTGATCCTTTTAGTTTTTCTGAGTTGATCTTAAGCCCTACGATTTCTGCTTCTCTCTCCACCCTTGTTGTCATTTGATGGAGATCCATGATCCTATGAGAGAGTAAGCATACGTCGTCCGCGTAGTCCAGATGTTTGAGATGAGATTGCAGAGTCCACTGAATTCCTCCATTTCCATTTGACAAAGCTGCGTGCAGTACGTCACTTATCACCAACAGGAACAGTATTGGTGACAGTATACAGCCTTGCCTAACTCCACTTTGGATTTCAAACTCCTCTGACAGCCTACCTTTGAGCAAAGCGTGACACTTGGATGCATCATATGTAGCCTTGCTAATAGCAATCAATTTATCTGGGATGCCCCTCCTGCGCAAAGCAAGCCAAATAAATTCTCTATTGACACTGTCAAACGCCTTTTCAAAATCGATGAACAGCAGGTGAAGTGGTGATCGATATTCAACGCACTGTTCGATGATGATCCGCAAGGTGTTGATGTGATCCACACAGGAAGATACAGCGCGGAAACCGGCTTGTTCGGCGTCGAGTGTGTCTTCGAGGTGGTTTTTAATTCGGTCCAATACTATCCTTGCTATTATCTTGGCTACTGCAGGCAGAACACATATTCCTCTCCAGTTTTCGCACTGTGTGAGATCTCCTTTCTTTGGGAGCTTGACCATCATTCCTTTTTTCCTCTCATAAGGAAAGCTCTCTGTTTCCCAAGTTCTCTTAATAAGTGGGTGCAGTAGCTCGCTCGATGTTGTTGGGGCTGCTCCTAAGAGCTCTGCAGGAATACCGTCAAGTCCAACCGCTTTGTTGTTCTTCAGTGCTTTGATGGCGGTGATAATTTCTTCTTTACTGCGGGGTACGATGCGTATTCGGGAAATTGTTACTTCGGGTAGCTCAGTGGGTCCCTTCACCTAATGCGCTGGTCCTCATCCCAAATTAGCAGGGATCCGTTTGTGTCTTTAACCAGGTGTTGTTTAGAGCTCTGGACACCAGTGAGCTCTTTGGTAATTCTGTAGACGGTCCTACTGTCACACCTACTAGCGGCTTCTTCTGCTTCTGTAGCCAATGCGTTGATGTAGTTACGCTTATCACTTCGCACACTACGGTGAACTTCCCTCATCTTCATGCGGTGCGTAGACTCAAGCTCGTTTCCCCCTGCTGCTGGGGTAGCTGCGATGCGAGCTTTAAGGTATTTCCTTTCTTCGATCCTTGCCCAAGTTTCGTCGGAAAGCCAAGCACTATTTCTCCCTTGCGCCCGGCCGACTATACTTTCAGCACCGGATATAAACACATTTTTCACAGCACACCAATGATTTTCGATGGATGTGGTTTCCGTGCTGCTGATTGCGTTCAATCCTTGTGAAAGGTGGTCCCCTAGTTGTTGGCGCACTGCGGGACCCTTTAGTCTATCTGTATTAAACTTGGGCATTCGAGTGTTTCCTTGGGATCCCCGAACTGCAGCTGTACGCAATCTTACGGCAGCAACCATCAGATGGTGGTCCCGGGCCATTCCCATGTCAGCACCTCTTCTGTTACGGACGTCCTGGAGACTGCTTCTAAAACGCCGGCTGATCGCGAAGTGGTCAATTTGGTTGGAAGTTGCTTGTCTGTCAGTCGACACCCAACTGACTTTGAGGCACGTCTTATGCTCGAACATGGTCCCTCCAATAACAAGGCCGTTGGTGTTGAAGAAATCGACAAATCGTTCGCCATTGTCGTTTCGGTTACCAACACCATGTTTTCATGCCTTAGCCCAGTGTTGTCATTGCCAACCTTGGAATTTAAGTCTCCCATCACCATAATTATATCACCTCGTGGAACGCTATCATAAGCAGCACTCAGTCGGTTATAAAAGGCCTCCTTTTCCTCGTCAGAAGAGAGCAAAGTTGGGGCGTAACACTGTATGATGGTGACGCGACGTACTCTAGTCCGGAACCTGGCTTTCAGGATCCTGTCACCTAAAGGCTCCCAGGAAATTAAGCTTTTGAGAGCTGTTTTGAAACCAGCAATCCAACGCCAGATTCCCGAGCGCTTCCAGGTGTTTTTCCGGAATAGACTAGTACAGTGTTACGGGTTGGTGACTTAAACTTCCCCGAGCCCAGCCATCTAACTTCACTTATACCTAAGATGTCCATCCTATACCGCATGAATTCCTTCTCTAGTTGCAGGAATCTGGCATTCTGAGGACCTTCTTTTCCATTGTCAAGAAGCGTCTTCACATTCCAGAAACCAATCTTTGTCCGGGTACAATAGCCAAAAGTCGTCAACGAGTTATCAATAATTATAAGAGGCGTAGTGTTGGTTTCGGTAGCGGGTTGATTTCAATCACGGAGAATGCTAACCTCCGTAACCTATCCTAGAAAGCTAGGCCTTTTCGCACTTGTAATTTTGGCCTATTTATGTATATTGGGATACACGAATAATTGCCCGGGGACCACCACGAGGAGGTAAAACAAGCACTTCATCGTGACTGATTGTTGCGCTACTGGCCCAGACCAATAGCAATCAATAGTTTCCCGATCAGACACGATGCAGGTCGCCCCTCGTCTAGTAGAGCTAATAATTATTCCTTCCTCGTGACCTTTTTTAAACAATGCATGTTTAAATTCTAAGTTGTTTTTTAAATATTTTAATCAGACGACGCGTCGTTTGAAAAGTGATTACGTTTTGCTTTAGGTCTCCAAAACATAGTTATTAATAGGTCCGATCCTTTACTTTGTGCACAGACAAACTGTCAGATTTTGGAGAGCAACGTGGAAATATTCTCAAAAATATCAAAGCTGTGCAAAAGTACGGGAACACAAATTCAACCAAATTCCAAAATACCTTATGTGCCAGACAAGTAGGACACGATGTGGGGCTTATATTCTTTTACTCACAAAATGACATTACGCTGTGCTGTGATTTTCTGCCCGAAGAAATTTCTCGGGCAGAAAATCATAGGTAGGGAAAATTATTTACTCTCTCGTGAGCTTTGTATTTTGTCAAAAACTGCCAATTTTTTTAGTACGGGAAAGGCTTTGGACTGAAATTACACAATTGCACAGAAAATCACAGACATTTAAAGTAAAGGAACAGACCTTATATTTTATAGCTACAATTTTTAAAATATAGAATATGATTAACGTCTTTTTTAAAATATTTAGGATAGTATTCACCCCGCGATCATAACTTAAGAGCCTTATAAACCTATTCACCAAGCAATATTAATGGACATTTACGAGCGTTCGCAAAAGTAAGGAGTGGTCTCGAGCACTCCTAAGTTACGAGCGGTCTCTTCGATAAGTTGTTCGAATATTTTTGCAATAAAACGTCCTTTCTCCCCAAGATAAACAGAAAAAGTATGCTCATTTGATACACCCAATTCGCCATCATGGTATTTCTGGGTATTTCTATGACGTCACAGGTCACAATCATCTTTTGTTATTTTGTATAAAGAAGTCAAAATTAAAGCATTCAAAAGAGTTATTTTTAGATGATAATAAAATAACATAATATTGTAATGTTAAATTCCAAACAAATTTACTACCTATTATTTTTGTTCAGAGATTATACCTATTTACAGACAAAAGTAAAAAATGTTTTTAGTTTATTGATATTCTCTTGGCGTCTGCCTAGCCAGCTGTCTATCGTTTCCAATTAGGAATGGGCGCTCATATCAAACATTGGCTCTCTTTTTTGAAGATGAAAAAATACTTATGAGGGGTTGGTGAATAGCACAAATAATTACCAAGTTAAGAAGCTCATAAAGTTAAGAACAGTTTATGAGCGCTCGGGGAATACCAGCCTTAATAACACTAAAAGAATTATAATTAAATTTAAAGAAAAAGCCAAAATATACATAACAAAAAGCGGATTAAAACCTTAATGTTTAAACACAAAAAAAAGTAAACATTTTTTATAGTTTTGTTCTTTTTTATAAGATTTTTCAAGTGGACTCAATCAAGTGACGCATTTTTGTATACCCATTTTTGCATTCTATTCCTTTAAATGTATCCTTTTCTATTGTAAAATATATATATACCTACTAACAGGTATCACCAATTTACAGGAAAAATATTTCGTACAGGTATTTATCGAGGAAAAACTTTCGTGAAAATAGTGGCCTCAAACAAGTGACAGGGAGTGTATGTATTCGCACATCACCTATCTGACAAGCATAGAGGATTATATATATATGTAAATATAAGAGGGTAGCTCTCTTCAAAGCGGATCACTCACTCAACCAGACCATCACCCGCACCCGCATCATCCACAGGTTGCCAAACTAGGCAGTCTATTGGCTGGCGCTGGAGCGAATGATCAACCGGCCGCCATGCACCACGAACTCCTACCCGAACCCCTGTCCGATATCTTGCGATCATAGGAAATCGACGAGAGGTGCGATGCAGAAGTAGGCAAAATTTGTACTAGAGCCATTTCGTCGCGTTGAGGAAAGAAATCAAGTCTTTGATCTTTATTTCCAAAAGTTCGTTAATGTCTTCAAAGAATGCCCTCCGAATGATTGTGCTGTAGCTTTGGCCAGAGCGGGGCATTTGAAGAGCAAATAAATTGCTGTTTCCTTTTCCTGCTGGTCCCCATAGCTCCGACAGTGAGTGTTGTGAGGTATGCCAAGCTTCGCTGCATGCTTTCCTATTGGCCAGTGTCCGCTACATGTTGCAACGACCCTGGCTATGTCTTGTCTGGGTCTGCGTAATAGATCAATTGTTCGGGGTTTATTATAGGTGGCCCAGATCTTCCTAGATATAATCTAGTTTGATAAACTATTCCACCTGCTGCGGTTTGATCCAGTAAGACAAATTGAGAGAATATTGCCCTTCACAACTCCAAGCGGAATGTAGACTCTTTGCGAAAGTGTGCCATGAAGGGCTGATCCTTGCCTGGCCAGCTCGTCAGCCCGTTCATTGCCCCCAATGCCACTGTGACCCGGAACCCAGATAAGAGTGACATCAAGGTCAGTGTTCAGACTCGCAAGCTCATCCCGGCATTGCTGTACCAATTTGGAGGATGAAGTAGCTGAAGTAATGGCTTTAACAGCCGCCTGACTGTCTTTAATAATAGCTGCATTACGGTTCTGGTTTTGATCTTCTTTTAGTAACATGCATGCTTCCCTAATTGCCAGTAAATCAGCTTGAATGAAACTAGCAAAGTCAGGTAGTCGAAAGACCTAGAGAGATTTAGAGACTCAGAAAATATTCCTGCACCAACACCACACTCCATCTTTGAGCCATCAGTAAAGATAGTTGTGTCGAAATCTTTCGTCACAACCAAGAGTTTGATTCCTTAAGTCTAGAAATTTAATATGTAAATCAAGTGGTAAAACGTGCAGAAAAACGCTTAAGACATCAGTTGGGCAGGATCTTATTGCCCCTGTCATGCCAACGCTAAAGTTCTTTGAACCTTCCTAAGTTTATTGATGTTATATGATTTCTTGAGTGCAGGCCAGCACACAATCGAACCGTATGTGAGGATCGCTCGTACCACGGCTGTGTACGTCCACAGGATCATCTTCGACTGGAGCCTCCACTTTTTACCAAATGTTTTACTACAGACATAAAAGGCTATACAGGCCTTCTTGACCCTTTCTTCAGTGTTCAACTTCCAATTTAATTTGGGGTCGAGAATAAAACCTAAATATTTTGCACTGGAGGAAAGTGAGAGTGTTTGGCCGTTAAGTCGGGGAAGAGTGAGGGGTGTTTCGTAATATTGGTAGTGAAAAGCATCAGTTCAGTTTTGCTTTGGTTAACTCCTAGTCCACAACTCGTGACCCAGTTGCTAACCTTCCTTTAAGCCGTTTCCGTGATCTCACTTAACACAGGAGTGCACTTCCCTGACACCAATATCACCAAATCATCAGCATATGCCACCGCCTTCACACCACATCTTCCCAACTTAACGAGAATTTTATTCATGACTAAAAGCCACAGAAATAAAACCCCACCTAGGGGTGTTCCTCTACTAACGTGGTTGGTCGAGTTTGTATTGCCTAACGTGGCTTGAATCCTTCTGTCGCTGAGTATGGATATTATCCACTCCCATATGTAGTCTTCTACACCAAAATCAACTAAAGATTCTAGAATGGATTCAGTAAGCACGTTATTGAAAGCCCCTTCAACGTCTGAGAAAGTGGCGAAAGTGTATTTTGTATAGTTTAAAATGTCTCAATAGTACACACTACCTCGTGCAGGGCGGTTTGCGTGGATTTGCCTTTTAGGTATGCGTGTTGAGAGTTTTCTAATATGGGTGTCGAGGATGCGCTCTAAAGTTTAAAGCACGAAAGAGGTCAGACTAATTGGCCGTAAATCCTTTGCTGATTCATGCCCCCGCCTACCGACTTTCGGGATAAAAACCACTCTAACATGTCTCCAGGACTCGGGAACATAGATTAGAGGGAGGCATCCTTTTAAAATTATTTCCTTCCAGGGAACTGCTATCTCTTGCAGTTCTTGGAGCATAATTGGCAGTATGCCGTCCAATTTTTAAATTGTTATAACGGTGTTGAAATGATTCACACGAGCGGAACACGTGCACCAAGGTTCCAGCGGAGCTAAACTACTGTTCTCGCAGCCCGGAAAGTGTGTCATCATCAATAGTTCCAAAGACTCAGCTGAAGAGACTGTCCAGGAACCATCAGGCTTTTTCAAGAATGATGGATTACATTGTTCCTTGGACTGACAGAATTCTCTCTAGCCTTGTTGCTTGGCTGATGCGAGAGCTCGCTTGTAAACCTTGAGACAGCCTTTATAGGGTTGATAAAACTTATGTTTGTGGCAGATATTAAAGGTTGTTCTAGTCATTTTCCTTAGATTAAAAGGGTAGTGTTTTACCGCTGTATTTAATCGGACAGGCGACCTTAAAAGCAGTACTCATTGATGCTTCAAAAGATTTTACCTATAACCGAGTCTGGACTCAGGTTCGGTATATTGCCCAATTTAGATTTTACAACTTTACTGAATTTCTTCCAGTCGATTCTTTTGGGATTTCTATAAGGAAGTTTATTTTCGGTCTTGAAATTAATGTTGAAGAGTATCGATCTGTTGTCCGAAAAAGATTTCAGAAGAAATACCCTCCAATTCTCTACTATTAGATTAAGGTTGTTATTTACGATCGTAACATCCATTACGTCCTCCTAGCCTTCGTAATTTTCCGAGCTCGGAAAGACGAAAGTGGGAGTGTTACCTCTGTTACAAACCATCAGGTTTCTTTCAATAATAAAATCAAAAAGAGACTCACCTCGTTCATTGAACTCTGAACTACCGCAGAGGGTATGCCGTGCATTTTCATCGTTTCCAATCAAGAAGTTAGTTCTTTGGCTTTAGCTTCGGTAGTTAGAGTTCGCAAATCTTCTGGCGGTGACTAAAGGTCATGGGCCGAGTACGCCGAGGCCAAAGTAAACCGTCTGCGTCTGGCAGACATTAAAGATTGTTCTAGACATTTTCCTTAGATTAAAAGGGTAGTGTTTTACCGCTGTATTTAATCGGACAGGCGACCTTAAAAGCAGTACTCATTGATGCTTCAAAAGATTCTACCTATAACCGATTCTGGACTCAGGTTCGGTATATTGCCCAATTTAGATTTTACAACTTTACTGAATTTCTTCCAGTCCATTCTTTTGGGATTTCTATAATGAAGTTTATTTTCGGTCTTGAAATTAATGTTGAAGAGTATCGATCTGTGGTCCGAAAAAGATTTCAGAAGGGATACCCTCCAATTCTCTACTATTAGATTAAGGTTGTTATTTACGATCGTAACATCCAGTACAACCTCCTAACCTTCGTAATTTTCCGAGCTCGGAAAGACGAAAGTGGGAGTGTTACCTCTGTTACAAACCATCAGGTTTCTTTCAATAATAAAATCAAAAAGAGACTCACCTCGTTCATTGATCTCTGAACTACCGCAGAGGGTATGCCGTGCATTTTCATCGTTTCCAATCAAGAAGTTAGTCCCTTTGGCTTTAGCTTCGGTAGTTAGAGTTCGCAACTCTTCTGGCGGTGACTAAAGGTCTGCATTTTTATAAATTGTAATTTTCAAATAAAAATAAAATATAAAAATAAAATATAATTTTTAAAATTTAATTATTAACTAATTTTATTAATTTTTAAAAAACAAATTTCACAACATTTTTAGTTTCTTAAATATACGACGCGTTTCGGGAATTCTCCCATCTTCAGGTACACGTACATACTGTATTGCGCCTGCATTTGGATGTTGTATTTGGGCGGCTAGCTCTTGTCTTCTCTTAAGTGTTGTTGTTGTTTTTTTAACTCTCTTGATTATGTTTATTTTAAAGTTGGATTAGTTATCTGCTAATATTGCTGATGGCCGTGTCATATAGTGGGTTAGTTTTAAGTGTTAGGTTATCGTTAAGTAAATTGTTTTGTTCTTTGTAGGATTTGCATATTTCATACTCTTCTGTTGCGTCGAGTATTTTCCCTTTCTTACATATGTGTAAGGGTGTCAAGTTGTTGTCAAAGTCAGTACAGTCATGGTTCTCGTCGATCAGATGCTGAGCAAAATTTAATGTTGTGTTGGATTTTGGTTTATGTTCTTTGAACCTTTCATAAAAAGATCTACCGTTTGGCCGATATAAAATTTGTCACAGCTATTGCAGTTGAGTTTATAAACTCCTATATTTGTTTTCATGTCATTATTAGTTTTTGGTTTTAATATATTTTGTATATTGTTGTTTGTTTTGAATGAAATGTTTATGTTATGTTTTTTAAATTCGTATTGTAAGGTTTGAGGAAGTAGATTAGCGTAGTTTATTGATGTAAATATGTTGTTATTGGGTATTTTTGTTGTGTTTCTGTTGTTAAATAGTTTTCTTTTTCTTGATGCATTTTTTAATCGCCTTATAAATGTACCAATGGACAAATACGATAACAATATCGAACTCAACACAATAAAACAAATTGTACATGCAAACGGATACAACACTATAATAATCGAGAAAATACTCAAAACAAAGAAAAGAAAGCTATTTGAAAACAAAAACACAACAAAAATACCCAATAACAACATATTTACATCAATAAACTACACTAATCTACTTCCTCAATTCTACAATACGAATTTAAAAAGCATAACATAAACATTTCATTCAAAACAAACAACAAACAAAATATATTAAAACCAAAAACTAATAATGACATGAAAACAAATTCAGGAGTTTATAAACTCAATTGCAATAGCTGTGATAAATTTTATATCGGCCAAACAGGTAGATCTTTTTATGAAAGGTTCAAAGAACCTTGCATTTTCATCGTTTCCAATCAAGAAGTTAGTCCCTTTGGCTTTAGCTTCGGTAGTTAGAGTTCGTAACTCTTCTGGCGGTGACTAAAGGTCATGGGCCGAGTACGCCGAGGCCAACAGTAAACCGTCTGCGTCTGGCAGACATTAAAGATTGTTCTAGACATTTTCCTTAGATTAAAAGGGTAGTGTTTTACCGCTGTATTTAATCGGACAGGCGACCTTAAAAGCAGTACTCATTGATGCTTCAAAAGATTCTACCTATAACCGATTCTGGACTCAGGTTCGGTATATTGCCCAATTTAGATTTTACAACTTTACTGAATTTCTTCCAGTCCATTCTTTTGGGATTTTTATAAGGAAGTTTATTTTCGGTCTTGAAATTAATGTTGAAGAGTATCGATCTGTGGTCCGAAAAAGATTTCAGAAGGGATACCCTCCAATTCTCTACTATTAGATTAAGGTTGTTATTAACGATCGTAACATCCAGTACGTCCTCCTAACCTTCGTAATTTTCCGAGCTCGGAAAGACGAAAGAAAAAGGAGTGTTACCTCTGCTACAAACCATCAGGTTTCTTTCAATAATAAAATCAAAAAGAGACTCACCTCGTTCATTGATCTCTGAACTACCGCAGAGGGTATGCCGTGCATTTTCATCGTTTCCAATCAAGAAGTTAGTCCCTTTGGCTTTAGCTTCGGTAGTTAGAGTTCGCAACTCTTCTGGCGGTGACTAAAGGTCTGCATTTTTATAAATTGTAGTTTTCAAATAAAAATAAAATATAAAAATAAAATATAATTTTTAAAATTTAATTATTAACTAATTTTATTAATTTTTAAAAAACAAATTTCACAACATTTTTAGTTTCTTAAATATACGACGCGTTTCGGGAATTCTCCCATCTTCAGTTACACGTACAAACTGTATTGCGCCTGCATTTGGATGTTGTATTTGGGCGGCTAGCTCTTGTTTTCTCTTAAGTGTTGTTGTTGTTTTTTTAACTCTCTTGATTATGTTTATTTTAAAGTTGGATTAGTTATCTGCTAATATTAAATTCGATTCCTAAGACTCATAGCTGTGAATGTTCTGAAATATTAGAAACTACAAATAAAAGACTGGATATTTTAGTGTCGGGATGTCCTGCTATTGAAATGGATACTTCAGTTTTTGCCGTTAAGCTTTGTTCATATCTTAACGTTAATATAAGGGCTGAAGATTTTTCTAAAGTTTTTAGACTTGCCAGTGATTCTAAAATTGTGCTAATAAAGTTTCTGTCTGTCACAACTAGAGATCGTGTCATGAAAAATTACTTCGCCCTCTCGCCAGCACTTACCCTTGATAAAATATGTCCAGAATCGGGTATTGAATCTAGACTTTTTCTCAATGACAATCTTACAAAAAAAATGTATATGTTCGCAAGATTTGTGTTGATTTATTGAAAAATGGAAAAATTAAATCCTTAATTTTAAGTTTTTTAAAATTATAAATCATGATGGCTCTATTAAATCAATTTACTCTGAATCTGATATCCCTGACTTTAATTCTCTTGTTGATAAAACTGAAAAAAAATCGACTCCTTCTAATCATGGCCTTGAAAATGGCTTATCTGGACAAGATGTCATATTTATTGATAAAACTATTGAACAGAAAGGAAAACCAAATGTGAAGTCGAAAGCATCAAAGAGTTCATCGATTCAAAAATCTACACCTGGAGATGGAGTCAACAACGTAAAACGCACAACCCGTCGTTTAATTTGATGATTATAATATTCACAATCAAATTTTTTTTTTATAATTATTATTATTATTTTTTTTTTCTCTTTCTTTTCCCTTTGCATAATTTGTTTATTTTAATTTTTATTTAGTTAATCTCTTATTGTATGCTTAATAGGTTTTCGTACATTATTATTTTCTTCTTTTTAAAATAAAACTTAAGTTCTTTAAACTCTTCTTTTTCTTTTGAAAAGACGGGCACATATTTGCCGTTATGAATTATTGTACCAAGCTAATCGAATATCAAATCTTTTTTGTTATTAAATAAATACATAAACTGTTACAACTTTTCACCTTATTTCTTTATTATCTTCTTAATAACTAGCTTCATCCTTGAAAACATATTAAAAATAAAAAAAAAAAAAATGCCAGACTTAATTGCAGGAGCACAGTCAAGTGACTCCAGTTATCTCAGAAATAAGCTCAAGCATCGGAAAAACTATTTTAATATTGGCCATTTTAACTGCCAAAGCTTTTGTCTTAACAATAAAAGTGCAAAGTTTAATGAAATCAAATCCATTTTAAGTGGCCACTATTTAGATGTGATTGGTGTTTCTGAAACATGGCTTAAGAGCTATCATAGTGATTTGAGTGTTGGTGTCCCTGGTTACAAACTTTATAGAAATGACAGGCCGCGAGTTCGAGGTGGTGATGTGGCGCTATACATTGACAAACAAATTCGACCTACAAAAATATTGAAATGTTCTGAACCTGGTATTGAATTTTTATTTGTAGAAATTAAATCTGGATATAATAAAATTCTTGTAGGTGTTATATATCTTCCAAATGGGGAACTTTCCAAAGTTGAACCTATTTTAACTGATCTCACTCAAAAATATAGCAACGTGTACGTCATGGGTGACTTCAATTTTAATCTTATGGATAGCGGAAAAAGGATTTCTTCTGATAATTTGTTAAGTAGATGTAACATGTATACAGTCCATAGTAATATTCCAACCCATTTTGACATTTTCCACTCAAATACCTCCTTATTGGATTTTATGATTGTTAATGATCCTGATGTGGTACATTATAAAGATCAGTTCTGGATACCAGGTATTTCTAAACATGCGTTCATTTTTGCTTCTTTTGATATAATTCCTGAAATAGTTGATCTTGAAATTAAAATAAGGGATTTTAGTTCCATAAATACTGATCAGTTATGTAACAGTTTTTCACAGATTGACTTCGATCTCATTTATAGTACGAATGATTCCACTTATCAAGTTGATTTTATAAACACTCACTTAAAGTATTTGTATGAAACTTTTGTACCCCTAATAGTAATTAAACCTAATAAAAAGGTGAATCCACTTACTTCCCCTCGTGTTGCAAGTGCAATTAATTTAAGGGACCTTTCATTTAGAGCGTATCGTGGTAGTCCCTCTGAGAATAAATGGAAAACTTACTGTAGGTACAGAAATAAAGTTCAAAATAGATTGTGGTGTTCGTAAATTTGAATGTGTCCAATCAAGCAAGGATCTTTGGAAAAAAATTAATGCTTTTGGCCTTAATAATAAGGAAATGGTTTTTGGAACTCTTGACCCGTCGACTCTTAATACATATTTCTCCCAAAATCAAAGTAATGAGAATGAAAGTGATGTTGAATTTGTATCCGAAATTGAAAATGCCTTTTCTTTTCGTTGCGTTTCTCTTGATGAGTTTTACAATGCATTGTTTTCTATAAAATCAAACGCTACAGGCTTCGACGAAATTCCAATAAAATTTATTAAGATTATTTTTCCTTTGATATCTCAGCATTTGTTACATGTAACTTTGGAATGACCTTTCAAGACAATTGCGATCTACACACAATATTTACAATTTTAAGCGTTTGGTATCTGCTACCTTTTTATAACATAACAGATACTTCCGATTCTTGTGTGTTCTCTGATGGTTCTTATTTTCTTATATGTTGACTGGCTTGAATTTTACTCATGGAAGCTAATATTGTTTTTATATATATATATATATATATATTTTTTTTTTATATATATACTGTTTTCATTATATTAGGTACATGATAATTTAATACAATTATTATGAAGATTTTAATTGAAATTTAGCTGATATTATGTTAAATTTTTAGTTTAATTTATGTAAATTACTTATAGTTTGTTCATTCTTATATTTTAGAATAACTTAGCATATAAACAAGGGACAACGTCCTACAATATGTAATATCTTAAACAAATAAAAAAAAAAAAAAAAAAAAAAAATATTGCTGATGGCCGTGTCATATAGTGGGTTAGTTTTAAGTGTTAGGTTATCGTTAAGTAAATTGTTTTGTTCTTTGTAGGATTTGCATATTTCATACTCTTCTGTTGCGTCGAGTATTTTCCCTTTCTTACATATGTGTAAGGGTGTCAAGTTGTTGTCAAAGTCAGTACAGTCATGGTTCTCGTTGATCAGATGCTGAGAAAAATTTAATGTTGTGTTGGATTTTGGTTTATGTTCTTTGAACCTTTCATAAAAAAGATCTACCGTTTGGCCGATATAAAATTTGTCACAGCTATTGCAGTTGAGTTTATAAACTCCTGTATTTGTTTTCATGTCATTATTAGTTTTTGGTTTTAATATATTTTGTATATTGTTGTTTGTTTTGAATGAAATGTTTATGTTATGTTTTTTAAATTCGTATTGTAAGGTTTGAGGAAGTAGATTAGTGTAGTTTATTGATTTAAATATGTTGTTATTGGGTATTTTTGTTGTGTTTCTGTTGTTAAATAGTTTTCTTTTTCTTGATGCATTTTTTAATCGCCTTATAAATGTACCAATGGACAAATACGATAACAATATCGAACTCAACACAATAAAACAAATTGCACATGCAAACGGATACAACACTATAATCATCGAGAAAATACTCAAAAAAAAGAAAAGAAAGCTATTTGAAAACAAAAACACAACAAAAATACCCAATAAAATATACAAATCCTACAAAGAACAAAACAATTTACTTAACGATAAACTAACACTTAAAACTAACCCACTATATGACACGGCCATCAGCAATATTAGCAGATAATTAATCCAACCTTAAAATAAACATAATCAATAGAGTTAAAAAAACAACAACAACACTTAAGAGAAGACAAGAGCTAGCCGCCCAAATACAACATCCAAATGCAGGCGCAATACAGTATGTACGTGTACCTGAAGATGGGAGAATTCCCGAAACGCGTCGTATATTTAATAAACTAAAAAAGTTGTGAAATTTATTTTTTAAAAATTAATAAAATTAATTAATAATTAAATTTTAAAAATTATATTTTATTTTTATATTTTATTTTTATTTGAAAATTACAATTTATAAAAATGCAGACGGTCTATTGTTGGCCTCGGCGTACTCGGCCCATGACCTTCAGTCACCGCCAGAAGAGTTGCGAACCCTAACTACCGAAGCTTAAGCCAAAGGGACTAACTTCTTGATTGGAAACGATGCAAATGCACGGCATACCCTCTGCGGTAGTTCAGAGATCAATGAACGAGGTGACTCTCTTTTTTATTTTATTATTGAAAGTAACCTGACGGTCTGTAACAGAGGTAACACTCCCACTTTCGTCTTTCCGAGCTCGGAAAATTACGAAGGCTAGGAGGACGTAATGGATGTTACGATCGTAAATAACAACCTTAATCTAATAGTAGAGAATTGGAGGGTATCCCTTCTGAAATCTTTTTCGGACCACAGATGGATACTCTTCAACATTAATTTCAATACCGAAAATAAACCTCCTTATAGAAATCCCAAAAGAATCGACTGGAAGAAATTCAGTCAAGTTGTAAAATCTAAATTGGGCAATATACCGAACCTGAGTCCAAACTTGGTTATAGGTAAAATCCTTTGAAGCATCAATGAGTACTGCTTTAAAGGTAGCCTGTCCGATTTAATACAGCGGTAAAACACTACCCTTTTATCTAAGGAAAATTACTAAAATAATCTTTAATGTCTGCCACAAACATAAGTTTTATCAACCCTATAAAGACTGTCTCAAGGTTTACAAGCGAGCTCTCGCATCAGCCAAGCAACAAGGCTAGAGAGCATTCTGTCAGTCAATTGAAAATATAAAAGATTCCGCTAGGCTTGGTAAAGCTCTATCTAAGGAACATTGTAATCCATCATTCTTGAAAAAGTCTTTATAGGGTTAATAAAAAAAAAATTCTCTTAATTTACATATCTGTTAATGCATGTGCATGGGTAGTTGTAGTTGTAGTTGTAGTTGGTGGTGGTTCGGTCACCATTTTAAAGTGCACGGGACAACTATCTAATGCATTTTGTAGAGAGCTACCCTCTTACATTTACACATATATATAATCCTCTATGCCTGTCAGATAGGTGATGTGCGAATGCATACACTCCCTGTCACTTGTTTGAGGCCACTATTTTCACGAAAGTTTTTCCTCGATAAATACCTGTAGGAAATATTTTTCCTGTAAATTGGTGATACCTGTGAGTAGGTATAGCCCGTAGCATAATGGTTAGTGCGTTCGACTGTCACGCTGGAGGTCTGGGATCGCTTCCCAGCCTCGTCCACCTAAAAAAAAAACGAAAAAGTTTTTTTTCAGGGCTACTGCCTCTTGCGGGGAACTGACAAATCCACCAAGAGTATCACTTGTCACGAATAAGTGCTTCTCGTCTAGCCGTTCGGATTCGGCATACAATTGTAGGTCCCTTCCATGCCTGTCAAAAGGCGCACACAGGAATGGTTGCGAGTTGCTAGTCACTGGTCCTTCCTGGTTCTTCATGAGCCGTTGTACCACCCGATTTATTTATTTTTTTTTTATGTGAGTAGGTATATAAATATATTTTACAATAAAAAAGGATACATTTAAAGGAATGGAATGCAAAAATTGGGTATACAAAAATGCGTCACTGGATTGAGTCCACTTGAAAAATCTTATAGAGAAGAACAAAACTATAAAAAATGTTTACTTTTTTTTGTAATTTAACATTACAATATTATGTTATTCTATTATCATCTAAAAATAACTCTTTGGAATGCTTTAATTTTGACTTCTTTAAACAAAATAACGATAGATGATTGTGACCTGTGACGTCATAGAAATACCCAGAAATACCATGATTGCGAATTGGGTGTATCAAATGAGCATACTTTTTTCTGATTATCTTGGGGAGAAGGGTCGTTTTATTGCGAAAATTTTCGAACAACTTTTCGAAGAGACTTAGGACTCGTAACTTAGGAGTGTTCGAGACCACTCATAACTTTTGCGAGCGCTCGTAAATGTCCATTAATATTGCTTGCTGAATTGGTTTATGAGGCTCTTAAGTTATGATCACTGGGTGAATACAATCCTAAATATCTTAAAAAAGACGTAAATACATATTCTATATGTATCACGATATGCTCACGAGAGAGTAAATAATTTCCCCTACCTATGATTTTCTGTCCGAGAAATTTCTTCGGGCAGAAAATCACAGCACAGCGTAATGCCATTTTGAGAGTAAAAGAATGAAAGCCACACATCGTGCCCTACTTGTCTGACACATAAGGTAATATGGAATTCGGTGGAATTTGTGTTCCTGTACTTTTGCACAGCTTTGATATTTTTGAGAATATTTCCACGTTGCTCTCCAAAATCTGACAGTTTGTCTGTGCACAAAGTAAAGGATCGGACCTACTAAAAACTATGTTTTAGAGACCTAAAGCAACACGTAATCACTTTTAAAACGACGCGTCGTCTGATTAAAATATTTAAAACAAAAACTTAGAATTTAAACATTGTTTAAAAAATGTCACAAAGAAGGAATAATTATTAGCTCTGTCTTTTGGTGTGTTGTAAACTTGAAAATTGAAATAATGTAAGGCTGAACACAGCCCAAGATTCAGCATTACAAATATCACAACCGAATGCACTCATGTAAATATTAACTACTTTGAATATACATCCGGCATCTATGTTAGCCATATTTAATATTGACCTATCTTAGTGCGCAGTTGACTTTGCTCTTGTATCTAAATATTAATTTCTTGTGTTATTTAATAACGCTCATTAAATATATTAATCTGACTAATTGTTTCATTTATAATTACTAACCATAATTATTACATGGTGTTAGAAGTGCGATATACGAACGGAGCTCTCCAATTATACCGGGTATCGTCACAGACATTTTTTCGGGAAACGCAAACAATTTGGAAAACACGCGCAAGCAAGTAACTTGGCGCGAGCACGTAATACGGAAAAGCATCAACAGTAAAGTGGATATCGTGTATAGAACACAGAACAAAGTAAATCGGACAACAAAAACAAAACAACAACAGCAGAATGGCAATAGGAACGCACGAAAGAATGCCGCCGCCGCTCGATGCATCCAACTTGGCGACACAGTGGCCGGCATGGAGACCCCATTTTCTCATTTATATGGCAGGAAAACAGCTGCTAGACAAACCAGAGCATGTTTAAATTGGTCAATTTCTTATGATCGGAGATAAGTACGCCATCGATATTTATGTACCCAAATGATGGTACTATTGAAGCACTTTTGGGTAATCCTGCTGCAGCACCACCGAGAGAGGGTGAACAAGTTCAACAACCACGTACTCTCATGGAAGTAATCCAATGGTTCGATGAATACTGCATTCCGCGAAAGAATATCGCAATGGAGGACTTTAAGTTTAATTCCAACTCGCAAAAGGCACGTCAACCATTCGCTGAGTTCGAAACCGAACTCCGTAGGCAGATGGAAAATTGCGAATATACGTGCTCATGTGGAATCTCATACAAGGATCGTATGGTACGAGACCGTATAATCATTGCGGAGCAGGACAAAAAGCTGCAGCTGAAATTGTTGGATCGCAAGGACGAGCCATTGAAAGAAGTAATCGACCGGTGCAAGGTATTTGAAGCAGCAAGTGCCAACAAAATGCTTCTGCAACAAAGTGCTCAGAAACATGTTAGTATCGTCTCTGAAGAAACATCGGTGGAAGTCAACGAGGTAGCAAAACGTTGCTACAATTGTGGACGAGATTTCACACCAACACATCTTCGGTTCTGCAAGGCCACAGGAGTCGAATGCGACAACTGTGGTCGTAGGGGCCATTTTCAAAAAATTTTTAAGCAGATACTGACATTAGGAAGCCTAGCAGCAGCGGCACCTACAACAACCAACAGGCAGCAACACGTGGAAAGCAACATCAACAACATGCTTTCAGCCTTAAATGGGTAAAGGTAATTTATGTAAAACAATTAACAATGAAAACTTATCAAATGTCAAAAATGTGTTTAGATTAAGTCAATTGAGATGGACCAAGGATTACTTGATCAATAAAGTTATTGTCAATTTTAAGTTGGACACAGGGTCGGATGTAAATTGCATTCCCCTGAAAATGTTAAATTAAAACAAAATAATGAATTTGCAGTGTCTGACTACAGCAGCAATAAAATTAAGATTCATGGTAAAATATCCTTGAAATGTATTGTTTGGAACAGGTGGCTGAGATCTTGGTTGTGGATAACACATTCGAACCATTGCTGGGTCTCGAAACTTGTTTGGCATTTAATTTAATTAAACGGGCTGATGTGCAAATGCTAGTGCAATCGGGAAATAGGGAGGAATTTTTGAGAAACAACGATGATATATTTAAGGGGTTAGGAAAATTTCCAGGCAAAGTTTCAATTGAACTGAAAGATGATGCTAAGCCATCACTTCATTATAAAAAACGTATTCCATTACCTAAGTTTGATTGAAAAACTTAAAGAAACTATTAACAAAATGGTAAGGGATGGAATTATTTCACCGGCGGATTATCCAACGGAATTTGTAAATAATCTACAAATTGTGGAAAAATCTAATTAAGAACTGCGTATCTGTTTAGACCCGAAACCACTTAATGCACGAATTAAAAGAGAACACTTTCTAATCCCAACCATTGACGATTTTTTAGGAAAGTTATCTAACAAATAAATATTTACAGTTTTGGCACATGTAGTTGGATAGGAAAAGTCCTGACTTAACAAAATTCATGACACCGTTTGGCAGATTCAAATTCCATATCCTGATGCTAAGAGTCAATATCAAAAAACTTCTCAACAAATATTTGGTGTCCGCTATTTTTCAAAATAAATTTCCCTGACTTTCCCTGACCAATTTCAAAATTTTCCCACACCAAAAAATCAAAAAAAAAATTTTCATGGGTAGGTACGTATTAATATTGCACAAATATTGCACAAAGTGGTAGAAAATGTACGTATTTGAATGGAGTTAATTAAACCTTAGGCAAAAAGAACTCACCTTGTATTTTTCAAATATCTATCTGAAGGTATACAGGGTAAACAAATCCTTTTTTCCTTAGTTTTTCTTTAATATTTTGTGTATTTTGCGCTCGATTTAAGCCATTTTTGGAATTAAGTTTTTTGAATCCATGATAGAATACCTGAATTTTTAAAGTTATGTTTAGGGGTCGCAAGCATCAATTATATGCAAAAAGCAGTTTTTGGAGCATTTAATTTGTAAAAAAAAAACAAATGTTAGTTTTTAAATAATATTTTTGGTGTCAAAACCATCTCTGGAAAAAATATCAATTTTTATCTCATTTATCAGAATAAAAATAGGTATTGTTTTTAATCTTTTGCAATTCGTAAAAGTAAGACAAAACAACTTACAAAACGACCATCAAAACCACCATTATATATTATAATAAGGGGTTGAAATATTTGTATCTTATTCATTATTTAGTAACGAAAAAACTGGTATTACATTTATAACGGGCTGACGGCAACAAAATATTTAAAAAAAAATTATAAACAAAAAAATTAATATTTTGTTCGTTTGGTACCTGCTAAAAGATTTTTAAGTTAGCCAGTTTCTTACCTATTTTAAGTTACTTTTAAGTTAGTCTCTTTTTTATCATATACAAAAATCACAAATCCAGGTCCTTGTTTTACACAAAAATCACTTAGTAGTCTAAAATCAAAGCCAGGTCGTCGTTTTTGAACGAGTAGACAAAAAAAAACATGTTTCCACTAAATCTTCGTTTTCATTATCGTTATTTTAGATAAACTGTTAAACTTATACTTGATTTTGTAGCTTGAGCAAAAAATTTCCTTTTTCTGAAATGTTATTCTCCTTTGAAAAACCACAAAGACACTTAAAATCGGTAAAAAACTGACTAAGATAAAAATATTTTAGTACCATAAAAAGGAAAAAAAAATATTCTATTTTTTATTAATATTTTTTTGGTTTGATCTATTTAGGAATCATTTCGAAAAAAAATGTACAACCATTTTCTTCGTTACTAAATAAGGAATAAGTTAAAAAAATTTAACCCCTAATAGTATATATATGGAACAAATTTTATCTGACCACTTCCCGAATTCCCTGACTTTCCCTGATAAAATTTTGTTCCCTGACTTTCCAGTTTAGCGGACACCATGAAATAAACCAATTAAACTCATACGCCTGTCAAGTTAGTGGTCAAAAATTGGCCAATACATCCACCGAAAACATTTCTCCTTCCGAAACATCTGAAAACAATAGCTCTTCCAACTCACCCTTTGAAAACATCACCTCTACAATAACAGCTCAACCTAGTATTCCTCAAAAGAAAACATACGACCATACCCCTTCTTCTTCAGCAAAACTCACCGAACTTGGCATCAAATCTGCCCTTCCTAAACCTCAACAATTAAAGAACATTAACCCCCCTCATCATCCGAATTCAACAATTATAATTCAAACTGTAGTACATCTAGAACATCCTCCATAAATAACACCAAAACAATATATAACACTGCAACCCCAATCTCCCCTCTTTCAAACATAACAAAAACACTTATAAATAAATCTCAATACTTTACTTCACCCTCAACATACGATGACGACGACGATGATGTGTCGGATGTCACAATGAAATTATCAGCATAATTAACCTAAACCTCGGCGGCGGCTGCCTGCGGCGAACCACTTTTTCCTATGAATGGCCCGCCGCTGGTAGTCGCCGCCAAGAACAACCAAAGACAAGCATTCCCGTAAATTACTGCCTTAAGGCATTAAATCTCTCGGGATCCAACTATACCTAATATCTTCTTTCCAATTCAATACCTTTACAAAAGGTAAATTTACAAAAGAAACAAAAAGTCGAAACCAAATTACCAAACGATTTCTTAATTCAGCTCTTAACCCTCCAATTATCTACTCTTCCCCCCTTTTCTTTTCCGCAATATACCATAACAATAAACCATATTGCGCCTAAGGGTTCTTTTTATTTTCAAGGATGGTAAAAGTTGTTTAATGGAACATGAACGGTCTTTATAATAATTACCACGAGCTGCAATTACTGATTAAGGAACACAACTCATCAATCATTTCATTCCAAGAAACTCAAATTCCCTACAAGAGTGACCAAAACAAATCTCCTTATACCCCCCAGAAACAATTCAACTCATATTTCCACAATATCCCAACAAAAACCACCACCAAACAAGGCCTCCTGGTGCACAAAATCCCTCGCACAGACTCTCATCCCTTTAAATTCAAACATTTCTGCCTTAGCAATTGAAATAGAACTAAAATTTAAAATAAAGATTATAAACATATATATTCCACCCGAGCAACCATTTTCATCATCCGATTTATTTAATATTATCAACAGATTCCAGACCTCAATACTGCTGACTGGGGATGTTAACTCTTGGATTCCTCTCTGGGGTTCCCCTTACAGCAACACGAGAGGCAAAAAGATTTTCTCGCTAACTCCAACCTAATTTTGCTAAATGATGGCTCCCCCACCCACCTTTCGACGCATAACTCTCTAACTTACGTGGATCTTTCAATGGTTTCCCCCAAACTTTTCCTCAATGCATCTTGGTTTGCCTTTAAAAATGTACTCGAAAGCGATCACTTTCCAATTCAATCAACCCTAAAAATAGGAACTATTCCATGCAGCTCCAAATTAAGACCCAAATTTCTTACTGATCGCGCTGACTGGGATACATTTCAGGCACATGCTTTAAAATCATTATCACTGAGACCTCCCTCCCAAAACTTAAACCAAGAAACATCAAGAATTACCAAATCTATAAGAGAAGCTGCTAACATTGCGATACCTCAATCACATTAACATGTCGGCAAAACAAGGGCCCCATGGTGGAGCAAGGAAATAAGCGACTTCCGTACCACTAAACATAATGCATGGAAAACATTTAAAAAACATCTGAACAACAATAACCTAATCGAATATCGTAAGGCTAACGTAGAGCTGCCAAAACCGCAAAAAAGAAATGTTTTAAAGAATTTATAAACAATGTTAACTGCAATTCCACTCCAAAAAAATTATGGTAATTTATCAATTACGCCATACTCTACAAAAATAATTAAAACTGTCACACTCGTGCTATAGAAGATTCTATAGAAATTACCAATCACTTTGCAAATAAATGGTCTTCATATTCAGAAGACAGTAATTTCAACCCCTACTTCATTCAACATAAAACTTCTACTTTACAATCATACTCCTGCCTAACTGAACCGTCGGCTACAGCGAAATTAATTGAATCACCATCAGTCGCATTGAACTGGATAACTGCCTATATCTAGTCAAGGGCAAAACACCCGGCTTCGACCGGATATCCTATGCCATGCTTAAATATTGTCCAAACATCCTTAAAATCCGAATTCTTTCCCATTGATGCATTGATGAATATATAGCATCATCCCTTTCTACAAAAAATTATATCTCTATCCTATCAATCGACTTCGAAAAAGCTTGTGATCGGATGGGTATCCATGTAGTATTGAACAAACTTATTAAATGGAAAGTTGGACCAACAATGTTTAAATATATCAGATCATTCTTCACAAACCGAAAATTTCGCACGAGAGTTAACAACGTATACTCGAATTTTTTTTAACGATATAAGTGACATTCTGTCCAAATACCAATCTGTGCGTTATTTTTTGTATGCTAATGACCTTACAGTGTTATCAAAATGTAAAGATATTGCTCGATTGACGAAAATATTTTCAAGCATTCTCACTGATATTGATAACTGTTGCAACTTTTCAGGCTCAATGATATCATTTAGTAAAAGTAATATATTACATATGTAAGCTGTTCAAAAAATGTTATTCTATATTATAATAATATACAAATAAGTAATGTAAATAGTATAAGTATCTTAGGTGTTATCTTTGATAATAAATTTAATTTTAAAGAACACTGTATACAACTTAAAAAAAGCATAGCTTCCAGGGTTAATATTATAAAATACTTATCTCGTAACTCCAGTAGTGCTCATGTAAATACTTTAATACGAATATTAAAATCAATAATTGTTTCAAATTTAGACTACGGTCTAACAATCTATGGTAAATGCTCAAGGTCATCTCTTCAACTACTGAAACCGGAATATCATGCTGCAATCAGACTATCCCTAAGAGTCTTCAGGAAAATTCCGATTCTAAACATGCTCACGGAATCCGGCTTACCTTCCATTGAAGTAAGGTTCGACTACCTCACAGCCCTTCTTACCTACAAAATTATCGGATCAAATAAATCACCAGTCGCTAAAATTTTCGCAAAAAAACACCCAAGTGTCCATCGACCATCAACAACATAATTTCATCTGCTAACAAAATTGGCATACCTCTCGCTTTCAACCCTGCAAAAGATCCATCAAATCCACCATGGTTCTTCTCTCAAAACCTTATCATCACCGACATTAATATTCTGCCAAAGAGCTCAACAAACAATGATGTCAACAAAACCCACTTTTTCGAGATAGCCTCAGATTACAAAAGCAAAAATTGGAATTTCGTATACACAGACGGCTCTAAGAATCAATATGGCACGGCGTTTGCTGTAGTCGACGACACTGACAAAAACTCTATACAAAAGCCAACTTCCAGAATTTTCGTCAGTCTATTCTGCAGAAGCGGCAGCTATTTTAACCGCCATCAATATAGATACCAAGAAGAAAACTATTGTATGCACCGACATCCTTTCAACTATCAATGCAATAAAAAACATCAATAACACCTATTTAGGGTTTAGCTAACTTTGCCTTCAACCCCTACTTCATTCAATATAAAACTTCTATTTTACAATAATACTCCTGCCTAACTGAACCGTCGGCTTGAATCACAATTGAATCACCATCAGTCGCATTGAACTGGCAAAACACCCGGCTTCGACCGGATATCCTATGCCATGCTTAAATATTGTCCAAACATCCTTAAAATCCGAATTATTTCCCATTGATGCATTGATGAATATATAGCATCATCCCTTTCTACAAAAAATTATATCTCTATCCTATCAATCGACTTCGAAAAAGCTTGTGATCGGATGGGTATCCATGTAGTATTGAACAAACTTATTAAATGGAAAGTTGGACCAACAATGTTTAAATATATCAGATCATTCTTCACAAACCGAAAATTTCGCACGAGAGTTAACAACGTATACTCGAATTTTTTTTAACGATATAAGTGACATTCTGTCCAAATACCAATCTGTGCGTTATTTTTTGTATGCTAATGACCTTATAGTGTTATCAAAATGCAAAGATATTGCTCGATTGACGAAAATACTTTCAAGCATTCTCACTGATATTGATAACTGTTGCAACTTTTCAGGCTCTATGATATCATTTAGTAAAAGTAATATATTACATATGTAAGCTGTTTAAAAAATGTTAATCTATATTATAATAATATACAAATATGTAATGTAAATAGTCTAAATATCTTAGGTGTTATCTTTGATAATAAATTTAATTTTAAAGAACACTGTATACAACTTAAAAAAAGCATAGCTTCCAGGGTTAATATTATAAAATACTTATCTCGTAACTCCAGTAGTGCTCATGTAAATACTTTAATACGAATATTAAAATCAATAATTATTTCAAATTCAGACTACGGTCTAACAATCTATGGTAAATGCTCAAGGTCATCTCTTCAACTACTGAAACCGGAATATCATGCTGCAATCAGACTATCCCTAAGAGTCTTCAGGAAAATTCCGATTCTAAACATGCTCACGGAATCCGGCTTACCTTCCATTGAAGTAAGGTTCGACTACCTCACAGCCCTTCTTACCTACAAAATTATCGGATCAAATAAATCACCAGTCGCACCTACCGCTAAAATTTTCGCAAAAAAACACCCAAGTGTCCATCGACCATCAACAACATAATTTCATCTGCTAACAAAATTGGCATACCTCTCGCTTTCAACCCTGCAAAAGATCCATCAAATCCACCATGGTTCTTCTCTCAAAACCTTATCATCACCGACCTTAATATTCTGCCAAAGAGCTCAACAATCAATAATGTCAACAAAACCCACTTTTTCGAGATAGCCTCAGATTACAAAAGCAAAAATTGGAATTTCGTATACACAGACGGCTCTAAGAATCAATATGGCACGGCGTTTGCTGTAGTCGACGACACTGACTTCCAGAATTTTCGTCAGTCTTCTCTGCAGAAGCGGCAGCTATTTTAACCGCCATCAATATAGATACCAAGAAGAAAACTATTGTATGCACCGACAGCCTTTCAACTATCAATGCAATAAAAAACATCAATAACACCTCTTCAGTCATACCTAACATAGGATAAGCTTTTAACCAGGGAAAGGATTTAGCTAATTTTGCCTATTTTTTTTTTTTGCGTGATCGTAAAAAAGAATCGACTTTATACAAACACGATTCATGTCCTCCTGATTCAAAATATATGTATTTTATTTTGCCTTTTTTACCCGTTAGTGCTTTTTTTTGCCTTTTTTACCCGTTTAGTGTCTTTTTTTGTCAATTTTGACTTGCTTGATTTTTTTTTATCAAAGTTAAACGAAAAAATATTCACAAAAATGCTACAAATACAAATTGCATGTAGTTTTTTTCCAGTTGAGATTATTTCACATAAACATACAAGAAAAAGAAAACAGGTAGTGTAGACTGTAGATAGAGTTACTATGATCTTTTTCAATAAAATTTCTTGTCCTTTTTTTGTTTTTTACTCATAAAAACTAGATCTTTGTATTTCTCTATGAATGATAGTGTATTTCCAGCTGATAACCTTGGGCTAGTGCTCATCCAAGAACCCTGGATTTACGGGGCTCAAGTAAGAGGCCTAACATGTAAGGACTCTAAATTATTATGGGATACGAGACAAGACTCGCCCGAGCATGCATAATAGTAAGAAATAATATAAATTGTATATGTCTTTCAGAATTTATGACGAATGATCTGGTTCCGATAGACCCAAATCTGCATTGAGGGAAGACCCCTTACAATGGTAATAGCAGCAGCCTACTTTGCAGGTGATGAGGCCAACATACCACCGACTGAGGTACAGGAACTCGTTAACTACTGCTGCAATAAACGACACCCGATGATGGTGGGATGTGATGCAAACGCCCACCACACAACATGTGGGAGAACTGATATAAATAAGAGAGGGAGTACCTTTTAGTTTTTTATTATCGAGACAAATCTAGACATATTTAACGTAGGGAATACCCCTACTTTTGTAACTAGAAACAGAAAAGATTCCAGACCCCAATACTGCTGACTGGGGATGTTAACTCTTGGAGTCCTCTCTGGGGTTCCCCTTGCAGCAACACGAGAGGCAAAAAGATTTTCTCGCTAACTCCAACCTAATTTTGCTAAATGATGGCTCCCCCACCCACCTTTCGACGCATAACTCTCTAACTCACGTGGATCTTTCAATGGTTTCCCCCCAACTTTTCCCCAATGCATCTTGGTTTGCCTTTAAAAATGTACTCGGAAGCGATCACTTTCCAATTCAATCAACCCTAAAAATTGGAACTATTCCATGCAGCTCCAAATTTAGACCCAAATTTCTTACTGATCGCGCTGACTGGGATACATTTCAGGCACATGCTTTAAAATCATTACCACTGAAACCTCCCTCCCAAAACTTAAACCAAGAAACATCAAGAATTACCAAATCTATAAGAGAAGCTGCTAACATTGCGATACCTCAATCACATTAACATGTCGGCAAAACAAGGGCCCCATGGTGGAGCAAGGAAATAAGCGACTTCCGTACCACTAAACAAAATGCCTGGAAAACATTTAAAAAACATCCGAACAACAATAACCTAATCGAATATCGTAAGGCTAACGTAGAGCTGCCAAAACCGCAAAAAAGAAATGTTTTAAAGAATTTATAAACAATGTTAACTGCAATTCCACTCCAAAAAAATTATGGTCATTTATCAATTACGCCATACTCTATAAAAATAATTAAAACTGTCACACTCGTGCTTCATATTCAGAAGACAGTAATTTCAACCCCTACTTCATTCAATATAAAACTTCTATTTTACAATAATACTCCTGCCTAACTGAACCGTCGGCTACAGCGAAATTAATTGAATCACCATCAGTCACATTGAACTGGCAAAAATCCCGGCTTCGACCGGATATCATATGCCATGCTTAAATATTGTCCAAACATCCTTAAAATCCGAATTATTTCCCATTGATGCATTGATGAATATATAGCATCATCCCTTTCTACAAAAAATTATATCTCTATCCTATCAATCGACTTCGAAAAAGCTTGTGATCGGATGGGTATCCATGTAGTATTGAACAAACTTATTAAATGGAAAGTTGGACCAACAATGTTTAAATATATCAGATCATTCTTCACAAATCGAAAATTTCGCACGAGAGTTAACAAGGTATACTCGAATTTCCACAGGGTTCCCCACTTTCATAGGTTTTAACGATACAAGTGACATTCTGTCCAAATACCAATCTGTGCGTTATTTTTTGTATGCTAATGACCTTACAGTGTTATCAAAATGTAAAGATATTGCTCGATTGACGAAAATATTTTCAAGCATTCTCACTGATATTGATAACTGTTGCAACTTTTCAGGCTCTATGATATCATTTAGTAAAAGTAATATATTACATATGTAAGCTGTTCAAAAAATGTTAATCTATATTATAATAATATACAAATATGTAATGTAAATAGTCTAAATATCTTAGGTGTTATCTTTGATAATAAATTTAATTTTAAAGAACACTGTATACAACTTAAAAAAAGCATAGCTTCCAGGGTTAATATTATAAAATACTTATCTCGTAACTCCAGTAGTGCTCATGTAAATACTTTAATACGAATATTAAAATCAATAATTATTTCAAATTCAGACTACGGTCTAACAATCTATGGTAAATGCTCAAGGTCATCTCTTCAACTACTGAAACCGGAATATCATGCTGCAATCAGACTATCCCTAAGAGTCTTCAGGAAAATTCCGATTCTAAACATGCTCACGGAATCCGGCTTACCTTCCATTGAAGTAAGGTTCGACTACCTCACAGCCCTTCTTACCTACAAAATTATCGGATCAAATAAATCACCAGTCGCACCTACCGCTAAAATTTTCGCAAAAAAACACCCAAGTGTCCATCGACCATCAACAACATAATTTCATCTGCTAACAAAATTGGCATACCTCTCGCTTTCAACCCTGCAAAAGATCCATCAAATCCACCATGGTTCTTCTCTCAAAACCTTATCATCACCGACCTTAATATTCTGCCAAAGAGCTCAACAATCAATAATGTCAACAAAACCCACTTTTTCGAGATAGCCTCAGATTACAAAAGCAAAAATTGGAATTTCGTATACACAGACGGCTCTAAGAATCAATATGGCACGGCGTTTGCTGTAGTCGACGACACTGACAAAAACTCTATACAAAAGCCAACTTCCAGAATTTTCGTCAGTCTTCTCTGCAGAAGCGGCAGCTATTTTAACCGCCATCAATATAGATACCAAGAAGAAAACTATTGTATGCACCGACAGCCTTTCAACTATCAATGCAATAAAAAACATCAATAACACCTCTTCAGTCATACCTAACATAGGATAAGCTTTTAACCAGGGAAAGGATTTAGCTAATTTTGCCTATTTTTTTTTTTTTGCGTGATCGTAAAAAAGAATCGACTTTATACAAACACGATTCATGTCCTCCTGATTCAAAATATATGTATTTTATTTTGCCTTTTTTACCCGTTAGTGCTTTTTTTTGCCTTTTTTACCCGTTTAGTGTCTTTTTTTGTCAATTTTGACTTGCTTGATTTTTTTTTATCAAAGTTAAACGAAAAAATATTCACAAAAATGCTACAAATACAAATTGCATGTAGTTTTTTTCCAGTTGAGATTATTTCACATAAACATACAAGAAAAAGAAAACAGGTAGTGTAGACTGTAGATAGAGTTACTATGATCTTTTTCAATAAAATTTCTTGTCCTTTTTTTGTTTTTTACTCATAAAAACTAGATCTTTGTATTTCTCTATGAATGATAGTGTATTTCCAGCTGATAACCTTGGGCTAGTGCTCATCCAAGAACCCTGGATTTACGGGGCTCAAGTAAGAGGCCTAACATGTAAGGACTCTAAATTATTATGGGATACGAGACAAGACTCGCCCGAGCATGCATAATAGTAAGAAATAATATAAATTGTATATGTCTTTCAGAATTTATGACGAATGATCTGGTTCCGATAGACCCAAATCTGCATTGAGGGAAGACCCCTTACAATGGTAATAGCAGCAGCCTACTTTGCAGGTGATGAGGCCAACATACCACCGACTGAGGTACAGGAACTCGTTAACTACTGCTGCAATAAACGACACCCGATGATGGTGGGATGTGATGCAAACGCCCACCACACAACATGTGGGAGAACTGATATAAATAAGAGAGGGAGTACCTTTTAGTTTTTTATTATCGAGACAAATCTAGACATATTTAACGTAGGGAATACCCCTACTTTTGTAACTAGAAACAGAAAAGATTCCAGACCCCAATACTGCTGACTGGGGATGTTAACTCTTGGAGTCCTCTCTGGGGTTCCCCTTGCAGCAACACGAGAGGCAAAAAGATTTTCTCGCTAACTCCAACCTAATTTTGCTAAATGATGGCTCCCCCACCCACCTTTCGACGCATAACTCTCTAACTCACGTGGATCTTTCAATGGTTTCCCCCCAACTTTTCCCAAATGCATCTTGGTTTGCCTTTAAAAATGTACTCGGAAGCGATCACTTTCCAATTCAATCAACCCTAAAAATTGGAACTATTCCATGCAGCTCCAAATTTAGACCCAAATTTCTTACTGATCGCGCTGACTGGGATACATTTCAGGCACATGCTTTAAAATCATTACCACTGAAACCTCCCTCCCAAAACTTAAACCAAGAAACATCAAGAATTACCAAATCTATAAGAGAAGCTGCTAACATTGCGATACCTCAATCACATTAACATGTCGGCAAAACAAGGGCCCCATGGTGGAGCAAGGAAATAAGCGACTTCCGTACCACTAAACAAAATGCCTGGAAAACATTTAAAAAACATCCGAACAACAATAACCTAATCGAATATCGTAAGGCTAACGTAGAGCTGCCAAAACCGCAAAAAAGAAATGTTTTAAAGAATTTATAAACAATGTTAACTGCAATTCCACTCCAAAAAAATTATGGTCATTTATCAATTACGCCATACTCTATAAAAATAATTAAAACTGTCACACTCGTGCTTCATATTCAGAAGACAGTAATTTCAACCCCTACTTCATTCAATATAAAACTTCTATTTTACAATAATACTCCTGCCTAACTGAACCGTCGGCTACAGCGAAATTAATTGAATCACCATCAGTCACATTGAACTGGCAAAAATCCCGGCTTCGACCGGATATCATATGCCATGCTTAAATATTGTCCAAACATCCTTAAAATCCGAATTATTTCCCATTGATGCATTGATGAATATATAGCATCATCCCTTTCTACAAAAAATTATATCTCTATCCTATCAATCGACTTCGAAAAAGCTTGTGATCGGATGGGTATCCATGTAGTATTGAACAAACTTATTAAATGGAAAGTTGGACCAACAATGTTTAAATATATCAGATCATTCTTCACAAATCGAAAATTTCGCACGAGAGTTAACAAGGTATACTCGAATTTCCACAGGGTTCCCCACTTTCATAGGTTTTAACGATACAAGTGACATTCTGTCCAAATACCAATCTGTGCGTTATTTTTTGTATGCTAATGACCTTACAGTGTTATCAAAATGTAAAGATATTGCTCGATTGACGAAAATATTTTCAAGCATTCTCACTGATATTGATAACTGTTGCAACTTTTCAGGCTCTATGATATCATTTAGTAAAAGTAATATATTACATATGTAAGCTGTTCAAAAAATGTTATTCTATATTATAATAATATACAAATAAGTAATGTAAATAGTATAAGTATCTTAGGTGTTATCTTTGATAATAAATTTAATTTTAAAGAACACTGTATACAACTTAAAAAAAGCATAGCTTCCAGGGTTAATATTATAAAATACTTATCTCGTAACTCCAGTAGTGCTCATGTAAATACTTTAATACGAATATTAAAATCAATAATTGTTTCAAATTTAGACTACGGTCTAACAATCTATGGTAAATGCTCAAGGTCATCTCTTCAACTACTGAAACCGGAATATCATGCTGCAATCAGACTATCCCTAAGAGTCTTCAGGAAAATTCCGATTCTAAACATGCTCACGGAATCCGGCTTACCTTCCATTGAAGTAAGGTTCGACTACCTCACAGCCCTTCTTACCTACAAAATTATCGGATCAAATAAATCACCAGTCGCACCTACCGCTAAAATTTTCGCAAAAAAACACCCAAGTGTCCATCGACCATCAACAACATAATTTCATCTGCTAACAAAATTGGCATACCTCTCGCTTTCAACCCTGCAAAAGATCCATCAAATCCACCATGGTTCTTCTCTCAAAACCTTATCATCACCGACCTTAATATTCTGCCAAAGAGCTCAACAATCAATAATGTCAACAAAACCCACTTTTTCGAGATAGCCTCAGATTACAAAAGCAAAAATTGGAATTTCGTATACACAGACGGCTCTAAGAATCAATATGGCACGGCGTTTGCTGTAGTCGACGACACTGACAAAAACTCTATACAAAAGCCAACTTCCAGAATTTTCGTCAGTCTTCTCTGCAGAAGCGGCAGCTATTTTAACCGCCATCAATATAGATACCAAGAAGAAAACTATTGTATGCACCGACAGCCTTTCAACTATCAATGCAATAAAAAACATCAATAACACCTCTTCAGTCATACCTAACATAGGATAAGCTTTTAACCAGGGAAAGGATTTAGCTAATTTTGCCTATTTTTTTTTTTTGCGTGATCGTAAAAAAGAATCGACTTTATACAAACACGATTCATGTCCTCCTGATTCAAAATATATGTATTTTATTTTGCCTTTTTTACCCGTTAGTGCTTTTTTTTGCCTTTTTTACCCGTTTAGTGTCTTTTTTTGTCAATTTTGACTTGCTTGATTTTTTTTTATCAAAGTTAAACGAAAAAATATTCACAAAAATGCTACAAATACAAATTGCATGTAGTTTTTTTCCAGTTGAGATTATTTCACATAAACATACAAGAAAAAGAAAACAGGTAGTGTAGACTGTAGATAGAGTTACTATGATCTTTTTCAATAAAATTTCTTGTCCTTTTTTTGTTTTTTACTCATAAAAACTAGATCTTTGTATTTCTCTATGAATGATAGTGTATTTCCAGCTGATAACCTTGGGCTAGTGCTCATCCAAGAACCCTGGATTTACGGGGCTCAAGTAAGAGGCCTAACATGTAAGGACTCTAAATTATTATGGGATACGAGACAAGACTCGCCCGAGCATGCATAATAGTAAGAAATAATATAAATTGTATATGTCTTTCAGAATTTATGACGAATGATCTGGTTCCGATAGACCCAAATCTGCATTGAGGGAAGACCCCTTACAATGGTAATAGCAGCAGCCTACTTTGCAGGTGATGAGGCCAACATACCACCGACTGAGGTACAGGAACTCGTTAACTACTGCTGCAATAAACGACACCCGATGATGGTGGGATGTGATGCAAACGCCCACCACACAACATGTGGGAGAACTGATATAAATAAGAGAGGGAGTACCTTTTAGTTTTTTATTATCGAGACAAATCTAGACATATTTAACGTAGGGAATACCCCTACTTTTGTAACTAGAAACAGAAAAGATTCCAGACCCCAATACTGCTGACTGGGGATGTTAACTCTTGGAGTCCTCTCTGGGGTTCCCCTTGCAGCAACACGAGAGGCAAAAAGATTTTCTCGCTAACTCCAACCTAATTTTGCTAAATGATGGCTCCCCCACCCACCTTTCGACGCATAACTCTCTAACTCACGTGGATCTTTCAATGGTTTCCCCCCAACTTTTCCCCAATGCATCTTGGTTTGCCTTTAAAAATGTACTCGGAAGCGATCACTTTCCAATTCAATCAACCCTAAAAATTGGAACTATTCCATGCAGCTCCAAATTTAGACCCAAATTTCTTACTGATCGCGCTGACTGGGATACATTTCAGGCACATGCTTTAAAATCATTACCACTGAAACCTCCCTCCCAAAACTTAAACCAAGAAACATCAAGAATTACCAAATCTATAAGAGAAGCTGCTAACATTGCGATACCTCAATCACATTAACATGTCGGCAAAACAAGGGCCCCATGGTGGAGCAAGGAAATAAGCGACTTCCGTACCACTAAACAAAATGCCTGGAAAACATTTAAAAAACATCCGAACAACAATAACCTAATCGAATATCGTAAGGCTAACGTAGAGCTGCCAAAACCGCAAAAAAGAAATGTTTTAAAGAATTTATAAACAATGTTAACTGCAATTCCACTCCAAAAAAATTATGGTCATTTATCAATTACGCCATACTCTATAAAAATAATTAAAACTGTCACACTCGTGCTTCATATTCAGAAGACAGTAATTTCAACCCCTACTTCATTCAATATAAAACTTCTATTTTACAATAATACTCCTGCCTAACTGAACCGTCGGCTACAGCGAAATTAATTGAATCACCATCAGTCACATTGAACTGGCAAAAATCCCGGCTTCGACCGGATATCATATGCCATGCTTAAATATTGTCCAAACATCCTTAAAATCCGAATTATTTCCCATTGATGCATTGATGAATATATAGCATCATCCCTTTCTACAAAAAATTATATCTCTATCCTATCAATCGACTTCGAAAAAGCTTGTGATCGGATGGGTATCCATGTAGTATTGAACAAACTTATTAAATGGAAAGTTGGACCAACAATGTTTAAATATATCAGATCATTCTTCACAAATCGAAAATTTCGCACGAGAGTTAACAAGGTATACTCGAATTTCCACAGGGTTCCCCACTTTCATAGGTTTTAACGATACAAGTGACATTCTGTCCAAATACCAATCTGTGCGTTATTTTTTGTATGCTAATGACCTTACAGTGTTATCAAAATGTAAAGATATTGCTCGATTGACGAAAATATTTTCAAGCATTCTCACTGATATTGATAACTGTTGCAACTTTTCAGGCTCTATGATATCATTTAGTAAAAGTAATATATTACATATGTAAGCTGTTCAAAAAATGTTATTCTATATTATAATAATATACAAATAAGTAATGTAAATAGTATAAGTATCTTAGGTGTTATCTTTGATAATAAATTTAATTTTAAAGAACACTGTATACAACTTAAAAAAAGCATAGCTTCCAGGGTTAATATTATAAAATACTTATCTCGTAACTCCAGTAGTGCTCATGTAAATACTTTAATACGAATATTAAAATCAATAATTGTTTCAAATTTAGACTACGGTCTAACAATCTATGGTAAATGCTCAAGGTCATCTCTTCAACTACTGAAACCGGAATATCATGCTGCAATCAGACTATCCCTAAGAGTCTTCAGGAAAATTCCGATTCTAAACATGCTCACGGAATCCGGCTTACCTTCCATTGAAGTAAGGTTCGACTACCTCACAGCCCTTCTTACCTACAAAATTATCGGATCAAATAAATCACCAGTCGCTAAAATTTTCGCAAAAAAACACCCAAGTGTCCATCGACCATCAACAACATAATTTCATCTGCTAACAAAATTGGCATACCTCTCGTTTTCAACCCTGCAAAAGATCCATCAAATCCACCATGGTTCTTCTCTCAAAACCTTATCATCACCGACATTAATATTCTGCCAAAGAGCTCAACAAACAATGATGTCAACAAAACCCACTTTTTCGAGATAGCCTCAGATTACAAAAGCAAAAATTGGAATTTCGTATACACAGACGGCTCTAAGAATCAATATGGCACGGCGTTTGCTGTAGTCGACGACACTGACAAAAACTCTATACAAAAGCCAACTTCCAGAATTTTCGTCAGTCTATTCTGCAGAAGCGGCAGCTATTTTAACCGCCATCAATATAGATACCAAGAAGAAAACTATTGTATGCACCGACATCCTTTCAACTATCAATGCAATAAAAAACATCAATAACACCTCTTTAGGGTTTAGCTAACTTTGCCTTCAACCCCTACTTCATTCAATATAAAACTTCTATTTTACAATAATACTCCTGCCTAACTGAACCGTCGGCTTGAATCACAATTGAATCACCATCAGTCGCATTGAACTGGCAAAACACCCGGCTTCGACCGGATATCCTATGCCATGCTTAAATATTGTCCAAACATCCTTAAAATCCGAAGTATTTCCCATTGATGCATTGATGAATATATAGCATCATCCCTTTCTACAAAAAATTATATCTCTATCCTATCAATCGACTTCGAAAAAGCTTGTGATCGGATGGGTATCCATGTAGTATTGAACAAACTTATTAAATGGAAAGTTGGACCAACAATGTTTAAATATATCAGATCATTCTTCACAAATCGAAAATTTCGCACGAGAGTTAACAAGGTATACTCGAATTTCCACAGGGTTCCCCACTTTCATAGCTTTTAACGATATAAGTGACATTTTGTTCAAATACCAATCTGTGCGTTTTTTTTTGTATGCTAATGACCTTGTAATGTTATCAAAATGCAAAGATATTGCTCGATTGACGAAAATATTTTCAAGCATTCTCACTGATATTGATAACTGTTGCAACTTTTCAGGCTCTATGATATCATTTAGTAAAAGTAATATATTACATATGTAAGCTGTTTAAAAAATGTTATTCTATTTTATAATAATATACAAATAAGTAATGTAAATAGTATAAGTATCTTAGGTGTTATCTTTGATAATAAATTTAATTTTAAAGAACACTGTATACAACTTAAAAAAATCATAGCTTCCAGGGTTAATATTTTAAAATACTTATCTCGTAACTCCAGTAGTGCTCATGTAAATACTTTAATACGAATATTAAAATCAATAATTGTTTCAAATTTAGACTACGGTCTAACAATCTATGGTAAATGCTCAAGGTCATCTCTTCAACTACTGAAACCGGAATATCATGCTGCAATCAGACTATCCCTAAGAGTCTTCAGGAAAATTCCGATTCTAAACATGCTCACGGAATCCGGCTTACCTTCCATTGAAGTAAGGTTCGACTACCTCACAGCCCTTCTTACCTACAAAATTATCGGATCAAATAAATCACCAGTCGCACCTACCGCTAAAATTTTCGCAAAAAAACACCCAAGTGTCCATCGACCATCAACAACATAATTTCATCTGCTAACAAAATTGACATACCTCTCGCTTTCAACCCTGCAAAAGATCCATCAAATCCACCATGGTTCTTCTCTCAAAACCTTATCATCACCGACCTTAATATTCTGCCAAAGAGCTCAACAAACAATGATGTCAACAAAACCCACTTTTTCGAGATAGCCTCAGATTACAAAAGAAAAAATTGGAATTTCGAATACACAGACGGCTCTAAGAATCAATATGGCAAGGCGTTTGCTGTAGTCGACGGCACTGACAAAAACTCTATACAAAAGCCAACTTCTAGAATTTTCGTCAGTCTTCTCTGCAGAAGCGGCAGCTATTTTAACCGCCATCAATATGGATACCAAGAAGAAAACTATTGTATGCACCGACAGCCTTTCGACTATCAATGCAATAAAAAACATCAACAACACCTCTTCAGTCATACCTAACATAGGATAAGCTTTTAACCAGGGAAAGGATTTAGGTAACTTTGCCTATTTTTTTTTTTTTTTGCGTGATCGTAAAAAAGAATCGACTTTATACAAACACGATTCATGTCCTCCTGATTCAAAATATATGTATTTTATTTTGCCTTTTTTACCCGTTAGTGCTTTTTTTTGCCTTTTTTACCCGTTTAGTGTCTTTTTTTGTCAATTTTGACTTGCTTGATTTTTTTTTTATCAAAGTTAAACGAAAAAATATTCACAAAAATGCTACAAATACAAATTGCATGTAGTTTTTTTTCCAGTTGAGATTATTTCACTTAAACATACAAGAAAAAGAAAACAGGTAGTGTAGACTGTAGATAGAGTTACTATGATCTTTTTCAATAAAATTTCTTGTCCTTTTTTTGTTTTTTACTCATAAAGACTAGATCTTTGTATTTCTCTATGAATGATAGTGTATTTCCAGCTGATAACCTTGGGCTAGTGCTGATCCAAGAACCCTAGATTTACGGGGCTCAACTAAGAGGCCTAACATGTAAGGACTCTAAATTATTATGGGATACGAGACAAGACTCGCCCGAGCATGCATAATAGTAAGAAATAATATAAATTTTATATGTCTTTCAGAATTTATGACGAATGATCTGGTTCCGATCTCGTTAACTACTGCTGCAATAAACGACTCCCGTTGATGGTGGGATGTGATGCAAACGCCCACCACACAACATGTGGGAGAACTGATATAAATCAGAGAGGGAGTACCTTTTAGTTTTTTATTATCGAGAAAAATCTAGATATATTTAACGTAGGGAATACCCCTACTTTTGTAACTAGAAACAGAAAAGAGGTTTTAGACTTAACGTTCGGCACTCCGAACATAGGTTGCTTACTAAGGGATTGGAGAGTCTCCAACGAACCCTCAATGTCTGACCACAGAATAATAGTGTTTAGCTTAGAGGGTCTTCTCACAGAGAATACCTCTGGAAGGAACCCAAAGAAAACAAACTGGAACCTTCATAAAAACGTTCTTAAAACCAACCTTATACATATAGGTGCAGCAGAAACGACCTCACGAAGTCACCTTGAACTAGAACATATTGTGAACGAATTAAGTGGGGCTATAAATGAGACATATGTACTCTGTTGCCTTCTTAAACCACAAAGAAAGCAAGCTGATGCTCCATGGTGGAACAAAAATCTTTCAAAGCTAAGATCCAAGGTGAGAAAACTCTTCAATGAGGCAAAAAGAACTAGGGAGTGGAATAATTACACTACTGAGTTAACAAAAAAAAAACAGGGAAATAAGGAAAGCCAGAAGAAAAAGCTTTGTGGTTTTCTGTGAGGGAATTACCTCTACCCCTGCTGCAGCAAGTCTGCACAAAGCTCTAGCAAAAGAGAAGGCTCTGACTTCTCTAGCATTTCGGAAGCCTGATTGCAGCTTTACGGAAGATGAGGAGCAAAGGTCCACTCTGCTACTAAATACTCATTTTCCGGGTAGTTTTCCAATGGCTGTCAGTATAATAGAGAGATTACCTCTCAAACCTAACCGGGAAGACTGGAAGTTAGTTTCAACTATCTACTCAGGACAAAGGATTGAATGGGCATCAGTACCTTTCAACCTTTTAAGTCACCGGGTGCAGAAGGTATTTTCCCAGCACTTTGAAAAAAGGAAAAGAGGAATTAATGCCTTGCATTATTAGCATACTCCGAAGTAGCATTGCACTTGGGCATATACCAAGTCTTTGGAGAAGAGCTAAAGTCATATTTATTCCCAAGATTCGTAAAAAAGATACAACACATCCAAAATCATTCAGGCCGATAAGTTTAACATCTTTTTTACTGAAGACTTTGGAAAATGTAATTATTGATAACTTCATTAGATCAGAAGTATTAATAAAAATGGCTCTTAACCATCGCCAGCATGCATATAGGGCGCGCAGATCTACCGAGACCGCCCTTTATGAGCTCACAAATACTGTGCAAATAGCCCTAGATGCCAAAGAAAAGGCCTTATGTGCCTTCTTAGACATTGAAGGTGCCTTTGACAACACCTCGCATGAGGCTGTCAATAAAGCACTCGTTAGGAAATGCGTACCCATCACTATAACCAGATGTATAGGTGAGATGCTAGGCAACAAGAACGGCGGAAGCACACACCGGGCAAAAGATTCAGAAAATCATCACAACAAGAGGATGTCCGCAGGGAGGGGTACTGTCACCCTTGCTGTGGAGTCTTGTAGTTGATGAACTACTCGAAAGTCTTACTTCGCAAGGCATACGCTGCATTGTCTTTGCCGATGAAATTGTTTTAATAGCCTTTGGGAAGTTTGAAGAAAACCTTTGTGATATAATCCAAAGAGCACTGACAATTACTAGAAAATGGTGCCTTTCGGTAGGACTAAACATAAACCCTACGAAGGCAACAATCATACCATTTACTAAGAAAAGACTTCTGCCACGCATGAAAACTATCAGGTTAGCTGGTGAAGTAATTGATACCCAGAAGGAGGTAAAATATCTGGGAATTACACTAGATAGCAAACTACTCTGGAATAAAAATGTCGAAATAACTGTCGGGAAAGCCACAAAAGCCCTTATGATATGCAAGAGGCTTGCAGGGAAATCATGGGGTTGCAAATTCACAGGAAACAACTTCGATGAAAAATTCAGAATGGAGTTAAGTAGCAAGAAAGAGTGGGTAGGCGAAACAATAAACTACTCTCTCAATGCAAATTCATCAAATAATACACAGATGGATGGAGAACGTTTCAAGGGACGGGTGCAGGAATTTTTGGGGCAAGAACCAAACTTTCTCTGTCGATGGAACATTCCACTAGCATTTTCCATGCCAAGCAAAATCATAGGAAAATGTGCCGAACGAAATCTCGAAAGAAACTACCGTAACCAAAACATTGCCATTTTGTCAGACAGCCAAGCCGCGCTCAAGGCACTGAACTCCATTATGCCATTAGTTCAAAACTGGTATGGGAGTCCAAAAATAATAATGTTACACTTCATTGGGTACGTGGGCACGTAGGTGTCCAGAGTAATGAAGAGGCAGACTCCTTGGCAAAACAAAACCGCTGGTCGGACAAGGTTTTTCAGGTGCCAATGGGTAGCAAACACACTTTTTCGGTTGCATTTTTGGCTTAGGGTACCTAAACCATGATGGATTTTTATAAATGGGGTATCAAATGAAAGCTTAGACTGCCCTCTTTCCAAAACCAGTGGTTGGACAATCTTTTGTTGGTTGTTGCGGCGAGTCCGACCACTTTTGTAACAAGAGCTATTTTTTTAACCTTTGCATTTAAAATGCATTTAAGTGGTAAAAGCGCTTTTCTGGGATATATCAAATAGTTTTGCATAGTTGTCCACCTGTTAAACGCAATGGATACAAAAATAGCTGTTTATACAAAAGTGGTCGGACTCGCCACAACAACCAACAAAGTCTATCCGACCATTGGTTTTGTAAAGAGGGCAGTCTAAGCTCTCATTTGATACCCCATTTATAAAAATCCATTATGGTTAAGGTATCCTAAGCCAAAAATGCAACCGAAAAAGTGCGTTTTCTACCTATTGGCACCTGAAAAACCTTGTCCGACCAGTGGTTTTGTTAATGTTAAGACTAAAAAAAGACTAAAAATTCTTTTCTGAAGCCGCGATGAGATAGGTAAATCTACGGTCGCCTCCCGTACTACTGGTAGCCTTTGTAATAATAATGTAATAAATTTATAATAATAATTATACAAAATTAACTATAGCTCATAATACCAATTTCAATACAAATTCAAAATGGAATATGAATAAGAGTCTTCATGTTTGAAACGAGCTGTAGGCTACTAACTTTTTTTGCAGGTGTAAAAATTGGCACCAGCATGGAACCTTTGTCTCGGATAATGTTGAATTCATTTGTTTACAAATCATTATGAGCATAACTTGATTTGAAATCTATTGTTCAGTCAAAACAACAAACCTGCAAATCCACACCTTTTATCAAATCGACATTAAATGCATCACTGATCATAAAGCTAATTTTTTGTTCCTATTTTTTAAATAACATAATAAAGAAACACAGCAGCAAAAAGAAACAAAAATAAAACGAATAGGTACAGAAGGAAAGTTGAGTCACCTTTGTTATTGATGCCGGAATGCGACGTTTGTTTGTTTGTTCCAAAATGTTGGTGTAGATATCTCGTTTGCAGTAACTTTGTAAAAAATAACGACCATGTTTGGCAAGTCGATGGCTAAGCAATCGGAAAGACATGATCCCAATCTAATTTTTGTTTAACTTTCTTAACTACAAACGAACCAGTAGTAATGTTCTTTTACGGGCACAAATCTATAAATATGTATTTAAACAAAAATAGATTCACCATCTAAAATGATTTAACTAACCTGGATGCCTTTTGCTCTGTTGCAATAAGTCTGAAGACCCCTTTAGGGGACTCTAGTTTCTAACATCGACCCAGTTTATATTTTGATCGTTTTTTTTTAACGTATTATGTATTAGATAATCGAATTGGTTATTGAAAACGCTACTGAACGAAAACTTTTTATTATTCTTTGCAGATGATAATTTTATTATTAATTTAAATACACATATTTCTTTTTTTTATTCTTAAAATATCAAAAGCAAATATTGCGTATCTTTGTTTTTCAACCGAAATATGAAAATTGAAATTACTTTTATGGTTGGAAGAGACAAATGACAAGGATGATACTTGTCAAATGTCAAAAAGTAGAGTGATGATTATTCCGAAAAAAAATTTAAAGTGGATGTATTCAGACAAGTTTATTTTATTGAAAAAAATTATCCCGATCTACATTGCCCGATTTTTCCACGAACATTTTTCCAGAAATCGTGTGAAATGTAGGGTAAAGGTGTCGACAGTGAATCAGGGTACACAGTGAATCATTTGCTCTTATGCTGTCTATTATTATTTTTAAATGAATCTGAAAAAGAGAAAAGAATACATTTTTACTTCCTCTCACATCTCTGTCAGCGCGATCCTGTTTCCGAAATTGGTTTTCCTCTTGTGTATGTGTTTTCGGACTCAGAAGGTAATTTTGTATCAACTTATAAAAATAAATAACATACAAATAAACTAAAATTTTTAATATATTTTTTTTTGTAAATTCGAAGAATTTTTCTATTATTTTGTTGTTTTTATTAAATAGAAATTAATCAATTGATTATTTAAAATACATAACTTTGAAAAATATAAATTTTTATAATGGAAAAATCGATTTATTATCCCTGATTCAACACCGTATAGTTAGCAGCACGATTTCACGGATTTCAAAATTTTCGATTCCTCGGATTTGGTAAACATTTGGTGAAATTTAGTTAAAAATTTTTAGAATTTGGTGAATCTTGGTTTAAAAGTTATTAACAATTTAAGTTTCACGTATAGTTAGCAGCTGATAGAAACAAAAGTAGACTTTGTTGGTATGAATCGATGCGGAATAGTTTTGCGAATTTAGTGAGACTATCTACGAATTTTGTGAGAACTAGAAATTTGTAGCATTTTTGTCAATTTTCTTGCGTTACGTTACATTACGGCTGTTTAGTTAAGTATGAAAGGAATATTGATTATAGATACAAATTTAAGTAACGTCATTTAAATGCAACTTTAATATTTAAGCAAGCTTAACTAAATAACCTCTAAAATCAATTTTTAGATAATTTTATAGATACGGCTGTTAATAATTAACGTTTCGTAACGTAACGTAGTTAAAAGTTGTCATACACGAACACAAAACCAACACATACACAATAGGGGTACTCACGATCTGGTGCAACGAGCCTAGTAAAAGTGCGAAATTTTATTTTTTTTAAGTGGATCGTGAACGCACTTTTCTTATCTTCTTGCAACACTAAAGCAAATGTCAAAATTAGTTTGACATTTGTTATTTGTTTTTATTTCGAACATATCTGAAAATTTCAATTTGATTTAATTTAAATTTTGTTCATAAAAAGATGCCAAAAAAAACGGAAAAAGAAAATATTACCAAATCTTAATTATCGTCCGAATTTTAAAAGGAAAATAATAGTAAAAGATGATGACGACGTCACATCAATACAATCAAGATAGCAAATTGGATGTATCCAATTAACATACCTTTGTATCTGTTTAACGTAATCAAGAATGAGTGAGCTGTCAAAAACACAATTTACAAATTTTACATTGTTGTATTTTTCTGTTGCAATAGGTTTCGGGTATTGCTAAAGTGCAAAACTGTTGTTAGATTGCCCCTTGTATATTTTGTTATTGTAGTGTTGTAAGATTTTACACTTTTGCACTTTTACAATGATACTACCCCAGTTGCATCGGATCGTAAATACCCCTAATGATTCTGTCCCAATTCGGCTTTTCGCTGATTTATCTCTGTCTTTTCTCTTTCTAATTTTGACAGTTCATTACAAAAAAAAAAAAGAAAGAAAAAAAATCTAAATCAAGCAGCGTCACCACCATATTTTTTTAACTTTATGTCATTTTCGATTGGATTTCGGAAAAAAAGGAAGAGTTCGGAAAGAGAACGGAATGCTAAGTTCCGGGGGACGCGGCCTGCTTGCGGTTTCTCAGCTTGAACTCGCCGGAATGGGGGGGATCCTGCCTCCGAAACTTAACCTCGCCTGCAGACAAAACACAAATCAGGCCAGTAAAAGAACCAAAAATCGGAAAGACTGCGGACGGATAATATCACCACTTCAAGGGCGCTGCGGATGACGTTGCAGCGGTGCCATACCCACCCTACCATGAAATCCTTTGGCACTGTTTGGATTTCCCCAAAAAAAAATCGATGACCAGCTTCCGGTCACACCATCTTCACCGACTAGAAAAGGCTACCGTCCACACCCCTGAAAATTTACGTCTTCAAGAATTTCAATCATCAAGGCGTTCATGGAAGTGAAACAGAAGTTAATGGCAAGTATATAAACAGCTGAAAAAAAAAATATATGGATTTGACAAATAAAATTGATTCTTTATATGTTCTTATTTATAAATCAAATAATTTAACGTATTTCTTTATAGATAAACTATTTTTGAAACATTGACAAACTGAACTGAACTGAGGCTGAAAACAAAAAAAAAATAAAAAGGCGACGGAAAGGTATTTCCCAAGATAGCAGTTATGGTACCCTTTTTGGTACTTATTATGAATAAAATGGATCTCGCGGAAGTAAAATTCCCTACCTCACGATCACGGAGAAAAAAACTCTGGAAACCCTACCTATGTCACTTACAAAAAAAAGGCATTTTATAATGTAAAATTTTTACTCGAAATTGAATTAAACAAACAAAAAACTATGAGTACCAAAATTGATTAAGATTGAATAAAAACTACAACGCCACTTAAATATAACAAATTATTGTGAATTATAAACAAACAAAATATAATTATCATTAAATAAAAAGTGATATATGAAACTACTAGCACTAAAGTCTTTTCCAGTAGTATTTCGTCTGGTAAACCAGGAAAACAGATAACTTGGTGTAAATATTGCTTTTCTGCCCAATTAAACTGGCTTGGCAGATTGGTGACCTCTCCTTTCGTTTTGTCTTATATGTAACACTATGTTTTTTTTTTTTTTGAAAAGTACCTTGATTTCCTTCCTCCACTTTTTTTCTACAGAACTCACTGTGATGGATTCACTGGATTTTTGTGTTGCCTGAAATCTGGCTCTGGAGTGCGAGGGGCTTAAAGACGAGCCCAGTATCTCTCGAGTTGGGAACATCAAATTTGTCGGTAAAATCTCGGTCCAACAGAACGACCAGATCTTCAAAAAATATTTTCCACAAGGAAAGTAATGGTCCAAAACAAAGTTTGGTTCCAAGAAAGTTTAAGGCGGCGGCGGCCCAGTCTATCACTGTTAATCTGGGACCGCCGAAATTCAAAAAGAAAGGTAGTTGGGTAAAACCTATGGATTTTTTTCACTTTAGCACTAAATTTCAATAAAAAACGTTTAGATTTAAAACTCACCCTATAGTGTTGTTTCTTTGTTTTATTTCCTGCTTTTTTTTTGGCAAAATCCTCCTGATCAATTCAACACGTAAGTATATAACACTTTACTTGAAAAAAAATTTAAATATTACGTTTGTGAAAAAATATAAAAAAAAAACACAAGTAGGTAAGTATGTACCTTGTATCAAAAAAAAATTCACCACAAAGGTACAATTAATTCTCGTGTTAGGTTATATGTGGGTAAGTATATAGGTACCGAGTGACAGACGAGCTTAAAGACGAACACAGCTATTCTTTGATCTTCGAAGGTTATTTTGAAGTGACATTGAATTCCTTAAAGCATAATTTTGCCGTACGAGAATCATCCCACTTTGATTCGGTTATTCTTCCTCCCACATCATTCGGGTCTTACGATTCAATCCAACCGCTAGTTATTTTTTTTTTCTTTAAAATAATGTCAATGTATTGTTTTTCCGAATTCAGCTTCCATCCTTCAGTTGACCTTTCAGCTGTACTCCTCCAACCTTTCAAAAAAGCACTTCCTAAATTGACCCCTAGGTGGCCCTGACGCCACAGCGAAAACTTAGGGTTCAGTTCGCACTATAGGCTATTTCGCACAAACGTCATACCTAATGCCGTGCTGAACGGGTCCGCATAGTACCTAAGTTCTTGGGCGTCCACAACAAAATTCGTGCTTTTGCTGGATATACTTCAACCAAAGCACGAAGACAGAGGTCGCCTGCGATGTAGATCTGTGTGTCCAACGTGACACTTTATTTTGTGTCCGCCTACCTACATTTCCTATTTCTCTCAGCTCTTGCCTTTTTACTTCCTATTTGTCGAAATTTCACACCTAAATTCATAAATGACGCGCGTCCTAGCATCGCGTCCGTTTTCTCGTCATATGAAAACGTACCCTTCAAATTTCCCAAAAATTTCCCTGACATTTTATTTGCTTACACCCGGAACGCGATCATCTGACATTTGGAAAGGGTAAATATTTTTCCTTCACTATTTCATTTCATCATTGTATATATACTCTTATAGTACTATCATGGTTGAAATAATTGTCGCTGCGTATGGTGAGGAGTGTTAGAACTAACGATTTAAGAGACTTTTCAATTTGTGAAGAGATTATATGAGGAGAAAATTAGAAGAAAATGAAGGCTAAAGACAGAAAAGAAGAATAGAGAAGGCTATACAAAATGTATGAGGTTACAAGGGAGACAAAAAATAACAGTTTTGTTTTGGCTGTCAATTTGTTTTCTATAGGAATTAGATAGTAAAAGAGGAAGTATATAGAATAAAGATGACAAAAAAACAAAAACAATTAGTATGTTCCCAAATGATAATGTAGGAATCATCTGTTTGCGGCGGGCAAGTAGACAGATTTTTCCATCGCGATGTAGGAAATGAAGAATGTGTGCATAGGTAAGTATATAGGTAAGTATGATCGGGGGTAGGTTTTGGTTTTATGGGTATTCAATTTTCTTGCCAAATTTCAGTTTTATTTTTATGTATGGGCATAATTTCCTTGGTACTTTTCAGTGGCTAGAAGAAGGAATCTTTATGTGATGTTGAGGTAGGTTAAGTGTTGATAGTTTGATTGTTTGCTAGAAACAATCCCTATGCGATGTTAAGTGGTTAAGTGGTTAAGTAGGTTAAGTTATTTTATTTGTTATTTTTTTTATTATATAAAAGAAAGAAAAATTACAACAGCATTTGCCAATCACGCTACAGCTCAAACTAGAAGTCCTAAAAATATATACTAAAATTAATTGAATAGCAAATTTTATATAGGGGTGCACTAAGAACGGATTTTTGGAAATTGGTACATTTAATAAGGTTTAAAGGGTAAAAACTGAAATAAAGTCGAAAAACTAACTTCTAAACCCGTAGTCGTAGAGACTTGATTTTTTTTTTTATTTTAAAGATTAAAAAAAGTTAGGAAAAAACGAGTACATCTTTTTTTTTAATTAAAATCTATAAACCGAGATATAACCGATTTAAGACTGAAAATTGACAAATAGTCGTTACGAAAAGTACTTAGTAGTTTCATGGGGGTAGAAATAATTTTTATTTTAACATATTTTTGAAGATAATGAAAAAAAATTATCCATGTTTAAGGAATTGTTGATAGAATTTTTTTTGCATACCCAAAATGATTTTTGAAAAAGGTTAAATTTGTTTAGTCAAATTTTCAAAGTATTTGATTTTTATCTTTTTAATGGGTTGTTGGAAAAATCTTAAATTTCATTATGTTATAGATATACGTATTTGATAGCAATCAAATGGTAAAAATTTTATCTTTCTAACTTATCATTTGACAGATTTATTTAAGAAAGTAAAAATTTTAAAATTTCTTTTTTTGTTAATATCTTTTTAGTAAAGAGTCGTACAGGTTTGCAATGTACTAATGAATTATAGCTATTGTATGTTCTATATTCCTACTGTACCGCTGAGTTGAGAAATTAACAATATAATATTGTTAACACATATTACTTAATAACATGTTAGTGTGTGCATGGATTGATTTAGTTTTTTCTTATATTTAATCTCAATAGAATAACTATTAATTTGATACTTCATTTTTTAATCTACCTCCTATATTAGTGTATAATAAATTTTTTAAAATTCATAAAAAGTCGGCTCAAATCCATAGAAATGCTCTGCTTTGTCAACAATCGTCAACCAGTGCAAAGCACCGTTATCTCAAATTATTTTTTATTCGATTTTTTTTAATATAAAAAATCATAACTTCATTTCTACTCGGCCGACATTAAAAGTTAAGATCTCAAAATTCAGCTTTAGATTAAATATATTAAATTCAAAACTTGATGAATTTTTTTTGAATTTCAAAAAACTAATGAAACACAATTATGTGTGTATTACTTTTCTACAAATATGTGGGTTATTTTATATATGTAAATCTAACGGGAAAAAAAGGCCGACCAATTTAGTAAGGAAATTCACAAAAAATCAACATATTGACAAATTTATAGGCTTCAAAATTGAAAAATACTTTATAGTTCATAATGAATGATACATTAATTTAAGGTAAAATCTGTGTTAAAATTTTTGCAAAATCTTAAAAAAATTCATGCTAAAAATGTGATTTAGTGAAAAATCAATTCGATTTTTGGTACTTTAAATGTAAAAGTTAGTAAAAAATTGATACATTTTGAAAAACAAAACCGACACACTCATTACTCTAATCCTCTTCTTAAATAATTCCAATAAATGTTTACTGATTATTTCAACAAAAGACACGTTAAAATTAGTTTTATTTAGGGATGCAAACGTTTTTGAAATATAGATGTTTTTGCCTTAAAACATCGATGTTTGCATCGATTTTTTTGTAGTAATCGAAAAAAAACTGTTTTTTACAAAATGAAAAAATTAATGTAATTTTTTTCTTAAATATTTTTTTTTTTTAAACATCAAAAATATAATTTTCTTTTGTAATATTTTTTACCAGAAAAAAAGCTACCTATTTATTGAAAAAAATTGAGTTGTTGCTTACCAAATGTTGTTTTCAAAACGCATCTACCTATTATAGGTATATATTGTATATGTACCTTTTTACCTACCTCCTACTTTCAATTGAAAATAATTTTGTTTCTTTTTTTGGTCTAATTAGGTACTAGGTAAGCTTAGGTACTGATACCTACCTAACAAGTTTCTTTTCTTTTAAGTTTCAAATACCTGAGTTCATTTTTCAATTCAAAAAAGGGTACCTACATACATATATATTTTGTCTTCAAAAAAGTTATGACCTACATTTACATACCCAGGTGCCTACCTATACCTACCTATACCTACCTATTTACTTATTGTTTGTTTGTGCGATCCAGTCGTGCCCATTTTTTGTTTTTGAATTTAATAAAGCTAATATAATTTGACGGGTCATTTATACTTCCTTTAAGTATGAAATTTTTCATCCTACTCAAAAATTTGTAAACACATTTTAGCCACATTTTAGAGCTATGTTTTAAGATCTAAAATCTCTGCGACTTTTTATTAAAAAGATATTGATACAAAACATAAAAATTTGTTTTCATAATGTTTACCCTTATATAAATCTGTCAATTGATAGAAATACAAATATAAATTATAACATATTAAAATTTAAGATTTTTCAAACTACCCATTAAAAATATAAAAATCAGAAACTTTGAAAAATTGACCAACAAAAATGTATGTTTTTCAAAAATCATTTTCGACACGAAAAAAAATCCTATCGAAAATTCCTTAAACATGAATAATTGCTTTATTCATCTTCTATAAAAATATGGAAAAATAAAAAAAATAAAAAATCTACACCCATGCAACTACTAAGCACTTTTCGAATTGACTATTTTTGAATTTTCATCATCAAAACATTTAAAACTCGTTTTGCCGTCGGTAGTTGGCATTGGGGATATGGTTTTGCCGTCGGCAAAATGTATATGAGTTTTTTTTTGTTTTGTTGATCTTTTTTTGATCTTGTTGCATGTTGCGTTGCAACACTATTAAATTTAAGAATTAAAAAAAATCCTTTTTTAGTTTACTCCTACATAAAATTATTATTATTATAAAATTATAAATTTTAGTATATAATTTTAATACTTATAAATTAGGCAGTAGCGTCATTGGGAAAAGTAATTGTTATTTATAAGTAGTTGCTATACATGTATGTATATAATGGGTACCTATAATATTATCAATTGATATTTTTACCTTCCCTTTGGAAGTTATTGTAATTGGTGCGATTTGTTTAACTATTTAAAATACTTAACAAATGTTTTTTAACTCACATATTTTGAAAAAAAAACATTATATCGATTTCAAAAATGTATACCTATACCATCTAAGTGTTGTGTAATTTTGAGATTTTTCAAACCACCCTCTAAAAAGCTAAAAATCAAAATGTTTTAATTCGAAAAATGTTTAAAATCAGAATCGAAATTTTGCATATGATTCCTATAATTTTAAAGCTATTTACAAACAAATTTTACTATTATAAATATAGCTAAAATACAAAATATAGGCAATGTAACATTTTTCCCTGTATCTCTATATCTATACCTACCTTTATACTGATTATCCAAAACCCCAAAGTTATTACGCTATATAATATATAATTATGTAATATGGGTATACTCTACCACCCACCACTTAGGTAAATATGTATGTATGTATATGGTTTTCAAGTGCACCAATAGGAAGTTGCTAGTGTGGGTCGACCCCAGACTCATTTTTCAAAAATATTTTTTTTTACCCAAAAAAAAAGCTTTTTATTGAAAAAAAAAATTGAGTTTGTTGAATTGAGCTTCAAAATGTTTCTAAGTACCTACCTATGCATAGGTACCTATTTACGTAGGTAACTACTTACCTTCAATTGAAAATAATTTTGTTTATTTTTTTAATACATACCTACCTACCTTACGACCTTACCTATTTTAATTGATAATACCTATGTAGGTACATACATTAAAATAACCTTACGTACCTACCTACTTAGGTATATCAAGTTTTAATTTATCTACCTATATACCTCAATTCAAAATATTTAGGTACATGTGTACCTACCATACCTACCTATTTTCATACTTTTTTTAGCAAAACAAATTAATTTCTTTAAATACCTACCTAGTATATCTACCTACTAATTTATAAAAATGTACATACATATATACCTACATGATACAATATGGTACCAATGGCCAATATATTAACCTTGCAAAATCGTCCAAAAAACCATATACCCATAGCCATCAAAAGAAAGCAACAAAAACTCATTGAAAAAAACTGGAAGAAAATAACCCAAGAATAAGGCCATAGGAAAACATATATTTTCATTTTCTCATTTTCTTCCCCTTATTCTCGTTGTTGACTGACAAAAACATCTGACTCCCTTACTACCATTATCGTTGTACGAATTTAATCAATATTCTCCTCTCCCTCTTACTAATTGTTTTTATTTTTCCTTGCATCGTTATCCCCAGGTCTCTATTGTGCATTTAAGCGATTTTAACGCCAATTTCGGCACATTTCGTGAGTACTATTAGTACTACAAAATTTGAGCCATGATAGTACTATAAGAGTATATATACAATGATTTCATTCATTTTATTTCTCATCTAGCCGCCGAACAAGAAGCAACGAACCACGAGTGTGTCTGTGTCTGCCCTAAAAAAATTGGTAAGTACAGTGCTTTTACAACTTTAGTTTTTTTTTTTTTTGTTTTTATATGTTTAGGTAGTAATAAGTATTTATAAATTTATCAAGCGAATATAAATTTCTTTTTTTTTTTTCATTTTCTAGGTGGCCAAAGATTCCTGAATTTTTAACGTGGGGAAGCTACCCACGCTTACCCAAGCCGGGCATATTTACCGGTTCGGTTAAGCCGTCGCCAGGTCCAGACCCATCCTACCGACTTTTGCTATCAGAAGCAAAAAAACTTTTTCACAAACCATCTGGTGGGTATTAATTTTTGTTTTCATCTTCCTAAGTTCCTTTTATTTATTTATTGTTTTTCCTTTTTTTTTCAGATTTAATACTATCACTCAGTACTCACAAAGAAGCGGAAAACTCTTCGCCACTCGGAAAGATTGTTTTCCTTCGGAGATGCTGCCACAATTTTTCTTGTGTATTAAAGGTCATTGACCTTGAAGGGCAGCAGCTGACGCTTCAATTGCCGATGTTATTGGTGAGTCGTGAACTCTTATGCTACTAACAAGGATTAATTATCAAATTTAGCCGTTGAAAGAAACGCAAAATATATTAGTGAACTATTGTTTACATAAATAAATAAATAATATATACTATAAACAATAACTAATAAATAATAAAATATTAGGAACTAACATGCTATATCACAGATGGAATTTTTTTTTTTTATTTATCTTATAAATTATCACAGTTCGGGTAGTAGTATCTCAGACCAGTATCACCGTTTTTTTAATGGGAGCAGAAAGACCGTCCTTCTATTCGTCATTCGTTGTTATTTCTTCCGTCTTTTGGGTGTGGAGAGTTGTAGAAGTTAAAATATTTAAATAAAGATGAACTTTTAAGAGCTATTTAACTATAAATGAAGAATTCATATAAGAAAATTTGACGGATAAAATAAACAAATAAAACCAAATCATTACATCTTCTATCATTCCTTACATCAATGCATCCGCACCTTCGAATGAAACTCGAAATGAGAATCTGGATAAAGATCATTTAACAAATCAGCAAAATCGTCAATTCGCACAATATGCTAAGCAAGACACAAAAACTTATTTTAGGTATAATTGTTTTAATACTCGTCGACATTATATGGGTAACGTTCAATGAGATCACAAAGTTTCTATACGAAGATGAAAAGTATGACAAACCGTTCTTTTGTACCTATTTTAAAACATCCATGTTTACAATTTACCTAATTGTTATTGGCTTGATAACACCATGGAAAGAGGCATGCGAACAACCGGCAAACTATTTGGCAATTGATCAAACAACCGAAGATGAGAACTAATTCACAACACCAGGATCACTTAGTGATCCAACATACATTCTAATACGCACTCCTGGAACAATCTCAGGCACTGAAAGCGATGATTCTGAAATTCGTATAGTGAGATTCAATAAAATGGCTGAAGTGCGGGAGATGTCAGCTCATGAAGCAACCGAAGCCCTTATGTCTCGGCTATCATACGCGGCGGGTTTAAGGATACGCAGACAAAGTCCTCATCATAAGACTGCAAAAACAGCTCTGCTCTTAAGTATCCTTTGGTTCATTGCAAATTGGATGTATCAATTATCATTAGAACAAAGCCAGAGTGCAATGGTGGTTCTGCTAAGCTCATCATCTAGTTTCTTTACACTTGTATTGGCTGGATTTTTCCCTTCGTCCTCTGGTGATAAATTTACATTCTCAAAGTTCTTAGCTGTGGCAATGAACATTAGTGGTGTTGTGACTGTGACAATATCTGATATCGCAGCTTCGAAATTTTCTCGTGGTGTTATTTTAGCTTTATTTAGTGCATTCTTTTATGCAGTGTACCTGGTCTTTGTGAAAAGAAAAAGTGACACTGAAGAAAAAGTAGTCATTCCATTATTCTTTGGTTTCGTTGGCCTATGGAATTTAAATTTAAATTTTCTTCAAATAGAAACTTTTGAGCTTCCCAATCAAAATCAATGTGCGGTGCTATTTCTCAATGGTCTTTTTGGAACTGTAGCTCTTTGGCTATGGGGATGTTTTCTGACATCATCGCTTATTGGAACACTTGCAACGACATTACAAATTCCAATGTCCATTTTTTTTGATCTCATCCTCAATAGGAAACAGTACTCATCTTCATTTTATGTAGGTTCAATTCCAATATTCATTGCATTACTATTAATTGCACCATTTTAATGGGAAGATATCAAGTGCCCACGAATCATCAGGAAAATCCTCAGGTACAAAGTACAAAAAAAGTGCATATTAGGATTTTACAATGAAAAGCGAAAGATAATATGTTTGTATTTTAAAGGTTTTTTTTTTTTATTGGGTGTTTTTTGTACCTACATACATACTTACTTACTACTTACTTAGGTCCTCGGACCTATTACGTCCGTGATGTTTCCCTTACGGGACATAGGGCCTCCACTACACCTACGCGCCATCGTGTACGATTTCTTGAAATGTATTTCAGCTCTCTCCAACTTTTCCCCAGTCGTGCCGATTCCTGTTCGACCGTTCTTTGCCATGTACTTCTAGGCCTGCCCACTTGTCTTCCCTCCTGTGTGAGCGGGTTCCACTGCATTGCTTGAGATGCAATGCACCGATCGCCTTTTCGTAGCGTATGGCCAATCCACTGCCACTTTCTTCTTCGTATAATGGAGTCTATGGGCTCCTGACCCGTTCTCGCATGAAGTTCGGCATTGGAGATACGGTTGGGCCAGAAAATCCTCAAGATGTTTCGTAGACATCTATTAACGAAGGTTTGCAGCTTTCTAGTGACAGTTTCAGTGACTTTCCAAGTGCTGCAGCCGTAAAGCAGAACGGATTCAACATTGGAGCGGAACAGTCGTAGCTTGGTTTTTAAGCTAAAAGAGTTGTTTCTCCATATTTTGGACAGCATTCCGAACGCAGCCTTTGCTTTTCTGATTCGGCTGTTTACGTCCAGTTCAGTTCCGCCACCCGTAGAGACAATACTCCCAAGATATTGGAAATCCTGTACCATCTCTACGGGTTGTCCAGAAATATTTACTTGGATTGATGAGGAAGTTCCAAGGCTGATCCTTTTAGTTTTTGCCGAGTTGATCTTAAGCCCTACGATTTCTGCTTCTCTCTCCACCCTTGTTGTCATTTGATGGAGATCCATGATCCTATGAGAGAGTAAGCATACGTCGTCCGCGTAGTCCAGATGTTTGAGGTGAGATTGCAGAGTCCACTGAATTCCTCCATTTCCATTTGACAAAGCTGTGTGCAGTACGTCACTTATCACCAACAGAAACAGTATTGGTGACAGTATACAGCCTTGCCTAACCCCACTTTGGATTTCAAACTCCTCTGACAGCCTACCTTTGTGCAAAACGTGACACCTGGATCCATCATATGTAGCCTTGATAATAGCAATCAATTTATCTGGGATGCCCCTCCTGTGCAAAGCAAGCCAAATAAATTCTCTATTGACACTGTCGAACGCCTTTTCAAAATCGATGAACAGCAGGTGAAGTGGTGATCGATATTCAACGCACTGTTCGATGATGATCCGCAAGGTGTTGATGTGATCCACACAGGAAGATCCAGTGCGGAAACCTGCTTGTTCGGCGTCGAGTGTGTCTTCGAGGTGGTCTTTAATTCGGTCCAATATTATCCTTGCTATTATCTTGGCTACTGCAGGCAGAACGCATATTCCTCTCCAGTTTTCGCACTGTGTGAGATCTCCTTTCTTTGGAAGCTTGACAATCATTCCTTTTTTCCACTCTTCAGGAAAGCTCTCTGTTTCCCAAGCTCTCTTAATAAGTGGGTGCAGTAGCTCGCTCGATGTCGTTGGGGCTGCTCCTAAGAGCTCTGCAGGAATACCATCAAGTCCAACCGCTTTGTTGTTCTTCAGTGCTTTGATGGCGGTGATAATTTCTTCTTTACTGGGGGGTACGGTGCGTATTCGGGAAATTGTTACTTCGGGTAGCTCAGTGGGAATAGGGTTCACTTCACTTGCGAAAACGCGGTTTAAAACCGCAGAAAAGTGTTCCCTCCACCTTATGAGCTGGTCCTCATCCGAAATTAGCAGGGATCCGTTTGTGTCTTTAACCAGGTGTTGTTTAAAGCTCTGGACACCAGTGAGCTCTTTGGTAATTCTGTAGACGGTCCTACTGTCACACCTACTAGCGGCTTCTTCTGCTTCTGTAGCCAGTGCGTTGATGTAGTTACGCTTATCACGTCGCACACTACGGTGAACTTCCCTCATCTTCATGCGGTACGTAGACTCAAGCTCGTTTCTCCCTGCTGCTGGGGTAGCTGCGATGCGAGCTTTAAGGTGTTTCCTTTCTTCGATCCTTGCCCAAGTTTCGTCGGAAAGCCAAGCACTATTTCTCCCTTGCGCCCGGCCGACTATACTTTCAGCACCGGATATGAACACATTTTTCACAGCACACCAATGATTTTCGATGGATGTGGTTTCCGTGCTGCTGATTGCGTTCAATCCTTGTGAAAGGTGGTCCCCTAGTTGTTGGCGCACTGCGGGATCCTTTAGTCTATCTGTATTAAACTTGGGCATTCGAGTGTTTCCTTGGGATCTACGAACTGCAGCTGTACGCAATCTTACGGTAGCAACCATCAGATGGTGGTCCCGGGCCATTCCCATGTCAGCACCTCTTCTGTTACGGACGTCCTGGAGACTGCTTCTAAAACGCCGGCTGATCGCGAAGTGGTCAATTTGGTTGGAAGTTGCTTATCTGTCAGTCGACACCCAACTGACTTTGTGGCACGTCTTATGCTCGAACATGGTCCCTCCAATAACAAGGCCGTTGGCGTTGCAGAAATCAACAAATCGTTCGCCATTGTCGTTTCGGTTACCAACACCATGTTTTCCCATGACATGCCTTAGCCCAGAGTTGTCATTGCCAACCTTGGCTTTAAGTCTCCCATCAACATAACTATATCACCTCGTGGAACGCTATCATAAGCAGCACTCAGCCGGTTATAAAAGGCCTCCTTCTCCTCGTCAGAAGAGAGCAAAGTTGGGGCGTAACACTGTATGATGGTGACGCGACGTACTCTAGTCCGGAACCTGGCTTTCAAGATCCTGTCACCTAAAGGCTCCCAGGAAATTAGGCTTTTGAGAGCTGTTTTGGAAAGCAGCAATCCAACGCCAGATTCCCGAGCGCTTCCAGGTGTTTTTCCGGAATAGAATAGTACAGTGTTACGGGTTGGTGACTTGAACTTCCCCGAACCCAGCCATCTAACTTCACTTATCCCTAAGATGTCCATCCTATACCGCATGAATTCCTTCTCTAGTTGCAGGAATCTGGCATTCTGAGGACCTTCTTTTCCGTTGTCAAGAAGCGTCTTCACATTCCAGAAACCAATCTTTGTCCGGGTACAATAGCCAAAAGTCGTCAACGCGTTATCATTAATTATCCGAGGCGTAGTGTTGGTTTCGGTAGCGGGTTGATTTCAGTTACGGAGAATGCTAACCTCTGTAACCTATCCTAGAAAGCTAGGCCTTTTCGCACTTGTAATTTTGGCCTATTTATGTATATTGGGATACATAAATAGTTGCCCGGGGACCACCACGAGGAGGTAAAACAAGCACTTCATCGTGACTGATTGTTGCGCTACTGGCCCAGACCAAGTTCTGAGCAATCAATAGTTTCCCGATCAGGCACGATGCAGGTCGCCCTACATACATAGTTGCTCGGAATATTACTTGATATCAGGTACTGTGTGCGTTTTTACGAATAACATAGATAATGCGTTTTGTAAAAATTTAACTGTGTTTTACTTCTAGTTCAAGTACTTCTGTCGGTTATTGTTTCAAATCTTTGGCATGGAATATACCGATTTTCTGGCAGTTAAGATTTTCTAGTTGGTACATCGAGTTACCTATGGCTTTGACTATTCGACAGGGTACACAGTGAATCAGGGTACACAGTGAATCATTTGCTCTTATGCTGTCTATTATTATTTTTAAATGAATCTGAAAAAGAGAAAAGAATACATTTTTATAAAATAGAAATTAATCAATTGATTATTTAAAATACATAACTTTGAAAAATATAAATTTTTATAATGGAAAAATCGATTTATTATCCCTTATTCAACACCGTATAGTTAGCAGCACGATTTCACGGATTTCAAAATTTTCGATTCCTCGGATTTGGTGAACATTTGGTGAAATTTAGTTAAAAATTTTTAGAATTTGGTGAATCGTGGTTTAAAAGTTATTAACAATTTAAGTTTCGCGTATAGTTAGCAGCTGATAGAAACAAAAGTAGACTTTGTTGGTATGAATCGATGCGGAATAGTTTTGCGAATTTAGTGAGACTATCTACGAATTTGGTGAGAACTAGAAATTTGTAGCATTTTTGTCAATTTTCTTGCGTTACGTTACATTACGGCTGTTTAGTTAAGTATGAAAGGAATATTGATTATAGATACAAATTTAAGTAACGTCATTTAAATGCAACTTTAATATTTAAGCAAGCTTAACTAAATAACCTCTAAAATCAATTTTTAGATAATTTTATAGATACGGCTGTTAATAATTAACGTTTCGTAACGTAGTTAAAAGTTGTCATACACGAACACAAAACCAACACATACACAATAGGGGTTTTCACGATCTGGTGCAACGAGCCTAGTAAAAGTGCGAAATTTTATTTTTTTTAAGTGGATCGTGAACGCACTTTTCTTATCTTCTTGCAACACTAAAGCAAATGTCAAAATTAGTTTGACATTTGTTATTTGTTTTTATTTCGAACTTATCTGAAAATTTCAATTTGATTTAATTTAAATTTTGTTCATAAAAAGATGCCAAAAAAACGGAAAAAGAAAATATTACCAAATCTTAATTATCGTCCGAATTTTAAATAAAAGATGATGACGATGTCACATCAATACAATCAAGATAGCAAATTGGATGTATCCAATGAACATACCTTTGTATCTGTTTAACGTAATCAAGAATGAGTGAGCTGTCAAAAACACAATTTACAAATTTTACAATGTTGTATTTTTCTGTTGCAATAGGTTTCGGGTATTGCTAAAGTGCAAAACTGTTGTAAGATTGCACCTTGTATATTTTGTTGTTGTAGTGTTGTAAGATTTTACACTTTTGCACTTTTACAATGATACTAGGCCAGTTGCATCGGATCGTGAATACCCCTTATGATTCTGTCCCAATTTGGCTTTTCGCTGATTTATCTCTGTCTTTTCTCTTTCTAATTTTGACAGTTCATTACAAAAAAAAAAAAAAGAAAGAAAAAAAATCTAAATCAAGCAGCGTCACCACCATATTTTTTTAACTTTTGTTGTGGACGCCCACACCCCAGCATTATTTGAACCCATTCAGCACGGCATTGGGGATGACGTTTGTGGGAAATAGTCTATAGTGCGCACCGAGCCCTAATTGTTGGTTGCCGCTTTGGCGCCACCTATTAGTCAAGCTATGAACTGAATTGTGAGAGAATGGAGGAGCACATCCGAAATTTCAAAGAAGGGATAGAAAAACAAAATCTGAACTGACACATTTAAATTTTGTAAATACAAACAAAATTAATAAGATATAGATTGGATCGTATGACCCGAATAGTGTGGGAGGAAGAATAGCCGACCCAAAGTGGACTGATTCTGGTACCGCAAATGACTCGGGCAACCTAAATATCATATAAGCATTTTAAATTTCCTTCGACGGTCGAACAAGAGCTAACGTCTTATCAGCTCCTCGAACATATACGGCAACTTGACACTTCCCAAATAAAAGAAAAAAAAAAAAACAATTTTATCCATAAAGTGCGTGGTTATATATTCCTGTTGATTTGGTTTTTCATTGTTTGCTTACCTTTTTTTATTACGAAGTTCTTAGTAAAATAATGCAACATCTTCACATTTTTTTTTTTCAAGATTAAAAATCATACTTAAGAGTTTGTGCGATCGTCAAGGTTAAATCCATATTAAAACACATTTTTTTTATAATACAAAAGTAACACTATAGGGTGAGTTTCATAAATCAACGTTTTTTTTATTAAAATAGTGCTAACAAAAATGAAAATGTTTTAGGATACCCATACCCGTCAACTACACCTTTGTAAATTTGGCGGTTCCCGGATGCCTGTGAATTACGGGGCCGCCACGATCTTTTTTATGCAACCACATTTTTGATGCAAATACTTTCTTTGTGCAACCACGATTCGTCGACGCAACCACACGTTAGGAACCACATCATTTTTGGAACCTTTTCGAACCAGTTTTGTGCGTCTTGAACCATTTTCGTGTGACATCGTTCTGCTGGATTGATCCATTGCCACCCTTCAAGATACCATCTCTCTGGAGCTTGATATCATCAGCTGCTTGGTCATTATCCACCGATCCTCGGAAACAAGCGATAAGAGGTTCGTTTTAAGGCCCTTCTCGCCCACCGACAGCAGATCTCCAGGTACAGGAACTACGCTACTTCCATCAAGCAAATAAACCAAAAAGTGCATCACAGTGAGTTCTGTAACGAAAATAAAGAAAGGACAGTAAGGTACATATCAAACAAATATATAGTGTTACACATACCATTCATAAGAAAAAAAATCAATCTGCCACCCAGTTAAATTGGGCAGAAAAGTGCCGTTTCCATCAAATTATTCCGTTTACTGAATCTACCGCTATTGGGAAAGGATTGGAGTTAATATTTTGTTATATTAATTTTTTTTGTTTAAGTGTAATTTCATTTTTTTTTATATATTATTTTCATTATTTTGTTATAAATTTAAGTGGCGTTGAAGTTCTTATTCAATATTATTTTCATCATTTTGTATTGTTTAGTTTCTATAATAATTAATTTTGAGTTTACCTTTTTTTTGTAAGTGACACGGGTAGGATTTTCCAGAGTTTTATTGATCGCGAACCCCTCATTTGAGTTATTTTCAGTCCTTCTCCACAGAGCTCGATCGAGGTAGGGAATTGTACATCCGAAAGATCCAATTTAGCCAGAATAGGTATCAAAAAAGGTACCGTAATAGTTCTCTTGGGAAACACATCTTAGTCACCTTTGTATTTTTTTTATTCTTTCAGTTTTTTTGTCGATTTTTTTTTTAAAGAAAAAAACCATTTATAAAGATATTCACTAAATCAATTAATGCTTAAACCCTAACGTTTTAAGATTAAATATTACAACTCAAATTCTACATTTGTTTGATGTTCACGTACTTACTATTAACTTTTGCTTTCCGTGTAATAAAACTTCGATGAACGCCTTTTTGTATGAAATTTTTGTTGTTTTCTTGTTCTGATTTGAGCGGAACATAATGTTTTGAAGACGAAATTTTCAAGGGTGTGGATGGTAGCCTTTTTCAGTCGGTGAAGATGATGTGACCGGAAGCTGGTCATCGACTTATTTTTGAGGAAATCCTAATCAGATGCCAATGGATTTCACGGTAGGGTGGGTATGGCATCGCTGCGCCGTCATCAGCAGCGCCTTGAAGTGGTGATTGTCCGTCCGTGGTCGTTTTAGTTTTTTTCCTCTGGCCTGATATGTGTTTTGTTTGCAGGTGAGGTTAAGTTTTGGGGGCAAGATCCCCCCCATTCCGGCGAGCTCAAGCTGAGCAACCACGGAACTTGACATTCGTTTCCTTTTCCGAACACTTCCTTTTTTTTTTGGTTTCCTACCTATTCCTTTTTCTTACCCTACCTCCACACTAATTCCTTTTCCTTCCCCTCCTCTTGTCTCGCAACACTTTATGTCATTTTCGATTGGATTTCGGAAAAAAAGGAAGAGTTCGGAAAGAGAACGGAATGCTAAGTTCCGGGGGACGCGGCCTGCTTGCGGTTTCTCAGCTTGAACTCGCCGAAATGGGGGGGATCCTGCCTCCGAAACTTAACCTCGCCTGCAGACAAAACACAAATCAGGCCAGTAAAAGAACCAAAAATCGGAAAGACTGCGGACGGATAATATCACCACTTCAAGGGCGCTGCGGATGACGTTGCAGCGGTGCCATACCCACCCTACCATGAAATCCTTTGGCACTGTTTGGATTTCCCCAAAAAAAAATCGATGACCAGCTTCCGGTCACACCATCTTCACCGACTAGAAAAGGCTACCGTCCACACCCCTGAAAATTTACGTCTTCAAGAATTTCAATCATCAAGGCGTTCATGGAAGTGAAACAGAAGTTAATGGCAAGTATATAAACAGCTGAAAAAAAAATATATGGATTTGACAAATAAAATTGATTCTTTATATGTTCTTATTTATAAATCAAATAATTTAACGTATTTCTTTATAGATAAACTATTTTTGAAACATTGACAAACTGAACTGAACTGAGGCTGAAAACAAAAAAAAAATAAAAAGGTGACGGAAAGGTATTTCCCAAGATAGCAGTTATGGTACCCTTTTTGGTACTTATTATGAATAAAATGGATCTCGCGGAAGTAAAATTCCCTACCTCGCGATCACGGAGAAAAAAACTCTGGAAACCCTACCTATGTCACTTACAAAAAAAAGGCATTTTATAATGTAAAATTTTTACTCGAAATTGAATTAAACAAACAAAAAACTATGAGTACCAAAATTGATTAAGATTGAATAAAAACTACAACGCCACTTAAATATAACAAATTATTGTGAATTATAAACAAACAAAATATAATTATCATTAAATAAAAAGTAATATATGAAACTACTAGCACTAAAGTCTTTTCCAGTAGTATTTCGTCTGGTAAACCAGGAAAACAGATAACTTGGTGTAAATATTGCTTTTCTGCCCAATTAAACTGGCTTGGCAGATTGGTGACCTCTCCTTTCGTTTTGTCTTATATGTAACACTATGTTTTTTTTTTTTTGAAAAGTACCTTGATTTCCTTCCTCCACTTTTTTTCTACAGAACTCACTGTGATGGATTCACTGGATTTTTGTGTTGCCTGAAATCTGGCTCTGGAGTGCGAGGGGCTTAAAGACGAGCCCAGTATCTCTCGAGTTGGGAACATCAAATTTGTCGGTAAAATCTCGGTCCAACAGAACGACCAGATCTTCAAAAAATATTTTCCACAAGGAAAGTAATGGTCCAAAACAAAGTTTGGTTCCAAGAAAGTTTAAGGCGGCGGCGGCCCAGTCTATCACTGTAAATCTGGGACCGCCGAAATTCAAAAAGAAAGGTAGTTGGGTAAAACCTATAGATTTTTTTCACTTTAGCACTAAATTTCAATAAAAAACGTTTAGATTTAAAACTCACCCTATAGTGTTGTTTCTTTGTTTTATTTCCTGCTTTTTTTTTGGCAAAATCCTCCTGATCAATTCAACACGTAAGTATATAACACTTTACTTGAAAAAAATTTAAATATTACGTTTGTGAAAAAATATAAAAAAAAAACACAAGTAGGTAAGTATGTACCTTGTATCAAAAAAAAATTCCCCACAAAGGTACAATTAATTCTCGTGTTAGGTTATATGTGGGTAAGTATATAGGTACCGAGTGACAGACGAGCTTAAAGACGAACACAGCTATTCTTTGATCTTCGAAGGTTATTTTGAAGTGACATTGAATTCCTTAAAGCATAATTTTGCCGTACGAGAATCATCCCACTTTGATTCGGTTATTCTTCCTCCCACATCATTCGGGTCTTACGATTCAATCCAACCGCTAGTTATTTTTTTTTTCTTTAAAATAATGTCAATGTATTGTTTTTCCGAATTCAGCTTCCATCCTTCAGTTGACCTTTCAGCTGTACTCCTCCAACCTTTCAAAAAAGCACTTCCTAAATTGACCCCTAGGTGGCCCTGACGCCACAGCGAAAACTTAGGGTTCAGTTCGCACTATAGGCTATTTCGCACAAACGTCATACCTAATGCCGTGCTGAACGGGTCCGCATAGTACCTAAGTTCTTGGGCGTCCACAACAAAATTCGTGCTTTTGCTGGATATACTTCAACCAAAGCACGAAGACAGAGGTCGCCTGCGATGTAGATCTGTGTGTCCAACGTGACACTTTATTTTGTGTCCGCCTACCTACATTTCCTATTTCTCTCAGCTCTTGCCTTTTTACTTCCTATTTGTCGAAATTTCACACCTAAATTCATAAATGACGCGCGTCCTAGCATCGCGTCCGTTTTCTCGTCATATGAAAACGTACCCTTCAAATTTCCCAAAAATTTCCCTGACATTTTATTTGCTTACACCCGGAACGCGATCATCTGACATTTGGAAAGGGTAAATATTTTTCCTTCACTATTTCATTTCATTTCTCATCTAGCCGCCGAACAAGAAGCAACGAACCACGAGTGTGTCTGTGTCTGCCCTAAAAAAATTGGTAAGTACAGTGCTTTTACAACTTTAGTTTTTTTTTTTTTTGTTTTTATATGTTTAGGTAGTAATAAGTATTTATAAATTTACCAAGCGAATATAAATTTCTTTTTTTTTTTCATTTTCTAGGTGGCCAAAGATTCCTGAATTTTTAACGTGGGGAAGCTACCCACGCTTACCCAAGCCGGGCATATTTACCGGTTCGGTTAAGCCGTCGCCAGGTCCAGACCCATCCTACCGACTTTTGCTATCAGAAGCAAAAAAACTTTTTCACAAACCATCTGGTGGGTATTAATTTTTGTTTTCATCTTCCTAAGTTCCTTTTATTTATTTATTGTTTTTCCTTTTTTTTTCAGATTTAATACTATCACTCAGTACTCACAAAGAAGCGGAAAACTCTTCGCCACTCGGAAAGATTGTTTTCCTTCGGAGATGCTGCCACAATTTTTCTTGTGTATTAAAGGTCATTGACCTTGAAGGGCAGCAGCTGACGCTTCAATTGCCGATGTTATTGGTGAGTCGTGAACTCTTATGCTACTAACAAGGATTAATTATCAAATTTAGCCGTTGAAAGAAACGCAAAATATATTAGTGAACTATTGTTTACATAAATAAATAAATAATATATACTATAAACAATAACTAATAAATAATAAAATATTAGGAACTAACATGCTATATCACAGATGGAATTTTTTTTTTTTATTTATCTTATAAATTATCACAGTTCGGGTAGTAGTATCTCAGACCAGTATCACCGTTTTTTTAATGGGAGCAGAAAGACCGTCCTTCTATTCGTCATTCGTTGTTATTTCTTCCGTCTTTTGGGTGTGGAGAGTTGTAGAAGTTAAAATATTTAAATAAAGATGAACTTTTAAGAGCTATTTAACTATAAATGAAGAATTCATATAAGAAAATTTGACGGATAAAATAAACAAATAAAACCAAATCATTACATCTTCTATCATTCCTTACATCAATGCATTCGCACCTTCGAATGAAACTCGAAATGAGAATCTGGATAAAGATCATTTAACAAATCAGCAAAATCGTCAATTCGCACAATATGCTAAGCAAGACACAAAAACTTATTTTAGGTATAATTGTTTTAATACTCGTCGACATTATATGGGTAACGTTCAATGAGATCACAAAGTTTCTATACGAAGATGAAAAGTATGACAAACCGTTCTTTTGTACCTATTTTAAAACATCCATGTTTACAATTTACCTAATTGTTATTGGCTTGATAACACCATGGAAAGAGGCATGCGAACAACCGGCAAACTATTTGGCAATTGATCAAACAACCGAAGATGAGAACTAATTCACAACACCAGGATCACTTAGTGATCCAACATACATTCTAATACGCACTCCTGGAACAATCTCAGGCACTGAAAGCGATGATTCTGAAATTCGTATAGTGAGATTCAATAAAATGGCTGAAGTGCGGGAGATGTCAGCTCATGAAGCAACCGAAGCCCTTATGTCTCGGCTATCATACGCGGCGGGTTTAAGGATACGCAGACAAAGTCCTCATCATAAGACTGCAAAAACAGCTCTGCTCTTAAGTATCCTTTGGTTCATTGCAAATTGGATGTATCAATTATCATTAGAACAAAGCCAGAGTGCAATGGTGGTTCTGCTAAGCTCATCATCTAGTTTCTTTACACTTGTATTGGCTGGATTTTTCCCTTCGTCCTCTGGTGATAAATTTACATTCTCAAAGTTCTTAGCTGTGGCAATGAACATTAGTGGTGTTGTGACTGTGACAATATCTGATATCGCAGCTTCGAAATTTTCTCGTGGTGTTATTTTAGCTTTATTTAGTGCATTCTTTTATGCAGTGTACCTGGTCTTTGTGAAAAGAAAAAGTGACACTGAAGAAAAAGTAGTCATTCCATTATTCTTTGGTTTCGTTGGCCTATGGAATTTAAATTTAAATTTTCTTCAAATAGAAACTTTTGAGCTTCCCAATCAAAATCAATGTGCGGTGCTATTTCTCAATGGTCTTTTTGGAACTGTAGCTCTTTGGCTATGGGGATGTTTTCTGACATCATCGCTTATTGGAACACTTGCAACGACATTACAAATTCCAATGTCCATTTTTTTTGATCTCATCCTCAATAGGAAACAGTACTCATCTTCATTTTATGTAGGTTCAATTCCAATATTCATTGCATTACTATTAATTGCACCATTTTAATGGGAAGATATCAAGTGCCCACGAATCATCAGGAAAATCCTCAGGTACAAAGTACAAAAAAAGTGCATATTAGGATTTTACAATGAAAAGCGAAAGATAATATGTTTGTATTTTAAAGGTTTTTTTTTTTTATTGGGTGTTTTTTGTACCTACATACATACTTACTTACTACTTACTTAGGTCCTCGGACCTATTACGTCCGTGATGTTTCCCTTACGGGACATAGGGCCTCCACTACACCTACGCGCCATCGTGTACGATTTCTTGAAATGTATTTCAGCTCTCTCCAACTTTTCCCCAGTCGTGCCGATTCCTGTTCGACCGTTCTTTGCCATGTACTTCTAGGCCTGCCCACTTGTCTTCCCTCCTGTGTGAGCGGGTTCCACTGCATTGCTTGAGATGCAATGCACCGATCGCCTTTTCGTAGCGTATGGCCAATCCACTGCCACTTTCTTCTTCGTATAATGGAGTCTATGGGCTCCTGACCCGTTCTCGCATGAAGTTCGGCATTGGAGATACGGTTGGGCCAGAAAATCCTCAAGATGTTTCGTAGACATCTATTAACGAAGGTTTGCAGCTTTCTAGTGACAGTTTCAGTGACTTTCCAAGTGCTGCAGCCGTAAAGCAGAATGGATTCAACATTGGAGCGGAACAGTCGTAGCTTGGTTTTTAAGCTAAAAGAGTTGTTTCTCCATATTTTGGACAGCATTCCGAACGCAGCCTTTGCTTTTCTGATTCGGCTGTTTACGTCCAGTTCAGTTCCGCCACCCGTAGAGACAATACTCCCAAGATATTGGAAATCCTGTACCATCTCTACGGGTTGTCCAGAAATATTTACTTGGATTGATGAGGAAGTTACAAGGCTGATCCTTTTAGTTTTTGCCGAGTTGATCTTAAGCCCTACGATTTCTGCTTCTCTCTCCACCCTTGTTGTCATTTGATGGAGATCCATGATCCTATGAGAGAGTAAGCATACGTCGTCCGCGTAGTCCAGATGTTTGAGGTGAGATTGCAGAGTCCACTGAATTCCTCCATTTCCATTTGACAAAGCTGTGTGCAGTACGTCACTTATCACCAACAGAAACAGTATTGGTGACAGTATACAGCCTTGCCTAACCCCACTTTGGATTTCAAACTCCTCTGACAGCCTACCTTTGTGCAAAACGTGACACCTGGATCCATCATATGTAGCCTTGATAATAGCAATCAATTTATCTGGGATGCCCCTCCTGTGCAAAGCAAGCCAAATAAATTCTCTATTGACACTGTCGAACGCCTTTTCAAAATCGATGAACAGCAGGTGAAGTGGTGATCGATATTCAACGCACTGTTCGATGATGATCCGCAAGGTGTTGATGTGATCCACACAGGAAGATCCAGTGCGGAAACCTGCTTGTTCGGCGTCGAGTGTGTCTTCGAGGTGGTCTTTAATTCGGTCCAATATTATCCTTGCTATTATCTTGGCTACTGCAGGCAGAACGCATATTCCTCTCCAGTTTTCGCACTGTGTGAGATCTCCTTCCTTTGGAAGCTTGACAATCATTCCTTTTTTCCACTCTTCAGGAAAGCTCTCTGTTTCCCAAGCTCTCTTAATAAGTGGGTGCAGTAGCTCGCTCGATGTCGTTGGGGCTGCTCCTAAGAGCTCTGCAGGAATACCATCAAGTCCAACCGCTTTGTTGTTCTTCAGTGCTTTGATGGCGGTGATAATTTCTTCTTTACTGGGGGGTACGGTGCGTATTCGGGAAATTGTTACTTCGGGTAGCTCAGTGGGAATAGGGTTCACTTCACTTGCGAAAACGCGGTTTAAAACCGCAGAAAAGTGTTCCCTCCACCTTATGAGCTGGTCCTCATCCGAAATTAGCAGGGATCCGTTTGTGTCTTTAACCAGGTGTTGTTTAAAGCTCTGGACACCAGTGAGCTCTTTGGTAATTCTGTAGACGGTCCTACTGTCACACCTACTAGCGGCTTCTTCTGCTTCTGTAGCCAGTGCGTTGATGTAGTTACGCTTATCACGTCGCACACTACGGTGAACTTCCCTCATCTTCATGCGGTACGTAGACTCAAGCTCGTTTCTCCCTGCTGCTGGGGTAGCTGCGATGCGAGCTTTAAGGTGTTTCCTTTCTTCGATCCTTGCCCAAGTTTCGTCGGAAAGCCAAGCACTATTTCTCCCTTGCGCCCGGCCGACTATACTTTCAGCACCGGATATGAACACATTTTTCACAGCACACCAATGATTTTCGATGGATGTGGTTTCCGTGCTGCTGATTGCGTTCAATCCTTGTGAAAGGTGGTCCCCTAGTTGTTGGCGCACTGCGGGATCCTTTAGTCTATCTGTATTAAACTTGGGCATTCGAGTGTTTCCTTGGGATCTACGAACTGCAGCTGTACGCAATCTTACGGTAGCAACCATCAGATGGTGGTCCCGGGCCATTCCCATGTCAGCACCTCTTCTGTTACGGACGTCCTGGAGACTGCTTCTAAAACGCCGGCTGATCGCGAAGTGGTCAATTTGGTTGGAAGTTGCTTGTCTGTCAGTCGACACCCAACTGACTTTGTGGCACGTCTTATGCTCGAACATGGTCCCTCCAATAACAAGGCCGTTGGCGTTGCAGAAATCGACAAATCGTTCGCCATTGTCGTTTCGGTTACCAACACCATGTTTTCCCATGACATGCCTTAGCCCAGAGTTGTCATTGCCAACCTTGGCTTTAAGTCTCCCATCAACATAACTATATCACCTCGTGGAACGCTATCATAAGCAGCACTCAGCCGGTTATAAAAGGCCTCCTTCTCCTCGTCAGAAGAGAGCAAAGTTGGGGCGTAACACTGTATGATGGTGACGCGACGTACTCTAGTCCGGAACCTGGCTTTCAAGATCCTGTCACCTAAAGGCTCCCAGGAAATTAGGCTTTTGAGAGCTGTTTTGGAAAGCAGCAATCCAACGCCAGATTCCCGAGCGCTTCCAGGTGTTTTTCCGGAATAGAATAGTACAGTGTTACGGGTTGGTGACTTGAACTTCCCCGAACCCAGCCATCTAACTCTAACCTAAGATGTCCATCCTATACCGCATGAATTCCTTCTCTAGTTGCAGGAATCTGGCATTCTGAGGACCTTCTTTTCCGTTGTCAAGAAGCGTCTTCACATTCCAGAAACCAATCTTTGTCCGGGTACAATAGCCAAAAGTCGTCAACGCGTTATCATTAATTATCCGAGGCGTAGTGTTGGTTTCGGTAGCGGGTTGATTTCAGTTACGGAGAATGCTAACCTCTGTAACCTATCCTAGAAAGCTAGGCCTTTTCGCACTTGTAATTTTGGCCTATTTATGTTTATTGGGATACATAAATAGTTGCCCGGGGACCACCACGAGGAGGTAAAACAAGCACTTCATCGTGACTGATTGTTGCGCTACTGGCCCAGACCAAGTTCTGAGCAATCAATAGTTTCCCGATCAGGCACGATGCAGGTCGCCCTACATACATAGTTGCTCGGAATATTACTTGATATCAGGTACTGTGTGCGTTTTTACGAATAACATAGATAATGCGTTTTGTAAAAATTTAACTGTGTTTTACTTCTAGTTCAAGTACTTCTGTCGGTTATTGTTTCAAATCTTTGGCATGGAATATACCGATTTTCTGGCAGTTAAGATTTTCTAGTTGGTATATCGAGTTACCTATGGCTTTGACTATTCGACAGGGTACACAGTGAATCAGGGTACACAGTGAATCATTTGCTCTTATGCTGTCTATTATTATTTTTAAATGAATCTGAAAAAGAGAAAAGAATACATTTTTATAAAATAGAAATTAATCAATTGATTATTTAAAATACATAACTTTGAAAAATATAAATTTTTATAATGGAAAAATCGATTTATTATCCCTTATTCAACACCGTATAGTTAGCAGCACGATTTCACGGATTTCAAAATTTTCGATTCCTCGGATTTGGTGAACATTTGGTGAAATTTAGTTAAAAATGTTTAGAATTTGGTGAATCGTGGTTTAAAAGTTATTAACAATTTAAGTTTCGCGTATAGTTAGCAGCTGATAGAAACAAAAGTAGACTTTGTTGGTATGAATCGATGCGGAATAGTTTTGCGAATTTAGTGAGACTATCTACGAATTTGGTGAGAACTAGAAATTTGTAGCATTTTTGTCAATTTTCTTGCGTTACGTTACATTACGGCTGTTTAGTTAAGTATGAAAGGAATATTGATTATAGATACAAATTTAAGTAACGTCATTTAAATGCAACTTTAATATTTAAGCAAGCTTAACTAAATAACCTCTAAAATCAATTTTTAGATAATTTTATAGATACGGCTGTTAATAATTAACGTTTCGTAACGTAGTTAAAAGTTGTCATACACGAACACAAAACCAACACATACACAATAGGGGTTTTCACGATCTGGTGCAACGAGCCTAGTAAAAGTGCGAAATTTTATTTTTTTTAAGTGGATCGTGAACGCACTTTTCTTATCTTCTTGCAACACTAAAGCAAATGTCAAAATTAGTTTGACATTTGTTATTTGTTTTTATTTCGAACATATCTGAAAATTTCAATTTGATTTAATTTAAATTTTGTTCATAAAAAGATGCCAAAAAAACGGAAAAAGAAAATATTACCAAATCTTAATTATCGTCCGAATTTTAAATAAAAGATGATGACGACGTCACATCAATACAATCAAGATAGCAAATTGGATGTATCCAATGAACATACCTTTGTATCTGTTTAACGTAATCAAGAATGAGTGAGCTGTCAAAAACACAATTTACAAATTTTACAATGTTGTATTTTTCTGTTGCAATAGGTTTCGGGTATTGCTAAAGTGCAAAACTGTTGTAAGATTGCACCTTGTATATTTTGTTGTTGTAGTGTTGTAAGATTTTACACTTTTGCACTTTTACAATGATACTAGGCCAGTTGCATCGGATCGTGAATACCCCTTATGATTCTGTCCCAATTTGGCTTTTCGCTGATTTATCTCTGTCTTTTCTCTTTCTAATTTTGACAGTTCATTACAAAAAAAAAAAAAAGAAAGAAAAAAAATCTAAATCAAGCAGCGTCACCACCATATTTTTTTAACTTTTGTTGTGGACGCCCACACCCCAGCATTATTTGAACCCATTCAGCACGGCATTGGGGATGACGTTTGTGGGAAATAGTCTATAGTGCGCACCGAGCCCTAATTGTTGGTTGCCGCTTTGGCGCCACCTATTAGTCAAGCTATGAACTGAATTGTGAGAGAATGGAGGAGCACATCCGAAATTTCAAAGAAGGGATAGAAAAACAAAATCTGAACTGACACATTTAAATTTTGTAAATACAAACAAAATTAATAAGATATAGATTGGATCGTATGACCCGAATAGTGTGGGAGGAAGAATAGCCGACCCAAAGTGGACTGATTCTGGTACCGCAAATGACTCGGGCAACCTAAATATCATATAAGCATTTTAAATTTCCTTCGACGGTCGAACAAGAGCTAACGTCTTATCAGCTCCTCGAACATATACGGCAACTTGACACTTCCCAAATAAAAGAAAAAAAAAAAACAATTTTATCCATAAAGTGCGTGGTTATATATTCCTGTTGATTTGGTTTTTCATTGTTTGCTTACCTTTTTTTATTACGAAGTTCTTAGTAAAATAATGCAACATCTTCACATTTTTTTTTTTCAAGATTAAAAATCATACTTAAGAGTTTGTGCGATCGTCAAGGTTAAATCCATATTAAAACACATTTTTTTTTATAATACAAAAGTAACACTATAGGGTGAGTTTCATAAATCAACGTTTTTTTTATTAAAATAGTGCTAACAAAAATGAAAATGTTTTAGGATACCCATACCCGTCAACTACACCTTTGTAAATTTGGCGGTTCCCGGATGCCTGTGAATTACGGGGCCGCCACGATCTTTTTTATGCAACCACATTTTTGATGCAAATACTTTCTTTGTGCAACCACGATTCGTCGACGCAACCACACGTTAGGAACCACATCATCTTTGGAACCTTTTCGAACCAGTTTTGTGCGTCTTGAACCATTTTCGTGTGACATCGTTCTGCTGGATTGATCCATTGCCACCCTTCAAGATACCATCTCTCTGGAGCTTGATATCATCAGGTGCTTGGTCATTATCCACCGATCCTCGGAAACAAGCGATAAGAGGTTTAAGGCCCTTCTCGCCCACCGACAGCAGATTTCCAGGTACAGGAACTACGCTACTTCCATCAAGCAAATAAACCAAAAAGTGCATCACAGTGAGTTCTGTAACGAAAATAAAGAAAGGACAGTAAGGTACATATCAAACAAATATATAGTGTTACACATACCATTCATAAGAAAAAAAATCAATCTGCCACCCAGTTAAATTGGGCAGAAAAGTGCCGTTTCCATCAAATTATTCCGTTTACTGAATCTACCACTATTGGGAAAGGATTGGAGTTAATATTTTGTTATATTAATTTTTTTTGTTTAAGTGTAATTTCATTTTTTTTTATATATTATTTTCATTATTTTGTTATAAATTTAAGTGGCGTTGAAGTTCTTATTCAATATTATTTTCATCATTTTGTATTGTTTAGTTTCTATAATAATTAATTTTGAGTTTACCTTTTTTTTGTAAGTGACACGGGTAGGATTTTCCAGAGTTTTATTGATCGCGAACCCCTCATTTGAGTTATTTTCAGTCCTTCTCCACAGAGCTCGATCGAGGTAGGGAATTGTACATCCGAAAGATCCAATTTAGCCAGAATAGGTATCAAAAAAGGTACCGTAATAGTTCTCTTGGGAAACACATCTTAGTCACCTTTGTATTTTTTTTATTCTTTCAGTTTTTTTGTCGATTTTTTTTTTAAAGAAAAAAACCATTTATAAAGATATTCACTAAATCAATTAATGCTTAAACCCTAACGTTTTAAGATTAAATATTACAACTCAAATTCCATATCTACATTTGTTTGATGTTCACGTACTTACTATTAACTTTTGCTTTCCGTGTAATAAAACTTCGATGAACGCCTTTTTGTATGAAATTTTTGTTGTTTTCTTGTTCTGATTTGAGCGGAACATAATGTTTTGAAGACGAAATTTTCAAGGGTGTGGATGGTAGCCTTTTTCAGTCGGTGAAGATGATGTGACCGGAAGCTGGTCATCGACTTATTTTTGGGGAAATCCTAATCAGATGCCAATGGATTTCACGGTAGGGTGGGTATGGCATCGCTGCGCCGTCATCAGCAGCGCCTTGAAGTGGTGATTGTCCGTCCGTGGTCGTTTTAGTTTTTTTCCTCTGGCCTGATATGTGTTTTGTTTGCAGGTGAGGTTAAGTTTCGGGGGCAAGATCCCCCCCATTCCGGCGAGCTCAAGCTGAGCAACCACGGAACTTGACATTCGTTTCCTTTTCCGAACACTTCCTTTTTTTTTTGGTTTCCTACCTATTCCTTTTTCTTACCCTACCTCCACACTAATTCCTTTTCCTTCCCCTCCTCTTGTCTCGCAACACTTTATGTCATTTTCGATTGGATTTCGGAAAAAAAGGAAGAGTTCGGAAAGAGAACGGAATGCTAAGTTCCGGGGGACGCGGCCTGCTTGCGGTTTCTCAGCTTGAACTCGCCGGAATGGGGGGGATCCTGCCTCCGAAACTTAACCTCGCCTGCAGACAAAACACAAATCAGGCCAGTAAAAGAACCAAAAATCGAAAAGACTGCGGACGGATAATATCACCACTTCAAGGGCGCTGCGGATGACGTTGCAGCGGTGCCATACCCACCCTACCATGAAATCCTTTGGCACTGTTTGGATTTCCCCAAAAAAAAATCGATGACCAGCTTCCGGTCACACCATCTTCACCGACTAGAAAAGGCTACCGTCCACACCCCTGAAAATTTACGTCTTCAACAAATCATGTCTCGCATGAATCAAGACAAGGAAACAACAAGAATTTCAATCATCAAGGCGTTCATGGAAGTTTTATTACATGTGAAACAGAAGTTAATGGCAAGTATATAAACAGCTGAAAAAAAAATATATGGATTTGACAAATAAAATTGATTCTTTATATGTTCTTATTTATAAATCAAATAATTTAACGTATTTCTTTATAGATAAACTATTTTTGAAACATTGACAAACAAGGCTGAAAACAAAAAAAATAAAAAGGTGACGGAAAGGTGTTTCCCAAGATAGCAGTTATGGTACCCTTTTTGGTACTTATTATGAATAAAATGGATTTCGCGGAAGTAAAATTCCCTACCTCGCGATCACGGAGAAAAAAACTCTGGAAAGCCTACCTATGTCACTTACAAAAAAAAAGGTATTTTATAATGTAAAATTTGTACTCGAAATTGAATTAAACAAACAAAAAACTATGAGTACCAAAATTGATTAAGATTGAATAAAAACTTCAACGCCACTTAAATATAACAAATTATTGTGAATTATAAACAAACAAAATATAATTATCATTAAATAAAAAGTAATATATGAAACTACTAGCACTAAAGTCTTTTCCAGTAGTATTTCGTCTGGTAAACCAGGAAAACAGATAACTTGGTGTAAATATTGCTTTTCTGCCCAATTAAACTGGCTTGGCAGATTGGTGACCTCTCCTTTCGTTTTGTCTTGTTTTTTTTTTTTGAAAAGTACCTTGATTTCCTTCCTTCACTTTTTTTCTACAGAACTCATTGTGTTGGATTCACTGGATTTTTGTGTTGCCTGAAATCTGGCTCTGGAGTGCGAGGGGCTTAAAGACGAGCCCAGTATCTCTCGAGTTGGGAACATCAAATTTGTCGGTAAAATCTCGGTCCAACAGAACGACCAGATCTTCAAAAAATATTTTCCACAAGGAAAGTAATGGTCCAAAACAAAGTTTGGTTCCAAGAAAGTTTAAGGCGGCGGCGGCCCAGTCTATCACTGTTAATCTGGGACCGCCGAAATTCAAAAAGAAAGGTAGTTGGGTAAAACCTATGGATTTTTTTCACTTTAGCACTAAATTTCAATAAAAAACGTTTAGATTTAAAACTCACCCTATAGTGTTGTTTCTTTGTTTTATTTCCTGCTTTTTTTTTGGCAAAATCCTCCTGATCAATTCAACACGTAAGTATATAACACTTTACTTGAAAAAAAATTTAAATATTACGTTTGTGAAAAAATATAAAAAAAAAACACAAGTAGGTAAGTATGTACCTTGTATCAAAAAAAAATTCACCACAAAGGTACAATTAATTCTCGTGTTAGGTTATATGTGGGTAAGTATATAGGTACCGAGTGACAGACGAGCTTAAAGACGAACACAGCTATTCTTTGATCTTCGAAGGTTATTTTGAAGTGACATTGAATTCCTTAAAGCATAATTTTGCCGTACGAGAATCATCCCACTTTGATTCGGTTATTCTTCCTCCCACATCATTCGGGTCTTACGATTCAATCCAACCGCTAGTTATTTTTTTTTTCTTTAAAATAATGTCAATGTATTGTTTTTCCGAATTCAGCTTCCATCCTTCAGTTGACCTTTCAGCTGTACTCCTCCAACCTTTCAAAAAAGCACTTCCTAAATTGACCCCTAGGTGGCCCTGACGCCACAGCGAAAACTTAGGGTTCAGTTCGCACTATAGGCTATTTCGCACAAACGTCATACCTAATGCCGTGCTGAACGGGTCCGCATAGTACCTAAGTTCTTGGGCGTCCACAACAAAATTCGTGCTTTTGCTGGATATACTTCAACCAAAGCGCGAAGACAGAGGTCGCCTGCGATGTAGATCTGTGTGTCCAACGTGACACTTTATTTTGTGTCCACCTACCTACATTTCCTATTTCTCTCAGCTTTTGCCTTTTTACTCCCTATTTGTCGAAATTTCACACCTAAATTCATAAATAACGCGCGTCCTAGCATCGCGTCCGTTTTCTCGTCATATGAAAACGTACCCTTCAAATTTCCCAAAAATTTCCCTGACATTTTATTTGCTTACACCCGGAACGCGATCATCTGACATTTGGAAAGGGTAAATATTTTTCCTTCACTATTTCATTTCATTCATTTTATTTCTCATCTAGCCGCCGAACAAGAAACAACGAACCACGAGTGTGTCTGTGCCTGCCCTAAAAAAAATTGGTAAGTGCTTTTACAACTTTAGTTTTTTTTTTTGTTTTTATATGTTTAGGTAGTAATAAGTATTTAGAAATTTATCAAGCGAATATAAATTTCTCTTTTTTTTTTTCATTTTCTAGGTGGCCAAAGATTCCTGAATTTTTAACGTGGGGAAGCTACCCACGCTTACCCAAGCCGGGAATATTTACCGGTTCGGTTAAGCCGTCGCCAGGTCCAGACCCATCCTACCGACTTTTGCTATCAGAAGCAAAAAAACTTTTTCACAAACCATCTGGTGGGTATTAATTTTTGTTTTCATCTTCCTAAGTTCCTTTTATTTATTTATTGTTTTTCCTTTTTTTTTTCAGATTTAATACTATCACTCAGTACTCACAAAGAAGCGGAAAACTCTTCGCCACTCGGAAAGATTGTTTTCCTTCGGAGATGCTGCCACAATTTTTCTTGTGTATTAAAGGTCATTGACCTTGAAGGGCAGGATTAACAAGGATTAATTATCAAATTTAGCCGTTGAAAGAAACGCAAAATATATTAGTGAACTATTGTTTACATAAATAAATAAATAATATATACTATAAACAATAACGAATAAATAATAAAATATTAGGAACTAACATGCTATATCACAGATGGAATTTTTTTTTTTTTATTTATCTTATAAAGTATCACAGTTCGGGTAGTAGTATCTCAGACCAGTATCACCGTTTTTTTAATGGGAGCAGAAAGACCGTCCTTCTTCTATTCGTCATTCGTTGTTATTTCTTCCGTCTTTTGGGTGTGGAGTTAAAATATTTAAATAAAGATGAACTTTTAAGAGCTATTTAACTATAAATGAAGAATTGATATAAAAAAATTTGACGGATAAAATAAACAAATAAAACCAAATCATTACATCTTCTATCATTCCTTACATCAATGCATCTGCACCTTCGAATGAAACTCGAAATGAGAATCTGGATAAAGATCATTTAAAAAATCAGCAAAATCGTCAATTCGCACAATATGCTAAGCAAGACACAAAAACTTATTTTAGGTATAATTGTTTTAATACTCGTCGACATTATATGGGTAACGTTCAATGAGATCACAAAGTTTCTATACGAAGATGAAAAGTATGACAAATCGTTCTTTTGTACCTATTTTAAAACATCAATACAATTTACCTAATTGTTATTGGCTTGATAACACCATGGAAAGAGGCATGCGAATAACCGGCAAACTATTTGGCAATTGATCAAACAACCGAAGATGAGAACTAATTCACAACACCAGGATCACTTAGTGATCCAACATACATTCCAATACGCAGTCCTGGAACAATCTCAGGCACTGAAAGCGATGATTCTGAAATTCGTATAGTGAGATTCAATAAAATGGCTGAAGTGCGGGAGATGTCAGCTCATGAAGCAACCGAAGCCCTTATGTCTCGGCTATCATACGCGGCGGGTTTAAGGATACGCAGACAAAGTCCTCATCATAAGACTGCAAAAACAGCTCTGCTCTTAAGTATCCTTTGGTTCATTGCAAATTGGATGTATCAATTATCATTAGAACAAAGCCAGAGTGCAATGGTGGTTCTGCTAAGCTCATCATCTAGTTTCTTTACACTTGTATTGGCTGGATTTTTCCCTTCGTCCTCTGGTGATAAATTTACATTCTCAAAGTTCTTAGCTGTGGCAATGAACATTAGTGGTGTTGTGACTGTGACAATATCTGATATCGCAGCTTCGAAATTTTCTCGTGGTGTTATTTTAGCTTTATTTAGTGCATTCTTTTATGCAGTGTACCTGGTCTTTGTGAAAAGAAAAAGTGACACTGAAGAAAAAGTAGACATTCCATTATTCTTTGGTTTCGTTGGCCTATGGAATTTAATGCTAATGTGGCCAATATTTTTTTGTTCTAAATTTTCTTCAAATAGAAACTTTTGAGCTTCCCAATCAAAATCAATGTGCGGTGCTATTTCTCAATGGTCTTTTTGGAACTGTAGCTCTTTGGCTATGGGGATGTTTTCTGACATCATCGCTTATTGGAACACTTGCAACGACATTACAAATTCCAATGTCCATTTTTTTTCATCTCATCCTCAATAGGAATCAGTACTCATCTTCATTTTATGTAGGTTCAATTCCAATATTCATTGCATTACTATTAATTGCACCATTTAAATGGGAAGATATCAAGTGCCCACGAATCATCAGGAAAATCCTCAGTTACAAAGTACAAAAAAAGTGCATATTAGGATTTTACAATGAAAAGCGAAAGATAATATGTTTGTAGTTTAAAGGTTTTTTTTTTCTATTGGGTGTTTTTTGTACCTACATACATAGTTGCTCGGAATATTACTTGATATCAGGTACTGTGTGCGTTTTTACGAATAACATAGATAATGCGTTTTGTAAAAATTTAACTGTGTTTTACTTTTAGTTCAAGTACTTCTGTCGGTTATTGTTTCAAATCTTTGGCATGGAATATACCGATTTTCTGGCAGTTAAGATTTTCTAGTTGGTACATCGAGTTACCTATGGCTTTGACTATTCGACATTTTACGTACTTCGGGCATAGCTTCGCGGACAAGTTTTTTGAAGCGTCGCTTAAAATAAAATTTTTTCGGAATACCTCCTGTCCTGGCCGGTATCTAACTTTTCGTGTGCGCGTATTGTACGTCTTAGCCAATCGATCATTCGATTTTAAAATATTTTCACGAACTCGCTTCCGTATATCACGCCGAGGAAGTATTAGCAACTCGCTATCGTCAACCGCGTTCAAATTTTGTGCCAGTTCATAGCTACTACCGTGCATCATAATGTTCGTGCCGAACAACGCGAAGAACGGAGACACGCCTGTAGAACTATGAACTGCACTTCTCAAGGCGCAAGCTATGTCGCTGAGATAATAGTCCCAATCACGTTGATCAGATTTGAGGTATGCGCGGATTGCTGCCAACAACGTGCGGTTGACTCTTTCCGACGCGTTCGATTGGGGTGCATAATTCGCGGTTCGCATATGGGTGATTCCGTATTTTTGTAGGTAGTTTTGAAATTCCTTCGCCAGAAATTGTTTTCCATTGTCTGAGTGGATCAAACGTGGAACACCAAACATATTAAACACCGCATGATGTAAAAACTTTATTACACTAGTAGTATTTGCGTTTTTCAATCCTTTAAGGAACACAAACTTTGACATATGGTCTAAGACAACAAAAACGTAGGCGTTCCCAGATTTTGAACGGGGATAAGGACCTAAGAAATCTATATAAAGTGTCTCGAATGGACGATCAGAACAATACGAGTTGACAATGGGAGGACGAGATACTTGGCTTGAATCCTTACATTGTTTACAAATAGAACAGTTAGAGACATATTCACGCACTTGAACCGTCATGTTTGGCCAATGAAAATTTTCACGAATTCGGAATAGGGTTTTGGCTATACCACCGTGAGCTGATTTAGGGGGATTGTGAGCTTTTCTTATAATTTGTTCGGTTAATCCCGAAGGAACCCAAAGAAGCCAAGAATGTTCTAGCATAATTTCTTCTCCTGCCCTCCTAAACGCGCGTTTGTATACAAAACCGTCTTCGACTTTCAGGTCCGGGAGTTCATCGCTATTATTTTTAATTGTTTCGATCAAGCTTAGATATTCGTCAGACTTGAATTCACCGGAGTCCAAGTCAATTAGGGGGGCTATTTCTTCTATGTCCAGAGAATCTACGTGTACCCGAGAAAGAGTGTCTGGAACTACATTTAGGCTGCCCTTTCGGTGTTCTATGTCGAAGGCATACGATTGCAGCAACAGACTCCACCTGGCGAGTTTCCCGCTCAGGTCTTTCATGCTCATGAGCCATTTGAGGCTGGAGTGGTCGGTGATTACGGTAAAATTCATGCCTTCGACATACGGCCTGAATTTTTGCACTGCCATGACCACTGCCATGCACTCCTTCTCGGTCACACTGTAGTTTCTCTGGCTTTTGTCGAACTTTTGGGAAAAGAAGGATATTGGAACTTCTTCATCCTCTGCGTTCTTTTGGAACAGAACGGCGCCGATTCCCGCATCTGAAGCATCGCACTGGATGTAGAATTTTTTCAACAGGTCAGGCAAAGGTGCAATCAGACTTGAAAAATCTTTGATGAATTTTCGATACCACCCTGCTTACCCAAGTAACTGCCGAACCTGCCTTGGGGTTTTGGGAACTGGAAAATCCACTATCCCTCCACCTTAGCAGGGTCGATTTTAAGCTGACCACCACCAACTATGAACCCCAAATACTTCAGCTTTTTGAAGCAAAACTTGGATTTCTTCATGTTGATGGTGAGATTAGCTCTGCGTAGGCAGTCGGCTACTTCGCTTTCCAGGGCGATATGCGTCTCGAAATCCGGTGCCATTATTAATAAATCGTCAAGATACACAAAGACTCGATCCCTAAGTCGTGCAGGTATCACCTTGTCCATCAACTGGCATAACCTTTGGGCAGCATTACACAAACCAATGGGCATGACAGTTAATTGGTACAAGGGTCTTCCCGGTACCGCAAAGGCAGTCTTTTCCCTACTCTGTTTCTCCAGCGGTATTTGCCAGAATGCTTCTTTTAGATCAATACTACTGATGTAGTACCTATCCGGTAGTCGGCTGAGGAGCCCTTCGATATGAGGAAGAGGATTCTCATTTTTCTTAGTTAGTGCGTTCACCTTACGAGAATCGAGACACAGTCTATTTTTTCCCGGTTTTCGCAAGAGAACCACTGGTGAGCACCACGGGCTCTCACTTTCCTCAATAACGCCGAGGCTCAACATCCGATCTAGCTCTTCATACAGAGTATCGCTGGGGAGACAGGGTAGTGACGCTGTTTCACAGGGAGTGCATCTCCGGTATCAATAACATGCTTCATGAGCGTTGTTTTTCCAAGACCATCCTGGTCGAAACAAAGAAATTTCTGCCGGACCGCATCCAGTCGGGCCTGCTGATTAGAGTTCAACTGATGAGCGTTCGAAAGATCTGCTTCATCAGTTAACGAAACGGTGCTTATGACATTTGGGGCTAGTTGGAACACTCTCCAAAAGTCTACCCCAAGGTAGATCTCTTGATCCAAATTAGGAACTAGGTAAAAATTTAGCTTTTCTTCTCTACCGCTATATTTGACATTCACTATTGCCTTTCCTACAATCGATTGGCTTTTGCCGTCCGCAGTTTTAACACCAGACCGATACGTCGTAATAAGGAGTTCAAGCTCGTTTACCAATTGCAAGCAATTTTTGCCGAGGATGCTTACACTGGCTCCGCTATCCAGCAAACCCTAAAACTTCCTTACTACCCAACATAATTTTCGCGTAAGGCCTTGGATCCGACACTAAACCTACGACAGTAGAACAAATTCGTTTCCTAAGTTCTCTCCTAAATTTGAATCTAGATCTAGCCTTAAGAATTTTCTTTGACGGTAAATAAATCGCACTGTTGAAAATTCGTTTTCGAGCCTCATTATACTCTGCAATCCGTACATGCAAAGGTTTTATCTGATAAGTGTTTTGTTTGGCAGTTATGTTATCATTTAATATTGAATTATTACATGCATGCCCTCTTCACTAAGGGGACTTGATGATTTTGTTTCAGCATCAACAACTGGAAATTTTTGAAAAATCGGGGGTTCTAATTTTGTGTCGAACGCGAATCCCCCGGATCCTTCACGTTCAACGGTCGGTTTCCCGGGTTGCATCGAGTGCACTGAGGTGTTTTTACCCCTTCTAATCCACACTTAAAACAAAACAGGTTTCGCACGTCAGACTCGCAGTCAAAATACGTGTGACCCTGTGTTTTGCAGTTCCAGCAAACTAACTTTGACGGGGCAGCGTATTTCCGTGGAGGAAGTTTTGAGCGAGCTCCTTCAAACTGGTACGCTGCAAGCTGTTCGTCAGTATGCTGGTACATCTCATCGTAGTCAATCTCGTTTGCCGAATGTTTGACGGGTGGCTTTGAGAAAGGTTCTTGAAAGTCTTTTTCCTTCCTTGGGAATGCGGATTCCACATCGGCATTGGATAAACTAACTGCACCAATCTGTCATTCAGGTTTTTCTTCATAATTTTTACCAATTCCACTTCCGGAATCGGTATTCTCATTTGGGATTTAATTTTGCTGATCGCGGCCAAGAAATCGTCTATGTCCTCCGAGGAACCCTGCCTACGCCCCATAATCTCACGCATAATGTCATAATCAGACCGATTGTTTTTGAACTGGCGCATCAGGGCTTCTCGGAGAGTTGGCCAATCGGGCCTGTAATTTGTTCTCAGGAATTGCCAGTACCAATCGTTGGCATTTCCCTTCATTAAAAGGTGAAAGTCCCGCAATATTATGGACCACGGACACCTATGGTCGGCCTGGAGGGTCTCTATTCGCAAAACGTAATTTTCCACCGATAACGTACCGGGTTTTCCATCAAAAGGAATATTCCAGTGATCGATTTTGATCGGAGCCTTAAACCCAGAAGTCCACCAGGGTGGTGGATAACCTACTTGATAATCGTGGAAATCAAAATTCATTGGAGCTCTCTCAGGTCTAAAATGAGCGTCTTGCTGATAGTCTGGTTGGTATAACCCATCCTGGCTTCGACGGGATGCTTCTTGGGGTCTACGTCGCTGTTGAGGAGGTGGCACGAAATCATTCCTCCCTGGATCTGGCTGAGGAGGCTGCTGTGGTGGTGGATGGTTTGGAGGTGGGAAATTGTATACCGGAGCAGTTGGTTTCGGTACTTGCTCGGTGGTTGTAAGAGACGGCCTACCTAAATTTAACTCCCTGAGGAATCCACCTAGTTGATTTTGGATTTCCTCCTTTAAGGTAGTTGTTAATTCCCTTTGAATAACTTGCCGTGTAGTAGACAAACCTTTAACCATGGCCAAGTTAATATAAGCTTTCAAGTCTTCCGGTATTACCCTTTTATCTTTCAATTTCTTTACCGGAGGGGGTGGTCTCTGAGCTAAGCTATCTAAAACGTCCCTAGCACTACCTACGCCTACTGAATTGACCGAATAATGCCTATTGGTAGTATCAGATCCCCTACCTGTCGCTTGCCTGACGGTTTCGTTTATCGATCCGACACTTTCAGTATGGGCTAAATTCCCTGCCCCCATCCCACTAAGTTGGCTGAAGGAGGGAGAAGAAACCGACTCAATATGGCTGTAGTTGTCGTCCCCGGGCAGAGGACCACATGACCAAGCGGATTGGTTGGACACGGCTCTGAGTTGTCTATCCGAAACAAGAGGGGAATACATGACTTGCTGTCTAGTGGTACTATCTAAACCTTGACTTACGGATCTAGTTAATCTATGTTCTTCAATAATTTCAGCATTGCGTATTAAGCGATTGATGCGTTCTTCCTTATTGGAATAAGCCATCTTTAAGGGTTGAAAAACGAAGCCGACTCAACAAAAAAAAACCAAAACAATTAACAATTAACGGTGAGCTTCTCAAAAAAAACGTTTTCTTAAATCAAGTTCAGGGCTATATTATTTTAGAACTAAAACTTGAAATGGTTACTAATATTCAAACAAAACTTGTAGAAAATCTTTAACAAAAAAAAAATCTTAACTTGCAAAGTAATTGCCAAACTTTATCTTTAACAAAAAAAAAATTTAAACAATAAAATCAAACAAACTATTGAAACTATATTATCACAGAAACGACTTATGAAAACAAGAAATGTTTCTTATGAAAATTTGTAACTTAGAACAACAAACAAAAATGATAATGAAATCAATTGAAATAATTAATTGAAACAAAGGTAACACCAAAAAAAAAACTATTTTGAAAAACAATTTGTGTTACTAGTTACAAAAATTCTAAGATAGCCTTATACCAAAACTTATTCTAAAAACGTTATTTTAGAACACTTTGTATCGGTATATTCAAAACAAAATATAGATTTCTATCACAATTGAAGTATTTTTTTTCTGTAAAAGAAAAATACTTAATAATGTCAGAAAACTCGACGAAAACTAATAATAACTTATAATTTTTTTTTTCTGAAAAACTTTTTTGAAAGATTTTTCAACAAAACAAAAAAAAACAATACTGTCTTGATCTACAAGTATTGCAATCAAAGAAACGAATACTATATTAAATAACGTAGATTGAATAATAAATATCGTATATTGAAATAAATATAAGAAATGATCGAAGATTAATAAATTAATCTTTGTTTTCAAAACAAAACTAAAAAGCTTTTCTTTGAAAAAAATTCTTTAAACAAAAAGGTTTATAATGAAATTGAAAATTTAAGATATATTTCACTATAAAGAAATTCTCATTTTAAAATAAGTGTGATTTTCAGTAACAAAATGAATGATTCTTTCACTCGAAAAATGATATACTTCAAAAAGTAGTTTGAGATTTCGTTTTAATAAAGGTACGGGGTGCTTCAAGTAGCGTGGCATCTTTTGAAAATTAGACATCAGACGGACAGAATTCAAATCCTTGAAGTGGTGAGGTAGAAAAGGTATAACAAAAACTAGACAAAAGTAGGAAAAAGTTACAAAAATAGAAGTGCTTATCCTCACCGTTCCCGCAATCCTAGTCTGTCTAATAGGACTTAGCTAGGAGACTTGAAACAGTGAGGAAAGCAAAACACAAAAATCGAAAAGAAAATTTAAAGAAAAAGTTGGAACGGTGCATCGATGTTCGACGGAATCGTCAAACATGGTCACTGCGTCCAAATCGAAACCTAACAAGACTAGACAAACGAGGAAAGAAATTGAAAATGTTGATAGGAAAGTTAAAATTTGGGATTGAAGATGTGAGGAAAACAGGACATAATAAAGGGTACTGTTGTCGCTGCAAATTTTCAGTATTCGTCGCAATTTATCTAGGTATGTCTGTGACTTTCCTGATGAAGACTTACGAACCTAAAAATTAGCAGCAAGTCCAGCTGAAAAAAAAAAAAAACACTTATGAACCGCAGTCACTGTGAATTTCCAAAATCTCGTCGCAATACCCCTAGGTACGTCAGAGACCTTCCTGGTGCAGACTTACGAGTTTTAAAAATTCACAGTAAGTTTGGTTACTACAAAAAAAACTAGGACTACAAAAATCTTCGCTATAAAGCTCACACGTTGGGTGCCATTTGTTGCGAGGCAGGAGGAGGGGAAGGAAAAGGAATAAGTGTGGAGGTAGGGTAAGAAAAAGGAATAGGTAGGAAAATAAAAAAAGGAAGAGTTCGGAAAGAGAACGGAATGCTAAGTTCCGGGGGACGCGGCCTGCTTGCGGTTGCTCAGCTTGAACTCGCCGGAATGGGGGGGATCTTGCCCCGAAACTTAACCTCGCCTGCAGACAAAACACAAATCAGGCCAGTAAAAGAACCAAAAATCGGAAAGACTGCGGACGGATAATATCAACACTTCAAGGGCGCTGCGGATGACGTTGCAGCGGTACCATACCCACCCTACCATGAAATCCCTTGGCACTATTTGGATTTCCCCAAAAAAAATCGATGACCAGCTTCCGGTCACACCATCTTCACCGACTAGAAAAGGCTACCGTCCACACCCCTGAAAATTTACGTCTTCAACAAATCATGTCTCGCATGAATCAAGAAAAGGAAACAACAAGAATTTCAATCATCAAGGCGTTCATGGAAGTTTTATTACATGTGAAACAGAAGTTAATGGCAAGTATATAAACAGCTGACAAAAAATATATATGGATTTGACAAATAAAATTGATTCTTTATATGTTCTTATTTATAAATCAAATAATTTAACGTATTTCTTTATAGATAAACTATTTTTGAAACATTGAGAAACAAGGCTGAAAACAAAAAGAAATAAAAAGGTGACGGAAAGGTGTTTCCCAAGATAGCAGATATGGTACCCCTTTTTGGTACTTATTATGAATAAAATGGATCTCGCGGAAGTAAAATTCCCTACCTCTATAGAGCTCTGTGGAGGAGGACTAAAAAAAATCTCAAATGATGGGTTCGCGATCACGGAGAAAAAAACTCTGGAAACCCTACCTATGTCACTTACAAAAAAAAGGTATTTTATAATGTAAAATTTTTACTCGAAATTGAATTAAACAAACAAAAAACTATGAGTACCAAAATTGATTAAGATTGAATAAAAACTTCAACGCCACTTAAATATAACAAATTATTGTGAATTATAAACAAACAAAATATAATTATCATTAAATAAAAAGTAATATATGAAACTACTAGCACTAAAGTCTTTTCCAGTAGTATTTCGTCTGGTAAACCAGGAAAACAGATAACTTGGTGTAAATATTGCTTTTCTGCCCAATTTAACTGACTTGGCAGATTGGTGACCTCTCCTTTCGTTTTGTCTTATATGTAACACTATATGTTTTTTTTTTTTGAAAAGTACCTTGATTTCCTTCCTTCACTTTTTTTCTACAGAACTCACTGTGTTGGATTATGTACCTTGTATCAAAAAAAAAATTCCCCACACAGGTACAATTAATTCTCGTGTTAGGATATATGTGGGTAAGTATATAGGTACCGAGTGACGGACGAGCTTAAAGACGTACACAGCTATTCTTTGATCTTCGAAGGTTGTTTTGAAAGTGACATTGAATTCCTTAAAGCATAATTTTGCCGTACGAGAATCATCCCACTTTGATTCGGTTATTCTTCCTCCCACATCATTCGGGTCTTACGATTCAATCCAACCGCTAGTTATTTTTTTTTTCTTTAAAATAATGTCAATGTATTGTTTTTCCGAATTCATCTTCCATCTTTCAGTTGACCTTTCAGATGTACTCCTCCAACCTTTCAAAAAAGCACTTCCTAAATTGACCCTGTGGCCCTGACGCCACAGCGAAAACTTGGGGTTCAGTTCGCACTATAGGCTATTTCGCACAAACGTCATACCTAATGCCGTGCTGAACGGGTCCGCATAGTACCTAAGGTCTTGGGCGTCCACAACAAGTACTACTCCTTTTAGATTCCAATCGAATTATTTTCTATTGTTCCGATTCTAATTTGTGAAATATTTATGTATGTGTGCTTAAATTTTCTGATATTTATGTATATTTTCAACGTTCAGTCGAGTTAAATTAATTTGACAAATACTGCGATGAAAGGGTTTATATGTATATGTGTGTTCCGAGTCTACTCCTTTATTAATTCCGGAACAGAAAAATACTTCGAAAACATTACTCGGAACAGCCAATCGAATTATTTAGGAGTAAAAGCCCTTTCACATTAGCCCACTGTGTATTAATACATGTCTAATTGAAAGTGGGAAAGAATTCCACGCGACTGCCAAATTTGTGGGAAAGAAAATGACTTTTCATATTTTGCTTCCACACTTGCTTGTATTAATACATTACCTTAACCTAAACAAAAAGTGTGATAGAATGTGGGACAGAATTAGAACCATTCCTAAAATTATTCATGTATTAACACATGTCAAATCGTGTGGGATAGAATGTGGGGTTGTGTAGGCTGGGCTTTCATATTATTTTTTCCATACAAATTTTGGCAGTTCATTTCTACCGATATGAAGTCTATGATTTATAAGCTTTCTATGGGTTTTCCGCGTTTTAATAATATAATAATTAATACCCCTTGTTCAATATTTATTCTCATTAAATATTAATTTGCACAATGTATTTCTCAAAATAATATAATGTTTTCAATTTAACTTATTAAATTAAATTATGTTCCACTTTTTGCCAAACATACAACTATTTACCTTATAACTTTACAATTTAATTTGTCTTTCCAATTGTAATGGAAAACTACTCTAGCTGTAAAAATCTTTCTTATGGCTAAAACAGACGTGCAGCGAGTCTGCACGCATCTCTGCATGCAGAGCTGCACATGAAACACATGTGCATAGTTTCTGACATTCATGATGCATATTTATGTCAAACAAATACATGAAAGCACAGCGTTGCCGATGTCACACAATAGTGTTGGAATGAGATTTTCTTCGTTAGACGATGGTAGGGTGGCAACGCCGGCTTCATGGATTCTTAAACAAAAATCACCAACACAAACAAATTTTTTGAAAGAATGGCAGGTGATGTCAATATGAGTAATGCCAAATAGCAATTATTTAGAAATTTTCGTTTTTCAGTTGTGGCTGCAATGAAACTAGGCAGCAAATTTAGAAAAATGGCTAAAACAGATGTGCAGCGAGTCTTAAACAAAAATCACCAACACAAACAAATTTTTTGAAAGAATGGCAGGTGATGTCAATATGAGTAATGCCAAATAGCAATTATTTAGAAATTTTCGTTTTTCAGTTGTGGCTGCAATGAAACTAGGCAGCAAATTTAGAAAAATGGCTAAAACAGATGTGCAGCGAGTCTGCACGCATCTCTGCATGCAGAGCTGCACACGAAACACATGTGCATAATTTCTGACATTCATGATGCATAGTTATGTCAAACAAATACATGAAAGCACAGCGTTGCCGATGTTACACAATAGTGTTGGAATGAGATTTTCTTCGGTGGACGATGGTAGGGTGGCAACGACGGCTTCATGGATTCTTAAACAAAAATCACCAACACAAACAATTTTTTTGAAAGAATGGTAGGGGATGTGAATATGAGTAATGCCAAATAGCAATTATTTAGAAATTTTCGTTTTTCAGTTGTGGCTGCAATGAAACTATGCAGCAAATTTAGAAATAGAGACATCGTGCAGCGCTGTGCTGCATGCAGACTTTGAGTGAATCTGCTCCCGTAAGAACCTGTGTAATTTAATTTCGCTGCATGGAAAAAGCTGCACATCTGTTTTAGGCATTAAACTATTATTTTGTTTATCCGTTATTTTGTTCATACATCTGTTATGCATTGTAAATTCTTTAAATCTACCTCTTTCTTGTTTGAACCACCTCGTTTGAACACATCGTCATATTCACCCTTATTATAGTAGGCGTTTTACTTGAACGACAAATGTCACTTAAAAAAATCGGTATTACGAAAGTCATTTTGAAGTCGTTTTAGTTAGTGTTACGCCACGTGAAGCCTGTCGTTTAGTGGAACGTAAATTTTTGTTCGACAAAAACCTCACTTACTGTTATTGTAGCTAGTACGACAAGCAAAACGACTGTTTTTGGCGTCTACAAATTTTTAAACGCCTTGTGCAAAATTGAATAAAAATGTAAGTTTTTCCAATTTAGTTTAATGTTTTTTATTGTTTTTAACTATTTGTAATTAATAAAAGGAGAAAATAACGAATCCTGAGCAAATGAAACAACTGATAGAGTTTATGGAACAAAATTGTTCACTCGCAAAAAATTTTCGAAGAGGCTTGTCACAACCGGAGGATAAAAAAAAACAGTGGGAATCCATTTCAAATACCCTTAATTCCTTAGGGCCGCCAGTTAGAACGGAAAAAGAGTGGCAAAAGGTGCAAATCCATTAATTGAAATCCATATTTCATGTATCGATGTAAATATGTACTTACAGGTTTGGTTCGATGCAAAATTCAAAGTAAAGCAGAAACTGCTGTATAACCAAAAACAAATTCAAGCTATTGGAGGAGGACCATTTAGAGCAAAATATTTAAGTGACACGGATAAGGTTATTGCCGATATCCTACAACTTGACAATGTTGTAAACCCAAAGGGTAATGTGTTTGGGGGTTCTAAGCCAAAACCTACTTCGGAGACGATGTTCCAACTCACCACCATCGAAGTTCCGGCGGCGACAGCTCAATTATCAGATGACATAATTATAATTAGCAATGCCGCTTCTGCTCAAATGGACGAAAACAGAGAAGAAGCAAATGCCAATAGAGAAAGATTTCAAACCACTGGGTTAAATTTCACCCAAAATGCTTGAAAAACAAACAAAAGTCCAAGAGGTTTTTTATGATGAGGTCAAAACATCTTTAAAAAGGATTGAAGATCATGTCAAAGACAGTGCAAGGTATCAAAGAAAGTGCTTCTATTTAGAAGAGGAAAGATTAAAGGAATATAAACTGAAATTAAAAAGGGAGGAACAACAGCAAATAAAAGAAAATGAAATAAAGTAACCTGAACTGGAAATAAAAAAAAAACAAAATTGTATCTTTTAGAAAAGAAGTTGAAACTTGCTACAACTAATTCAATGTAAAAACATACCTAACTTCCTTTTTACCTTTTTGTTTAAGAATCTCTTCTACGACAATGAATTAAATTTTAATAGAGTTTGAATAAAAATATGTTTATTGTTTTCATGAATGCGTTTTTATGTTTCCAATAATTGGTTTCTTATACTAATAGCTATCTGATTGTTTTCAACGAGCATATTTTCAAGATTTGTGCCAGCATCTGATGATATATTTTCCAATAAAAAAGTATGTTGATCTATTGGTGGCTCAGCTTTAAAGTGAATACAAATATTGTGAAGAGCTGAACACACATTAACAATTTTAATAGATTTTTTAGGTGTGTAGTGCAATAGCCTAGCACCTAGAAGACATCGGAAGCGATTCTTAAGAACACCGATTGTTCTTTCAATTATATTCCTTGACTTTGAGTGTCTCAAGTTAAAGTCGCTTTGAAGACTTCCTTCTTGAACAGACCTCTGAATGGTGTTATAAGAAAAGGTTCCAAGGGATAGCCAGCATCACCTTGAAATTTGATAAAAAAAATGTATAGACAAGATTTGAGATTAAGTACCTAGTAACCAAGTATTCCGATCTCCACTGGCGAAATTCCTTTGAAGAATCCCTCGCAGTTCACTCGAATTCCAAATGAATGAGTCATGACTTGCTCCAGCATGCCTGGCATCTACATACCTGATGCGCATTTTATGATCACAAACCTAAAATTGGAGTTTTATCTAGAAAAGGGTACCTATGTATATAATTTGTACATATGTACATACATAAATACAACAAATAACATACAAACATGGCATTTAAGCTATAAAAACCTTTCCTGTTGTAGAACAGGTGTTGTTTGTCTTTTTTGGGAGCCTGAATTTTGATGTGGCTTCCGTCAACACATCCAATTATTCCAGGAATTCGAGCCTTCTGATAAAAAAAGGATTTCGCTTCAATTTTTTCTTCGTCTGTGTAAGAAGAATTTATCCAAAGCGGACAAAGGTGAGCTTCCATAATTTCTATCATCTCCTTCAGAATGATGCTCATTGTTGGTTGGGCAATGCCTAAATTGAAGTCATTGCCTACACCCTTTTGGTAACTGCCTTCAGCGAAAAAGCGCAATGTCGCTGCAAGCTTTAAAATTGGTGGCACAGATAATGAGCTTTGTCTTTGGCGAATTTTATCTTTTAGTTCATTCATCAGATAAAGAAAAGCATCCTTATTCAACCTAAAGTACATTACAAATCTGGAAATGTAAGCACAATAGAAAGGTTGGTTGTAAATGTACAGATACATATTTGTAAATACTTACTTCGTATCTGGCAGATCTAATAGATTTGATTTAGACCTAATTCTTCTCCTTTCTCTTATGAGATCAATTTTTTTTATGTCTTCTCTCCTGCCCTCTTCATTTCTCACGATATCAGCATTATTATCCAATAAAATAAATAATGCAACACTATTCATGTTTGTCCTTTTTAAGATTCACAAATTTTTTTAAATAAATTTTTCTATTTGAAATTGAAAGAACAAATTTCATTTAAATAATAAACTGTCATTATGTGGAATGCGTGTGGATTGAAAAATAATAGCGTTTAAGCAAAGTAATACAGACTCTCAAACGCCAAGAAAGTGACTCGATACAAAAAGTGACAGTTGTCGTTTAAGAAAATCGCCTATTATAATAAGGGTGATTAAATGGTAATATTAATTATATTTAGCAAAGTTGTTTTTTTTTTTGTTCTTCTTCATCGTTGAATGAATGGTTTTTCATACGGTCGTGTAGTTTTGCTTTCTACATTAAAAAATTATTTAAAAATTCAGATAATCCTAAAAATTTAAAAAAGGTAAAATAAATTCTAATTAGGAATAAATAAAAGTGTAAAGTACAAAACATTCTGGTCCTTCCTTGCCAAATTAAATTGAGCCTTCTGAAAACGTCCGTCGTCACGTGGTGTAGTTTTGCTAGGAATATCGACATACATAACAATTTAAGTTTCGCGTATAGTTAGCAGCTGATAGAAACAAAAGTAGACTTTGTTGGTATGAATCCATGCAGAATAGTTTTGCGAATTTAGTGAGACTATCTACGAATTTGGTGAGGCTAGTAATTAATAAATAATTAAGAAAAACTTATTAAAATGACAGTTCTATGAACAATTACAGCCGAATCTATAATGACATTGTAAATTCTTCTTAACTTTAAACTTCATCTAAATATCATTTAAGTGTGAAAACGATATCTATAATCAATTTTCACATATAAGCAACGTAACTTAAACTCCTCGTAACTTAAACGCCATCCACCGCGTTTAAAGGCTGCGCAAAGCCAACATAAATATATTTTGGCACATGAGAATTGTTTTTTTTTTTTTATGAAAACAAATTGTGTGTAGGTTCAGTGTGCACTGTGTCTGTGCTTGTGATGGCCGAGTTTTAATGGTTTTTATTGTTTTTTTTTTAAAGAAAATAATATAAGAGAATGATGAAAAATAATTTAAAAATTCAGATAATCCTAAAAATTAAAAAAAGGTAAAATAAATTGTAATTAGGAATAAATAAAAGTGTAAAGTACAAAACATCCTGGTCCTTCCTTGCCAAATTAAATTGAGCCTTCTGAAAACGTCCGTCGTCACGTGGTGTAGTTTTGCTAGGAATATCGACATACATACAGTGGTGTCAAAAACATTCCGGATTTTGTTGGTCAATTGCATTGAGTGTTGGTTTGTGAGATAAAAATTAACAAATCAAATGTTTGTAATTTTTCGCCATTTTTATTAAACAATTGTATCATTTAAAAAAAAAAAACATGGTAAATTATCCATTAAAACAAAAAATAATAGTCAAGAATTAAAGTTGATTCAGAATTTTAATGTGACAAACTAACCGGATCTTATCTTGTACAATTAATTATTATTTTGTATTTAATATTTTGTCCAGTAACCCCTATTTTTTATCACAGCTCGACATCGACGAGGCATTGACTGAATTAAATTTTCGAAAATAGAAGCAGGAATATTCTCGCATTCATTTTTCAAGGCTGCAAAAAGAAAAGTTGTTGACGTGTGCTTTTTTTCCCAACCCGCCTTTTTAAAATGGCCCACAAGTTTTCAATTGGTTTTAGATCGGGTGATTGAGACGGTCTTCGAATCCAACCCCGATGGGGTACGCAGCAGAGGAAGAACCCGTAACAGGTGGCGCAATCAAGTGAATGACGACATCAAAGCACTCGGTGTGCGCAACTGGAAGCGGCTAGCTAGGGACAGAGCTGGCTGGAGGGGCTTGTTAGTTGAGGCCGAAGCCCATCCTGGGCTGTGAGCGCCATCAAAAGTAAAGTAAGTAAGTAAGATTGAGACGGCCATTCTAAAACACGAATATTTTTAGTCGCAAACCACTCTTTTAGCAGCTTTGAAGAATGTTTGGGGTCATTATCCTGCTGAAAAACCTAACGCAAAGGCATTTCTTCCTCTGCATATGGAAGCATTACTGACCCCAAAATGTCCTTATAATGAAAACGGTCCATATTTCCTGTGATTTGGTGTATTGGACCGCAGCCTGCGCCTGAAAAACAGCCCCAAACCATCACCGAGGCTCCACCGTGCTTAACTGTAGGGAGTACATTTGCAGGCCTTAATCGCGTACCTTTTGAGCGCCTTACTGTCCTTGCACCATCGGAGTAAAACAAGTTGAATTTGCTTTCATCACTGAAAAGCACGCTCCTCCATTTGCTTAAAGACCAGTTAAGATGATTTTTTGCAAATTCAACACTGAGTTAAATATTTTGATTAGGAATTTAAAGTCTTTTCCAAACACTTTTCATGGCTTACCTTTTTCTACGATGTTTAGCAGTAAGAAATACAAAAAGACCGAAATCTTTTAAACGCTTCCTTACCGTACTTGGCCCTATAGGTAGATTTAGTTCATCACAAATTATCTTTGAAGTTCCAAAAGGGTCTTTAAGCACAAAATTCTTTATGCGCCTATCAGTTTGAACAATTGTTTTGCGAGGGTGTCCACCAAAATGATCTGCTTTTACTGATTTCCCGCTTCTAAATTTTGTAATGATGTCACAAACCGTTGACGTTGGAATTTGCAATATTTCAGATATTAAATTTTGTTTCTACCGGCTTGGAACTTTTCTATTACCTTGTATCGAATCGCGTTGCTATAACTTGTTTTAGCCATTTTCTGCACTATATAATTTGAACTAACACAGCTCTCAACTTGTAAAGTCTGTTTAATCTACGGCGTGAGTCAAAAGACTCGAAAAAATCGCTACTTTAACATCGAGACTCGCAATCCCCCTGCAATCCGGTTAGTTTGGCACAGGCATGTTATTGAATAACTTAATAAAATATTTTTTTTATTGTTCTTGTCATCGTAGCATTATATTTTTAAGGTTATTATTAAATTGTCTCATACCCTTTACAAATAATTAAAAATCTATGGAAAGTTATTAGTTTTCTACTTGACATTAAGAAAAACATTATACTGAGGAAAAATCCGGAATGTTTTTGGCAACACTGTATATGTACATACTTATATGTACATTTTCTTGGATTTTTGGTTGATTCTCGGCAGTTAAACTAAGGAAAGATCGTGTTGCAAAGATATTTCCAATTTCGTGGACATTTTTGTTTTTTGTTCGCTATCACGCTATCAGTAATCTCGTGTTTGGTTATGAACGTGGTCAAGGCAAAACGTGGTCGTGCTAAGGGTAGACTGACCAAAGCATCAGATTTCGCTTCGACAGTGGACATTAATACGCCACTTTCAATGCTTCAAATTCGTCTCGAGAAATTGGAGGAATCCTGGGCTGATTTTGTTTCGCTCCAAAATAAAATGTATTTGTACATTGAGGAGGATGAGTTTGTAGACCCAGAACCAGAGTTCTACGAATACGAAGCAAAATATTTCGTGGCTCATTCAGTCTACACAAGTTTTATTAAAGTTAAGCAGGCGTCGGAACCTGCTGATACAACGGTTGCTGAAAAGTTAGCGAGTCAACAAGCAACGTTTTTGGAGAAGTTGAACTCCACTCCTGCTAAAGCATCGGTAAATCTGCCTAAGATAGAATTTCTAACTTTTTCGGGCGACTATGAAGATTGGCCTTCTTTCAAGGATGTGTTCCTTAGTTCGGTTGACTAAAATCCTTCACTCAAACGTTTGCAGAAGTTTTACTATCTCAAGAGTTTCTTGAGTAGCACAGTGGCTGATTTGGTAAGCCACATGAAGCTTACCGATAGTAATTATTTCGAAGCTTGGGATAGGTTGGGAAAACGGTTTGACAGGTCGCAGTTAATTGTTCAATCATACATTCATTCATTTATTTCGTTGACATCGACAAACTCTTCCAACGTGGCTTTGCTTAGGAAAATCACAGATGGTGCTGACAAGGTGATTAGGGGATTAAACGCTCTCAACACAAATGCTCGTGCTCCGTGGGTTATCTATTTATTAGTTCAAATACTTGACCCAGATACGAAGCAAGCTTGGGCAGAACATCTTGGGTCAAAGGAAGATCCTACGATAGACGAACTTCTTGAGTTTTTACAAAAGCGTTGTATTTGCATTATGGTGGGTGCTTGTCTCCAAGTTGCGTATTTAATATATATGTTAAATTTTAAATAAAAGATAAACTTTAATTAGTTCACTATAATTTATTAAATTTATTTTAAATTTTTAATAATTTTCACAACTTTATTTAATTTATAATAATAATATTTAGCGACGCGTTTCGGAGTGTGTCTCCATCATCGGGCGAACAGGCTGTTCAGTGTTTGGGACTTAATCGAAGTCAGTCACGAATTCCGGTTCTTGGAGTTGCTTCCACCTCAGCAGGTGTTACCAATGGAGTTGTGACACTTAGGCTTTCTTCTCAATTTAGTTCAAGGTTTGTTGATGTGGACTGTCATGTTCTTTCGAAGTTGACATCTTTGTTACCGGAATCCTTGATTGACAATATCGACATGAGAAATCTTGAGTCATTTGAGCTCGCAGATCCTTACTTCAACAAACCAGGTCCCATTGATGTTTTAATTGGAGCAGATAAGGTATTTAGTATCATCTTAGGACCTCCTACTGAAAAATTAGCTGGTGTACCCAACGTAATTCCAACGATTTTCGGTTCGGTCATTGCAGGAAGGTCTGCAAAAACTTCTCCTAATCTTGATAAGGGTATCAAGACGTTTATTTGTACGCAGCTAGATCATTCACAAGAATTTGATCTTGAGAAATTCTGGCGTTTAGAAGAAATTTCTAATGAGCCCACCTTCTCGATTGAAGACCAGCGTGCTGAAGAAATCTTTGCTTCAACTCATGAAAGGCTTTCTGATGGTCGTTATAAGGTTAAATGGCCTTTTAAATCTGACGAAAACGTTAATTTTGGGAATTCTTTTGCTGTTTCACTTCGTCGTCTTCATTCAATCGAACGAAGATTTTTGTCAAATTCATCTCTAAAGGAACAATATCACAGATTCATGGATGAGTATTTGTCGTTGGGTCATATGGAAGAAGTTCCAGCTGCCGAGATATATTCGCCAACTTATAGGTCATTCTATCTTCCTCATCATGTGGTGTTTAAGGATGACAGCAGCACTACAAAAGTAAGAGTATATTTTGATGGTTCCACGAAAACAAATCACTCCATCGCTTTGAACGATTCGCTTCTTGTTGGTCCATCTATACAACGTGACATCTTCTCTATTTGTCTTCGCTTTAGACGGCATTTGTACACTATCTCAGGAGACATCGAGAAGATGTACAGACAGATTCAAGTTTCACGTGATCATTGTGATTATCAGAGAATACTGTGGCGTAAATCTCCTGAGAAACCTGTTAAACACTACCGGCTGTTAACAGTTACGTATGGAACTGCGTGTGCTCCCTTTTTAGCATTAAGAACGTTGAAGCAGCTAGCCTTAGATTATTCTGAAAAGTATCCGCTTGCATCAGCAACCGTTCTAAACGATTTTTACGTCGATCGATTTACGTACAAGGTGAAATTCAGCGAAACCACTGTCTGTACTAAGCGTCGAATATTGTCAGATGCTTCTCGTATTTTTGACCCAATGGGGTTTCTTGATCCGATTGTTATTGCTGTTAAAATACTTCTTCAGGACTTGTGGATGGAAAAACTGAACTGGGACGAAGAACTGCCGAAGGAACTAGCTGACCGTTGGACTACTATTCGACATAAATTACCCCTCATCGAAGATGTTCAAATTCCGAGGATTATTTGGACGAACAAAAGCAATTACGAGTTTCATGGATTTTGTGATGCATCTTTGGATGCATATTCAGCAGTGGTATATTGCAGAAGTAAGAACGAGGATGGTAAAATATCAGTAGCATTGGTAACTGCAAAGAGTAAGGTTTCTCCCATCAAGGTTTTGTCTCTTCCTAGACTTGAGCTCTGCGGAGCCTAATCGTCTAATCAATAAACTTAAAATATCTTTACAGGATAAAGACATGAAAGTTTTCACTTGGACAGATTCTTCAATCGTGCTCCACTGGCTCTCTTCTCCTCCAAAAAAATGGTCGGTGTTTATCGGAAATCGTACATCAGAAATCATTTCATCTATTCCACACAAACTTTGGAACCATGTGCGATCTGAGAGCAATCCAGCCGATTGTACAACTCGTGGAATTCCACCATCTCTTTTGCCTTCAAATGAGCTGTGGTGGAAAGGACCCTCGTGGCTGTGGCAGGAGAAGGAGCAGTGGCTCTATTCAAATCCATGTCAGAAGGAGTTTTCAAAGGAGCAGTTGGAAGAAAGGAGAAACCCGAAAATGCAGGTACTTATCTCAAATGCTATCGATGAAAATGTATTGCAAACTATTTTAAACAACTCGTCAGAATGGTACAAATGCCAAAGAATAGTTGCAACAATGTTTCGGTTCCTTAAAGAAGAACCTTTGCTTCGCAATTATCAATCTTTTTGTGTTCAAGAGCTTTTAAAGGCTTAAATAACTTTATTAAAGTTAAATTTTATTAAGAAATTATCGCGTTACAAAAGGAAAAAGAACTATCGAACAAACATAAACTTTTAAGCTTAGCTCCCTTTATCGATTCGGACGGATTACTTAGAGTTGGTGGTCGTGTGCAGAACTCTGAACTCTCATATAATGAAAAGCACCCCATCATACTCTGTAAATTAAATCGCGTATCTGAACTGATTGTTAATTATATTCATGAACATTATTTACATGCCGGTGTGGGTCTCATGATCGCGCTAATTAGGAAGGAATTTTATATTGTTGGCTGCAGAAAACTAGTGCGTCAAGAAGTTCACAAGTGCATTTCATGTTTTCGGCAACGTCGGGATTCATCAAAAAAATTAATGGGAAATCGTCCCATAGAAAGAATTCGGGTTTTACGTCCGTTCAGTAAGGATGTGATTACGCCGGTTCTATACCGTTAAGACTTTCTCGCTGTAGAAACCCCAAATCCGTAAAAGCATATATCGCCTTATTTGTTTGTTTCGTTACAAAGGGTATTCATTTGGAATTGGTTGGTGACTTGTCGTCAAACGCGTTTCTCCTGGCTTTAGATCGGTTTTGTGCGCGTCGTGGAAAGCCAACGGAAATTTGGAGCGACAATGGGACCAATTTTCTTGGTGCTAAACGTTTGCTGAACGACATGTTTCAATCCCTCATAAGTGAACAGCAACAAAGTATTGTCATTGATCATCTCGCCAAGGATAACATCACATGGAAATTTCTCCCACCGTCTGCACCCTACTTTGGAGGTTTGTGGGAGGCTGGTGTCAAGTCAGTGAAGCAGCACCTCAAACGAGTTATCGGAGAACACATATTGACGTACGAGGAAATGTACACACTTCTCACCAAAATTGAAGTTCTCCTGAATTCGCGTCCAATGTGGCAGACATCGGACACAGAACCAAGTGCCCTTTCACCTTCTCATTTTATGATTGGGGAGTCATACACCACAGTTCCTCTACCTGATTTGGTAAATTTTAAAATTTCTGTTCAAACTAATTGGTATCTTTTACAGAAACTCTATCAAGGCTTTTGTAGAAGATGGCACCAAGATTATTTGACGTCACTTCAACAAAGACAAAAGTGGCAAACACTCAACCAAATCTATCTGTTAATGATGTCGTACTTTTAAAGGAGCCAAACCTGCCACCTTCTAAATGGATTATTGGTCGAATAATTGCAACATATCCAGGCAAGGACAGCAGAGTCAGAGTTGTCACAGTACGAACCATAAACGGAGAATACACTCGTCCAGTTGTAAAGGTGGCCCCCCTACCTTTTGCTGAAAGGCCCGAGCATTTCAGGGGGGGCTGAATGTTCAATATTTATTCTCCTTAAATATTAATTTGCATAATGTATTTCTTAAAATAATATAATGTTTTCAATTTAACTTATTAAATTAAATTATGTTCCACACTTTGCCAAACATACAACTATTTACCTTATAACTTTATAATTTAATTTGTCTTTCCAATTGTATTGGAAAACTACTCTAGCTGTAAAAATCTCTCTTAAATTATTATTTTGTTAATCCGTTATTTTGTTCATACATCTGTTATGCATTGTAAATTCTTTTAATCTACCTCTTTCTTGTTTGAACCACCACGCTGGACACATCGTCATATTAAATGGTAATATTAATTATATTTAGCAAAGTTGTTTTTTTGTTCTTCTTCGTCGTTGCATGAATGGTTTTTTATACGGTCGTGTAGTTTTGCTTTCTACATTAAAAAATAATTTAAAAATTCATATAATCCTAAGAATTAAAAAAAGGTAAAATAAATTCTAATAAGGAATAAATAAAAGTGTAAAGTACAAAACACCCCTATTGTAACAACGGAATAAAATTTAAAAATAATGTAACACTTTTGCTACATTTGTAATATTATGGCAACGCTGTTTGTTTCCTTTGATTTAGAGTTTTTTTTTAGCCACTGACGTTTCTGGGATAAGCCGAATTTATTCATGTCAAAAATCAAAATATTTTTTTTTTCATCTGTCAACAGCGACAAATTCAATAAAAGGACAAGAAAACAATCTTTATGTGCCTGTCCACATTAAATTTTTAATGCTTGGTGTTAATATGTTCGTTGTGTCCATACGATGAAGAGTAAATCCTCTAAGTTCAATCTACCCATCCCTATCTCCCACCCTTGAAATCTATCTATCTTTCACTCACACCATACAAAATCTATCATGTTGAATCCGAGAATATTGTTTGAAAGTGGCGCATGGGTGCAATTTGGGTGGTATCTACCCATCTCTTTTTCACTCACATAAAATCTACCTGTCACACTGCATGCACCTACCATTCAAAATCCAATGTGGACAGGCACTATGATTGTGATTCCCTAAGTAAGTAATTTATTTATTATGTAGTTTTGAATTTACAAATAACTAATGAAAATCTTTTTTTTCAGATACATGCAAATGTACTAAAACTATCTCACAATCACGAGACATTTATACGAGACACAATAGCACGAGACATTTTAATGAAAATGTACCACATTTTAACTACAATTATGATCAGTTCCAACCTGAAAATATTTCAAATTTGAACAATCAACAAATTGCATCAAGGCACATAATGCACAAAGAGCTGCCAGCATTTTCTGGTGGACCAGAAGAATAGCCATTGTTTATCAGCTGTTTTGAAAATTCGACACGAGTGTGTGAACTGTCAAATGATGAAAATCTAATTCGCCTGCAAAAGAGTTTGAAAGGTAAGGCATTAGAAGCCGTTAGATCTCAGTTGTTATATCCTCATCAGTTGCCCAATATTATTTCAACCATATGATTTATGGCCGCCTAGAAACCATTATTAATTTATTGATAGCAAAAATTAGATCTGAGCCGTCACCAAAAAATGACCAACTAGAATCATTGATAACATTTGCACTATCACTTAGAAATATTGTTGCTACCATGGAAGCAACGTGGTAAGACTCACATCTAAACAGTCCTTATCTATTACAAGAGCTGACTGAGAAGCTACCGTATCAAACAAGACTGAACTGGGGTATGTACAAAATAGGAATAACCCCCTACCGAATCTTTCCACGTTTAGCAATTGGCTGTACAAGGTAGCTGAAGCAGCCTGTCAGGTGACAGAGATGAGCTTTTCGAAAGTACCTGAGCTGAAGAACGAAAGGAAGCGGACAGCTAACATTCCGGTCTTGAACGTGCACCAACACCCAGTCACAGCTGAAGCGCATACTCAACAAAAAAGGACTTGTGTCATATGCGATGGAGACTGCCAGTCTGTTGAACGCTGTAGCAAATTCAAGGGCCTTACGCCTTAACAAAGATAGGATATGGTGAATCGGCATTTTCTTTGCCGCACATGCTTGTTAAATCACAATAGACGCAGATGTTCCTCCGATAAAACCTGTCGTGTGAATGGTTGTTCTTACAAACACCACCAGTTGCTACATGAATATGTTGAGCCAGTAACTCCATCGGCTGAAGGGCAGAACTGCAAAGCGCACGTCACAAATAAAAACACCGTTCTTTTTAAAATCATACCGGTAACCTTATACAGTGGTAAGAAATAAATAGATACTTATGCATTTTTGGATGATGGGTCCTCGGTCTCACTTATAGAGTCAAACTTGGCGGAAGAACTCCAACTAGAAGGTGAAAGTAATCCATTGTGCCTTAAATGGACCTCTGGTATTCAGCAAGAGGAGGAAAACTCGAAAGTAGTTGATCTTCACATTTCCGGATACCAATCATCAAAGACTTTCCCACTTCTGCAACTACAAACCGTCAAATCACTAGAATTGCCCCTACAAACGATGGATTTTGACAAAATTAAGGAACGTTTTACTTATCTTAAAGGAATTCCAGTCAGGTCATACCATGATGTTCAGCCACGTATTTTAATCGGACTTGAGCACTGCAATTTGGTGAACTACCAAAAAATCCGTGAAGCAAATTTGGACGAGCCAGTGGCTATTAAAACTCGTTTGGGCTGGACTGTTTTTGGGCCATTTAGAGGCAGTATATACGACAATTGTTATCATGTTAAACACACAAGTTGCCTTATATGTGACTGTCAAACTAAAATGGATGAGAAGCCAACTAGTCAGGGAATACTTTCAAATTGAAAATATTGGATCGAAGCAAATTAAGCTGCAAATGAATGCAAACGACTTAAGGGCTAAAGCAATTTTGGATGCATGTACGGAGTATACCAGAAAAAGGTACGTTGTTGGACTGCTTTGGAAAAATGATGCCGTTGTTTTACCTGAGAATAGGCTATCAGCGGAGCGTCGGCTACTGTGTCTTGAAAAAAGACTTAAAAAAGAATCATTACTCGAAGAGAAGCTAAACAATCAAATCTTATATTATCTAGAAAAAGGATATGCGCGAAAGCTCGAAAGCAATGAATGGAGTCAAAAAAGTGTCTACAGAATTTTGTATCTGCCGATATTCCCTGTAGTCAATCCAAACAAACCAGCTAAAGTTCGTTTTGTGTGGGACACAGCTGCAAGAGTTTCTGGAATATCTCTCAACTCAATGCTTCTTACTGATCCTGATACGTTGCCTGTCCTCTCAGAAGTTCTTTTTCGCTTTCGCCAACGTAAATTTGCTATTTGCGGCGATATTAAAGAGATGTTTTATCAAATCGAAATTTCGGAAGCCGATCAAAATGCACAACGCTTTCTCTGGAGGAACAAGGATACAGGGTACATGGAAGATTATTGAATGCGAGTTATGACCTTTGGCTCCACTTGTTCGCCATACTGCACGCAATATGTGAAGAATTAAAACGTTTAAAAATGTCGTCACAATATCCAAGGGCTGTTGAAGCCATTTTAAAATACCACTATGTCGATGGTTACCTCGACAGTTTAGACACAGAAGAGGAGGCAATGAGCTTAGCGAGAGAGGTTATTTATATACATGAAACCGGTGGATTTCAAATTCGAAACATCATGAGCAATTCAAGAATCATTCTTGACAAACTTGGAGAAAGGTCTGCTAATTACGAAAAAGTTTTTGAAAATCGCAAAGGCCTAAAATCCTGGGCATGTGGTGGTCACCCGCAGAGGATTTGTTTTCATTTACATGTAGTTCACGTAAGCTTAGCGATGCAGTTTGGAAAGGTCAACTCGTGCCTACAAAGAGAGAGTCTTAAGGACGCTTATGAGTATTTTCGATCCGTTAGGGCTTATCTCGAATTTCTTAGTGCTTTTGAAAATCCTTCTTCAGGACATATGGCGACACAATACGCAATGGCACGAACAGATACAGCCTGAACATTTTCAAAGCTGGTGCCAGTGGCTTCAACTCTTACCAAAGGTAGAAATGCTGAAAATCAAAAGACCATATCTTTGTTAAATAAACTCCTATGAAAGCTGTTATGTTGAACTTCACACTTTTGTAGATGCAAGTATGTCTGCATTTGCATCAGTAGCATATCTGCGTGTGGTAAAAGGGGAAAAGATCGAATTTGCATTAGTATGCTCAAGAACAAAAGTCTCTCTCTTGAAACTAATATCAGTTCCGCGAATGGAGCTAGAAGCTGCGGTGCTGGGCGTAAGGATGGCCAAAGCTATTGAAAAGGGACATTCCGTGAAAATACACAAACAATATTTTTGGTCGGACTCACAAACAGTGTTATGCTGGATAAGGAATGATAGCAGGGGTTTCAAACAATTTGTAGCTTTCAGAGTTGGAGAGATTTTAGAGGAATCAAATCCTAATGAATGGAGGTGGGTGCCCACAGATGAAAACGTTGCTGATGAGGCTACTAAATGGAACACTAAACTGGATATAACTTCAAATAGCCGCTGGTATAAGGTACCTTCATTTCTATACGAACCCGAAGATAGCTGGCCAACAGAAATAACTGCTGCAAATTTTACAAATGAAGAGGCTAGAGTGTTTATCCATCAAATTTTGTTTACGCCATCTATTATTGATTGTGAAAGATTCTCTAAATGGAAAAGACTCAAAAGATCGAAGGCTTATGTACTGCGTTTTATAAATCGTTCTAGGTGGGGTGAAAGAGTCATACAAAATAGGCATATGGAGAAACGTTGGAGGGTCTTATTTACCTGTTTGACCATAAGAACAATCCACATTGAAGAGGCACACAGTTTGTCGAGTGACTTATGCATCCTAGCTATTAAACGCCTTTGTTCAAGGAGGAGGAAACCGGTTGAGCTATTTAGTGATAATGGCACAAATTTTAAAGGAACCAACCAAGAGCTAAATAACGCCATTGCCATCCTATTCAATAATAACCAGCTAACTGAAGAAATCATAAACGAGGGGATCAAGTGGACATTTATCCCACCCGCTGCACCTCATATGGGTGGGTGCTGGGAGCGCTTAGTTTGTTCCGTCAAGGAGGCTCTAGCACAGATCACTACGACTCGAAATCCGAAACATGAGCTTCTTTTGAGCGTGATGGCTGAAGTGGAGAACATTATCAACTCGAGAGCACTCATCTACGTACCAATCGACGGGGAAACCGAAGAAGCTTTGACACCAAATCATTTCCTCATTGGCTCGTCTAATGGCGTTAAGTTTCAAGGTGACATAGATGATAATGCTGCAGCCTTAAGAAAAAACTGGATTGCTTGTGAGCACTTTGGGAATCTCTTCTGGAAGCGTTGGATAAAGGAATACCTTCCTACATTGAAAAGGAGGGCGGAGTGGTTCGTTGAAGCAAAACCTATAGTAGTGGGGGATGTAGTGATAATAGTTGATGAAAATAGTCCCAGGAATACCTGGCCAAAAGGAAGAGTGATAAAAACCTTACCGAGTAAAGATGGACAAGTTAGGTCAGCCGTGATTAAAACAAAGGATGGTGTTTATACACGCCCGGCAACGAAGATAGCAGTGCCGAAGTGGGTCAACTAATCAATGGTAACCCGAACGATGAGTCCAGCTTACCGGGGGGTGGAGTGTTGCTGCGCCTGGCGATTCCCCTTAACTTCGAAAACCAGAAGAGTACAAAAAATGCATAGAGAAAGGGACAACTGTACGTCATCAGATTGACTGGAAGTATATATACTACGTAACCTTCAAAAATTGTCGTTTTTAAATTTAAGTTGCGCCAAATAAGTTTTGAGCTGAAGAAGAAAAAACGTAACATAAACTTAAAACTTTAAAATTATTAATTTATTAAATCTAAGAATTATTTTCAGAAATTTAAAGCGAATTATAAAATTGAAATAAACAAGATTTTAAAGCTGAACGATTTGGAAGTTGCTTTTTTTTTATTTCGCGCAACATATTGTTGTATTTTACTAAGGGTTCGCAAATAAAACTTATTTCCTTTATTCAAACTGAAACTGCAATTAATTCACACAATAAAACGCTTTTTATTTCAAATACTTTTTCTTTCTTCTTTTATTATAACCAAGCGCAAGTATGCAACTCTTTATTCACACTGACATTTATTCATTCACTTTCAAAATCAAACTGCCGCTTCGGACTGGTGCGCCTGTATTTATACCCGAAAATAAAGGATTATAGAATTTTCTAGGGTCTACTAGAAGGTGTTTTTCCAAAAACGTTTCGTCAATATTCCAGTACGAACGTGGCTGGACACCAACCGTGATGGATTTAATTATTTATTTCACTCAAAGATGGCGCGGAAAGTTTCACTAATGTGTGGTTGTTTACATAACTGGGCATATTTACCACATTGCCCCCCTCTTAGGATTGATAGTCCCGATTTAATCCATTATTCCCACCGTTATAACGATGTAAACGGTCGCAGTGTACTACTTTAAGCTTGTAAAATCATACCAGGTCTCCTTCTTGGAATCCCATCGTTGTTGCACGGGCGTCGTACCGTGTTTTCATCCTATCACTAGCGGTTTTAATGTGTTTCCTTGTCCGTTGATGAATGTCAATGAGTCTTTCTTTGAGGTTATCCACATATTCATCTGACCTTTCCGGTTCCATGGTATGGCATCCAAATTTGACTTCACTGGGCAGCCGTATTGTTGTGCCAAACAGGATCTCCGATGGTGTATGTCCTGTTGAACTATGAACCGCACTTCAAAAGGCCATCAAGAACAATGGAATATGGCGGTCCCAGTCTCGTTGGTAGTCACCTACAACCTTGGACAGATGTTCTTTAAGAGTCCTGTTGAATCGTTCTACCATCCCATCAGATTGTGGATGAAGCGGTGTTGTCCTCGTCTTCTTGATGCCAAGGAAAGAGCAAACCTGAAAGATGTTAGATTCGGAGTTCCTTCCTTGGTCAGAATGCAGTTCCAAAGGTACGCCGAACTTGCTCAAACAATTGAAGATAATCTGATCAACAACTGTTTTAGTTTCTTGATTTGGAATGGCAAATGCCTCAGGCCACTTGCTGAAGTAATCCATGACTACAAGGATGTATCGGTTTCCGCTGTTGGTCTCCGGAAACGGACCTGCGACATCTACTGCTATTCTTTCGAAAGGTGTGCCGACATTGTACTGTTACATTTTACTTTGAAGCTTTCTACCTGGTCCCTTGGTAGCAGCACAAGTATCACATTTTCGGCACCAATTTTGGACATCATCTCTTGCATGTAGCCAGTAGAACCGTTGTCGTATCTTCTCCAGCGTTTTATTGACTCCCAAATGACCTCCAGATGCTTCATCATGCATCTCTCGAAGAACGTCATTAACCTTTGACCTAGGCACTATGAACTGCATCCGATAAGACTTGCCATCTGCAGATTCCCATTTGCACCTTAGTACTCATGAAGTGAGTCCCACTGTGCCCAATATGCTTTGAGAGCTGGACTTCTATCGCAGATGTCACCACATTCTGGTTTTTCTCCGTGTTCCTTCCATGCAAGAATGGGTTCTATATCCGAGTCTTCTTGTTGGGCAGTCCTCAGTTCTTCATTGCTCCAACCGTAAATGGGATCGGCTCTTATTCGTTGGATGGCAACCGCTTTCTTTTTTTCTTGACGCGTGCAATGCTTACAGTCCTGTTTACACGGTCGTCGAGACAATGCATCTGCGTTTGAGTGCAGCTTTCCTCTTCGATGTTGAATTTCGTAGTCGTATATCTGCAGTCTCTCGATCCGTCTTGCTACTTGACCTTCTGGATTTTTGAAGTTCAGAAGCCAATTAAGCGCACCATGATCTGTTCGAAGGAGGAACTTCTGTCCATAGATGTACTTATGGAAGTGCTTTGTTGCCAAAATCAAACCTAGAAGTTCCCTTCTGGTCACGCAATAATTGCGCTCTGGCCTCGAGAGCACCTTACTGTAGTAGGCGACGACTTTTTCTTCTCCTTCATGGACTTGCGACAGTACAGCTCCAATTCCAACATTACTGGCATCGGAATCGATGACGAAAGGTTTTCCAGGAGTCGGATAGGTCAGCACAGGAGCATTACACAAACGTAGCTTGAGTTCCTGAAAACTTTTCTCGCACTCACCCGACCATTTGAACGGCTTCCCCTTTTCAATAAGTTGATGCAAGCTCTTAGCGATTCCAGCAAAGTCCTTCACAAAGCGCCGATAATATGTGACTAGACCAAGAAAGCTACGGAGCTGATGTTTATCCTGTGGTATTGGCCAATTCTTCACAGTGTCAACTTTCTCAGCATCAGTCTCTACTCCTTGGGATGAGATGATATGTCCCAGGTATTTAACTTCGGTCTTGAAAAGCGCACATTTATCTGGATTTAATTTTAAGTGTACTTCTCGAAGCCTCTGAAATACAGCCTTAAGGTTTTCACAATGCTCATCAAAAGTTTTTCCATAAACGATGACATCGTCCAAATATACAAGGCTTATTTTCCAAGTAAGGCCTTGAAGAACACACTCCATCAGACGCTCAAATGTTGCCGGAGCGTTGCACAGTCCGAATGGCATCACTTTAAACTGCCACAGACCATTTCCGGTTGAGAAAGCTGTCTTCTCTCGATCTTCTGGATGGATTTCTACCTGCCAGTAGCCACTCTTCAAGTCTAACGTCGAGAACCATTGATCTCCTTCTATTGCATCCAATGTATCGCTGATTCTGGGCAGAGGGTAGCTGTCTTTCTTTGTCACATCGTTCAGCCTACGGTAGTCCACACAAAATCGGGTGCTTCCATCTTTCTTTTTGACAATAACAACTGGTGACGCCCAAGGGCTTTTGGAATTCTCGATTAGACCATCTTTCTTCATTGTCGATATCATTTCTTCAACTTCGGCTTGTTTGGCTAATGGGAGACGTCTTGCTGGTTGTCGATTCGGTCTCGCATCACCGGTGTGGATTCGATGCTGTACCAGTTATGTTCAACCATTAGGCCCACTCGGTGAAGAAAATATATCAGTGTACTCATGAAGAAGGCTTCCAGCAACACTAAGCTGATGTTGACTTAGATTGGATGGCTTGAGAATTTTGGCTTTCATGGAGCTGAATTTGCCGGGGTCCATTGGTTCTTCTGCGTTCATTTCTATGATTTTAGTTATTGCGGTCACAGATTCGCATTTTCCAATTACTTCTCCTTTCTTGAGCTTGACCTCGTACGGTTTGATGTTCAGAATTCATACGGGTACCATGTTGTTCTTTGGTTCCACAAGAGTCTTCCCTAAGATGATGTTTTGGGAAGATTGCTCAGACTCTGGTTCCACCATGAGGTATCGATGGCTACCTAGATCGCCCTCTATTTTCGTCCAAACAAACACTTCTGAAGAGGCAGGCAAGCATATGTCTTTTTTGATGACAGTTCTTAGAGTTGATGAGTTTTCGTTGCCATAAACCATAGGAATCTCTACATTTTGGTACTTCAACAATTGCTTACCGATATCCAGAATCACTCCGTGCTCTTTCATTAAGTCGATTCCAATTATGCACTCATCACATATGTCTGCCACCAAAAATAGATGCGAAAATTCTAATTCTGCCAAACGGATTTTAAGACGAACTTCTCCATATACTCTTGCTGCCTAACCTGTCGCAGTTTTAAGTCGGTAGCTATTGGTGTTATGTAGCCACGTCATCTTGACCAAGTCTCTCCGCACAATGGAGGCTGTGGCACCGGTGTCAATTGAAGCCACGTGTTTCTTGCCATTTAATGTTGCGTCCACTGTCAGACTCTTATTGTTTCGTTTAGTCTGCGAGAATTGGATTGTGGTTCTGGGCCCATCGATTCCAGGGCGAGCAGGAGCGATGATGTTATTGCTTACCTGTTCGCGGGTATTATTCCTGTTTCCACAATGTTGACAGGCGACTTTTCTTGGTGGCAATCTGCACTGGCTCTGAAGATGTCCGGTTCTGTTGCAATTCCAGCATCGAGCAGGTCCTTCTCGCTGACTTCTATGGAATTCAGCTCTCTGGCAAGAACATTCCTCAACTTCAAGTTCTCTTACCTGATGAACTCCAAAGGAAGCCTGTTCTGATGCTTCCATAGTCAGAGCGAACGCTAATGCTTCAGAAAGCGTGCGTTTCCAGCAGTTCGAATTGCTCGCTGGAGGTTGATGTCGGAAACTGCACGGACAAAAGCCTCCGTTGCTAGCTGGTTGGAAATTTCATCTCCTGCAGTCGGGTATGCTAGGTGTGCCAACCATTCGATGTCTGCTTGGAGTTGTTGCAGACTTTCACCTCTTTTCTGGACTCTGGTATTGAGCTGGACGCAGAAGACTTCTTGCATATGGCTATCGCCGAAGAGTTTGTCAAAAGCCTAAACAAGAACACTGAAGTTGCCGTTCTAGTCTGCTGGTACGGTTTGCAAAAGTTTAGCAGCAGAACCTCTAAGGGCAAGCGTCAGGGCAATAAACTTGTCTTCGTCATCCCAGCCATTTGTTGTTGCGGGTGCCTCAAACTGCTTCTTGTAGATTGACCAAGAAGACTGTCCATCAAAGGTTGGTGGATGCATTTTTTTCTTCTTAGGAAAATCGCCTTATCTAATTCATTGGCAAAGTTCTGCATTTTGTCTTCAAATTTCTCGAACTGTTTTTCGACGTTTTTAACACGTTCATCAAGAGCCATGAATTTATTTTCAAATGAATTTAGCTTACTTTCGATTAGATTTTTCTGGTCGTCTAGAAGGTTCCTTTGCTCGTTGCGTTGTTCCTCTAGAAGATCCTTTTGCTCTTTTCGTTGGTCTTCAAACTGGGCAAGCAGCTGAGCCATCATACTAGAAATGTCTAAGCTTGTACTTACTTGCTCTTCCGGCATTTCAATTTCAAATAGAAACGTGTCTGGATTTTCATCGTGTTGCCTTAAATCTTCCTGCAGACGGATAATGAGGTCGTTTTTTGTTCCAGCAGTAGGAAGGCCTCGTCTGTTTAGTTCTGTTTTAAGTTCAACACAATTTAATGCATTCACAATTTTATTTTTTCTATTTTGTTCTTATATTTTTGTGTGTCACTTTTCCCAAACACCTTTCTTATTTGTTCACTAATCTACACACTTTATCAATTTTTTTTTCACCATCAATTCACAGATTAAATAAGTTTTATCCCACTTCTGACACCAATGTTGTATTTTACTAAGGGTTCGTAATTAAAACTTATTTCCTTTATTCAAACTGAAACTGCAATTAATTCACAAAATAAAATGCTTTTTATTTCAAATACTTTTTCTTTCTTCTTTTATTATAACCAAGCACATGTATGCAACTCTTTATTCACACTGACATTTATTCATTCTCTTTCAAAATCAAACTGCCGCTTCGGACTGGTGCGCCTGTATTTATACCCGAAAATAAAGGATTATAGAATTTTCTAGGGTCTACTAGAAGGTGTTTTTCCAAAAAGGTTTCGTCAATATTCCAGTACGAACGTGGCTGGACACCAACCGTGATGGATTTAGTTATTTATTTCACTCAAAGATGGCGCGGAAAGTTGACTAATGTGTGGTTGTTTACATAACTGGGCATATTCACCACTATATTGACTGGTTATAAATCGTCACATCCATATTTTAGTGTATCCGATGATGACGAGGTTGAAGTACTAACAGAGTCGGGCCTTACTGCAGGCTATCACAAGACAATCTTTAAATCGAAACGCACCCCCAACTACAACAATAGTCGAGGGTAATGACCAAGAGTGAGGGAGAGAGAATATTTTCATCAAAAGTAAATCAAGTCATGAGTATGATTAAATCATGTTAACAAAAAAAAAAAGTAGTTTTAAAGATTATAAAAAGAAATAGAATAAAATAAAAAGATCGAGTCCATTTTGTTAGCAATTTCGTTTTAATTAAAATAAAATATACAGTAACATGTCTAGTAGATTAATGCATCGTAGTAATAAATTGATTACAATAAAAATGCATTTACTAAACTCACTTATTTTTGTTTTTTTTTTTTTTATATATGAACATTGCCATACAAATGTTTGGTCTTAAATTTTAGCAAAACATATTTAATATTAGATTTTAGAAAGAAAAAAAATTGACCAAGGTAATGATTACAATCTTTTTAACACAGTAAATTTTGATTGTATTGTGGTGAATATGGCCATTTATGCAAGCAACGACATCTTTTATTCTTCTATAACAGAATAAATTAGTTCGTTGGACAAAAGATTAACTAATGTTATCCAATACCTAAACCACTCTCATGTTATACAATACCTAAACCACTGAAACTGCTATAATTAATTGAACGAAAGCTTTACCACTGAAACAGCTATAATTAATTGAACGAAAGCTTTTGAGAGCTTTTGAGCTACTTGTGGAGACTTGTGAAGGAGAAGCATATTCCAGAGGCCCTAGAAGATTCTAGTAGCTTTTTCTCGGATATAAATACACGGCCACTAATCCGAAGACCGCAGTTTAATATTGGAAGTGAACGAATAAACGTCGGTGTAAAATAGTGAATTAAGTGTTGTGTTTGTTATACTACGATTTCATTTGAGCTGAAATCAGGTAATTTCGAAATTTGGCAAAAAAGTGTTTTCATTATCAAATTTTCTAATTTTATTTGACATGTCATTTAATTTTGAATGACACTTAGCCGTTTAGTTTTCTCTTTCTGTTTTATGTCGTTGAGTATATAGTGTATTGATATTTTCATGCAAAAGCTTTTAAGAGCTTTTGAAACTGATTCCCGCTGGATACATTCACCTTATTTCCAACCTAATTTCGTGCAAATGAGGTTGAAATTACCTCATTTCGAAATGTGATTTTGTATGGGAAATTAGGTAATTTCGGATCTCATTCGGAAATTTGCAACGAAATTACCTCATTTGGCCCAGTGAAAACAGCATATTATAAAAAAAGTATCGGAATTAAAGTATTTGAAGTGAAATAAAGGTGCCTTATTTTTGTAAAGTAATTTTTGTTCAGTTTGAATAAAAGAAATAAGTTTTATTGGCTTAATATTACATTGGTGTCAGTAAAGTGGAATAAAACTTATGTTATATGTGCATTCAGATAATTAATGGTGAAAATTGATAAAGTGTGTGAATAAATAAGCAAATAAGAAAAGTGCTTGTGCAAAGTGACATACAAGAATATAAGAATAAAAATAGAAACAAAATGGGTAAAATTGTGAATGCATTGAATTGTATTGAACTTAAAGCAGAACTGAACAGACGAGGTCTTCCTACTGATGGAACGAAAAATGACCTCATTATTCATCTGCAGGAAGACTTAAGGCAACACGGTGAAAATCCAGACACTCATTCTCATCTCATTCGGAAATTTGCAACGAAATTACCTCATTTGGCCCAGTGAAAACAGCATATTATAAAAAAAGTATTGGAATTAAAGTATTTGAAGTGAAACAAAGGTGCTTTATTTTTTTAAAGTAATTTTTGTCCAGTTTGAATAAAAGAAATAAGTTTTATTGGGTAAATATTACATTAGTGTCAGTAAAGTGGAATAAAACTTATGTTATATGTGCATTCAGATAATTAATGGTGAAAATTGATAAAGTGTGTGAATAAATAAGCAAATAAGAAAAGTGCTTGTGAAAAGTGACAAACAAGAATATAAGAATAAAAATAGAAACAAAATGTGTAAAATTGTGAATGCATTGTATTGTATTGAACTTAAGGTAGAACTGAACAGACGAGGTCTTCCTACTGCTGGAACGAAAAATTACCTCATTATTCGTCTGCAGGAAGACTGAAATTGAAATGTCGGAAGAGCAAGTGAGTACAAGCTTAGACATTACCAATATGATGGCTAAGCTGCTCGCCCAGTTTGAAGACCAACGAAAGGAGCAAAAGAATCTTCTAGAAGAGCAACGAAGTGAACAAAAGAATCTTTTTGAGAGATTTGAAGAACAACAAAATGAACAGAAGAATGACCAAGAGAATCTACTTGTACGATTAGAAGAACAACGCAACGAGCAAAGGAACCTTCTAGACGACCAGAAAAACCTAATCGATAGTAAGCTAAACTCATTTGAAAACAAATTCATGGCTCTTGATGAACGTGTTGAAAACGTCGAACAACAGTTCTCGAAAGTTGACACAAGGTTCGAAAAATTTGAAGACAAAATGCAGAACTTTGCAAATGAGTTAGAAAAAAAAAAAATAAATAATGGTTCGAGAATGTTCTGGCGACTGCTCAAGGAAAAAGGAAATGCATCCACCAACCTTTGATGGACAAACTTCTTGGTCAATCTACAAGTAGCAGTTTGAGGCAGCCGCAACGACAAATGGCTGGGATGACGAAGACAAGTTTATTGCCCTGACGCTTGCCCTTAGAGGTTCTGCTGCTGAATTATTGCAAACCTTACCAGCAGACAAGAACGGCAACTTCAGTGCTCTTGTTCAGGCTATAGACAAACGATTTGGGGATGGCCGTATGCAAGGAGTCTTCCGCGTCCAGAAGTCTTCAGAGTCCAGAAAAGAGGAGAAAGTCTACAACAACTCCAAGCAGACATTGAAAGGTTGGCGCATCTAGAATACCCGACTGCAGGAGATGAAATTACCAAACAGCTAGCAACAGAGGCTTTTGTCTGTGCAGTTTTCGATAACAATCTCCAGCGAGCAATCCGAACTGCTGGAAAACGCACGCTTTCTGAAGCATTAGCCTTCGAGCTCACTATGTTGTTGGGCAGAACAGGCTTCTTTAGGAATTCATCGGTTAAGAGAATTGGAAGTTGAGGAATGTTCTTACCAGAGAGTTGAATTCCAAAGAAGGCAGCGAAAAGGACCTGCTCGATGCTGGAATTGCAACAAAAGCGGACATATCCAGCGCCAGTGCAGATTGCCACCTGTCAACATTGTGGAAGCAAAAATAACACCCGCGAACAGGTAAGCAATAACATCAACGCTCCTGCTCGCCCCGTTTCCCAGCCGGGAAACGAGCAAGAATCAACTTCGAGGGACAGAAACTGGTTTCTGGTATCGATGGCCACAGAACCACCATCCAAGTCTCACAGACTAAACGAAAAAATAAAAGTCTGACAGTGGACGCAACATCAAATGGCAAGAAACACGTGGCTTCAATTGACACCGGTGCAAAAGCCTCCATTTTACGGAAAGACTTGGTCAAGATGACATGGCTACATAACACCAATAGCTACCGTCTGCAAACTGCGAAAGGTGATGCAGCAAGAGTGTATGGAGAAGTTCGTCTTAAGATCCATTTGGCAGAACTAGAATTTTCGCATCTATTTTTGGTAGCAGATATATGTGACGAGTGCATAATTGGAATCTACTTTATGAAAGAGCACGGATTGATTCTGGATCTCGGTAAGCAAGTGCTGAAGTACCAAAATGTAGAGATTCCTATGATTTATGGCAACGAAAACTCATCAACTCTAAGAACTGTCATCAAAGAAGACATATGCTTGCCTCCCTCTTCGGAAGTGTTTGTTTGGACAAAATTAGAGGGCGATTTAGGTAGCCATCGATACCTCATGGTGGAATCAGAGTCTAAGCAATCTTCCCAGAACACCATCTTAGGGATGACTCTTGTGGAACCAAAGAACAACATCGTACCCGTACGGATACTGAACATCAAACCGTAAGAAGCCAAGCACAGGACAGGAGAAATAATCACAGAAATGAACACAGACAAATCTATGGACACCGAAAAATTCAGCTCCATGAAGGCTTAAATTTTGAAGCCGTCCAATCTAAGTTAACATCAGCTAAATATTGCTGGAAGCCTTCTTCATGAGTACGCTGATATATTTTCTTCACTAAGTGGGCAGTATTGTCGGACACAATTGGTGCAGCATGGAATTGACACAGGAGACGCAAGATCAATTCGAAAACTGGCAAGACGTCTCCCATAAGCCAAACAAACCGAAGCCCTTGGGCATCACCAGAAGTTCTTGTCAAAAAGAAGGATGGAAGAACCCGATTTTGTGTGGACTACCGTAGGCTGAACGATGTAACAAAGAAAGACAACTACCCTTTGCCCAGAATCAGCGATACTTTGGATGCAATGGAAGGAGCTCAATGGTTCTCGACGCTGGACTGAAAGAGTGGCTACTGGCAGATAGAAATCCATCCAGAAGATCGCGAGATCGCTTTCTCCACAGGAAATGGTCTGTGGCAGTTAAGAGTTATGCCATTCGGACCATGCAACGCTCCAGACTCAACGCTCTTTTGTTCACTTCGCTGTTCTTCTAATCGTACCAGTAGATTCTTTTGTTCATTTTTCTGCTTAACTCGTTGTTGCTCTAGAAGATTCTTTTGCTCCTTTTGTTGGTTTTCAAACTGGGTGAGCAGCTGAGCCATCATACTAGAAATGTCTAAGCTTGTACTTACTTGCTCTTCCGGCATTTCAATTTCAAATAGAAACGTGTCTGGATTTTCATCGTGTTGCCTTAAATCTTCCTGCAGACGGTAAATGAGGTCATTTTTCGTTCCAGCTGTAGGAAGACCTCGTCTGTGTAGTTCTGCTGTGAGTTCAACACAATTCAATGCATTCACAATTTTACCCAATTATTTTTTTTTTTTTTTTTTTGTTCTTATATTTTTGTGTGTCACTTTTCACAAATACCTTTCTTATTTGTTCACTAATCCACACACTTTATCAATTTTCCACCATCACTTATCTGAATTCACAGATAAAATAAGTTTTATTTTACTTTTTCTGACACCAATATAATATTTTACTACGGGTTCGCAAATAAAACTTATTTCCTTTATTCAAACTGAAACTACAGTTACTTCAAAAAATAAAACGCTTTTATTTCAAATACTTTTACTTTTAATACTTTTATTAAAACCAAGCACAAGTATGCAACTCTTTATTCACACTGACATTATTCCTTCACTTTCAAAATCAAAATGCTCCTTTCGGACTGGTGGCCCTGTATTTATATCCGAAATAAAGGGTTCTGGAATTTTCTAGGGTTCTGGACTCTGCTAGATGATTCTTTTCGTCCAGTAGCCTGGACACCAACCGTGGTGGATTTAATTATTTATTTCAGTCAAAGATGGCGCGCAAATTTGTACTAATGTGTCGTTGTTTACATAACTGGGCTTATTCACCACAATACTGTTATATTTTACTCAGGGCTCGCAAATAAAACTTATTTCCTTTATTCAAACTGAAACAACAATTACTTCACAAAATAAAACGCTTTTATTTCAAATATTTTATTTCTACAACTTTTATTATAACCAAGCACAAGTATGCAACTCTTTATTCACACTGACATTTGTTCATTCACATTCAAAATCGAACTACCGCTTTCGGATTTGTGCCCCTGTATTTATATCCGAAAATAAAGGGTTCTAGAATTTTCTAGGGTCTGCTAGATGGTGCTTTCCAAAAAGGTTACGTCAATTATTCCAGTACGATCACCAACCGTGATGGATTTAATTATTGATTTCACTCAAAGATGGCGCGGAAAGTTGTACTAATGTGTGGTTGTTTACATAACTGGGCATATTCACCACATTGCCCCCCTCTTAGGATTGATCGTCCCGATTTAATCCATTATTCCCACCGTTATAACGATGTAAACGGTCGCAGTGTACTACTTTGAGCTTACCCCTTACTCCTCTCTGAATGCGGTAAACTACATCATTGATTCGTTTCACAACGGTATATGTGCCTTCCCAGTTTTGTTGAAGTTTTTAGTGACAGTCCCTTTTGTCGGTGAGGATTGTAAAACCACACCACGTCTCCTTCTTGGAATCCCATCGTTGTTGCACGGGCGTCGTACCGTGTTTTCATCCTATCACTAGCGGTTTTTATGTTTTTCCTTGTCCGTTGATGAATGTCAATGAGTCTTTCTTTGAGGTTATCCACATATTCATCTGACCTTTCCGGTTCCATGGTATGGCATCCAAATTTGACTTCACTGGGCAGCCGTATTGTTGTGCCAAACAGGATCTCCGATGGTGTATGTCCTGTTGAACTATGAACCGCACTTCAAAAGGCCATCAAGAACAATGGAATATGGCGGTCCCAGTCTCGTTGGTAGTCACCTACAACCTTGGACAGATGTTCTTTAAGAGTCCTGTTGAATCGTTCTACCATCCCATCAGATTGTGGATGAAGCGGTGTTGTCCTCGTCTTCTTGATGCCAAGGAAAGAGCAAACCTGAAAGATGTTAGATTCGGAGTTCCTTCCTTGGTCAGAATGCAGTTCCAAAGGTACGCCGAACTTGCTCAAACAATTGAAGATAATCTGATCAACAACTGTTTTAGTTTCTTGATTTGGAATGGCAAATGCCTCAGGCCACTTGCTGAAGTAATCCATGACTACAAGGATGTATCGGTTTCCGCTGTTGGTCTCCGGAAACGGACCTGCGACATCTACTGCTATTCTTTCGAAAGGTGTGCCGACATTGTACTGTTACATTTTACTTTGAAGCTTTCTACCTGGTCCCTTGGTAGCAGCACAAGTATCACATTTTCGGCACCAATTTTGGACATCATCTCTTGCATGTAGCCAGTAGAACCGTTGTCGTATCTTCTCCAGCGTTTTATTGACTCCCAAATGACCTCCAGATGCTTCATCATGCATCTCTCGAAGAACGTCATTAACCTTTGACCTAGGCACTATGAACTGCATCCGATAAGACTTGCCATCTGCAGATTCCCATTTGCACCTTAGTACTCATGAAGTGAGTCCCACTGTGCCCAATATGCTTTGAGAGCTGGACTTCTATCGCAGATGTCACCACATTCTGGTTTTTCTCCGTGTTCCTTCCATGCAAGAATGGGTTCTATATCCGAGTCTTCTTGTTGGGCAGTCCTCAGTTCTTCATTGCTCCAACCGTAAATGGGATCGGCTCTTATTCGTTGGATGGCAACCGCTTTCTTTTTTTCTTGACGCGTGCAATGCTTACAGTCCTGTTTACACGGTCGTCGAGACAATGCATCTGCGTTTGAGTGCAGCTTTCCTCTTCGATGTTGAATTTCGTAGTCGTATATCTGCAGTCTCTCGATCCGTCTTGCTACTTGACCTTCTGGATTTTTGAAGTTCAGAAGCCAATTAAGCGCACCATGATCTGTTCGAAGGAGGAACTTCTGTCCATAGATGTACTTATGGAAGTGCTTTGTTGCCAAAATCAAACCTAGAAGTTCCCTTCTGGTCACGCAATAATTGCGCTCTGGCCTCGAGAGCACCTTACTGTAGTAGGCGACGACTTTTTCTTCTCCTTCATGGACTTGCGACAGTACAGCTCCAATTCCAACATTACTGGCATCGGAATCGATGACGAAAGGTTTTCCAGGAGTCGGATAGGTCAGCACAGGAGCATTACACAAACGTAGCTTGAGTTCCTGAAAACTTTTCTCGCACTCACCCGACCATTTGAACGGCTTCCCCTTTTCAATAAGTTGATGCAAGCTCTTAGCGATTCCAGCAAAGTCCTTCACAAAGCGCCGATAATATGTGGCTAGACCAAGAAAGCTACGGAGCTGATGTTTATCCTGTGGTATTGGCCAATTCTTCACAGTGTCAACTTTCTCAGCATCAGTCTCTACTCCTTGGGATGAGATGATATGTCCCAGGTATTTAACTTCGGTCTTGAAAAGCGCACATTTATCTGGATTTAATTTTAAGTGTACTTCTCGAAGCCTCTGAAATACAGCGTTAAGGTTTTCACAATGCTCATCAAAAGTTTTTCCATAAACGATGACATCGTCCAAATATACAAGGCTTAATTTCCAAGTAAGGCCTTGAAGAACACACTCCATCAGACGCTCAAATGTTGCCGGAGCGTTGCACAGTCCGAATGGCATCACTTTAAACTGCCACAGACCATTTCCGGTTGAGAAAGCTGTCTTCTCTCGATCTTCTGGATGGATTTCTACCTGCCAGTAGCCACTCTTCAAGTCTAACGTCGAGAACCATTGAGCTCCTTCTATTGCATCCAATGTATCGCTGATTCTGGGCAGAGGGTAGCTGTCTTTCTTTGTCACATCGTTCAGCCTACGGTAGTCCACACAAAATCGGGTGCTTCCATCTTTCTTTTTGACAATAACAACTGGTGACGCCCAAGGGCTTTTGGAATTCTCGATTAGACCATCTTTCTTCATTGTCGATATCATTTCTTCAACTTCGGCTTGTTTGGCTAATGGGAGACGTCTTGCTGGTTGTCGATTCGGTCTCGCATCACCGGTGTCGATTCGATGCTGTACCAGTTGTGTTCAACCATTAGGCCCACTCGGTGAAGAAAATATATCAGTGTACTCATGAAGAAGGCTTCCAGCAACACTAAGCTGATGTTGACTTAGATTGGATGGCTTGAGAATTTTGGCTTTCATGGAGCTGAATTTGCCGGGGTCCATTGGTTCTTCTGCGTTCATTTCTATGATTTTAGTTATTGCGGTCACAGATTCGCATTTTCCAATTACTTCTCCTTTCTTGAGCTTGACCTCGTACGGTTTGATGTTCAGAATTCATACGGGTACCATGTTGTTCTTTGGTTCCACAAGAGTCTTCCCTAAGATGATGTTTTGGGAAGATTGCTCAGACTCTGGTTCCACCATGAGGTATCGATGGCTGCCTAGATCGCCCTCTATTTTCGTGCAAACAAACACTTCTGAAGAAGCAGGCAAGCATATGTCTTCTTTGATGACAGTTCTTAGGGTCGATGAGTTTTCGTTCATAGGAACCTCTATATTTTGGGACTTCAACAATTGCTTACCGATATCCAGAATCACTCCGTGCTCTTTCATTAAGTCGATTCCAATTATGCACTCATCACATATGTCTGCTACCAAAAATAGGTGCGAAAACTCTAGTTCTGCCAAACAGATCTGCAGACGAACTTCTCCATATACTCTAGCTGCCTCACCCGTCGCAGTTTTAAGACGGTAGCTATTGGTGTTATGTAGCCACGTCATCTTGACAAAGTCTCTCCGCATAATGGAGGCTGTGGCACCGGTGTCAATTGTAGCCACGTGTTTCTTGCCATTTAATGTTGCGTCCACTGTCAGACTCTTATTGTTTCGTTTAGTCTGCGAGACTTGGATTGTGGTTCTGGGCCCATCGATTCCAGGGCGAGCAGGAGCGATGATGTTATTGCTTACCTGTTCGCGGGTATTATTCCTGTTTCCACAATGTTGACAGGCGACTTTTCTTGGTGGCAATCTGCACTGGCTCTGAAGATGTCCGGTTTTGTTGCAATTCCAGCATCGAGCAGGTCCCTCTCGCTGACTTCTATGGAATTCAGCTCCCTGGCAAGAACATTCCTTAACTTCAAGTTCTCTTACCCGATGAACTCCAAAGGAAGCCTGTTCTTACGATTTCATAGTCAGAGCGAATGCTAATGCTTCAGAAAGCGTGCATTTTCCAGCAGTTTCCAGCAGTTCGAATTGCTCGCTGGAGGTTGATGTCGGAAACTGCACGGACAAAAGCCTCCGTTGCTAGCTGGTTGGTAATTTCATCTCCTGCAGTCGGGTATGCTAGGTGTGCCAACCGTTCGATGTCTGCTTGGAGTTGTTGCAGACTTTCACCTCTTTTCTGGACTCCGGTATTGAGCTGGACGCGGAAGACTTCTTGCATATGGCTATCGCCGAAGCGTTTGTCAATAGCCTAAACAAGAGCACTGAAGTTGCCGTTCTGGTCTGCTGGTATGGTTTGCAAAAGTTCAGCAGCAGAACCTCTAAGGGCAAGCGTCAGGGCAATAAAATTGTCTTCGTCATCCCAGCCATTTGTTGTTGCGGCTGCCTCAAACTGCTTCTTGTAGATTGACCAAGAAGACTGTCCATCAAAGGATGGTGGATACTTTTCTTTCTTCTTAGGAAAATCGCAACTGCCCTCTCTTACCTTCATTTTCCTAACCTTATCTAATTCATTGGCAAAGTTCTGCATTTTGTCTGCAAATGTCTCGAACTGTTTTTCGACGTTTTCAACACGTTCATCAAGAGCCATGAATTTATTTTCAAATGAATTTAGCTTACTTTCGATTAGATTTTTCTGGTCGTCTAGAAGGTTCTTTTGCTCGTTGCGTTGTTCCTCTAGAAGATTCTTTTGTTCACTACGTTGTTCTTCAAATCATACAAGCAGATTCTTTTCTTCATTCTTCTGCTCAATTCGTTGTTCCTCTAGAAGATTCTTTTTCTCTTTTCGTTGGTCTTCAAACTGGGCGAGCAGCTGAGCCATCATACAAGAAATGTCTAAGCTTGTACTTACTTGCTCTTCCGGCATTTCAATTTCAAATAGAAACATGTCTGGATTTTCATCGTGTTGCCTTAAATCTTCCTGCAGACGGAAAATGAGTTCGTTTTTTGTTCCAGCAGTAGGAAGGCCTCGTCTGTTTAGTTCTGCTTTAAGTTCAACACAATTCAATGCATTCACAATTTTACCCATTTTTTTTTCTATTTTGTTCTTATATTTTTGTGTGTCACTTTCCACAAACACATTTCTTATTTGTTCACTAATCTACACACTTTATCGATTTTTTCACCATCAATTACCTGAATTCACAGATTAAATAAGTTTTATTTCACTTTTTCTGACACCAATGTTTTATTTTACTAAGGGTTCGCAAATAAAACTTATTTCCTTTATTCAAACTGAAACAACAATTACTTCACAAAATAAAACGTTTTTATTTCAAATCTTTTATTTCTACTACTTTTATTATAACCAAGCACAAGTGTGCAACTCTTTATTCACACTGACATTTATTCATTCACATTCAAAATCGAACTGCCGCTTTCGGACTTGTGCCCCTGTATTTATATCCGAAAATCAAGGGTTCTAGAATTTTCTAGGGTCTACTAGATGGTGCTTTCCAAAAAGATTTCTTCAATTATTCCAGTACGAACACCAACCGTGATGGATTTAATTATTGATTTCACTCAAAGATGGCGCGGAAAGAAACAACCACTATCTCTGAATTAAAATATTACTTGCCAGCCTGAAACCTATTTTTATTCTATAATCAGAGTAATTCATTTCATAATCATTTGCAAATCTTAATCAGTTTTATATTAAGAAAGTCGAAAGTAAAAAAATTGGCCCGACTGGATCGCACAAACTTGCTCTCGTAGCTAACAACTTGAATGTAGCTTAAAATTGACAATAAGCATACATAGTGGTTCTATAACATTATGATATCAATAAAAAAAATTTAAAAACAATTTAAGATATAAATTATTACTTTAAATTAATATATTGTGGTGAATATGCCCAGTTATGTAAACAACGACACATTAGTACAACTTTGCGCGCCATCTTTGACTTAAATAAATAATTAAATCCATCACGGTTGGTGTCCAGGCTTCTGGAATAATTGAACGAAACGAAAAAGAATCATCTAGCTGAATCCAGAACCCTATAAAATTCTAGAACCCTTTATTTCGGATATAAATACAGGGCCACCAGTCCAAAAAGAGCAGTTTGATTTTGAAAGTGAATGAATAAATGTCAGTGTGAATAAAGAGTTGCATACTTGTGCTTGGTTATAATAAAAGTATTAGAAGAAAAGTATTTGAAATAAAAAGCGTTTTATTGTGTGAATTAATTGCAGTGAATTAATTTCAGTTTCCATAAAGGAAAAAAGTTTTATTTGCGAACCCGTAGTAAAATATTACATTGGTGTCCGAAGTGGGATACTTGTGCTGCTACCAAGGGACCAGGTAGAAAGCTCCAAAGTAAAATGCAACAGTACAATGAGGGCACGCACTATGTGGTCCATTTTCGGAGACCAACAGCGGAAACGGATACATCCTTGTAGTCATGGATTACTTCAGCAAGTGGCCTGAGGCATTTTCTATCCCAAACCATGAAGCTAAAACAGTTATTGATTAGATTATCTTCAATTGGGTGAGCAGTTTTGGCGTACCCTTGGAACTGCATTCTGACCAAGGAAGGAACTTCGAATCTAACATCTTTCAAGAGGTTTGCTCTTTCCTTGGCATCAACAAGACGAGGACAACACCGCTTCATCCACAATCTGATGGGATGGTAGAACGATTCAACATGACTCTTAAAGAACATCTGTCCAAGATTGAAGGTGACTACCAACGAGACTGGGACTGCCATATTCCATTGTTCTTGATGGCCTATCGAAGTGCGGTTCATAGTTCAACAGGACATACACCATCGGAGATCCTGTTTGGCACAACAATACGGCTACCCAGTGAAGTCAAATTTAGAAGAAAATCATTTTGTAGGAGGGGATGTTCTTTCCTGGGTATATTATTTCATGGGTAAATTCAGTTTCCATAAAGTTTCAGTTTCCATAAAGGAAAAAAGTTTTATTTGCGAACCCGTAGTAAAATATTACATTGGTGTCCGAAGTGGGATACTTGTGCTGCTACCAAGGGACCAGGTAGAAAGCTCCAAAGTAAAATGCAACAGTACAATGAGGGCACGCACTATGTGGTCCATTTTCGGAGACCAACAGCGGAAACGGATACATCCTTGTAGTCATGGATTACTTCAGCAAGTGGCCTGAGGCATTTTCTATCCCAAACCATGAAGCTAAAACAGTTATTGATTAGATTATCTTCAATTGGGTGAGCAGTTTTGGCGTACCCTTGGAACTGCATTCTGACCAAGGAAGGAACTTCGAATCTAACATCTTTCAAGAGGTTTGCTCTTTCCTTGGCATCAACAAGACGAGGACAACACCGCTTCATCCACAATCTGATGGGATGGTAGAACGATTCAACATGACTCTTAAAGAACATCTGTCCAAGATTGAAGGTGACTACCAACGAGACTGGGACTGCCATATTCCATTGTTCTTGATGGCCTATCGAAGTGCGGTTCATAGTTCAACAGGACATACACCATCGGAGATCCTGTTTGGCACAACAATACGGCTACCCAGTGAAGTCAAATTTAGAAGAAAATCATTTTGTAGGAGGGGATGTTCTTTCCTGGGTATATTATTTCATGGGTAAATTATTAAATTATCAAATAACAAAATTTTATTAAATTGGAATAGAAAGATAAAAAAAAAGTAGAATTCAACTCGTAATACAAATTTACAGGCAACCAATAACTGCGTTGAGCGAACTTTTGATTATGCGGTTCAGGAAGCTAAGTAAAAAAAAGATAAGCTTAACGCTGAGTGGCTAATAATAAAAAAAAACTCAAACCTTTAACATAATACCTTTTCAATGACGGTAACGCTAGGAAACCTTCGCTTGACGAGATACCAAATTAAAGTGATTTGTTGGCATCGTGTCCTGCCTTTTATAGTTATTGAAAAAGAGCTTTTGCTACAGAAAAGCTTCAAGAGCTGTTTCGGATACGAATGAGAATGCGTTAGTAAGTTAAAAGCTCTTCTGTGTTCGAATTTCAAGCAGTTGGTGGTCCCAAATAGTTAACAGTTGAATACATTTTATAATTTACACAATACGAGTTAGGAAGGTTAAAATATTAATTTACATTATGACATATCAATGAATATGAAAATTATTTATACAATGAAATGAAATTAAGAGATAATTATGTTGTAGATATTCTTGATAATGAAAAATTAATTATAAATTACATGGAAAATTCAGAAGTAAATGATTTTAGTTTTTGATTTTATTATTGATATCTTATAATCTCCCCCTCTGTCGCTGAGATCGTCTCGATGATGCGACAGGATGTATGGTTGACTGTGGTGGGCGCCCTCGTTAGCGTAAAGGCATTACTGGTTCTTCATCTAGCCTCGTTTCTAAAGGTTTATACTTTGTGATTGCAGATGAGTGATAAGTACCCAATGGAACTGTGAGATCTTCTTTGGAGGCAACTTGATATGCCGTTGACCCAACTTGTTTGATTATGACATAGGGTCCATCTCTTTTTGGCATAAACTTTGCGGTTTAGTTTCTTGAAGCTTTGCTAAGAAAATGGGAAGTTATTAATATTTGGCCACCCACTTTATAAGCAGGTTGTGGTCGTCTCTTTTTGTCAACGTAAGTCTTATTAGAGTCTTGCATCTTTTCCGTTGCTTCTCTTGCGTTTTGCATTACGTCGGATATTTTGAGAAGTGTAGGCGTAATTTGCGGAATGAAATTTTCAGATTGTGCAATGGTACGTAAATCGTGATTTATGTCATCAATGGTTCGTAGTTCACGACCAAACGTAAGATATGATGCGGTGTAGCCGGTGGTTTGGCATTTGGCTGTATTGATGGCAAATCTTAAAGATGGGAGGTCATCTGTCCATGATGTATGATTAAGGCCTACTAATATGGCGAGTTGTGCCTTCATGTCTCTGTTCTTACGTTTGACAGGGTTTGATTCTGGATGATAAACTGGCGTAAGTGTTTGCTTGATTCCAAGACAGTGAGTTAGTTGTTGCATTATGGCGGATATAAATTGAGGACCGTTGTCGGCATGTAAGCGTCTTGGGATTCCGTAGCGAAGGAAAACCTCATTGAGAAGGGTAAGTGCACACTTCTCAGCTGTGTCTTCTGTTAGTGGGAATATCTCAATCTGTTGAGAGCAGACCCTTAAGAATTATGGTGTTCAACAATCTTCAACCACTTTCAACTATGAGCTGTCATTCACGTCAAGTGTCATCTGTAAATAGTTAATTATGTAATAAAAAGTCCAAGTCATGTTTGATATATATTTCATTTAATTCTTTGTAAAGTTCATTATATATTTCTTTTTCTTTGTTTTTAAAGTATATAATATAAAATATTGTAATAACTAGCCGCAATTTGCATGCGAAATAAAATCATTATTGTACAAACTTTCAAGGAGAAAACATCGAGTATTTTATTTGATTGGAAAAAGTATTTGATCGAAACATTTGGTCCATTCGAGCCATATAATTTTAAACATTAAATATACTGTGATAAAAGTACTGTGATTAATTAAATTATAAAACGAGCTGTGATAACTAAGTGTCGTCGTCGTAATTGGAGTGCCGTCATCATTTGCTGTTTGCTAATTTGTCCAGCGGAGTACATGTCGTCTGCCGTCGTCTATAGGAGCACTTGCCGTCCAGTAGATATTGTCAAGCGGATCACCTGTTGTAATAAAGGCAATTAAAAGGATTTAATGTGAGTAAACTTTAATTAATCAAAGTGTAAAAAAAAACATTTTTTTGAGTATTGGATTTCATCGCATTGGAGAAGTCGCCTTTGGAATTGCATGTGCATCATACATATATATATATTGAGTGCAGGTTTTTATATTCGTTGTCCGAGTCAGTTATCGGTGCCGTTATCCATTGCCGTCCATAGCTGTTATCCATAGCCGTTTATCGAAGAAGGTTATCCTTAGTACCCGTTGTTCAGACCCGTTACCATCGTTTTAGCTGTCGTCATTTGCTGGTATTGGATTCGCCTTTGCTGCAGTCATCATTGTCCTTGAGTGTCCTCTGGAGTTTCTGGATAAAGAACAAAGAATATTAGCAAAGTGAGTGCAATTTTAATTATATTGATTTGTTATTGATTTATTATTGAGTGTTACAATGAGTGTTTCGGCGTCAGTCAAACTTTTCAAAATTACCTGTGCCCACGTTGAGAAAAATAGCAATAGTTTTGAAAATTTGAGTTCTCAGACGAAAACCAAGAACTATTTAATAGGGCGCTTAAATATTTTAGAAGATCATTTCAAAAAACTGTGTGACGTATACGATACCATACAAAGTTCTGAAAAAGATGAAGACATTTTAGATGAGTGTGTGGAAATATACGATAAAACAATGGAAACTTGCCTTTCGTACAAAGCAGGAATTTTGGATGAGTTAGATAGGTTAGACGGGTTGAAATTTGGTGACAAAATACGAGATGATGGAAAAAACCAGGACAGGCGCGAATCTTTTTTGAACGATGCTCCGAGAACATCCAATAATCGTGAGATAAGGCTTCCAGCCATAACTCCTCCAACGTTCTTTGGGGATTATAATAATTGGCGTCCATTTCATGATCTCTACGTATCCTTGATCCATAATAATTCATCCCTGTCAAAGATAGAAAAATTTACATATTTAAAATCCTGTCTTAAAGGAAGTGCTGCATCTTTATTAGATTACATACAAGTCAACAACGACAATTATGATCAGGCATGGTCAATTTTGACTTCTCGTTATGATCATAAGAGAATTTTGGTATCCACTCAATTAAAAATCTTTTTCGAACAGCCAATAATCAGCATTGAAACAGCAGATTCCATTAAAGGTCTTTTAGACAAATCAACAGAAGTGTTGCATGCATTGAAAAACTTAGGTGTTCCAGTAGATAGTTGGGATGTTATAGTTGTTTTTACTCTGCTTCAAAAACTACCAACAAACACACAACAGTTATGGGAAGAAAAATTAGGTTTGAGTAAGGAGTTACCTACTTTTAAAGATTTTTCCACTTTTTTGGAGACCAGGTTTCGTTCGTTGGAGGTTGTTTGTCAGCAAACTTCAAAATCCAGGAGTGGTTCAAGTAAGGAACAATCAAAGTTCAAACCGAAGGTTTTACATCTGAGGTCAGGGAAGAAAGAGAAGTAAAGCTGCACAGTTTGTAACAAGGGTCAGCATTCACTTCGGTCATGTCACACTTTTCTGAAGCTGGATGTTTCTGCAAGGGCGAAACATGTTAAACAAACTGGGGTATGTGGAAATTGTTTGGCGTACAACCACAAAACATTTCAATGCCCCAGTGAAAAACGATGTTTTTACTGCAAGCAAAAGCATCATACACTTTTGCACAATGCTTCAATGACCAATCATGCGCAAAATACTCAAAATTTAACTGCTCAGTCCAATCAATCGTGCTCTTCCACTTCAAATTCAGCTCCTGCACAAACACAGAATAAAAATACAAATTCACAGTCTATTGTTTCTAACACAAATCAAAATACATACCAAGATTTTCAAAAGGGTAGTTATGTGCATTCAAGAGGACACAAGCGTCCACAGGTTTTTCTCAAAACCCACCTCTGTCTACCAACTCCTACTCTCACCTCCACGTGGTGAACATCGGGTGTCTAGTACCTCAGCTGGAGACTGGGTTTAAATCCCCGTGGAAAGCTGTTGGGGACAGCCAACGAGAGAGGGGGGGAGGAGTGTTCCCACTAAGGCACTTCTCCTTTCATCGAGGCGGCAGCGGACGAATTCTCTAGATGGAATCAACGGTGGCGTCTACAGTTCCAGTTAGGTTGAACTACTTAGTGAACACCTTATATGGGCTACTACGACATATTTGTAGCTCAGGCCTATAAGGAGCGGTTTATCCGGCTCCCTACCCTTGGAGTTATACGAAGGGTCTGGTCCTCCGGGTCGGGGGTTGTGCGTCGGGGTAACTTCCCTACCACGTAAAAAAAAGTTGTTCCGAAACAACAACAAGCCTCGGATATGGATGATTTTAAAGTTGACGACCCCAGCAAACGAAACAAGGACAATGAATTTCGGATCTGCACGTGGAACGTCCTGTCCTTATACAGAACACGTGCAGCCGAACAATTAGTGGAGAACCTGGACAGGCTAAAGGCTGACGTAACAGCCATCCAGGAAGTGCGATGGGATGGAGAGGGCGTACGGAGACTGAAAACGTGTGACATCTACTACGGCGGGTGCTTGAAGGAACAGGGTCGGCGGCTCTTTGGTTGTGGGGTTGTGATAAGGGGAAGACTAAGGCAAGAAGTCTTGGGCTTCTGAAGTGTAAGCGAGCGCCTGGTCACAATCCGCATCAAAGGCAAATTTAAGAACATTTCGCTGATTTGTGTTCACGCCCGCCATGAATGGAGAGAAGACTCAACCAAAGAAGCATTCTACGATCTCTTGGAGACAACGTATGATATGTGCCCGAAGTACGACGTGAAGATCATTCTTGGTGACTTCAACGCAAGATTCGGAAAGGAGGGCATCTTTGGTTCGAAACTTCCGGCAACGGACACAGGCTGGCAGACTTTGCGGCGGGGCGAAATGTCATCATCTCAAGCACCTACTTCCCACACCTCAATATACACAAGGGGACTTGGGGACTTGCTGTGAAAAGATTCGATGTCGAGAAGCTTAAATCGCATGAGACTGCCAGAACTTTTGCAGACCACGTAACTCTTAATCTCTCAGGAGGTCCGCCACCAGCATCAAGTACAGAGGACCAGTGGGAACACTGTCAACAAGCCATCAGAAGTGCCGCCTCTGATGTGCTGGGTTTCACTAGGCGAATACAACGAAACCCCTGGTTCAATGAAGAGTGTCGGCTAGCGCATGCAGCTAAGGACGAGGCCTACCAGGCAATGCTGCAGACTCGAACAAGAGCTGCTGAGAGAGTGGCCCGGGAGCTCTACGGGCTGAAACGAAAAGAGGAACGCCGACTTCTCAGGAGGAAAAAGAGAGAGCACGAGAAGCGGGCGGTAGAGTCTATTGAGGGTTGTAGCGGTAGGGGAGATGTTCGAAAATTTTATCAGAGGGTGAAGCGATCCACCCAAGGATTCAAGGCTAGAACGGAAGCCTGCCGAGATGAGAGTGGGAATATGGTAGTAGACATACAGTCAGTGCTAAGGATCTGGAAAGAACACTTCTCTAGACTGCTTAATGGCGAAGACAGCCAAGATGCCACTAATAGGCAGAACGCTCCATTCAACTTGGACGATGATGGCCAAGAGTTCCGTCCACCCGACCTAACCGAAGTTCGGCTGGCGATATCCAAACTTAAGTCGTACAAGGCTGCAGGTGCGGATGGCTTACAAGCCGAACTATTTAAATCAGCGGGAGATGAATTGGCTAGGAGCATACACCAGCTCATCTGCAAAATTTGGTCGGAGGAAAGTATGCCCGATGAATGGAACCTCGGTATAGTGTGCCCCATCCATAAAAAGGGAGATGTTCTGAAATGTACCAACTACAGAGGAATTAGTCTCCTAAAAGTCGCTTATAAAATCTTGTCGGCCATCCTGTGTGACCGCTTAAAACCTTTTGTCAACGATCTGATCGGCCCTTATCAGTGCGGTTTTAGGCCAGGCAAGTCAACCGTCGATCAAATGTTCACACTCCGACAGATTTTAGAAAAATCCCGGGAATTCCAGATCGATACACACCACCTTTTTATCGATTTTAAAGTCGCGTATGATAGCGTGAAAAGGGACGAATTATACAGAGCCATGTCGAGTCTCGGCATCCCTGCCAAACTCGTCCGCTTGTGCAGGATGACGATGGAAAAATCTCGCTGCTCCGTCAAAATTGGTAAGAACACCACCGATTCCTTTGATGTTGAGAAAGGATTGAGGCAAGGCGACGCGTTATCATGCAACCTATTCAACATCGTTCTTGAAGCCATTGTACGCAACGCACATGTCAACACCAGCGGTACAATCTATCAAAAGTCCGTTCAATTGCTTGCATATGCGGATGACATAGACATTGTCGGCAGAACGAAGCGAGCTGTGGCAGGGGCATTTGCGAGCATTGAATCGGAGGCGGCTAGAATGGGATTGGCGGTTAATGAGGACAAGACGAAGTATATGCTGTCATCGAGAGAGGAATCTCAACATCGTCGACTCGGGCAAAATATCACGATGGACAGATATAACTTCGAAGTTGTCAAGGACTTTGTCTACCTGGGCTCCACTATTACATCGCAGAATGACATCAGTGCAGAGATCAAGCGAAGAATTAGTCTTGCCAACCGCTGTTTCTTCGGTCTAAGAAGGCATTTAAGTAGTAAGGCCCTCTCTCAGAGAACCAAGGAGACTTTATACAAAACCCTAATCATCCCGGTCCTGCTTTATGGGTCAGAAGCATGGACACTGAAAGATTCGGATAAAAATCTGCTAGGGTGCTTTGAGAGGAAGATTCTTCGTGTGATTTTCGGTCCGGTGTGTATCGAAGGAGTATGGAGGAGAAGATTCAACGACGAGCTATACGGGCTATACAGCGACGTTGACCTGGTCAAAAAGCTGAAAATACAGCGGCTGAGATGGCTGGGGCACGTGGAGCGTATGGACAGCAATGCACCTTCCCGACGAGTCTTCGAATCCAACCCCGATGGGGTACACAGCAGAGGAAGAACCCGTAACACGTGAATGACGACATCAAAGCACTCGGTGTGCGCAACTGGAAGCGGCTAGCTAGGGACAGAGCTGGCTGGAGGGGCTTGTTAGTTGAGGCCGAAGCCCATCCTGGGCTGTGAGTACCATCAAAAGTAAAGTAAGTAAGTACCAAGCTACATCACAGATAAATCCAAACGCACCAGCATTCAATCCAGTTAGTAACCAAGCTTTGACAAATGCAACTACTCATAATTATCACGTCTCAAACCCGATAAATACATTGGTTTTACTTGCCACAGCAATTGTCAAAATACAATCATCCAACGGACAATATATCAACATGAGAGCGCTGATAGATCCGGGTTCAGAAGCAGCTTTCATCACAGAACGAGAACAACTTAGTTAGCCAAAATGTCGTACATTTATTGAAGTCTCTGGATTTGGAAATAATAAAAATGGTTCTTGTCAAAGCTTTGTAAAAATAAAATTCAAATCGTTACATACCTCTTTTGAAACTCAGGCTAGGGCGTTTGTTTTTAAAACCTTAACTGGCTTACTTCCCAACAGGGAACTTTTTCCAAACCAATGGAATCATATTCAGAGTTTGAGTTTAGCCGATCCTTCTTTTTGCAAACCTTCTAGTGTTGACTTGCTCCTGGGTAGTGATGTCTTTTCTGAAATCGTTTTGCCAGAGATAGTTAGGGGAAATGAGCTTGTAGCACCCATCGCTCAAAATACTCAACTCGGCTGGATTGTCTTTGGAAAGGCACCAATTCACACTTGCCGTGTTCACCTGCAGCAAGTTGAGGTTGATACACAACTTCGAAAATTCTGGGAAATCGAAGAATATCCGTTTGAAGAACCCGAAACTGAAGAAAACATCGCATGTGAGGAGCACTTCCGGAAACACACCAGGCGTTTACCAAATGGACGTTTTGAAGTTTCGTTGCCATTGAAGGAGGGTTTCCACCCAGCACTAGGAGCAAGTCAGCAAGGAGCACTTCGAAGATTTCTCCAGCTTGAAAGAAGATTCGACAGCAATCTTGAACTACACAAACAATATTCAGCCTGCATATCGGAGTATCTTCAGCTTGATCAGGTGGAGGAAGTAGATGTCAGCCAAGGTGAAATTCTTTCACAATTCCATTATGTTGTGCCTCATCATGCCGTGTTTAAGGAGTCCAGCACAACAACGAAGCTTCGGGTAGTATTCGATGCTGCTTTTAAGACTACAGATGGGACTTCCTTGAACGAGCATCTTTTGATAGGACCTAAAACGCAAGCAAATATTATGGACATAATATTAAAGTGGAGAAAGTTTAAAATTACCTTGACGGCTGACATCGAAAAAATGTGCCGGCAAATCCAGATGCGAAAACCAGATTCCTTTTATCAGCTGATTTACTGGCGAGACAACAAGGCGAGTCCTCTGAAGTTGTATCGGTTGAAGACAGTTACTTTCGGAACAGCTTCTGCTCCTTACTTGGCTACCAGAACCTTGAACAAGCTTGCTGATGACGAAAAGGAAAAATATCCATTAGCAGCGCAGATGGTACACCAAGACATGTACGTGGATGATTTGGTAAGCGGAGCAGATTCAGTTCAAGAAGCTCAACAGAAAGTCACTGAAATCAACCAACTACTGTTATCAGCTGGCTTCCATTTACGCAAATGGGCAAGCAATTCTAAAGAAGCTCTAATCAATATCGAACCCCAAGAGCGAGAAGTTGATTTTCTGCTGCCTTTTGATTCTTCTGAACACATTAAGACTTTAGGCATAAAATGGCTTCCTGCGAGTGATTCCTTCTCTTTTCAGTGGGTTCAAACCGAAACAACTGAAGTCACCAAGAGGACCATTCTGTCAACCATCGCTAAACTTTTTGTTCCACTGGGTTGGATATCTCCGTGCGTGATCTCGGCAAAAATGATCATGCAAAAATTGTGGTTGAAAGGCTTAGCATGGGATGTTCCCGTTCCACTGGATTTGCAGCGAGAATGGAGTTCTCTACGAGCAGATCTACCAATGCTTCAACACATCCGCATTCCTCGTTGGATTTTCACTGAAAAGGGAAATTTGGAGTTAGAACTGCATGGTTTCAGTGACGCTTCCATGAAGGCATACGGGGCTGTAGTTTATATCAGGATTTTAGATAGAAGCAAACAAATTCATTCTCACCTCGTGATGTCCAAAACCAGAGTTGCTCCACTTAATACTGTTTCACTTCCTCGGCTTGAATTATGCGGAGCTGTTATGTTGGCTCAACTTCTTGGCTATGTTACAAATGTTTTACAGCTAGGTCAAATTAAAACACACGCGTGGACTGATTCCACCATGACACTATGTTGGATAGCTGCACCCCCATCAAAATGGAAAACCTTTATCAGCAACAGAGTTGCAGAGATACAGAGGCTAACCAACGTTAACATCTGGAAGCATGTTCCAACAAAGCAGAATCCTGCAGACTTGGCGTCAAGAGGAATTTCACCATCTGAGTTGAAGAACAGCAGTCTTTGGTGGCGAGGACCAGACTATCTTCAGTCTGAATGGAATTTCGCGTACCCAAGTCCAGTAATAACATTTGATACTGAAGAAAAAATGCGTTCAGTACAAATTCATCTACATTGTGCCGTCGAAGCTGAAAACCAAGTTGTTAAATTGTTTCAAAAAATCTCAAATTTGAAAAAGCTGGTACGAATCATCGCGTATTGCTGGAGGATTGTTCGTATCTGCCTCAAGAAACTCCCGATGAAACAGTTAAACGAACAACTTACCACTTCAGAGATACAGGATGCAACTTCTAACTGCAAAAGAGCTGTCCAGAAAGAGATGTTTTCTGACGAAATAAAAAACTTAATAAAGCAGCCGTCATCATCGAAAAATTTTGGATCGCTTCATCCTTTCATCGATTGTCAGGGTATTTTGCGTGTTGGAGGACGTCTTCAAAATTCAAAGTTGCAGTATGAACAAAAACACCCAATCATCCTGAAACAAGATCACTGTTTCTCAAAATTACTCGTCCGTGAAGCGCATGAAAAAACGCTCCATGGTGGATTGCAACAAATGGTTGCCTATCTACGCACTTAATATTGGATTTTTAATCTCAAGCGAACCGTTAAAAAATACATCCATCACTGTACAATCTGCTTCCGATTCAAGGCCAAACCTATGCAACAGCTAATGGGGAATTTACCAGCCGCTCGAGTCAGAGTCTCTCGCCCGTTTATGCATACCGGAGTAGACTACGCAGGACCGATAGAAGTCAAGGCTTGGAAAGGACGTGGAGGAGAAATCTACAAAGGATATTTCGCCATATTTGTGTGCTTAGCGACCAAAGCAATCCACCTGGAGGCAGTTAACGACATGACTACGCAGGCGTTCCTGGCAGCCTTTCATAGATTCACGGCACGCCGAGGTATTTGCGCGGAAATCTACAGCGATTGCGGAAAAAACTTTGTGGGAGCCAATACTGAACTCCAAAAGATGCTAAAACCCGCAAACATCGATTGGAAACACATATCGGCAACAACAACTAACGTCGGAACCAGATGGAACTTCATTCCTCCAGCTTCCCCCCACTTCGGAGGACTATGGGAAGCCGGAGTGAAATCCGTAAAGTTTCACTTGAAACGGGTCGTCAAGAATGAGACCCTAACATTTGAGGCACTCCGCACGCTTCTAGCAGAAATAGAAGCATGTCTAAACTCGAGGCCTCTATGTCCCTTAACCGACAACCTCGATGACCTTGCCATACTGACACCAGCACACTTCCTTATTGGTTCGTCAGCACATCTTGTACCGGAAGCAGACTTGACCGAAGAAGGGATTTCTCATCTGGACAGATGGAAAAGGATCCAGGCAGCTGCACATTCGTTTTGGAAGCAGTGGAGTGGAGAATATCTTTCTCGTCTTCAACAGAGACCAAAATGGTTAAAAACCGAACCACAGCCACAAATTGGAGACCTGGTCTTGCTGAAGGATGAGCGTTTACCACCTGCACAATGGGCTCTTGCTCGCATCACTTCATTGGTTCCCGGAGCAGATAATTTAACTCGTGTCGTCAATGTTAAAACACAATCTAGAGAATTCAGAAGACCAATTACCAAAATTTGCCTCTTACCGTCCAACAAAAGAGCAGATGAAAACGCAGCTATCTAACCATGGACGAATATCTAACATGCAGTCAACAAAAAATATTCACTCAAAATTATCACACTCATTCGATATCACTCTTAGTCAAATCACACTCATTCGATATCACTCACAGTCAAATCACACTCATTCGATATCACTCACAGTCAAATCACACTCATTCGATATCACTCACAGTCAAATCACACTCATTCGATATCACTCACAGTCAAATCGCACTCATTCGATATCACTCACAGTCAAATCACACTCATTCGATATCACTCACACTCAAATCACTCACACACAATCGATTAATTTAAATATACGAAATTTAAAATCTCACATAAACGATGTCATCAACAAATAAAATATAATTTTCATTTCATTATTCAATCAAAACTAAATTTTATTCACTCAAAACAAACTTAATTCACCGAAAAGTAATTTAAAATCAATTAAAATACAGTCCACTTAAAATTCACATTTAAAATCATTCATCAAAAAAAATATATTTATCACACTTAAAATCGGAGCACCCTGTAAAACACCATTTAAATTCGCATTTTATAACATTTAAATCAATTAAAATCACATCCACTAAAATCACATTCAAAATAATTTAACAAAAAAAAAATATTATTTTTTTTCACAAACAACACTGGGACACCCTATTCCGAAGTAATTAAACAAGCAGAAGCAAGCAATACAAAAAAAAATTACCATCAATGGAGATACACAAAAACAGATGGGGGCTTATGGGGAAACACACAAACATGTACTTTTCTTATGGAGAAACACAAAAAACACAATTTATCAACATTAAACAACAAATTAACACAAAATATAATTAAAACTCACCTGGATTCATCACCACACAGCACAACACTTATATATTTTTGTATTTTACCGCGAAAATTAACACAATGAACACTTTAACTAAACAAATAAACGAACAAAAAAATAGCAACTACAACAAATTACAACCGATGCCGGATTGTGGAATTTTGTGGAACAAAAACAAATTACTATAACGTAATAGATTTCCTGTCTTTCACAATTTGATCTGTTTGTTTAGAATTTTTTTTGTGTTGTAATCTCAGCTTCAACCACACTATGGTTCATGTTTGAATACGAACTTTAATTTCACGTGGTTTAAATTCACCATCCATAAGCGCATCATCCATACTTGTTTTATTTATCGTAGTCCTAGTTTGGATAGTAATTCGACTTCCAACGAATTCGATGCACTATCCGACTCCATCCAGAGAATTATTTCCCATTTTCCGCACAGTGAAATCGTTGTTACGGGCGATTTCAATGTACATAATTCTTCGTGGCTACGCTATTTGGGTCAGACAACACCCGAAGGAAGGTATGTCGAGATTTTTGCTGAGATAAACAACCTAACTCAGCTGGTCGACGAGCCTACTCGGATTCCTGACGTTGCAGGTCAATCCGCCAACACTCTAGATTTGTTTCTTACCTCTGACCCTGATAAATACACTATAAGTGTATTATCGCCTCTAGGCACATCAGACCATTGTGTCATATCTGCGAATTTCTTGTGCCACCAAAACACAGTTAAAGAAAAAACTCCCAAGAGAACCGTTTGGCAGTACGAGAAAGCCAACTGGGACGGTCTCAATGTTTTCTTCAGGATATGATTACAAACTTAATTCTTTGTGGAATGAGAAAATTTATCCCGAATAGGGTGAAATCTATCAAACCCAAAGAAAACTCATGGTTTGATTCGAGCTGTAAGGAGGTTATTAGGGTTAGAGAAGTAAGCTTCCGAAGTTATAAAGCCAACCCTACTGAGGAAAACCGGAAAAAGTTTCAACAAGCTAGAAAGACCTGTAACGTTCATATTCGACGAACCAAATTTTTACATGATCAAAAGTTACGGCAAAAAATACTACAATGTCCCAAAGGTAGTAAAAATTTTTGGTCATTTGTAAAAAACATACGAAACACCACCTCGTCCTCGGTTCCAACGCTCGTCTTCAATGATACTCCTTTTGGCAGCTCAATCGATAAAGCCGATTTGCTTGCAGCACAGTTTGCTGTTAATTCGACGCTGCCAGAAAGTGTTATGACTCCTCCTGTACTTGAGAGCGTAAATGATTTTATGGGACAAATCTTCTTTCGCACTCGTGCAGTTGCTAGAGTTCTAAAAGATCTCGACGTTCACAAATCCGCTGGCCCGGATAGTATCCCTCCCATTGTTCTGAAGAGGTGTTCTTCAACGCTGGCAAAACCACTGCGTAAGCTTTTCCATCTGTCCTACTCTACTGGTCTCTTTCCGAGTGGATGGAAAACAGCATTTGTCCAGCCTGTCCCTAACAAAGGCGTGTCTTCTTCCCCCTCCAACTATCGGCCAATTGCGCTTACGTCCCTTCTTTCCAAGGTCATGGAAACGCTGATTAATTTTCAGCTAAAGAAATATCTCGAAGAACGAAAGCTTCTTAATGACCGGCAGTACGGCTTTCGTAGCAATAGGTCCACTGGTGATCTGATGGTATATCTCACCGAACAGTGGCACAAATCTTTACATCGTTTTGGAGAAAGTAAGATTATTGCGCTTGATATTTCTAAAGCATTTGATAGAGTTTGGCATCAAGCTCTCTTATCGAAAATGCGTGCATTTGGTATCGATGAATCTCTTCTTCGTTGGATTAGAAATAACCTTTCGGACCATTCAATACAAGTTGTATTGGATGGTTTCAAGTCTGAAATTCACAAAATAAATGCTGGTGTGCCCCAGGGCTCCGTTCTGTCTCCGACTCTCTTCCTTATATTCATAAACGATCTTTTATCTGAAACTTCTAATCCATTAAATTGTTTCGCTGACGACAGTACCCTCAGCTTTTCATATTTGTTCTTAGATTCACATCCATGTCCTTCGGATGTGGAACTTGAACGGCAGCGTATGATAAGCTCATTAAATTCTGATCTCGACAGCATTGTCCAATGGGGAAAAAAAAATCGCGTAGAATTTAATGCTTCAAAAACTCAATGCTGTCTACTGTCGTTAAAACAAAACCCACCCCCATGCCACTATCCATGAGTGGCACTTGCATTGAGGAAACCGAAAAGCTTTCAGTCCTCGGTATGTGTGTCACAGACCACCTTTTGTGGAACGACCACATATTCGACATCGCCAAAAATGCTGCTAAGTGTTTAGGTTTTCTCCGTCGATGCAAGAAATTTTTCTCCCCTTCTGATCTGGCTGTGATCTACAAAGCCTTTATTCGTCCTAAACTTGAGTATAACTCTCATATTTGGGCAGGTGCTCCAATAACCCACTTGAGTTTATTGGATAGAATTGAAAAGAGAGCTCTTAAAATGATAGGTGAAAGAACAATAACGGAAACATTCTCATCTCTTGAGCACCGTCGAAATGTTTCATGTCTTTCGTTATTTTACCGTTATTTCCATAAACAATGCTCTAGTGAAATAGCCAGTTGCATTCCTCCCCTTAAACAATTCAACCGTAATACTCGCGCTTCTAGGAATGCCCATCAGTTTACCCTTGAGCCCAATTTCGGACGTACTGTTAAGTACAGAGATTCTTTCTTTAGTCGCACTACTCGAATGTGGAATGCTCTACCCAGCTCAATTTTCCCCTCCCATTGTGATCTACAGACGTTCAAAACCAATGTGCATCGGTATCTCCTTTTAAATCCCCTCCAATCTACCTAATCGCTCGTGCTGTGTATATCATCTTAAGGGTCACGCGCTTAATATAAAAAAAAAAAAAAAAAAAAAAATCTATCACTATTTTATTGTTACAAATGTACTAAATGTTTGTTTTTTATCGTTTCATGAGCATTATTGAAGGAAAACTTAACAAAATTGCGAACTTCGTTCACAGCCGGGGAGAATCTTCAACCACTTTCAACTATGAGCTGTCATTCACGTCAAGTGTCATCTGTAAAAAGTTAATTATGTAATAAAAAGTCCAAGTCATGTTTGATATATATTTCATTTAATTCTTTGTAAAGTTCATTATATATTTCTTTTTCTTTGTTTTTAAAGTATATAATATAAAATATTGTAATAACTAGCCGCAATTTGCATGCGAAATAAAATCATTATTGTACAAACTTTCAAGGAGGAAACATCGAGTATTTTATTTGATTGGAAAAAGTATTTGATCGAAACACAATCCATCGGCTTGCGAGATCTTCAGCGATGAGAATCCCCTGATAACCATCTTGAGTTGCAGGCAAAGGACCGTTGATTGCTGGAAACTGTTTGGAGAAGTCCAGTTGGTTTCATATTGCTTGGTTTATATCTTAGACAGTCAAGACGATTGCCGATATGTTTGGTGATATCATTTCTCATACCAGGCCAATAGTATCTTGTAGCGATTCTAGCAATGGTGCGTTCAACACCGTAGTGGCCTGCTGTAGGAGCATCATGCTATTCTTGGAGGATATATTCTCGTTCTTTCGAAGGTATAACGGAGTCTGATTCGGATGAGTACCTGTACAGTATTCCATCATTAAGGAGATATCCACGGGATGTCCACCGAGATATATTCTCGTCATTGCTGTCGAAAGATTCAATAATTTGTTTTAATTGTTCGTCTTGTAATTGTGCTTCTCGAATCTCCATTGGCCTTGATTCGAAAGCTGCAGATTTCGCATTTGTTATCTGAATGCTGTTTGTTTTCACATGGAGGTCTTGATAGCATATCAGCCACAAAATTCGTCCTTCCTGGGGCCTATTTCAGCGCTACTACATCAGGTACATCAACCACATCATACAACTACTTTCTACAACTACACCAGCTACATTTTTCTGTTTCACATATCCCACTGGAAGAGTTGTATGATGTAGCTGGATGATGAAGTTGATGGTGGGATGGCATTTCTCTTATACCTAGACCCCGATTACACGATTCGTTTTTTCGGTTGTTTCGTCTTTTTGTTATAGCATAAAACGATTTGAACAAAAATGATTGAATTGTTTTTCGTAATTGAATATAATTTATATACGAGTATATTTGAGAATGAAGGGATTAAAAAACATTTTTATTTATTACTACTGATTATTTCCTCACAAAATAACCCTAAAATCCATGAACGTCAAAATAACGAAAAAAAGTACGTACGTATTTTCAACCTACACAACCCGACATTCATTCACACACGATTTGACATGTGATAATACATGAAGAAATTTAAGAACGGTTCTAATTCTTACCCACATTCTATGACCCTAGTTAGATTGTGACTGCTTAGTGCGTAGTGACTGCAGTTTGTCGGTGAAATCGGTGAGGGGGAAATGAAGGCGATAGTCAAGAAGAAAACATAAAGATTGTAGTGAGCAGTCATGTTTGATTTCCAAAATGTTGCATTTTGTTCCAATTAGTTCATAATTCCCATATATTTTATGAGTTCAGAGATACACATGAATAAAAACTATAATAATGTAGACACGCAGTGACTGCTCACTACGTAGTGAGCAGTCACAAATCTAAACAGGGTCTATCACACTTTTTTTTAGGTAAAGGTAATGTATTAATACAAGCAAGTGCGAAAGCAAAATATGAAGTCATTTCTTTCCCACAAATTTGGTAGTCGTGTGGAAGTCTTTTCCACTTTCAATTTGACTTGTATTAATACACAGTGGGCTAGTGTGGAAGGGCTATCAGTGCAAAATAGCTCATACAATTTTAAGGCTCTCCCAAACCAATGCGAAACATTCGGTGCGGCGAAGAAACATTCGTCAGTCAAAATTAATTTACATAGTGATAAATGAGAGTGCCCACACCAACGCGGCAAAGAAACATTCGCCTTTCAAAATGTATTTAAAAGATGATAAATGAGAGTGCCCACACCAACTGCGAATGTTTCTTCGCCGCACCGAATGTTTCGCATTGGTTTGGGAGAGCCTTTATACAAATAATATTTTGCCGCGTCGTGAAGTGTAGTTCCGCTGAAGTTGAGTGCGGTCTTGCCTTAAGAGTTTAAAGGAGACAAAATACATATATATTTAGAACAATATGTAGGTCTCTATTTTGTGGAGCGTTTCGGAATACCAAGATTTTGTTTGGAGTATTTATTTCAACACTTGGGTGCATTTATTGCGCATCCAATTAAATGCAACCAATACAGTGCGATGTAAACTGAAAATACAAAAATAAACGATATAATATGTACAACTTATGTTTTTATAAAAACGACTTACTTTTGTATACTTTCTTTTGTATACAAACATTGTTTATCCTTCAAAAATATATATTTATTAAACTAAAAACTCTTTCTGCTTTGCTTCTACATCAAACATTTATATTGTATGAATGTAGCAATAATTGACTGTTATTTGTATAACATCAATGTAGCACAAAAAGCTATGAGACAGAATCATACATTTTTCCAGTAGATTCTCCGTGTCTACACTGATGTACTACAATTGAAAATCGAACGTACCTATGAAACAGAACTGATGTAATACAACAGGCAAAATGCTACATTGTACTTGATGTAGTAGCGCTGAAATAGGCCCCTGGTGTATAATCGACTTTGAAATTATAGGGTTGAAGCTGTAGAGCCCAACGAGCAAGTCTACCAGTTGGTGATTTAAGGCTCATTAGCCATTTAAATGGTTGATGGTCAGTCATAAGTATTACTTCACCTCCTTCTATATAGCCTGTAAAGTTGTTTACAGCCCATACAATACCAAGGGCTTCTCTTTCCGTGGTGGAATAGTTTCGCTCAGCTGATGTCAAGAGTCTTGAAGCATATTCGATTGGATGTTCCTCATATTTTTCCCCCTGGACTAGAACTGCCCCAACAGAGTAGTTGCTGGCAGCTGTCTCCAAAATGAAAGGCTTTCCGTCACAGGCTTGTTTGAGGACAGGGGCACTTGTGGGCAGGTTTTTTAACGTACCGAATGAAGATTATTCTTCATTGTCCCACTTCCACAAAGCGTTCTTCTTTGTTAAGTCGCTTAAAGGTTTTAATATTTTTGCAAAATTTTCCATGAATCGCCGGTACCAAGAACAGGTTTGCAAAAATGAAAGAACTTGCTTTGCGTTTTGTGGCTCTGGGCGGTTTTGGATGGCAGAAACTTTGTCTGGGTCGACTTCAATACCGTGGTTAGTGAGAATATGTCCAAGGTATTTGACCACTGGACAACAAAAATTTGACTTCTGTCTATTGACTTTTAGTTTAAAAAGCTTAAGGCACTGAACAACTCGTTGTAGGTCTTTAAGATGTTTTTCAAAGTTGTTGGAACATATAATGATGTCATCTATATATATAAGTATGAGAACTTCAGTAAGTGCAATTCGGAATCTGTCCATCAACCTTTGAAACGTGGCTGGAGCGTTTCGTAAGCCGAATGGCATGCGCTTGAAACGAAACATTCCAAATGGTGTGATGAATGCCGTTTTGTCACAGTCTTCCTCAGCGATTTCAATTTGATAGTATCCAGATTGTAAATCTAGCGTACTCTTAAATGAAGTGTTTGATGTTGAGTGAAGCAAATCGTCTATCCTTACCGTCAATAAGCACATCATACATACATGTTTCATTTATCGTAGCCCAAGTTTGGATAGTAATTCGACTTCTAACGAATTCGATGCGCTGTCCGATTCAATCCTGAGAATTGTTTCCCATTATCCGCACAGTGAAATCGTTGTTACGGGCGATTTCAATGTACACAATTCTTCGTGGCTACGCTATTCTGGTCAGACAACACCCGAAGGAAGGTGTGTCGAGATTTTTGCTGAGTTAAACCACCTGACTCAGCTTGTTGACGAGCCTACTCGGATTCCTGACGTTGCAGGTCAAATCGCCAACACTCTAGACTTGTTCCTTACCTCTGACCCGAATAAATACACTATTAGTGTATTATCTCCTCTAGGCTCATCAGACCATTGTGTCATATCTGCAAATTTCTCGTGCCACCAAATCACAGTTAAAGAAAAAATCCCAAAGAGAACCGTTTGGCAATACGCGAAAGCCAACTGGGACGGTCTCAATAATTTCTTCAAGAGCTTTAACTGGTCACTATGCTTCCTCGATAGTGATGTTGACGCCAGTGCAGATATGATTATAAACTTCGTTCACAGCCGGGGAGAATGTTGAGAGCAGACCCTTAAGAATTATGGTGTTCAACAATCTTCAACCACTTTCAACTATGAGCTGTCAAGTGTCATCTGTAAAAAGTTAATTATGTAATAAAAAGTCCAAGTCATGTTTGATATATATTTCATTTAATTCTTTGTAAAGTTCATTATATATTTCTTTTTCTTTGTTTTTAAAGTATATAATATAAAATATTGTAATAACTAGCCGCAATTTGCATGCGAAATAAAATCATTATTGTACAAACTTAAATGGTTGATGGTCAGTCATGAGTATTACTTCACCTCCTTCTATATAGCCTGTAAAGTTGTTTACAGCCCATACAATACCAAGGGCTTCTCTTTCCGTGGTGGAATAGTTTCGCTCAGCTGATGTCAAGAGTCTTGAAGCATATTCGATTGGATGTTCCTCATATTTTTCCCCCTGGACTAGAACTGCCCCAACAGAGTAGTTGCTGGCAGCTGTCTCCAAAATGAAAGGCTTTCCGTCACAGGCTTGTTTGAGGACAGGGGCACTTGTGGGCAGGTTTTTTAATGTATCGAATGAAGATTATTCTTCATTGTCCCACTTCCACAAAGCGTTCTTCTTTGTTAAGTCGCTTAAAGGTTTTAATATTTTTGCAAAATTTTCCATGAATCGCCGGTACCAAGAACAGGTTTGCAAAAATGAAAGAACTTGCTTTGCGTTTTGTGGCTCTGGGCGGTTTTGGATGGCAGAAACTTTGTCTGGGTCGACTTCAATACCGTGGTTAGTGAGAATATGTCCAAGATATTTGACCACTGGACAACAAAAATTTGACTTCTGTCTATTGACTTTTAGTTTAAAAAGCTTAAGGCACTGAACAACTCGTTGTAGGTCTTTAAGATGGTTTTCAAAGTTGTTGGAACATATAATGATGTCATCTATATATATAAGTATGAGAACTTCAGTAAGTGCAATTCGGAATCTGTCCATCAACCTTTGAAACGTGGCTGGAGCGTTTCGTAAGCCGAATGGCATGCGCTTGAAACGAAACATTCCAAATGGTGTGATGAATGCCGTTTTGTCACAGTCTTCCTCAGCGATTTCAATTTGATAGTATCCAGATTGTAAATCTAGCCTACTCTTAAATGAAGTGTTTGATGTTGAGTGAAGCAAATCGTCTATCCTTACCGTCAATAAGCACATCATACATACATGTTTCATTTATCTTAGCCCAAGTTTGGATAGTAATTCGACTTCTAACGAATTCGATGCGCTGTCCGATTCAATCCTGAGAATTGTTTCCCATTATCCGCACAGTGAAATCAATGTTACGGGCGATTTCAATGTACACAATTCTTCGTGGCTACGCTATTCTGGTCAGACAACACCCGGAGGAAGGTATGTCGAGATTTTTGCTGAGTTAAACCACCTGACTCAGCTTGTTGACGAGCCTACTCGGATTCCTGACGTTGCAGGTCAAATCGCCAACACTCTAGACTTGTTCCTTACCTCTGACCCGAATAAATACACTATTAGTGTATTATCTCCTCTAGGCTCATCAGACCATTGTGTCATATCTGCAAATTTCTCGTGCCACCAAATCACAGTTAAAGAAAAAATCCCAAAGAGAACCGTTTGGCAATACGCGAAAGCCAACTGGGACGGTCTCAATAATTTCTTCAAGAGCTTTAACTGGTCACTATGCTTCCTCGATAGTGATGTTGACGCCAGTGCAGATATGATTATAAACTTGATTCTTTGTGGAATGAGAAATTTTATCCCGAATAGGGTGAAATCTATCAAACCCAAAGAAAACTCATGGTTTGATTCGAGCTGTAAAGAGGTTATAAGGGTTAGAGAAATAAGCTTCCGATGTTATAAAGCCAAGCCTACAGAGGAAAACCGGAAAAAGTTTCAACAAGCTAGAAAGACCTGTAACGTTCATATTCGAAGAACCAAATTTTTACATGATCAAAAATTACGACAAAAAATACTACAATGTCCCAAAGGTAGTACAAATTTTTGGTCATTTGTAAAAAACATACGGAATACCACCTCGTCCTCGGTTCCAACGCTCGTCTTCAATGATACTCCTTTTGTCAGCTCGCAAGATAAAGCCAATTTGCTTGCAGCACAGTTTGCTGTTAATTCGATGCTGCCAGAAAGTGTTATGACTCCTCCTGTACTTGAGAGCGTAAATGATTTTATGGTACAAATCTTCTTTCGCACTCGTGCAGTTGCTAGAGTTCTAAAGGATCTCGATGTACACAAATCCGCTGGCCCGGATGGTATCCCTCCCATTGTTCTGAAGCTGGCAAAACCACTGCGTAAGCTTTTCCATCTGTCCTACTCTACTGGTCTCTTTGTGGATGGAAAACAGCATTTGTCCAGCCTGTCCCTAAAAAAGGCGTATCTTCTTCACCCTCTAACTATCGGCCAATTGCACTTACGTCCCTTCTTTCCAAGGTCATGGAAACGCTGATTAATTTCCAGCTCAAGAAATATCTCGAGGAACGAAAGCTTCTTAATGACCGCCAGTACGGCTTTCGTAGCAATAGGTCCACTGGTGATCTGATGGTATATCTCACCGAACAGTGGAACAAATCTTTACATCGTTTTGGAGAAAGTAAGATTATTGCACTTGATATTTCAAAAGCGTTTGATAGAGTTTGGCACCAAGCTCTCTTATCGAAAATGCGCGCATTTGGTTTCGATGAACCTCTTCTTCGTTGGATTAGAAATTACCTTTCGGACCGTTCAATACAAGTCGTATTGGACGGTTTCAAGTCTGACATCCACAAAATAAATGCTGGTGTGCCCCAGGGCTCCGTTTTGTCTCCGACTCTCTTCCTTATTTTTATAAATGATCTTTTGTCTGAAACTTCTAATCCATTAAACTGTTTTGCTGACGATAGTACCCTCAGTTTCTCATATTCGTTTACAGATTCTCATCCATGTCCTTCGGATGTGGAACTTGAACGGCAGCGTATGATAAGCTCACTAAATTCTGATCTCGACAGCATTGTCCAATGGGGAATCAAAAACCGCGTAGAATTTAATGCTTCTAAAACTCAATGTTGTCTCCTGTCGTTAAAGCGAAACCCACCCCCAATGCCGCTATCCATGGACGGCACTTGCATCGAGAAAACCGAACAGCTCTCAGTTCTCGGTATGTGTGTCACAGACCACCTTTTGTCGAATGACCACATATTTGATGTCGCCAAAAACGCTGCTAAGTGTTTAGGTTTTCTCCGTAGATGCAAGAAGTTTTTTTCCCCTTCTGATCTGGCTGTGATCTACAAAGCCTTTATTCGTCCAAAACTTGAGTACAATTCTCATGTTTGGACAGGAGCTCCAAGAACTCACTTGAGTTTGTTGGACAGAATTCAAAAGAGAGCTTTAAAAATGATAGGCAAAAGATCTATTACAGAAACAATTACATCTCTCGAACACCACCGTTATGTTTCGTGTCTTTCTCTATTTAATCGCTATTATTATAATCAGTGTTCTAGTGAAATAGCCAGTTGCATTCCCCCCCTTAAAAAATTCAACCGTAATACTCGCGCTTCTAGTAATGCCCATCAGTTCACCCTCGAGCCCATTTTCGGACGTACTGTAATGTACAGAGATTCTTTCTTCAGTCGCACCACACGAATGTGGAATGCCTGACTCGACTTTCCCCTCCCATTTCGATGTGCAAACGTTCAAAACCAATGTGCATCGGTATCTCCTTCTAAATCCTCTCCTACTTACCTAATCGCTCGTGCTGTGTTAAAAACGCGTGGAATATAAAAAAAAAAAAAAACAAAGGATATCTATCCGGAACTGTGCTATTGTTCAATTGTCTGTAATCGATGCAGACGCGAATACCTTCGTCTTTCTTGGGGACCAAAACAACGGGTGCTGCCCAAGGAGAAAATGACTCTTCAACAATGTTGAAGCATTTTATCTAGTTTGCTCTTAAGCTGTTCGTTTCTGGTAGGTTTCAGTCTGTAAGGTGTTGTAGCTATCGGATTGTGATTGTTCGTTTGTATTCTATGCATGGCAAATGGCGTTGGTTCATCTAATGGATCAAATACAGAGCCATGATGAGTCAGAAGATTATTTAGCTTTTCGCGTTCGCTGTGGGTTAATTCAACTGCTTCATCAGATCGGAGTTCAACATCTAATGGAAGAATTTCTGTGAAGTAAGAATCGGTATCAAAATCTTCTTGAGTGCGCACTATACTTGGAAACAAGTTTTCTTTTTCTTTTTTCCAACCTGGAGTAACATCTGTGCTCATCAAAGTGTCATCAAATATATTTAGAATGGAGTTGGGTGAATAATCGCTATTCGGCATAGATGATGTGAACACTAGGCGGTGTCTGTACTAATTGAGTAGCATGACTTTGAGTTCGAGGTATTGGCGAAATAGGTTCCAATGGTTTAAACCAAGATACAAATGCAGATGTTCGCTTCATCGATTTAGGTGATCATTGATGGCTTTGCTCGGCGAGTGGACTGCCATGTTTTCGCGAATTCTGAGATGTCCTCTGTGGTGAGATGAACTCTGGCGTTTCTGCGAGCTTAGTTAAAGCAATTAAATTAACAAAATTGTCTGGTAGTGGTTTGCGTTTAACTTTCGAATGAACTGTGTCATAGAAATCGAAAGCAAAGTACCACATCCGTTGTCCTAGGTCTACGACAACTCCGTTTTGTTCTAAGAAATCTATTCCGATCAATGGAAGAGCTATGAATTTGATTGGACATAGACGATTGCCAAATATAATATTTGTTTCTGCAATATAAACTTCTTGTGCGGAAGACTCTCCGTCAGCAAGAGTGATAGTTGTGTAAGCTTTATGAAACTTTGAACCGTTCCAGAGGAGATGCAAAAATAGTTTTCTTCCAGCGACGCTTGTTCTGGCAGCAAAATCGATGTATGCTAGACCGGTTTCACCGTGAGACGTAATTGAAATTGTTGGAAGATCTGTGCCCAATGTAGTCTTCATACAGTCAAAAGATACCGTCGATGGTCCTTTTGGTAGATCTTTGCATGTGGGACAGTAAGATCTTATAAATCCGGGTGCTTTACATTTATAACAAGGAAGCTTGGTTGTGATTGTCGGTGGAGCAGATGGATTCTTTTCGACATCACTCTTTTCTTTCTTCCGACATTCATTGATGGTATGCCTAGTGTATTTGCAAAAGTTGCATCTCTTGATTTTTGAGTTAAAGGACGGTTCATGCTCCGTTTCTTTTTCAGAGATTGAAAGTTCAACTGCCATTGTCTTGGATAAAAGGTCTTTAAAGGTTGTGATGCTTTCCCGGGATACACCGTCTCTGATTTGAAGAGTGAGTAGACCATACACAAGGTCAATCATCATAGGTTCTTTTGGCGCTGGCTCAGGTAGTTTTGACAGCTCGTTTTCTGCATATAAAGTCATCGGTTGACTCTTTGGGTTTCTGTTTTGTTGCAAACAATTCCATATAGAGGCGATATGCTGGTGTAAATGGAGCGTACGCAATACGTAGCAATGCTATTACGTCGTTCCAATTCTTGTTCCAGTTCCAGTTAACAGCATTATCTTCTAAAAGAAGCGGAAAACCTCTGACAGTGTCGTCATCATCGAGTCGCTCTACATCCTTAAACACATTTATAGTGGCGATAAAGCCTTCCACCGTCTCTGAGTTTCGATCACCCTCCCTTAAACCTTGTAGTGCAGTTGACAAAACTTCCTCTTCTGGGCGGGCTTTGAACTGCTTCCATGAGTTTTTTTTTAAATTGGTTGTCTGTGAAGTTGGCCATTGTTATATCTTTGTTTAATGCTTTTGTTGAAGTCAAACGTGATGATCTACGTAACTTCGGAGAATGCTCCAATTGTTGGGCGTCAATTGCAAGAGGATAATGATCCACTTGTTGGGCGTCAATCGCAAGAGGGAATGCTTCACGTGTTGAGCGCCAATTGTAAGAGGAAAGGGGAATGCTCCACTAGTTGGGCGCCAATTGTAGGAGGGGATGTTCTTTCCTGGGTATTTTATTTCGTGGGTATGGCTACACTCGTAGCAGTACTTCTCTTTTGTAGTAGATCTCTCTCTCTCTCTCTCTCTCTCTCTCTTTTGTCAACGACAATGCAGCTTTGTTTTTCTCTCTGCCGCGCTTATGCTGTCCAGAGACCGCAGTAAACGTTGAACAAGCAGAAAAACAAAGGAATTATGTAAAAAAGAAAACAATTAACCGCAATAAAACTAAATTAGATGAAGCTTTTGGTTTTCTCTTCGTTGCGCTTATGCTGTCCAAGGACCGCAGTAAACGTGCTGCGAGCAGAGAACCAAAAGAACAAAGCAAAATGGAGAAAAAAGATCAAAGTGAAAATAGCGGCAATGTAGAAAAATGAAATGCAGTAGTTTTAGTTTTTTTAAATTATCAAATAACAAAATTTTTTTAAATTGGAATAGAAAGATAAAAAAAATAAATTTAATGCAAAATAGAATTCAACTCGTAATACAAATTTACAGGCAACCAATAACTGCGTTGAGCAAACTTTTTATTATGCGGTTCGGGAACCTCTGTAAAAAAAAGATAAGCTAAACGCTGAGTGGCTAATAATAAAAAAAACTCAAACCTTTACAGCCTTATTTATTAACTCGGTTTAGCGGCAGTGTAAAGTTACTCCGACTTTACAACGCCTCTAAACCTGGAAAGCTTATTTAAAAAAAATATATACCAGGAATAGAGGCAGAGTAAGCTAAAACTGGTTCATAGGAGGTTTTAAGCCGGAGTAAAGCCGTTTTAGTATCTAAATGTCATTTTGACATGACATCGTCTGAAATGAAAGTGCAAACAATTTTTTTCCTGTTTTTTTACTACTTAAGAATGGATATTTATTTTATACTAATACATCATTTAAATTCTTTAAACGGTTTAACTAACATTACTGGAAGAAGGAGAAGGCCAAAACAGTACAAAACTGCTTTAGATCCCATGAAACTGAGGGATTATTAATTGTCGGAGAAATATCTACATTATGAACATAAACCAAAATATTTATTTTTGTGTTTTATTCTGGAAATTATATTATGTAACTATCCCAGTTTTTCAGAATGTTTTCTTTTATTTGTATTATGTATAAGTAAATTTTGTTTACCAAAATATGTCTACAATTAACTCTACCAATAACTTAACAACTAAAGCGAATAATAATGGAAATCAGCTGTGGTTTGTTTACGTTTATAATAACCAGAGTTTTAGATTGGTGAATTTTTTGATAGAATATTTGACATAAGGCAGGCGTAACTAAAACGGCTGACAAAATATTTTATAAATATGGATTAGTTTGACGTGGCGTAAACCCGGAGTAAGTGCTTAGACTTGGTTTAACTATTCCGAGGTTGAACCGAGTATTAGTGAAATCTAATAAATACGGCTGTTAATGTAATACCTTTTCAAGCACCTTTTGAACATTAGGAAACCTTTGCTTGACGAGATACCAAATGAAAGTGATTTGTTGGCATCGTGTCCTTCCGTTTTATAGTTATTGAAAAAGAGCTTTTGCTACATAAAAGATTCAACAGCTGTTTCGGATACGAATTAGAATGCGTTAGTAAGTTAAAAGCTCTTCTGTGTTCGAATTTCAAGTAGTTGGTAGTGCCAAAGAGTTAACATTTGAATACATTTTATAATTTACACAATACGGGTTAGAAAGGTTAAAATATTAATTAACATTATGAGATTTCAATGAATATGAAAATTATTTATACAATGAAATGAAATTAAGAGATAATTATGTTGTAGATATTCTTGATAATGAAAAATTAATTATAAATTACATGGAAAATTCAGAAATAAATGATTTTAGTTTTTGATTTTATTATTGATATCTTATAATTTGAAATAAAAAGCGTTTTATTGTGTGAATTAATTGCAGTTTCAGCTTGCATAAAGGAAATAAGTTTTATTTGCGAACCCGTAGTAAAATATTACAATATTTTTTTTTTGTTTAATAGCTAAAACGGATAGAGCACAAAAAAAGTGTGCTATCTGATTTGTGTAATAAATATGAATTTATCAAAAAACAAATTTTTAAAAGCGTTAGAGCGATGCAATTTTTCACAAAACTAAAAAAAATCATTTACGCGGTTTGCAAAAAAAAAAATTCAATATTTTTTTTTTTTTTTTAATTTGTTTTTTAATAAATTCTTATTTATTACACAAATCAGATAGCACACTTTTTTTGTGCTCTATCCGTTTCAGCTATTAAACAAAAAAAAATATTGTAATATTTTACTACGGGTTCGCAAATAAAACTAATTTCCTTTATGCAAACTGAAACTGCAATTAATTCACACAATAAAACGCTTTTTATTTCAAATTATAAGATATCAATAATAAAATCATTTATTTCTGAATTTTCCATGTAATTTGTAATTAATTTTTCATTATCAAGAATATCTACAACATAATTATCTCTTAATTTCATTTCATTGTATAAATAATTTTCATATTCATTGAAATCTCATAATGTTAATTAATATTTTAACCTTTCTAACTCGTATTGTGTAAATTATAAAATGTATTCAAATGTTAACTCTTTGGCACCACCAACTGCTTGAAATTCGAACATGGAAGAGCTTTTTACTTACTAACGCATTCTCATTCGTATCCGAAACAGCTGTTGAAGCTTTTATGTAGCAAAAGCTCTTTTTCAATAACTATAAAACGGAAGGACACGATGCCAACAAATCACTTTCATTTGGTATCTCGTCAAGCGAAGGTTTCCTAGTGTTGGAAAGGTGCTTGAAAAGGTATTACATTAAAGGTTTGAGTTTTTTTTATTATTAGCCACTCAGCGTTTAGCTTATCTTTTTTTTACGGAGGTTCCTGAACCGCATAATAAAAAGTTTGCTCAACGCAGTTATTGGTTGCCTGTAAAATTTGTATTACGAGTTGAATTCTATTTTGCATTAAATTTATTTTTTTATCTTTCTATTCCAATTTAATAAAACTACTGCATTTCATTTTTCTACATTGCCGCTATTTTCACTTTGGTCTTTTTTTCCATTTTGCTTGGTTCTCTGCTCGCAGCACGTTTACTGCGGTCCTTGGACAGCATAAGCGCAACGAAGAGAAAACCAAAAGCTTCATCTAATTTAGTTTTATTGCGGTTAATTGTTTTCTTTTTTACATAATTCCTTTGTTCTTCTGCTTGTTCAACGTTAACTGCGGTCTCTGGACAGCATAAGCGCGGCAAAGAGAAAAACAAAGCTGCATTGTCGTTGACAAAAGAGAGAGAGAGAGAGAGAGAGAGAGAGAGATCTAATACAAAAGAGAAGTACTGCTACGAGTGTAGCCATACCCACGAAATAAAATACCCAGGAAAGAACATCCCCTCCTACAATTGGCGCCCAACTAGTGGAGCATTCCCCTTTCCTCTTACAATTGGCGCTCAACACGTGAAGCATTCCCTCTTGCGATTGACGCCCAACAAGTGGATCATTATCCTCTTGCAATTGACGCCCAACAATTGGAGCATTCTCCGAAATTACGTAGATCATCACGTTTGACTTCAACAAAAGCATTAAACAAAGATATAACAATGGCCAACTTCACAGACAACCAATTTAAAAAAAAAACTCATGGAAGCAGTTCAAAGCCCGCCCAGAAGAGGAAGTTTTGTCAACTGCACTACAAGGTTTAAGGGTGATCGAAACTCAGAGACGGTGGAAGGCTTTATCGCCACTATAAATGTGTTTAAGGATGTAGAGCGACTCGATGATGACGACGCTGTCAGAGGTTTTCCGCTTCTTTTAGAAGATAATGCTGTTAACTGGTGGCAGGGTGTACAAAAAGAAGCGAAGAATTGGAACGAGTTATAGCATTGCTACGCATTGCGTACGCTCCAGCTTCACCAGCATATCGCCTCTATATGGAATTGTTTGCAACAAAACAGAAACCCAAAGAGTCAACCGATGACTTTATATGCAGAAAACGAGCTGTCAAAACTACCTGAGCCAGCGCCAAAAGAACCTATGATGATTGACCTTGTGTATGGTCTACTCACTCTTCAAATCAGAGACGGTGTATCCCGGGAAAGCATCACAACCTTTAAAGACCTTTTATCCAAGACAATGGCAGTTGAACTTTCAATCTCTGAAAAAGAAACGGAGCATGAACCGTCCTTTAAAAATCAAGAGATGCAACTTTTGCAAATACACAGGGCATACCATCAATGAATGTCGGAAGAAAGAAAAGAGTGATGTCGAAAAGAAACCATCTGCTCCACCGACAATCACAACCAAGCTTCCTTGTTATAAATGTAAAGCACCCGGATTTATAAGATTACAGTCCCACATGCAAAGATCTACCAAAAGGACCATCCACGGTGTCTTTTAACTGTATGAAGACTACATTGGGCACAGATATTCCAACAATTTCAATTACGTCTCACGGTGAAACCGGTCTAGCATACATCGATACTGCTGCCAGAACAAGCGTCGCTGGAAGAAAACTATTTTTGCATCTCCTCCGGAACGGTTCAAAGTTTCATAAAGCTGACACAACTATCACTCTTGCTGACGGAGAGTCTTCCGCACAAGAAGTTTATATTGCAGAAACAAATATTATATTTTGCAATCATCTACGTCCAATCAAATTCATAGCTCTTCCATTGATCGGAATAGATTTCTTAGAACAAAACGGAGTTGTCTTAGACCTAGGACAACGGATGTGGTGCTTTGCTTTCGATTTCTATGACACAGTTCATTCGAAAGTTAAACGCAAACCACCACCAGACAATTTTGTTAATTTAATGGCTTTAACTAAGTTTACGCCTATCTCACCACTCGCAAAAATGCCAGAGTTCATCTCTCCACAGAGGACATCTCAGAATTCGCGAAAACATGGCAGTCCACTCGCCGAGCAAAGCCATCAATGATCACCTAAATCGATGAAGCGAACATCTGCATTTGTATCTTGGTTTAAACCATTGGAACCTATTTCGCCAATACCTCGAACTCAAAGTCATGCTACTCAATTAGTACAGACACCGCCTAAAAAAAAGTTGATCACATCATCTATGCCGAATAGCGATTATTCACCCAACTCCATTCTAAATATATTTGATGACACTTTGAGGAGCACAAATGTTACTCCAGGTCGCAAAAAAGAAAAAGAAAACTTGTTTCCAAGTATGGTGCGCACTCAAGAAGATTTTGATACCGATTCTTACTTCACAGAAATTCTTCCATTAGATGTTGAACTTCGATCTGATGAAGCAGTTGAATTAACCCACAGCGAACGCGAAAAGCTAAATAATCTTCTGACTCATCATGGCACTGTATTTGATCCATTAGATGAACCAACGCCATTTGCCATGCATAGAATACAAACGAACAATCACAATCCGATAGCTACAACACCTTACAGACTGACACCTACCAGAAAGGAACAGCTTAAAGGTTAGACCGCACTAGGCGGAACTGCACTGCAGCGGAACTGCGATTCAAAATAATTTGTATAAAATTGTATGAAGTTCAGTTGCCGCTTGGTGCGACATAGCTCATACAATTTCATACAAATAATGTTTTGCCGCGTCGTGAAGTGTAGTTCCGTTGCGGTTATGTGCGGTCTAACTTTAAGAGCGAACTAGATAAAATGCTTCAACATAATTGAAGAGTCCGATTCTCCTTGGGCAGCACCCGTTGTTTTGGTCCCCAAGAAAGACGAAGGTATTCGCGTCTGCATCGATTACAGACAATTGAACAATATCACAGTTCCGGATAGATATCTTTGGCAAGGATAGACGATTTGCTTCACTCAACATCAAACACTTCATTTAAGAGTACGCTAGATCTACAATCTGGATACTATCAAATTGAAATCGCTGAGGAAGACTGTGACAAAACGGCATTCATCACACCATTTGGAATGTTTCGTTTCAAGCGCATGCCATTCGGCTTACGAAACGCTCCAGCCACGTTTCAAAGGTTGATGGACAGATTCCGAATTGCACTTACTGAAGTTCTCATACTTATATATATAGATGACATCATTATATGTTCCAACAACTTTGAAAAACATCTTTAAGACCTACAACGAGTTGTTCAGTGCCTTAAGCTTTTTAAACTAAAAGTCAATAGCCAGAAGTCAAATTTTTGTTGTCCAGTGGTCAAATACCTTGGACATATTCTCACTAACCACGGTATTGAAGTCGACCCAGACAAAGTTTCTGCCATCCAAAACTGCCCAGAGCTAAAAAACGCAAAGCAAGTTCTTTCATTTTTGCAAACCTGTTCTTGGTACCGGCGATTCATGGAAAATTTTGCAAAAATATTAAAACCTTTAAGCGACTTAACAAAGACGAACGCTTTGTGGAAGTGGGACAATGAAGAATAATCTTAATTCGATACGTTAAAAAACCTGCCCACAAGTGCCCCTGTCCTCAAACAAGCCTGTGACGGAAAGCCTTTCATTTTGGAGACAGCTGCCAGCAACTACGCTGTTGGGGCAGTTCTAGTCCAGCGGGAAAAATATGAGGAACATCCAATCGAATATGCTTCAAGACTCTTGACATCAGCTGAGCGAAACTATTCCACCACGGAAAGAGAAGCCCTTGGTATTGTATGGGCTGTAAACAACTTTACAGGCTATATAGAAGGAGGTGAAGTAATACTCATGACTGACCTTCAACCATTTAAATGGCTTATGAGCCTTAAATCACCAACTGGTAGACTTGCTCGTTGGGCTCTACAGCTTCAACCCTATAATTTCAAAGTCGATTATACACCAGGGGCCTATTTCAGCGCTACTACATCAAGTAAAATGTAGCATTTTGCCTGTTGTATTACATCAGTTTTGTTTCATAGGTACGTTCGATTTTCAATTGTAGTACATCAGTGTAGTCACGGAGAATCTACTGGAAAAATGTATGATTCTGTCTCATAGCTTTTTGTGCTACATTGATGTTATACAAAATACGTACGTACTTTTTTTTCGTTATTTTGACTTTCATGGATTTTGGGGTTATTTTGTGAGGAAATAATCAGTAGTAATAAATAAAAATGTTTTTTAATCCCTTCATTCTCAAATATACTCGTATATAAATTATATTCAATTACGAAAAACAATTCAATCATTTTTGTTCAAATCGTTTTATGCTATAACAAAAAGACGAAACAACCGAAAAAACGAATCGTGTAATCGGGGTCTAGGTATAAGAGAAATGCCATCCCACCATCAACTTCATCATCCAGCTACATCATACAACTCTTCCAGTGGGATATGTGAAACAGAAAAATGTAGCTGGTGTAGTTGTAGAAAGTAGTTGTATTATGTGGTTGATGTACCTGATGTAGTAGCGCTTAAATAGGCCCCAGGAAGGACGAATTTTGTGGCGGATATGCTATCAAGACCTCCATGTGAAAACAAACAGCATTCAGATAACAAATGCGAAATCTGCAGCTTTCGAATCGACATGCCTACTAGAAGGCCAATGGAGATTCGAGAAGCACAACTACAAGACGAACAATTAAAACAAATTATTGAATCTTTCGACAGCAATGACGAGAATATATCTCGGTGGACATCCCGTGGATATCTCCTTAATGATGGAATACTGTACAGGTACTCATCCGAATCAGACTCCGTTATACCTTCGAAAGAACGAGAATATATCCTCCAAGAATAGCATGATGCTCCTACAGCAGGCCACTACGGTGTTGAACGCACAATTGCTAGAATCGCTACAAGATACTATTGGCCTGGTATGAGAAATGATATCACCAAACATATCGGCAATCGTCTTGCCTGTCAAAGATATAAACCAAGCAATATGAAACCAACTGGACTTCTCCAAACAGTTTCCAGCAATCAACGGTTCAAAGTACTCTCCGTTGATTTATTCGGTCCTTTGCCTGCAACTCAAGATGGTTATCAGTGGATTCTCATCGCTGAAGATCTCGCAAGCCGATGGATTGAGATATTCCCACTAACAGAAGACACAGCTGAGAAGTGTGCACTTACCCTTCTCAATTTCCTTCGCTACGGAATCCCAAGACGCTTACATGCCGACAACGGTTCTCAATTTATATCCGCCATAATGCAACAACTAACTCACTGTCTTGGAATCAAGCAAACACTTACGCCAGTTTATCATCCAGAATCAAACCCTGTCGAACGTAAGAACAGAGACATGAAGACACAACTCGCCATATTAGTAGGCCTTAATCATACATCATGGACAGATGACCTTCCATCTATAAGATTTGCCATCAATACAGCCAAATGCCAAAGCACCGGCTACACCGCATCATATCTTACGTTTGGTCGTGAACTACGAACCATTGATGACATAAATCACGATTTTCGTACCATTGCACAATCTGAAAATTTCAAAATGTATTCAAATGTTAACTATTTGGGACCACCAACTGCTTGAAATTCGAACACAGAAGAGCTTTTAACTTACTAACGCATTCTTATTCGTATCCGAAACAGCTGTTGATGCTTTTATGTAGCAAAAGCTCTTTTTCAATAACTATAAAACGGAAGGACACGATGCCAACAAATCACTTTCATTTGGTATCTCGTCAAGCGAAGGTTTCCTAGTGTTGAAAAGGTGCTTGAAAAGGTATAACATTAAAGGTTTGAGTTTTTTTATTATTAGCCACTCAGCGTTTAGCTTATCTTTTTTTTACAGAGGTTCCCGAACCGCATAATAAAAAGTTTGCTTAACGCAGTTATTGGTTGCCTGTAAATTTGTATTACGAGTTGAATTCTATTTTGCATTAAATTTATTTTTGTTATCTTTCTATTCGAATTTAATAAAATTTTATTATTTGATAATTTAAAAAAACTAAAACTACTGCATTTCATTTTTCTACATTGCCGCTATTTTCACTTTGGTCTTTTTTTTCCATTTTGCTTGGTTCTTTTGGTTCTCTGCTCGCAGCACGTTTACTGCGGTCCTTGGACAGCATAAGCGCAACGAAGAGAAAACCAAAAGCTTCATCTAATTTAGTTTTATTGCGGTTAATTGTTTTCTTTTTTACATAATTCCTTTGTTCTTCTGCTTGTTCAACGTTTACTGCGGTCTCTGGACAGCATAAGCGCGGCAAAGAGAAAAACAAAGCTGCATTGTCGTTGTCAAAAGAGAGAGAGAGAGAGATCCTTTACAAAAGAGAAGTGCTGCTACGAGTGTAGCCATACCCACGAAATAAAATACCCAGGAAAGAACCCTCCTACAATTCCCCGTTCCTCTTACAATTGGCGCTCAACTTGTGAAGTATTCCCTCTTGCGATTGACGCCCAACAAGTGGATCATTCTCCTCTTGCAATTGACGCCCGACAATTGGAGCATTCTCCGAAGTTACGTAGATCATCACGTTTGACTTCAACAAAAGCATTAAACAACGATATAACAATGGCCAACTTCACAGACAACCAATTTTAAAAAAAACTTATGGAAGCAGTTCAAAGCCCGCCAAGAAGAGGAAGTTTTGTCAACTGCACTACAAGGTTTAAGGGTGATCGAAACTCAGAGACGGTGGAAGGCTTTATCGCCACTATAAATGTGTTTAAGGATGTAGAGCGACTCGATGATGACGACGCTGTCAGAGGTTTTCCGCTTCTTTTAGAAGATAATGCTGTTAACTGGTGGCAGGGTGTACAAAAAGAAGCCAAGAATTGGAACGACGTAAAAGCATTGCTAGGTATTGCGTACGGTCCAGCTTCACCAGCATATCACCTCTATATGGAATTGTTTGCAACAAAACAGAAACCCAAAGAGTCAACCGATGATTTTGTATGCAGAAAACGAGCTGTCAAAACTACCTGAGCCAGCGCCAAAAGAACCTATGATGATTGACCTTGTGTATGGTCTACTCACTCTTCAAATCAGAGACGGTGTATCCCGGGAAAGCATCACAACCTTTAAAGACCTTTTATCCAAGACAATGGCAGTTGAACTTTCAATCTCTGAAAAAGAAACGGAGCATGAACCGTCCTTTAACTCAAAAATCAAGAGATGCAACTTTTGCAAATACACAAGGCATACCATCAATGAATGTCGGAAGAAAGAAAAGAGTGATGTCGAAAAGAAACCATCTGCTCCACCGACAATCACAACCAAGCTTCCTTGTTATAAATGTAAAGCACCCGGATTTATAAGATCTTACTGTCCCACATGCAAAGTTCTACCAAAAGGACCATCCACGGTATCTTTTGACTGTATGAAGACTACATTGGGCACAGATCTTCCAACAATTTCAATTACGTCTCACGGTGAAACCGGTCTAGCATACATCGATTCTGCTGCCAGAACAAGCGTCGCTGGAAGAAAACTATTTTTGCATCTCCTCCGGAACGGTTCAAAGTTTCATAAAGCTGACACAACTATCACTCTTGCTGAGGAGAGTCTTCCGCATAAGAAGTTTATATTGCAGAAACAAATATTATATTTAGCAATCGTCTACGTCCAATCAAATTCATAGCTCTACCATTGATCGGAATAGATTTCTTAGAACAAAACGGAGTTGTCTTAGACCTAGGATAACGAATGTGGTACTTTGCTTTCGATTTCTATGACACAGTTCATTCGAAAGTTAAACGCAAACCACCACCAGACAATTTTGTTAATTTAATGGCTTTAACTAAGTTTACGCCTATCTCACCACTCGCAAAAACGCCAGAGTTCATCTCACCACAGAGGACATCTCAGAATTCGCGAAAACATGGCAGTCCACTCGCCGAGCAAAGCCATCAATGATCACCTAAATCGATGAAGCGAACATCTGCATTTGTATCTTGGTTTAAACTATTGGAACCTATTTCGCCAATACCTCGAACTCAAAGTCATGCTACTCAATTAGTACAGACACCGCCAAAAAAAAAATTGATCACATCATCTATGCTGAATAGCGATTATTCACCCAACTCCATTCTAAATATATTTGATGACACTTTGAGGAGCACAGATGTTACTCCAGGTCGCAAAAAAGAAAAAGAAAACTTGTTTCCAAGTATGGTTCGCACTCAAGAAGATTTTGATACCGACTCTTACTTCACAGAAATTCTTTCATTAGATGTTGAACTCCGATCTGATGAAGCAGTTGAATTAACCCACAGCGAACGCGTATTTGATCCATTAGATGAACCAACGCCATTTGCCATGCATAGAATACAAACGAACAATCACAATCCGATAGCTACAACACCTTACAGACTGACACCTACCAGAAAGGAACAGCTTAAGAGCGAACTAGATAAAATGCTTCAACATAATTGAAGAGTCCGATTCTCCTTGGGCAGCACCCGTTGTTTTGGTCCCCAAGAAAGACGAAGGTATTCGCGTCTGCATCGATTACAGACAATTGAACAATATCACAGTTCCGGATAGATATCCTTTGGAAAGGATAGACGATTTGCTTCACTCAACATCAAACACTTCATTTAAGAGTACGCTAGATCTACAATCTGGATACTATCAAATTGAAATCGCTGATGAAGACTGTGACAAAACGGCATTCATCACACCATTTGGAATGTTGCGTTTCAAGCGCATGCCATTCGGCTTACGAAACTCTCCAGCCACGTTTCAAAGGTTGATGGACAGATTCCGAATTGCACTTACTGAAGTTCTCATACTTATATATATAGATGACATCATTATATGTTCCAACAACTTTGAAAAACATCTTAAAGACCTACAGCGAGTTGTTCAGTGCCTTTAGCTTTTTAAACTAAAAGTCAATAGACAGACGTCAAATTTTTGTTGTCCAGTGGTCAAATACCTTGGACATATTCTCACTAACCACGGTATTGAAGTCGACTCAGACAAAGTTTCTGCCATCCAAAACCGCCCAGAGCCAAAAAACGCAAAGCAAGTTCGTTCATTTTTGCAAACCTGTTCTTGGTACCGGCGATTCAAGGACAATTTTGCAAAAATATTAAAACCTTTAAGCGACTTAACAAAGAAAAACGATTTGTGGAAGTGGGACAATGAAGAATAATCTTCATTCGATACGTTAAAAATCCTGCCCACAAGTGCCCCTGTCCTCAAACAAGCCTGTGACGGAAAGCCTTTCATTTTGAAGACAGCTGCCAGCAACTACGCTGTTGGGGCAGTTCTAGTCCAGGGGGAAAAATATGAGGAACATCCAATCGAATATGCTTCAAGACTCTTGACATCAGCTGAGCGAAACTATTCCACTACGGAAAGAGAAGCCCTTGGTATTGTATGGGCTGTAAACAACTTAACAGGCTATATAGAAGGAGGTGAAGTAATATTCATGACTGACCATCAACCACTTAAATGGCTAATGAGCCTTAAATCACCAACTGGTAGACTTGCTCGTTGGGCTCTACAGCTTCAACCCTATAATTTCAAAGTCGATTATACACCAGGGGCCTATTTCAGCGCTACTACATCAAGTACAATGTAGCATTTTGCCTGTTGTATTACATCAGTTCTGTTTCATAGGTACGTTCGATTTTCAATTGTAGTGTAGACACGGAGAATCTACTGGAAAAATGTATGATTCTGTCTCATAGCTTTTTGTGCTACATTGATGTTATACAAAATACGTACGTACTTTTTTTCGTTATTTTAACGTTCATGGATTTTGGGGTTATTTTGTGAGGAAATAATCAGTAGTAATAAATAAAATTGTTTTTTAATCCCTTCATTCTCAAATATACTCGTATATAAATTATATTCAATTACGAAAAACAATTCAATCATTTTTGTTCAAATCGTTTTATGCTATAACAAAAAGACGAAACAACCGAAAAAACGAATCGTGTAATCGGGGTCTAGGTATAAGAGAAATGCCATCCCACCATCAACTTCATCATCCAGCTACATCATACAACTCTTCCAGTGGGATATGTGAAACAGAAAAATGTAGCTGGTGTAGTTGTAGAAAGTAGTTGTATTATGTGGTTGATGTACCTGATGTAGTAGCGCTGAAATAGGCCCCAGGAAGGACGAATTTTGTGGCGGATATGCTATCAAGACCTCCATGTGAAAACAAACAGCATTCAGATAACAAATGCGAAATCTGCAGCTTTCGAATCGACATGCCTACTAGAAGGCCAATGGAGATTCGAGAAGCACAACTACAAGACGAACAATTAAAACAAATTATTGAATCTTTCGACAGCAATGACGAGAATATATCTCGGTGGACATCCCGTGGATATCACCTTAATGATGGAATACTGTACAGGTACTCATCCGAATCAGACTCCGTTATACCTTCGAAAGAACGAGAATATATCCTCCAAGAATAGCATGATGCTCCTACAGCAGGCCACTACGGTGTTGAACGCACCATTGCTAGAATCGCTACAAAATACTATTGGCCTGGTATGAGAAATGATATCACCAAACATATCGGCAATCGTCTTGCCTGTCTAAGATATAAGCCAAGCAATATAAAACCAACTGGACTTCTTCAAACAGTTTCCAGCAATCAACGGTTCGAAGTACTCTCCGTTGATTTATTCGGTCCTTTGCCTGCAACTCAAGATGGTTATCAGTGGATTCTCATCGCTGAAAATCTCGCAAGCCGATGGATTGAGATATTCCCACTAACAGAAGACACAGCTGAGAAGTGTGCACTTACCCTTCTCAATGAGGTTTTCCTTCGCTACGGAATCCCAAGACGCTTACATGCCGACAACGGTCCTCAATTTATATCCGCCATAATGCAACAACTAACTCACTGTCTTGGAATCAAGCAAACACTTACGCCAGTTTATCATCCAGAATCAAACCCTGTCGAACGTAAGAACAGAGACATGAAGACACAACTCGCCATATTAGTAGGCCTTAATCATACATCATGGACAGATGACCTTCCATCTATAAGATTTACCATCAATACAGCCAAATGCCAAAGCACTGGCTACACCGCATCATATCTTACGTTTGGTCGTGAACTACGAACCATTGATGACATAAATCACGATTTTCGTACCATTGCACAATCTGAAAATTTCATTCCGCAAATTACGCCTACACTTCTCAAAATATCCGACGTAATGCAAAACGCAAGAGAAGCAACGGACAAGATGCAAGACTCTAATAAGACTTACGTTGACAAAAAGAGACGACCACAACCTGCTTATAAAGTGGGTGACCAAATATTAATAACTTCCCATTTTCTTAGCAAAGCTTCAAGAAACTAAACCGCAAAGTTTATGCCAAAAAGAGATGGACCCTATGTCATAATCAAACAAGTTGGGTCAACGGCATATCAAGTTGCCTCCAAAGAAGATCTCACAGTTCCACTGGGTACTTATCACTCATCTGCAATCACAAAGTATAAACCTTTAGAAACGAGGCTAGATGAAGAACCAGTAATGCCTTTAAGCCACCGAGGGCGCCCAGCACAGTCAACCATACATCCTGTCGCATCATCGAGACGATCTCAGCGACAGAGGGGGAGATTATAAGATATCAATAATAAAATCAAAAACTAAAATCATTTATTTCTGAATTTTCCATGTAATTTATAATTAATTTTTCATTATCAAGAATATCTACAACATAATTATCTCTTAATTTCATTTCATTGTATAAATAATTTTCATATTCATTGATATGTCATAATGTAAATTAATATTTTAACCTTCCTAACTCGTATTGTGTAAATTATAAAATGTATTCAAATGTTAACTATTTGGGACCACCAACTGCTTGAAATTCGAACACAGAAGAGCTTTTAACTTACTAACGCATTCTTATTCGTATCCGAAGCAGCTGTTGATGCTTTTATGTAGCAAAAGCTCTTTTTCAATAACTATAAAACGGAAGGACACGATGCCAACAAATCACTTTCATTTGGTATCTCGTCAAGCGAAGGTTTCCTAGTGTTGAAAAGGTGCTTGAAAAGGTATAACATTAAAGGTTTGAGTTTTTTTTATTATTAGCCACTCAGCGTTTAGCTTATCTTTTTTTTACAGAGGTTCCCGAACCGCATAATAAAAAGTTTGCTTAACGCAGTTATTGGTTGCCTGTAAATTTGTATTACGAGTTGAATTCTATTTTGCATTAAATTTATTTTTGTTATCTTTCTATTCCAATTTAATAAAATTTTGTTATTTGATAATTTAAAAAAACTAAAACTACTGCATTTCATTTTTCTACATTGCCGCTATTTTCACTTTGGTCTTTTTTTTCCATTTTGCTTGGTTCTTTTGGTTCTCTGCTCGCAGCACGTTTACTGCGGTCCTTGGACAGCATAAGCGCAACGAAGAGAAAACCAAAAGCTTCATCTAATTTAGTTTTATTGCGGTTAATTGTTTTCTTTTTTACATAATTCCTTTGTTCTTCTGCTTGTTCAACGTTTACTGCGGTCTCTGGACAGCATAAGCGCGGCAAAGAGAAAAACAAAGCTGCATTGTCGTTGACAAAAGAGAGAGAGAGAGAGAGATCTTTTACAAAAGAGAAGTGCTGCTACGAGTGTAGCCATACCCACGAAATAAAATACCCAGGAAAGAACCCTCCTACAATTGGCGCCCAACTAGTGGAGCATTCCCCTTTCCTCTTACAATTGGCGCTCAACACGCGAAGCATTGCCTCTTGCGATTGACGCCCAACAAGTGGATCATTCTCCTCTTGCAATTGACGCCCAACAATTGGAGCATTCTCCGAAGTTACGTAGATCATCACGTGTGACTTCAACAAAAGCATTAAACAAAGATATAACAATGGCCAACTTCACAGACAACCAATTTTAAAAAAAACTCATGGAAGCAGTTCAAAGCCCGCCCAGAAGAGGAAGTTTTGTCAACTGCACTACAAGGTTTAAGGGTGATCGAAACTCAGAGACGCCACTATAAATGTGTTTAAGGATGTAGAGCGACTCGATGATGACGACGCTGTCAGAGGTTTTCCGCTTCTTTTAGAAGATAATGCTGTTAACTGGTGGCAGGGTGTACAAAAAGAAGCCAAGAATTGGAACGACGTAATAGCATTGCCAGGTATTGCGTACGCTCCAGCTTCACCAGCATATCACCTCTATATGGAATTGTTTGCAACAAAACAGAAACCCAAAGAGTCAACCGATGACTTTGTATGCAGAAAACGAGCTGTCAAAACTACCTGAGCCAGCGCCAAAAGAACCTATGATGATTGACCTTGTGTATGGTCTACTCACTCTTCAAATCAGAGACGGTGTATCCCGGGAAAGCATCACAACCTTTAAAGACCTTTTATCCAAGACAATGGCAGTTGAACTTTCAATCTCTGAAAAAGAAACGGAGCATGAACCGTCCTTTAACTCAATAATCAAGAGATGCAACTTTTGCAAATACACAAGGCATACCATCAATGAATGTCGGAAGAAAGAAAAGAGTGATGTCGAAAAGAAACCATCTGCTCCACCGACAATCACAACCAAGCTTCCTTGATATAAATGTAAAGCACCCGGATTTATAAGATCTTACCGTCCCACATGCAAAGATCTACCAAAAGGACCATCCACGGTATCTTTTAACTGTATGAAGACTACATTGGGCACAGATCTTCCAACAATTTCAATTACGTCTCACGGTGAAACCGGTCTAGCATACATCGATTCTGCTGCCAGAACAAGCGTCGCTGGAAGAAAACTATTTTTGCATCTCCTCCGGAACCGTTCAAAGTTTCATAAAGCTGACACAACTATCACTCTTGCTGACGAAGAGTCTTCCGCATAAGAAGTTTATAATGCAGAAACAAATATTATATTTAGCAATCGTCTACGTCCAATCAAATTCATAGCTCTACCATTGATTGGAATAGATTTCTTAGAACAAAACGGAGTTGTCTTAGACCTAGGATAACGAATGTGGTACTTTGCTTTCGATTTCTATGACATAGTTCATTCGAAAGTTAAACGCAAACCACCACCAGACAATTTTGTTAATTTAATGGCTTTAACTAAGTTTACGCCTATCTCACCACTCGCAAAAACGCCAGAGTTCATCTCACCACAGAGGACATCTCAGAATTCGCGAAAACATGGCAGTCCACTCGCCGAGCAAAGCCATCAATGATCACCTAAATCGATGAAGCGAACATCTACATTTGTATCTTGGTTTAAACCATTGGAACCTATTTCGCCAATACCTCGAACTCAAAGTCATGCTACTCAATTAGTACAGACACCGCCTAAAAAAAAGTTGATCACATCATCTATGCCGAATAGCGATTATTCACCCAACTCCATTCTAAATATATTTGATGACACTTTGAGGAGCACAGATGTTACTCCAGGTCGCAAAAAAGAAAAAGAGAACTTGTTTCCAAGTATGGTTCGCACTCAAGAAGATTTTGATACCGACTCTTACTTCACAGAAATTCTTCCATTAGATGTTGAACTCCGATCTGATGAAGCAGTTGAATTAACCCACATCGAACGCGAAAAGCTAAATAATCTTCTGACTCATCATGGCTCTGTATTTGATCCATTAGATGAACCAACGCCATTTGCCATGCATAGAATACAAACGAACAATCACAACACCTTACAGACTGACACCTACCAGAAAGGAACAGCTTAAGAGCGAACTAGATAAAATGCTTCAACATAATTGAAGAGTCCGATTCTCCTTGGGCAGCACCCGTTGTTTTGGTCCCCAAGAAAGACGAAGGTATTCGCGTCTGCATCGATTAGAGACAATTGAACAATATCACAGTTTCGGATAGATATCCTTTGGCAAGGATAGACGATTTGCTTCACTCAACATCAAACACTTCATTTAAAAGTACGCTAGATCTACAATCTGGATACTATCAAATTGAAATCGCTGAGGAAGACTGTGACAAAACGGCATTCATCACACCATTTGGAATGTTTCGTTTCAAGCGCATGCCATTCGGCTTACGAAACGCTCCAGCCACGTTTCATAGGTTGAACAACTTTGAAAAACATCTTAAACCCCTACAACGAGTTGTTCAGTGCCTTTAGCTTTTTAAACTAAAAGTCAATAGACAGAAGTCAAATTTTTGATGTCCAGTGGTCAAATACCTTGGACATATTCTCACTAACCACGGTATTGAAGTCGACCCAGACAAAGTTTCTGCCATCCAAAACCGCCCAGAGCCAAAAAACGCAAAGCAAGTTCGTTCATTTTTGCAAACCTGTTCTTAGTACCGGCGATTCATGGAAAATTTTGCAAAAATATTAAAACCTTTAAGCGACTTAACAAAGAAGAATGCTTTGTGGAAGTGGGACAATGAAGAATAATCTTCATTCGATACGTTAAAAATCCTGCCCACAAGTGCCCCTGTCCTGTGACGGAAAGCCTTTCATTTTGAAGACAGCTGCCAGCAACTATGCTGTTGGGGCAGTTCTAGTCCAGGAGGAAAAATATGAGGAACATCCAATTGAATATGCTTCAAGACTCTTGACATCAGCTGAGCGAAACTATTCCACCACGGAAAGAGAAGCCCTTGGTATTGTATGGGCTGTAAACAACTTTACAGGCTATATAGAAGGAGGTGAAGTAATACTCATGACTGACCATCAACCACTTAAATGGCTAATGAGCCTTAAATCACCAACTGGTAGACTTGCTCGTTGGGCTCTACAGCTTCAACCCTATAATTTCAAAGTCGATTATACACCAGGGGCCTATTTCAGCGCTACTACATCAAGTACAATGTAGCATTTTGCCTGTTGTATTACATCAGTTCTGTTTCATAGGTACGTTCGATTTTCAATTGAAGTACATCAGAGTAGACACGGAGAATCTACTGGAAAGATGTATGATTCTGTCTCATAGCTTTTTGTGCTACATTGATGTTATACAAAATACGTACGTGCTTTTTTTCGTTATTTTGACGTTCATGGATTTTGGGGTTATTTTGTGAGGAAATAATCAGTAGTAATAAATAAAAATGTTTTTTAATCCCTTCATTCTCAAATATACTCGTATATAAATTATATTCAATTACGAAAAACAATTCAATCATTTTTGTTCAAATCGTTTTATGCTATAACAAAAAGACGAAACAACCGAAAAAACGAATCGTGTAATCGGGGTCTAGGTATAAGAGAAATGCCATCCCACCATCAACTTCATCATCCAGCTACATCATACAACTCTTCCAGTGGGATATGTGAAACAGAAAAATGTAGCTGGTGTAGTTGTAGAAAGTAGTTGTATTATGTGGTTGATGTACCTGATGTAGTAGCGCTGAAATAGGCCCCAGGAAGGACGAATTTTGTGGCTGATATGCTATCAAGACCTTCATGTGAAAACAAACAGCATTCAGATAACAAATGCGAAATCTGCAGCTTTCGAATCGACATGCCTACTAGAAGGCCAATGAAGATTCGAGAAGCACAACTACAAGACGAACAATTAAAACAAATTATTGAATCTTTCGACAGCAATGACCAGAATATATCTCGGTGGACATCCCGTGGATATCTCCTTAATGATGGAATACTGTAGAGGTACTCATCCGAATCAGACTCCGTTATACCTTCGAAAGAACGAGAATATATCCTCCAAGAATAGCATGATGCTCCTACAGCAGGCCACTACGGTGTTGAACGCACCATTGCTAGAATCGCTACAAGATACTATTGGCCTGGTATGAGAAATGATATCACCAAACATATCGGCAATCGTCTTGCCTGTCTAAGATATAAGCCAAGCAATATGAAACCAACTGGACTTCTTCAAACAGTTTCCAGCAATCAACGGTTCGAAGTACTCTCCGTTGATTTATTCGGTCCTTTGCCTGCAACTCAAGATGGTTATCAGTGGATTCTCATCGCTGAAGATCTCGCAAGCCGATAGATTGAGATATTCCCACTAACAGAAGACACAGCTGAGAAGTGTGCACTTACCCTTCTCAATGAGGTTTTCCTTCGCTACGGAATCCCAAGACGCTTACATGCCGACAACGGTCCTCAATTTATATCCGCCATAATGCAACAACTAACTCACTGTCTTGGAATCAAGCAAACACTTACGCCAGTTTATCATCCAGAATCAAACCCTGTCAAACGTAAGAACAGAGACATGAAGACACAACTCGCCATATTAGTAGGCCTTAATCATACATCATGGACAGATGACCTTCCATCTATAAGATTTGCCATCAATACAGCCAAATGCCAAAACACTGGCTACACCGCATCATATCTTACGTTTGGTCGTGAACTACGAACCATTGATGACATAAATCACGATTTACGTACCATTGCACAATCTGAAAATTGCATTCCGCAAATTACGCCTACACTTCTCAAAATATCCGACGTAATGCAAAACGCAAGAGAAGCAACGGACAAGATGCAGGACTCTAATAAGACTTACGTTGACAAAAAGAGACGACCACAACCTGCTTATAAAGTGGGTGACCAAATATTAATAACTTCCCATTTTCATAGCAAAGCTTCAAGAAACTAAACCGCAAAGTTTATGCCAAAAAGAGATGGACCCTATGTCATAATCAAACAAGTTGGGTCAACGGCATATCAAGTTGCCCCCAAAGAAGATCTCACAGTTCCACTGGGTACTTATCACTCATCTGCAATCACAAAGTATAAACCTTTAGAAACGAGGCTAGATGAAGAACCAGTAATGCCTTTACGCCAACGAGGGCGCCCACCACAGTCAACCATACATCCTCTCGCATCATCGAGACGATCTCAGCGACAGAGGGGGAGATTATAAGATATCAATAATAAAATCAAAAACTAAAATCATTTATTTCTGAATTTTCCATGTAATTTATAATTAATTTTTCATTATCAAGAATATCTACAACATAATTATCTCTTAATTTCATTTCATTGTATAAATAATTTTCATATTCATTGATATGTCATAATGTAAATTAATATTTTAACCTTCCTAACTCGTATTGTGTAAATTATAAAATGTATTCAAATGTTAACTATTTGGGACCACCAACTGCTTGAAATTCGAACACAGAAGAGCTTTTAACTTACTAACGCATTCTTATTCGTATCCGAAGCAGCTGTTGATGCTTTTATGTAGCAAAAGCTCTTTTTCAATAACTATAAAACGGAAGGACACAATGCCAACAAATCACTTTCATTTGGTATCTCGTCAAGCGAAGGTTTCCTAGTGTTGAAAAGGTGCTTGAAAAGGTATTACATTAAAGGTTTGAGTTTTTTTTTTATTATTAGCCACTCAGCGTTTAGCTTATCTTTTTTTTACAGAGCTATTGGTTGCCTGTAAATTTGTATTACGAGTTGAATTCTATTTTGCATTAAATTTATTTTTGTTATCTTTCTATTCCAATTTAATAAAATTTTGTTATTTGATAATTTAAAAAAACTAAAACTACTGCATTTCATTTTTCTACATTGCCGCTATTTTCACTTTGGTCTTTTTTTTCCATTTTGCTTGGTTCTTTTGGTTCTCTGCTCGCAGCACGTTTACTGCGGTCCTTGGACAGCATAAGCGCAACGAAGAGAAAACCAAAAGCTTCATCTAATTTAGTTTTATTGCGGTTAATTGTTTTCTTTTTTACATAATTCCTTTGTTCTTCTGCTTGTTCAACGTTTACTGCGGTCTCTGGACAGCATAAGCGCGGCAAAGAGAAAAACAAAGCTGCATTGTCGTTGTCAAAAGAGAGAGAGAGAGAGATCCTTTACAAAAGAGAAGTGCTGCTACGAGTGTAGCCATACCCACGAAATAAAATACCCAGGAAAGAACCCTCCTACAATTCCCCGTTCCTCTTACAATTGGCGCTCAACTTGTGAAGTATTCCCTCTTGCGATTGACGCCCAACAAGTGGATCATTCTCCTCTTGCAATTGACGCCCGACAATTGGAGCATTCTCCGAAGTTACGTAGATCATCACGTTTGACTTCAACAAAAGCATTAAACAACGATATAACAATGGCCAACTTCACAGACAACCAATTTTAAAAAAAACTTATGGAAGCAGTTCAAAGCCCGCCAAGAAGAGGAAGTTTTGTCAACTGCACTACAAGGTTTAAGGGTGATCGAAACTCAGAGACGGTGGAAGGCTTTATCGCCACTATAAATGTGTTTAAGGATGTAGAGCGACTCGATGATGACGACGCTGTCAGAGGTTTTCCGCTTCTTTTAGAAGATAATGCTGTTAACTGGTGGCAGGGTGTACAAAAAAAAGCCAAGAATTGGAACGACGTAATAGCATTGCTAGGTATTGCGTACGCTCCAGCTTCACCAGCATATCACCTCTATATGGAATTGTTTGCAACAAAACAGAAACCCAAAGAGTCAACCGATGACTTTGTATGCAGAAAACGAGCTGTCAAAACTACCTGAGCCAGCGCCAAAAGAACCTATGATGATTGACCTTGTGTATGGTCTACTCACTCTTCAAATCAGAGACGGTGTATCCCGGGAAAGCATCACAACCTTTAAAGACCTTTTATCCAAGACAATGGCAGTTGAACTTTCAATCTCTGAAAAAGAAACGGAGCATGAACCGTCTTTTAACTCAATAATCAAGAGATGCAACTTTTGCAAATACACAAGGCATACCATCAATGAATGTCGGAAGAAAGAAAAGAGTGATGTCGAAAAGAAACCATCTGCTCCACCGACAATCACAACCAAGCTTCCTTGATATAAATGTAAAGCACCCGGATTTATAAGATCTTACCGTCCCACATGCAAAGATCTACCAAAAGGACCATCCACGGTATCTTTTAACTGTATGAAGACTACATTGGGCACAGATCTTCCAACAATTTCAATTACGTCTCACGGTGAAACCGGTCTAGCATACATCGATTCTGCTGCCAGAACAAGCGTCGCTGGAAGAAAACTATTTTTGCATCTCCTCCGGAACCGTTCAAAGTTTCATAAAGCTGACACAACTATCACTCTTGCTGACGGAGAGTCTTCCGCATAAGAAGTTTATATTGCAGAAACAAATATTATATTTAGCAATCGTCTACGTCCAATCAAATTCATAGCTCTACCATTGATCGGAATAGATTTCTTAGAACAGACCTAGGATAACGAATGTGGTACTTTGCTTTCGATTTCTATGACATAGTTCATTCGAAAGTTAAACGCAAACCACCACCAGACAATTTTGTTAATTTAATGGCTTTAACTAAGTTTACGCCTATCTCACCACTCGCAAAAACGCCAGAGTTCATCTCACCACAGAGGACATCTCAGAATTCGCGAAAACATGGCAGTCCACTCGCCGAGCAAAGCCATCAATGATCACCTAAATCGATGAAGCGAACATCTGCATTTGTATCTTGGTTTAAACCATTGGAACCTATTTCGCCAATACCTCGAACTCAAAGTCATGCTACTCAATTAGTACAGACACCGCCTAAAAAAAAGTTGATCACATCATCTATGCCGAATAGCGATTATTCACCCAACTCCATTCTAAATATATTTGATGACACTTTGAGGAGCACAGATGTTACTCCAGGTCGCAAAAAAGAAAAAGAAAACTTGTTTCCAAGTATGGTTCGCACTCAAGAAGATTTTGATACCGACTCTTACTTCACAGAAATTCTTCCATTAGATGTTGAACTCCGATCTGATGAAGCAGTTGAATTAACCCACAGCGAACGCGAAAAGCTAAATAATCTTCTGACTCATCATGGCTCTGTATTTGATCCATTAGATGAACCAACGCCATTTGCCATGCATAGAATACAAACGAACAATCACAACACCTTACAGACTGACACCTACCAGAAAGGAACAGCTTAAGAGCGAACTAGATAAAATGCTTCAACATAATTGAAGAGTCCGATTCTCCTTGGGCAGCACCCGTTGTTTTGGTCCCCAAGAAAGACGAAGGTATTCGCGTCTGCATCGATTACAGACAATTGAACAACATCACAGTTCTGGATAGATATCGTTTGGCAAGGATAGACGATTTGCTTCACTCAACATCAAACACTTCATTCAAGAGTACGCTAGATCTCCAATCTGGATACTATCAAATTGAAATCGCTGAGGAAGACTGTGACAAAACGGCATTCATCACACCATTTGGAATGTTTCGTTTCAAGCGCATGCCATTCGGCTTACGAAACGCTCCAGCCACGTTTCAAAGGTTGATGGACAGATTCCGAATTGCACTTACTGAAGTTCTCATACTTATATATATAGATGACATCATTATATGTTCCAACAACTTTGAAAAACATCTTAAAGACCTACAACGAGTTGTTCAGTGCCTTTAGCTTTTTAAACTAAAAGTCAATAGACAGAAGTCAAATTTTTGTTGTCCAGTGGTCAAATACTTGGACATATTCTCACTAACCACGGTATTGAAGTCGACCCAGACAAAGTTTCTGCCATCCAAAACCGCCCAGAGCCAAAAAACGCAAAGCAAGTTCTTTCATTTTTGCAAACCTGTTCTTGGTACCGGCGATTCATGGAAAATTTTGCAAAAATATTAAAACCTTTAAGCGACTTAACAAAGAAGAACGCTTTGTGGAAGTGGGACAATGAAGAATAATCTTCATTCGATACGTTAAAAATCCTGCCCACAAGTGCCCCTGTCCTGTGACGGAAAGCCTTTAATTTTGAAGACAGCTGCCAGCAACTACGCTGTTGGGGCAGTTCTAGTCCAGGGGGAAAAATATGAGGAACATCCAATCGAATATGCTTCAAGACTCTTGACATCAGCTGAGCGAAACTATTCCACCACGGAAAGAGAAGCCCTTGGTATTGTATGGGCTGTAAACAACTTTACAGGCTATATAGAAGGAGGTGAAGTAATACTCATGACTGACCATCAACCACTTAAATGGCTAATGAGCCTTAAATCACCAACTGGTAGACTTGCTCGTTGTACTCTACAGCTTCAACCCTATAATTTCAAAGTCGATTATACACCAGGGGCCTATTTCAGCGCTACTACATCAAGTACAATGTAGCATTTTGCCTGTTGTATTACATCAGTTCTGTTTCATAGGTACGTTCGATTTTCAATTGTAGTACATCAGTGTAGACACGGAGAATCTACTGAAAAAATGTATGATTCTGTCTCATAGCTTTTTGTGCTACATTGATGTTATACAAATAACAGTCAATTATTGCTACATTCATACAATATAAATGTTTGATGTAGAAGCAAAGCAGAAAGAGTTTTTAGTTTAATAAATATATATTTTTGAAGGATTAACAATGTTTGTATACAAAAGAAAGTATACAAAAGTAAGTCGTTTTTATAAAAACATAAGTTGTACATATTATATCGTTTATTTTTGTATTTTCAGTTTACATCGCACTGTATTGGTTGCATTTAATTGGATGCGCAATAAATGCACCCAAGTGTTGAAATAAATACTCCAAACAAAATCTTGGTATTCCGAAACGCTCCACAAAATAGAGACCTACATATTGTTCTAAATATATATGTATTTTGTCTCCTTTAAACTCTTAAGGCAAGACCGCACTCAACTTCAGCGGAACTACACTTCACGACGCGGCAAAATATTATTTGTATAAAGGCTCTCCCAAACCAATGCGAAACATTCGGTGCGGCGAAGAAACATTCGCAGTTGGTGTGGGCACTCTCATTTATCATCTTTTAAATACATTTTGAAAGGCGAATGTTTCTTTGCCGCGTTGGTGTGGGCACTCTCATTTATCACTATGTAAATTAATTTTGACTGACGAATGTTTCTTCGCCGCACCGAATGTTTCGCATTGGTTTGGGAGAGCCTTAAAATTGTATGAGCTATTTTGCACTGATAGCCCTTCCACACTAGCCCACTGTGTATTAATACAAGTCAAATTGAAAGTGGAAAAGACTTCCACACGACTACCAAATTTGTGGGAAAGAAATGACTTCATATTTTGCTTTCACACTTGCTTGTATTAATACATTACCTTTACCTAAAAAAAAGTGTGATAGACCCTGTTTAGATTTGTGCCTGCTCACTACGTAGTGAGCCGTCACTGCGTGTCTACATTATTATAGTTTTTATTCATGTGTTTCTCTGAACTCATAGAATATATGGGAATTATGAACTAATTGGAACAAAATGCAACATTTTGGAAATCAAACATGACTGCTCACTACAATCTTTATGTTTTCTTCTTGACTGTCGCCTTCATTTCCCCCTCACCGATTTCACCGACAAACTGCAGTCACTACGCACTAAGCAGTCACAATCTAACAAGGGTCATAGAATGTGGGTTAGAATTAGAACCGTTCTTAAATTTCTTCATGTATTATCACATGTCAAATCGTGTGTGATTGAATGTCGGGTTGTGTAGGTTGAAAATACGTACGTACTTTTTTTCGTTATTTTGACGTTCATGGATTTTAGGGTTATTTTGTGAGTAAATCATCAGTAGTAATAAATAAAAATTTTTATTAATCCCTTCATTCTCAAATATACTCGTATATAAATTATATTCATAGATAGAGCACAAAAAAAGTGTGCTATCTGATATGTAATAAATATGAATTTATTAAAAAACAAATTTTTAAAAGCGTTAGAGCGATGCAATTTTTCACAAAACTAAAAAAAATCATTTAAGCGGTTTGCGAAAAAAAAATTCAATATTTTTTTAAAAATCCAAACATTATTTTTTTGAAAAAATTTATATGCAAAATTGTTAAAATTGTAAAGGACACAAGAAAATTGGTTGAAATCGGTGTAGCCGTTAACGAGAAATTTGAAAACCAAAAACTCGGTTCTCGGTTTTTATCTATCAAAATATTAATTGTTATTTATTTTAGCTCGTAATTTTTTTTTTTCCAAATCGTTAGAGCCGATTTCGAAATAAATCAATTTTTGTATATTGGTTGTATGGCAGGTACCGTTATTTTTTGAGCTAAAAAAAAATCCCTCTAGGGAATCCTATAAGAACCTTAAGTACAAAGTTTGAAGAAAATCGCTTCAGCCGTTTAGGCTGCAGTTTTAGGTTCAAACAGACAGACGGACAGCCAGACAGACAGACAGAATTGCGAGACCACAGACACTTTTTTCGCGTTCGTAAAGTTAGGGTAAATTATTTTCTCGAATTGTTTTTTGCACGAATCCTAAACTTGCCCTATACTACGTATATCGCAAGAAAAAATCACTATATTTAAGGTAGGTACTGTTTAAATAAATAGTTCAAGTGGATTTAACTCCAGAAATTATTGTTTTTCGCCCAACGTATAACAGTCGGCTCTTCAGTCAGTCTGTTATACCCTACTAAGACACACATTTTGGTCGATGTTTACCGACTCTCATAAAAATCACAGCAAGAAGATACTGTAAATTTTATTATTCTAGGAGAATTAGTTTAAATTCTTGCACCCAGAAAATAATTACCCGTGGTCACGTTTTTTTAATAAAGAAAATATAATAAATAATTTATAATTTTATTTTATAATAATAAAGAAAATTTATTTTTTTATTTAAATTTGCTTGGTGTCAGAAAAAGTGGAATAAAACTTATTTAGTCTGTGAATTCAGATAATCGATGGAGAAAAATTGATAAAGTGGGTGGATTAGTAAATAAATATGAAAGGTGCTTGTGAAAAGTGACATACAAAAATATAAAAAAAAAAAAAAAAAAAAAAAATGGGTAAAATTATGAATGCATTGAATTGTGTTGAACTTAAAGCAGAACTTAACAGACGAAGCCTTCCTACTGCTGAAACAAAAAATGACCTCATTATTCGACTGCAGGAGGATTTAAGGCAACACGATGGAAATCCACACACGTTTCTATTTGAAATTGAAATGCCGGAAGAGCAAGTAAGTACGACGATAGACATGACCAATATGATGACTCTGCTGCTTGCTGTTTCAAGAGCAACTGTTAGAAGAGCAACACAGTGAGCAAAAGAATTTACTTAAAAAAACAGAAAAAAATGTTCTCGAACGATTTGAAGAACAGAAACACGTCCTCGAAGGTAAACTAGATACCTTTGAGAACAAGTTTGTTGCCCTTGACGATTGTTGCGAGGCAAGAGGAGGGGAAGGAAAAGGAGTTAGGGTCAAGGAAGGGTGGTAAAAGGAATAGGCAGGAAATGACAAAAAAAGGAAGAGTTCGGAAAGGGAAACGAATGTCAAGTTCCGGGGGACGCGGCCTGCTTGTGGTGGCTCAGCTTGAGCTCGCCGGAATGGGGGGGATCTTGCCCCCGAAATTTAACCTCACCTGCAAACAAAACACATATCAGGCCAGAGGAAAAAAACTTAAACGACCACGGACGGACAATCACCACTTCAAGGCGCTGCTGATGTCAGTGCAGCGAGGCCATACCCACCCTACCATGAAATCCGATGGCTAAACTTGGATCTCCCCAATATTAGTCGATGACCAGCTTCCGGTCACACCATCTTCACCAAAGTTGTTTAGCTACCATCGGCACCACTGAAAATTTTAAATTAACAAAAAATGGTTTCTAATTCTGAAACCAAAAAAAAAAACAGGGGACTTCATTCTATGAAGGCGTGAAATGTATTTACCATAGTAATAAATGACAAATATAAATTATAAATAAAAACTAACAAAAAACCTATTTTTAAATACTCCAATCAAAAATTGAATATTACAATGATATATAAGTATAATATAACAATTTTGAACCTTTTTTTTAGGAGTTATTAAAAAAACAATCTAAACCAAAAATTGAAAGTTAACAAAAAAACAAAAGGTGACTGAAAATGTTCCCTAGAAGGACTATCAAAACAAAACGCGACGATAATACCCTTTGCGGTATTGAACGGACTTATGAAAATTGTGGATATATAAATTTCCCTACCTACAATGAGCTCGTTGGAGGTATACTTCAGAAACAAACAAACAAATAAGTCACCCGATGACAGCTCAGGGAACAGGCCTTTATCACTTACAAAAACAAGTATTTCAAGAAAATTTAAATTTTCAAAAAAAAATAGAACAAAGCAAAGAAAAATATCAAAATAATAGTAATAAATGTAAACGTAATAATAGTAAGCATATATATAAAAAAAATTATATATAAAAAAAACGATAACTGTATCAAAAAAAATAAAGGTATTGAAAAAAAAGAACTATAAAAAAAAATGATACTAGGTTCGATACCTAACCTAAACAACTTTAAATTTGAATATTAAAAAAAAATAATATGAACAAAAACTAATAATATAAATAAATTAATTATTATATTGAGAAAAGATATAATGTAAGAAAAGATTATAAGGATGGAATAAATAATATATATAAAAGTAAATTATAATATGGAACTAACTAATTTTCACGCCTTTTTTTTCCAAATTACCACAAACAAATTAAACAAGAAAAAAAAAAACACTTAGTAACAAAACCAAAAAAAAACTTTTGAATAAAAGCACAGCTTATCTTTTTGCTGGATCCTTTAAGGTCCTCTTTCCTTTATTCCTGTGGTGCTGGTGTAAGTAGGTCACAATAAGTGAGTTGTATTACTTTTGACCTTGGAACTAAGTCGGCAAGGTGTTTTCGGAGTCAATATCTCGGCACTAAAATTTGTGGCTCGTTATCTAGGGTCTGCTTAAGCTCAACAAAAAAATCGTATGGCGGCCCAGCGCTCTGCTGGTAACCTGAGACCGCCAGAAATTTGTAGGCACAAAACCTGCACAAAATTAACCTTAGCACTGGTATTCTTCAAAAAAAATAAGAACTTTTCAACAAACTCACCCTTAAAATCTATATTCCTTTTTTTTGTAATGGGTGCCTGAACACTTTTTGTTTAAACCTTTTCGAATTTTCGTTATTTTTTTTTCACACGCGAGTTTTGTATTCTAAAAAAGATGAAAAGCTTTAACAAAATTTTACTTTGACTTAATATTAAAGAAAACTATATAGGTACACCTAATTTTAATTTATTTAAACTTTACCACGCACTTTTCTTTTACTTTGGTTTTTTTCTTGGTCAAAAAGAATACTTATACTCCGCGATACAAAAACTACGATTAAAGTGGAACTGCTCTCAGTTCCACTATGGGTGAAAGAGATCGTCAAAACCCAAGTCTCCCTTCTTTACACTTTAATCTATGGTATGGTAATAGCACTGATCCCTACGATTATAGAGATTAAAGGGCTATACTCTCGTTCCGTATTGTCTTTGTCATTGGTCTATGGTCAATCCATGTTCCATTATAAATCCAAAGATGGCAGCAACACTACATGGAGTTCAGTAAGTATTTTTATTTTTTTTTTTTTTTTTTGTAAAAATATTTTTTTCCAGATTCTAGGCGACCGCAACAAATATATTGTGCTTTGATTGGATACGTCCGATCAAAGTACAATAAAATGAAGGTCGCCTAGGTAAAATTATTTGTTTTGTTTTTCAGGTATTTTACTGTGTGTGGGGAGTCAACCCACGCTACGCCGGGCACATATATTAAGGTTAGGTGCAGGACGCGAATATATTATGTGTTACTTGTTATAATAATTTATTTAATCATTTTGTTTTGTTTCTTTTCAGATAACCTATAGTTGGATGCAAGGAAGCCTATGTTTGGGGATACCAGGTAGGTAAAAAAAAACTTGTTAACATACATTTTTTTTTCCTATTATTTATCCAATTTTTTTTTTCAGAATATCTTTGGGACTATTTTACCTTGCCGCGGATGTAACCATGACCAATCTACTATAAAAAGGAAGATGGGCTTATAGATAATAGGCCAATTCATTGTGGTCCAACAAACGCATGCATCACTGTGTTTTTGCCGATACTGAAGGATAATGCAACACTAAGAATCAAAGCATTGTTGGGAGTTTGTGCATCGGATGGCACAAGCTGGCAATAGGGAACTCCAATATAGTCTTGTGTCAAAACGTAGCGCGGCGACTGTTGCCAGAAAAGTTTGGTGGAGCTGAAGCTGTATTAACTTCAGTCGCCGCTACTTGCTGCAGGCCTGCAGCTACACTCATGGTGGTCAAAGTGGTATTGGCGTAACTAGAGGTGGAAATACATAAATATATAGGCTATTAAGCAACAGGTGAGTGGAATAAATCGATATTAGCATCCTAATTGTTTTGACATTACTTTTTTTTGTTTTCAAATATCCATATAAATTTAACTACATACATAAAGACACCATAACCAAGAAACGCCACAACAAGGAGTTTTAAATATTATTAACATGACATCTATAATATAACTACAACGCTATCCGATCTATATCTAGCCTCTGCAGTTTGGTGAGCGTTTTTTTATTTCTAAGATAGCCATCAGATAAATTAACAAATAAACAAACAAATAAATAAACGAAATAATTTAAACTAAAAAAAATATTACAGTTGGGAAGCTTATACTAAAATCTAAATCACAGTTTATTTTAATGTAAATATCACAGCTCGTAGTTTTTTATCATTGCGGATGAGTATCTATCTGATATTATCCCAGATGTTAAGTACTTTACTAAATAGTTTAATAAATAAGTAAAAAGTTTTAATAAATAAATAAATAGTGTATAAATAAAATAGTTCTAATGAATAAAATAGTGTTATTAAATAAATAAAGATATAATTTTTTAATAAATAACACCGATTCTCATGCAATAAAATACTTAACAAAAACATTGTTTACATGCATGGAACCATTCATTTTCAGGTACTAGGTGGTTTCAGTTTTACTTCATACTTTGCTTTTTGTTTTCATTGTCCTTTGGACCTTATCGTCGTTCGGGAAAAGTTTAGCGCGGTGTTTTGTTTGGAATATGTAATCCGAAAATTTCTTTTATCATCTATTAAGGATATGTACTACAACTGGTTTGCCCGATACCAAGTTGTTCTGAAGGGAACATTTGTGGATTATAGGGACGGACCAATCCACAAATCCAGACGGACTAAAAACAGTAAGGTTTTAGAAGTAATTTATTACGCGATTCGGTTATCACTGTTCGATTAAGCGGGATTAAATTTGATTTCCAGGTTTGAACCAGTTGGAATTGAGGATTTTTTTTTTTTTTGTACTATGTTTTCGTGAAAAGTTTTATTCATTGTTTTTAATCCTTGGCATGAAATATGCCAATCTTTTTTCCTGCCAAGTTCTCCATTTCATACATCTGGTTGCACACTTGTTTAACTATTCGGCATTTGGTGTATTTAGGACATAATTTAGCTGACAAATACTTTGAGGAATCACTCAAAATGAAGTTCCTTCTATAAACTTCTTGTCCAGGCAGATAATTCGCTTTTTTTGTTCGCGTGTTGTACAGTTTAGCCGACTTTTCATTGGCCTTCGAAATATTTTCTCGGATTTGATTGCGAATACATTGCAATCGACTTTGGCGAGGTATGGTTAGCAACTCGTTATCGTCTACCGCATTCAATTTTCGTGCTAGTTCATAACTGCTACCGTGGGTTATCATGTTAGTACCGAACAAGGCATAATATGGTGACACACCAGTAGAACCATGAACTGCACTTCTTAACGCACACGCTATATCGCTCAGGTGAACATCCCATTCACGCTGATCATCTTTGAGATAGGAACGGATGGCTGCCAGTAAAGAGCGGTTAACCTATTCCGAAGCATTCGATTGTGGTGCATAAAAAGCAGTTTTAAAATGTCTAATGCCGTACTTAGACAACAGGTTTTGAAATTCTTTGGACAAGAATTGTTTTCCATTGTCGGAATGAATGATGTTTGGAACTCCAATCACGTTGAAAATTTCTTGTCGCAAGAACTGTATAACGCTTGAGGTATCCGCTTTTCTCAAGGCTTTCAAAAAAAACAAATTTTGACAAATGATCTAAAACGACAAATACAAATGCGTTTCCGGACTTTGACCTAGGATAGGGCCCTAGAAAATCAATATATAATTTTTCGAATGGACGATTAGAACAATAGGAGGTTACAATAGGTGGACGAGACACTTGGTTGGACGCTTTACTCTGCTTGCATACCGAACAATTAGATACGTATTCACGGATTTGCACGGTCATATTTGGCCAATGGAAGTGTTGCTGAATTCTATGTAAAGTTTTTCCTATACCGCCGTGAGCAACTTGTGGTGGGTTGTGGGCTTTGCTAATGATTTCTTTGGTTAGCCCCGCAGAAGCCATGAAGTTCACACATTTCCTCTTCGCCTAACTTTTTAAACGCTTTCTTATAGACATATTTGTCTTCATACTTAAGGTCAGGAAGCTCATCATTTCGCTCGATAACCGTTTCAATTAAGTCTAGATACTCATCAGATAGGAATTCCGCTGACTCTAAGTCAATCAACGGCGCAACATCTTCAATGTCCAGAGAATCTATGTGCACCCGAGAAAGACTATCCGGTACGACGTTTAAGCTGCCCTTTCGATGCTGTATGTCGAAGGCATATGACTGCAGCAGTAAACTCCATCTGGCTAACTTACCACTCAAATCTTTCATGCCCATAAGCCATTTGAGGCTAGAGTGGTACGTGATTACTGTGAAGTCCATGCCCTCGACATATGGCCTGAACTTTTGCACTGCCATTACTGCAGCCATACACTCCTTCTCGGTCACACTATAGTTTCTCTGGTTTTTATTAAAATTTTGAGAAAAGAAGGATATAGGAACTTCTTCGTCCTGTTCATTTTTTTGGAAAAGCACGGCGCCGATTCCCGCATCTGAAGCATCGCACTGGATGTAAAACTTTTTCGAGAAATCAGGATGCAACAGAACCGGTGCCGTGGTTAACGTCTTCTTCAGATCCTCGAACGCTCTCAGGGCTCCTTCCGTCATTTCAAACTTTTTGTTGCTCTTTTTCAACAGGTCCGTCAGGGGTGCAGTGAGACTTGAAAAATCTTTGATGAATTTTCGATACCACCCTGCCATACCAAGTAACCGCCGAACCTGCCTTGGGGTTTTGGGAACTGGAAAATCCACTTTTGCCTCCACCTTAGCTTATGAACCCTAAATACTTCAGTTCTTTGAAGCAAAACTTCGATTTCTTCATATTGATGGTGAGGTTAGATCTGCGTAAGCAGTCGGCCACTTCGCCTACCAGGGCGATATGGGTCTCGAAGTCCGAAGCCATAATCAATAAATCGTCAAGATACACGAAGACACGATCCCTAAGTCGTGCAGGTATCACCTTGTCCATCAACTGGCATAACCTTTGGGCGGCATTACACAAACCAAAGGGCATGACAGTAAATTGGTTCAAGGGTCTTCCCGGTACCGCAAAGGCAGTCTTTTCCCTACTCCGTTTCTCCAGCGGTATTTGCCAGAATGCTTCCTTCAGATCGATACTGTTGATGAAGTACGTATCTGGTAGTCGGCTGAGGAGACCCTCAATATGAGGAAGTGGGTTTGCATTTTTCTTCGTCAGTGCGTTCACCTTGCGACAATCGAGACAAAGTCTATTTTTTCCCGGTTTCCGCAAGAGAACCACTGGCGAGCACCACGGGCTTTCACTCTCCTCAATGACTTTCAGATTCAACATCCGATCTAGCTCTTCATACAATATGGCTTGCACCGCTGGGGAGACAGGGTAGTGACGCTGTTTCACAGGGAGTGCATCTCCGGTATCAATAACATGCTCCATGAGCGTTGTTTTTCCAAGACCATCCTGGTCGAAACAAAGAAATTTCTGCCGGACTGCTTCCAGTCGGGCCTGCTGATAAGAGTTCAACTGATGAGCGTTCGAAAGATCCGCTTCATCAGTTAACGAAACGGTGCTTATGACATTTGGGGCTAGTTGGAATACTCTCCAAAAGTCTACCCCAAGGTAGATCTCTTGATCCAAATTAGGAACCAGGAAGAATGTTAACTTCTCATCTCTATCATTGTATTTTACATTTATTCCTACTTTTCCGATAATTGATTGGCTTTTGCCGTCCGCAGTTTTAGCGCCAGACCGATATGGCGTAATAGGGAGTTCAAGTTCGTTCACCAGTTGCAAGCAATTTTTGCCGAGGATGCTTACACTGGCTCCGCTATCCAGCTACCCTAAAACTTCCTTGATACCTAACATAATTTTCGCGTAAGGCCTTGGATCTGACACTAAACCTACGACTGTGGAACAAATTCGTTTCCTAGTTTCTCTCCTAAATTTGAATTTAGATCTAGCCTTAAGAATTTTCTTTTGACGGTAAATAAATCGCGCTGTTAAATATTCGTTTTCGTGCCGCGTTATACTCTGTAATTCGTACATGTAAAGGTTTTATTTGAAATTGGTTTTGTTTTGTAGTTATCGTATCATTTATTTTAAAGTTTTCATTTCTTTTTAAAATTTTATATTTCCGTGGGCCCTCTTCAGTAAGAGGGCTTTCTGATGATTTTGTTTCAGCATCAACAACTGGGAATTTTTGAAATACTGGGGGTTCCACTTTTGAGTCGAACGCGAATCCCCCGAATCCTTCACGTTCAACGGTCGGTTTCCCGGGTTGCATCGAGTGCAATGTGGTGTTTTTACACCGTCCAATCCGCACTTGAAGCAAAACAGATTGCGGACGTCAGACTCGCAGTCAAAATAGGTGTGACCCTGAGTTTTGCAGTTCCAGCAAACTAACTTTGAGGGGGTAGCATATTTCCGTGGAGGAAGTTTTGAACGAGCTCCACCAAACTGGTAGGCTGCTAGTTGTTCGTCAGAGTGCTGGTACGTCTCATCGTAATCGATCTCATTTGCCGAATATTTGACGGGTGGCTTTGAGAAAGATTTTTGAAAATCCTTTTCCTTCCTTGGAAAGGTGGATTCCACATCTTTACAGGCATTCCTCAGCTGATCCAAGGAGAACATCGGCATAGGATACACCAACTGCACCAATCTGTCATTCAGGTTTTTCTTCAGTATTTTGACCAACTCCACTTCCGGAATTGGCATTCTCATCTGGGATTTGGTTTTACTGACAGCTGCCAAGAAATCGTCAATGTCCTCTGAGGAGCCCTGTTTACGTTCCATGATCTCACGCATGATTTCGTAATCTGACCGATGGTTTTTGAACTGGCGCATTAGAGCCTCTCGTAGAGTGGGCCAGTCGGGCCTGTAATTCGTTCTCAGGAATTGCCAGTACCAATCGTTAGCGTTTCCCTTCATTAACAAGTGGAAGTCCCGTAATAATATAGACCACGGACACCTATGGTTGACCTGGAGGGACTCCACTCGCAAAACGAAATTTTCCACCGATAACGTACTGCGTTTTCCGTCGAACGGAATATTCCACCTATCGATCCTGATTGGATCCTTAAATCCAGGGGTCCACCAGGGTGGTGGATAACTGACTTGGTAATCTTGGACATCACAATTCATTGGAGCTCTCTCAGGTACAAAATGAGCATCTTGCTGGCAGTCTGTTTGGTATAACCCATCCTGGCTTCGACGGAATGGTTCTTGAGATCTTCGTCGCTCTTGAGGAGGTTGCCCAAAATCATTCCTCCTTGGATCTGGCTGATGAGGCTGCTGTGGTGGTGGATGGTTTGAAGGTGGATAATTGTACACCGGAGCTGAAGATTTGGGTATTGGCTCGGTGGTTGTCGGAGACGGCCTACCTAAATTCAACTCCCTGAGGAATCCCCCCAGCTGATGTTGGAGTGCATCTTTCAAGGTATTGGTTACCTCAGCTTGAATAGACTGCTTATAGGATGTTAAAGTTTCTACCATTGCCAAATTTATATAAGCCTTTAAATCTTCAGAGATAATAGTCTTTTCTTTTGTCTTACTTCCAGGCGGTCTTTGTGAAATGGAATCCAAGATGTCCCTACACCCGCCCAAGTTTCGTGGAATTGCTCCAGTTTGCCTAGGAGCGGGAGCCCTGTCTAAATTAGGTAAAATGGTCTCGTTCATCGAACCAAAACTCGACCGTGGAGGTGCCCTATCTTCAGATCCCAACCCACTGATATTGCTGAAAGAAGGAGTAGAAACAGACTCAATATTGCTGTTGGCCGGATTGTTATCGGCCGGAATCCCTGAACTTGCTGGTATATTGGATGTGGATCGGATGTGCCTATCAGATATGAGAGGAGAATGCATCACCCTACGGCTCTCGGTACTATCTAAACTTTGACTGGCTGATCTAGTTAACCTGACATTTTCTTCAATTTCAGCATCCCTAATAAGCTGGGTTATGCGGTCTTCTTCATCTTTTCCGGTGGCATACATTTTGGAATAACAAGAAGTGAAACGATTGATCAACAAAAATAAATAGATTAACAAAAAAAACGAAACGAAATAAGGTGAGTTATTCTTTTGAAATTATCTAATTTTCAAAAAAAAGTAACGCTGAAAAGTATTATAATTTGTACAAGTAGCTTAAGTAATATTTATACGTAATGGTATAAGTAAATTTATTATTGTTTTCTAAGTTTAAATTACACTGGTTTTCCTTAAGAAAACTAGTTAATTCAAGTAGTAGAATAACAAAACAAAATTGAACTATGAACAAATAAAGATAAGATTAAGAATAGTTTAAGTAAATTCAACCAAAATTGAATCTAATAAACTAAAAAGTTTCTAAAGATAACAAAAATAAAGATTGTTGTTTTTTTTTTTGTAAAGAGGTTTTTTTTCACTTTGAACAATTCCTTTCAAAATTTTGAATTTTTTGTAAATAGATTAGATTGTTTTTGGCTTGTATATACACATACGGGGTGCTTCAGGTAGCGTCTTCGGTGGTTTCTTGACGACATGGTGTGACCTTACTAGTGGCATCTTTCAAAAATAAGACTGCAGACGGACAGAATAAAAACCCTTGAAGTGGTGAGGTAGAAAAGGAATGACAAAAAAGTAGACAAAAGTAGAAAAAACGAAAAAGAGGTGTTTATCCTCATCGTTCCCGCAATCCTAGTCCGTTTCTTAGAACTTTGCTAGAAGACTTGAAACGATGAGGAAAACGAAATACAAAATAAGAAAGAAAAATTAAAGAAAAAGTTTGGAACGGTGCCTCAATGTTCGACCGGATCATCAAACATGGTCACTGCGTCCCAATAGAAATTTAACAAAACCAGACAAAAGAGGAATAAAGATGAAATGTTAGATAGAAAAGTTGAAATTTGGGATTGAGGATGTGAGGAAAACGGGACATAAGAAGGGATACTGTTGTCGCTGCAAATTTTCAGATTTCGTCGCAATTCATCTAGGTATGTCAAAGAATTTCCTGATGAAGACTTACGAACCTAAAAAAATTTGCAGCAAGTCCAGATGAAATGAAAAAAAAAACACATAGTCGCCGTCGCTGTGAATTTTCAAGAATTCGTCGCAATTCATCTAGGTTTGTCAGAGACTTTCCTGATGAAGACTTACGAATCTTAAAAATCCACCGCAAGTTTGAAATTAGAAAAGAAATATAACACACATGAACCGCAGTCACTGTCGATTTTCAAAAGCTCGTCGCAATTTATCTAAGTATGTCAGAGACTTTCTTGATAAAGACATACGAGTTTTGAAAACCCACAGTAAGTTTAGTTCGACTATCACAAAAACGTAGACTACAGAAATCTTGGCTAAAAAGCTAAGACGTTGGGCACCATTGTTGCGAGGCAAGAGGAGGGGAAGGAAAAGGAGTTAGGGTCAAGGAAGGGTGGTAAAAGGCATAGGCAGGAAATGACAAAAAAAAAAGGAAGAGTTCGGAAAGGGAAACGAATGTCAAGTTCCGGGGGACGCGGCCTGCTTGCGGTGGCTCAGCTTGAGCTCGCCAGAATGGGGGGATATTGCCCCCGAAACTTAACCTCACCTGCAAACAAAACACATATCAGGCCAGAGGAAAAAACTAAAACGACCACGGACGGACAATCACCACTTCAAGGCGCTGCTGATGTCAGTGCAGCGAGGCCATACCTACCCTACCATGAAATCCGATGGCTAAACTTGGATCTTCCCAATATTAGTCGATGACCAGCTTCCGGTCACACCATCTTCACCAATGTTGTTTAGCTACCATCGGCACCCCTGAAAATTTTAAATTTATAAAACATGGTTTCTAATTCTGAAACCAAAAAAAAACAGGGGACTTCATTCTATGAAGGCGTGAAATGTATTTACCATAGTAATAAATGACAAATATGCTATAAATAAAAACTAACAAAAACCTATTTTTAAATACTCCAATCAAAAATTGAATATTACAATGATATATAAGTATAATATAACAATTTTGAACCTTTATTTTTAGGAGTTATTACAAAAAACAATCTAAACCAAAAATTGAAAGTTAACAAAAAAACAAAAGGTGACTGAAAATGTTCCCTAGAAGGACTATCAAAACAAAACGCGACGATAATACCCTTTGCGGTATTGAACGGACTTATGAAAATTGCGGATATATAAATTTCCCTACCTACAATGAGCTCGTTGGAAGTATACTTCAGAAACAAACAAACAAATAAGTCACCCGATGACAGCTCAGGGAACAGGCCTTTATCACTTACAAAAACAAGTATTTTAAGAAAATTTAAATTTTCCAAAAAAAAGAGAACAAAGCAAACAAAAATATCAAAACAATAGTAATAAATGTAAACGTAATAATAGTAAGCATATATATAAAAAAAATTATATATAAAAAAAAACGATAACTGTATCAAAAAAAATAAAGGTATTGAAAAAAAAGTACTATAAAAAAAAATGATACTAGGTATCGAAAACAACTTTAAATTTGAATATTAAAAAAAAAATAATATGAAAAAAAACTAATAATATAAATAAATTAATTATTATATTGAGAAAAGATATAATGTAAGATAAGATTATAAGGATGGAATAAATAATATATATAAAAGTAAATTATAATATGGAACTAACTAATTTTCACGCCTTTTTTTTTCCAAATTACCACAAACAAATTAAACAAGAAAAAAAAAAACACTTAGTAACAAAACCAAAAAAAAACTTTTGAATAAAAGCACAGCTTATCTTTTTGCTGGATCCTTTAAGGTCCTCTTTCCTTTTTTCCTGTGGTGCTGGTGTAAGTAGGTCACAATAAGTGAGTTGTATTACTTTTGACCTTGAAACTAAGTCGGCAAGGTGTTTTCGGAGTCAATATCTCGGCACTAAAATTTGTGGCTCGTTATCTAGGGTCTGCTTAAGCTCAACAAAAAAATCGTATGGCGGCCCAGCGCTCTGCTGGTAACCTGAGACCGCCAGAAATTTGTAGGCACAAAACCTGCACAAAATTAACCTTAGCACTGGTATTCTTCAAAAAAAAAATAAGAACCTTCAACAAACTCACCCTTAAAATCTATATTCCTTTTTTTTTTTTAATGGGTGCCTGAACACTTTTTGTTTAAATCTTTTCGAATTTTCGTTATTATTTTCACACGCGAGTTTTGTATTCTAAAAAAGATGAAAAGCTTTAACAAAATTTTACTTTGACTTAATATTAAAGAAAACTATATAAGTACACCTAATTTTAATTTATTTAAACTTTACCACGCACTTTTCTTTTACTTTGGTTTTTTTCTTGGTCAAGAAGAATACTTATACTCCGCGCAACACTGAGCGAGAACGTTGCTCTTTGAATGACACAATTGAAATGTCATCCGAATTTCAATTCTTGTCGCATTTTTGAAGTGGGAGACACCACCTATCTTTTTCATGAGGCGATTCCACCTCACATACCGTAGTTGTCATCCGATCCATTTCCTCCAATCGCCGTCTTCTCTTATTTTTCTACCAGCTGTACCTGTGTTGGTATCCAATATTCCCCTTTCACATGAATTTTATCCAACTTGGATTCCTTACAAGTGACCTTTGGGAAGCATTAGATGGTCTTATACGACTTTCGGGAGCTTTGGCTACGACCTAACAGGGGGCGCTACTTTGTTTTAATCCTACGACCTCACTAGGTGGATTCCAATTATTTAAGGGGAATTATTATTTTAGCTTCATCCTTAATAATTAAATAACTAAAATATACAAAAACTACGATAAAAGTGGAACTGTCCTCAGTTCCACTATGAGTGAAAGAGATCGTCAAAACCCAAGTCTCCCTTCTTTACACTTTTATCTATGGTATGGTAATAGCACTGATCCCTACGATTATAGAGATTAAAGGGCTATACTCTCGTTCCGTATTGTCTTTGTCATTGGTCTATGGTCAATCCATGTTCCATTATAAATCCAAAGATGGCAGCTACACTACATGGAGTTCAGTAAGTATTTTTATTTTTGATTTTTTTGTAAAAATATTTTTTTCCAGATTCTAGGCGACCGCAACACGATCGTGTTGAAAAACAATTTTCGTCAGTGGAAGCAAAATTCCAGAAGGTTGAAGATAAAATTCAGAGCATTTCCGATGAGTTAGAAAAATGAAGGTTCGAGAAGGTAATGCCGATTTTCCAAAGTGAAAAGAAATGCATCCACCAACTTTTGATGGACAATCTTCTTGGTCAATCTACAAGAAGCAGTTTGAGGTAGCCGCAACAACAAATGGCTGGGATGACGAAGACAAATTTATTGCCCTGACGCTTGCGCTTAGAGGTTCAGCTGCTGAACTATTGCAAACCTTACCAGCAGACAAGAACGGCATCTTCAGTGCCCTTGTTCAGGTCATTGACAAACGCTTTGGTGATGGCCATATGCAAGAAGTTTTCCGCGTCCAACTCAATACCAGAGTCCAGAAAAGAGGTTAAAGTCTGCAATAACTCCAAGTTGACATTGAGCGGTTGGCGCATTTAGCATACCCATCTGCAGGAGATGAAATTACCAACCAGCTAGTAACGGAGGCTTTTGTCCGTGCAGTTTCCGACATCAACCTCCAGCGAGCAATTCGAACTGCTGGTAAACGCACGCTTTCTGAAGCATTAGCGTTCGCTCTGACTATGGAAGCATCAGAACAGGCTTCCTTAGGAGTTCATCGGGTAAGAGAACTTGTAGTTGAGGAATGTTCTTGCCAGAGAGCTGAATTCCATAGAAATCAGCGAGAAGGACCTGCTCGATGCTGGAATTGCAACAAAACCGGACATCTCCAGCGCCAGTGCAGATTGCCACCAAGAAGAGTCGACGTCAACATTGTGGAAACAGGAATAATACCCGCGAACAGGCGAGCAATAACATCAATGCTCCTGCTCGCCCTGTTTCCTAGTCGTGAAACGAGTAAGAACCAACTTCGAGGGGCACAAGCTGGTTTCAGGTATCGATGGCCCCAGAACCACCATACAAGTCTCGCAGACTAAACGAAACAATAAAAGTCTGACAGTGGATGCAACATTAAATGGCAAGAAACAGTTGGCTACAATTGACACCGGTGCCACAGCCTCCATTGTAAGAAAATACTTGGTCAAGATGACATGGCTACAAAACACCAATAGCTACAGTCTGAAAACTGCGACAGGTGAGGCGGCAAGAGTATATAGAGAAGTTCGTTTGAAGATCTGTTTGGCAGAACTAGAGTTTTCGCACCTATTTTTGGTAGCAGACATATGATGAGTGCATAATAGGAATCGACTTTATGAAGGAGCACGGAAGAATTCTGGATATCGGTAAGCAAGTGCTAAAGTCCCAAAATGTAGAGATTCCTATGGTTTAGGAAAACGAAAACTCATCAACTCTAAGAATCGTCATCAAAGAAGACATGTGCTTGTCTCCCTCTTCAGAAGTGTTTGTTTGGACGAAAATAGAGGGTGATCCAGGTAGCCGTCGATACCTCATGGTGGAACCAGAGTCTGAGCAATCTTCCCAAAACATAATCTTAGGGAAGACTCTTGTAGAACCAAAGAACTTCATGGTACCCGTATGGATTCTGAACATCATACCGTACGAGGTCAAGCTCAAAAAAGGAGAAATAATTGGAAAATGCGAATCAGTGACCGCAATAACTAAAATCACAGAAATGAACGCAGAAGAACCTATGGGCCCCGGAAATTCAGCTCCATGAAAGCCAACATTTTGAAGCCATTTATCTAAGTCAACATCAGAGTCTGAGCAATCTTCCCAAAACATAATCTTAGGGAAAACTCTTGTAGAACCAAAGAACATCATGGTACCCGTATGGATTCTGAATATCATACCGTACGAGGTCAAGCTCAAAAAAGGAGAAATAATTGGAAAATGCGAATCTGTGACCGCAATAACTAAAATCACAGAAATGAACGCAGAAGAACCTATGGACCCCGGAAATGCAGCTCCATTAAAACCAACATTTTGAAGCCATTTATCTAAGTCAACATCAGCTAAATATTGCTGGAAGCCTTCTTCATAAATACGCTGATATATTTTCTTCACCAAGTGGGCAGTATGGTCGAGCACAACTGGTACAGCATCAAATCGACACAGGTGATGCGAGACCGATTCGACAACCAGCAAGACGTCTCCCATTAGCCAATCAAGCCGAAGTTGAAGAAATGATAGCGACAATGAAGAAAGATGGTCTAATCGAAAATTCCAAAAGCCCTTGGGCGTCACCAGTGGTTCTTGTCAAAAAGAAAGATGGAACCACCCGATTTTGTGTGGACTATCGTAGGCTAAACGATGTGACAAAGAAAGACAGCTACCCTCTGCCCTGAGTCAGCGATACATTGGATGCAATGGAAGGAGCTCAATTGTTCTCGACGTAAGACTTGAAGAGTGGCTACTGGCAGGTAGAAATCCATCCCGAAGATCGAGAGAAGACAGCTTTCTCAACCGGAAATGGTCTGTGGCATTTTAAAGTGATGCCATTCGGACTGTGCAACGCTGCGGCAACATTTGAGCGTCTGATGGAGTGTGTTCTTCAAGGCCTTACTTGGAAATCATGCCTTGTATATTTGGACGATATCATCGTTTATGGAAAAACTTTTGACGAGCATTGTGGAAACCTTTAGGCTGTATTTCAGAGGCTTCGAGAAGCACACTTAAAATTAAATCCAGATAAATGTGCGATTTTCAAGACCGAAGTTAAATACCTGGGTCATATCATCTCATCCCAAGGAGTAAAGACTGATCCTGAGAAAGTTGACACTGTGAAGAATTGGCCAACACCACAGGATAAACATCAGCTCCGTAGCTTTCTTGTTCTAGCCACATATTATCGGCACTTTGTGGAGGACTTTGCTGGAATCGCTAAGAGCTTGCAGCAACTTACTGAAAAGGGGAAGCCGTTCAAATGGTCAGGTGAGTGCGAGAAAAGTTTTCAGGAACTCAAGCTACGTTTGTGTAATGCTCTTGTGCTAACCTATCCGACTCCTGGAAAACCTTTCATCATCGATGCCGATGCCAGTAACGTCGGAATTGGAGCTGTACTGTCGCAAGTCCATGAAGGAGAAGAAAAAGTCGTCGCCTACCACAGTAAGGTGCTCTCGAGGCCAGAGCGCAATTATTGCGTGACCAGAAGGGAACTTCTAGCTTTGATTTTGGCAACAGAGCACTTCCATAAGTACATCTATTGACAGAAGTTCCTACTTCGAACAGATCATGGTGCGCTTAATTGGCTTCTGAACTTCAAAAATCCAGAAGGTCAAGTAGCAAGATGGATCGAGACACTGCAGACATACGACTACCAAATTAAACATCGAAGAGGAAAGCTGCACTCAAACGCAGATGCATTGTCTCGGCGACCGTGTAAACAGGACTGTAAGCATTGCACGCGTGAAGAAGAAAAGGAATTGGTTACCATCCAACGAATAAGAGCCGAACCCATATACGGTTGGAGCAATGAAGAACTGAGGACTGCCCAACAAGACTCGGATAAAGAACCCATTCTTGCATGGAAGGAACACGAAGAAAAACCAGAATGGGGTGACATCTGTGATAGAAGTCCAGCTCTCAAAGCATATTGGGCACAGTGGGACTCACTTCATGTGCAAGAAGGAGTACTAAGGCGCAAATGGGAATATGCAGATGGGAAATCTTATCTGATGCAGTTGATAGTGCTTAGGTCAAAGATTAATGACGTTCTTCGAGAGATGCATGATGGAGCAACTGGAGGTCATCCCAACTAACAATTTAACTTCTGTAAGGGTCTACCGAAGTTATTTCTTAATCAGCAAATTTGAATCTATAAGGCCTTAGAGAAACACATTTGGCCCACATTGAGAATCTCGAAAGGCTTTAAAGCCATCATTTACAGGTTTATTGGAATAACTCAATTTATTTCGCTAAGGCCTAAACATTGCAAATGTAGTAGTGTTGTTTTGTTAAAGTATTTCGATAAGCACATCTAAAAACCCCTATAAGTCGAGGCCTATAAGAAGCCTTTTCGAAGCACAATGCCAAACAAAATAAAAATAAATTCCTTATTTTTTTTCTACATTTCCTCCTTTATTTTCATGCAAGTAATGATTTTCTTCTGGAACTAAATGCACAATAATTATTTATATCTGAAAAAAACACATTACTTATTTGATGGATTTTGCGAGATTGGAACCGAGGATTGGGTTGAGAGTCGGGCACTTTAGGTATTGAGCTAGCCTGGCATATGAAACATAAGTGCCAAATTGGAACCACTTGAAACCGAAACTAGCTTCCTAAAAACTTCCTTGGGACTTCCTGATGAATTGAACTAATTTAAAAAATACAGGTGACCATTCGTCTGTGGCTTGCAACAGAGTTTTTTTTACTTAATGTTATTTTTTTTTTTTTTTATTTTTAATGTTTCCATGATTACGCACCAGAGAAAATATGGAAGTGGTCACAGAAACATACATTTTGTGAGACAACAATTAAAATATATGTAAGTTCCTTTTTCTTTAAATTCGATTGTTTTTAAGAACGAAAGGCTTTGATTTGAAAAAAAATATAAAAACTCTTTTATGCTCCATAAAATAATTACTTTTCATTTTGAACACAAACCATTTACTGACAATTTTAATTTGTATCTGTTTTAAAAACACTAATTTGCCAAAATAAAAAAAATAAACAATAACGACCAACATTATGTTTTTTCAACTGAAAGTAACTTTGTAGTATAGATATTAAAAAACGTTTAAAATGTAATTAAAAAACTACTGATAAATGAAATAATAAGATCATTTTTGAAAACATTCGAATTTCTTAACGTGACAATATTTTTTAACGATGAAGCAGAAACTATACTATGGTCACCTCGTTTGTGAATAATTCAGCCAGCAGTAGCTGGCTGGTAGTAGTAATCGGAATTATTACTTCCCGCGCATGCGCCTGAGAGTATGATTAAAATTATATTTGCATAACCACCTCTTCACAGGTCTTATAGAAACAAATTAGGCTGACATGACTTCGCTGAGGCAAATTCATCGAAATAAATGCTTCTCGCGCATGCGTCTGACAGAGTTCACACAATTGTTATGCATGTGTCGGGCTTGTGTTTGATGGGTTATAGAACCAAAATTGGATGTCATGCTTAATCAGAGTTACCACTGCGATCAAATTTAATTCTAAGGGAATCATTTTTATTGGTGGGATCCGGGTATTATTTTTTTTTCATAGAAATTAAAAAAAAAAGACAAACAACGAATATGAATAAATATATTATGATTTTTGTACTGCTGAATTAATTGTTAATGCGTTTTATTGAATTGAAATGAAGAAAAACAAAACAGTAAAATACAATATGAATAAAGTTTATCTGTTTTTTTTAAATCATTTCAAATGAAAAATGATAAAATAATTTGTATGTGTACAGCAATTCTGAGAATAAATTACATAATTATAGTTCCATGTAAAAAAAAAATAAATATATATTTTATTTTGAATTTTTAATTGTTTTCTTTTTCCATATCTATCTCAATGCAGACAATAAATGTTTGTTCCGTTTTTGTTTTGCAAAATTTAAAAGCTTTACCTATACTCAATGAATCGGTTTAATTTAAATTTTTAAAATGATACAAATTAACCTTTTTTTATTTTCATAAATAATATATAATTTGACCTGTGGTAACCCTCTCTCAGCAGTAGAAACATACTTGCGCCGAACAGTACACAAGATAATGCTTGTATCGGGCTTTTCCTCAGGGGGCTTACAGAAACAAAATAAATTGACATAATTCTACTAACAATTATGCTTCCATTAGACTTTTGTACACATAATAGCTTGTATCAGGCCTTTGTAAGCAGGCCCTTCCAGATGAAAGCTTTTTCTTTGCTTTTATTTCGCATGCCTCTAAAAACTAATTTCTGGGAAACCTTACGAAAACTATAACTAAATTGTAAATATTCAGGCTTGCATAAAATTAAAAATTCTGCTTGTAATAGGTTTGGAGGAACTTACTTTACTTTTGATGGCGCTCACAGCCCAGGATGGGCTTCGGCCTCAACTAACAAGCCCCTCCAGCCAGCTCTGTCCCTAGCTAGCCGCTTCCAGTTGCGCACACCGAGTGCTTTGATGTCGTCATTCACTTGATTGCGCCACCTGTTACGGGTTCTTCCTCTGCTGCGTACCCCATCGGGGTTGGATTCGAAGACTCGTCGGGCAGGTGCGTTGCTGTCCATACGCTCCACGTGCCCCAGCCATCTAAGCCGCTGTATTTTCAGCTTTTTGACCAGGTCAACGTCGCTGTATAGCCCGTATAGCTCGTCGTTGAATCTTCTCCTCCATACTCCTTCGATACACACCGGACCGAAAATCACACGAAGAATCTTCCTCTCAAAGCACCCTAGCAGATTTTTATCCGAATCTTTCAGTGTCCATGCTTCTGACCCATAAAGCAGGACCGGGATGATTAGGGTTTTGTATAAAGTCTCCTTGGTTCTCTGAGAGAGGGCCTTACTACTTAAATGCCTTCTTAGACCGAAGAAACAGCGGTTGGCAAGAGTAATTCTTCGCTTGATCTCTGCACTGATGTCATTCTGCGATGTAATAGTGGAGCCCAGGTAGACAAAGTCCTTGACAACTTCGAAGTTATATCTGTCCATCGTGATATTTTGCCCGAGTCGACGATGTTGAGATTCCTCTCTCGATGACAGCATATACTTCGTCTTGTCCTCATTAACCGCCAATCCCATTCTAGCCGCCTCCGATTCAATGCTCGCAAATGCCCCTGCCACAGCTCGCTTCGTTCTGCCGACAATGTCTAAGTCATCCGCATATGCAAGCAATTGAACGGACTTTTGATAGATTGTACCGCTGGTGTTGACATGTGCGTTGCGTACAATGGCTTCAAGAACGATGTTGAATAGGTTGCATGATAACGCGTCGCCTTGCCTCAATCCTTTCTCAACATCAAAGGAATCGGTGGTGGTCTTACCAATTTTGACGGAGCAGCGAGATTTCTCCATCGTCATCCTGCACAAGCGGACGAGTTTGGCAGGGATGCCGAGACTCGACATGGCTCTGTATAATTCGTCCCTTTTCACGCTATCATACGCGACTTTAAAATCGATAAAAAGGTGGTGTGTATCGATCTGGAATTCCCGGGATTTTTCTAAAATCTGTCGGAGTGTGAACATTTGATCGACGGTTGACTTGCCTGGCCTAAAACCGCACTGATAAGGGCCGATCAGATCGTTGACAAAAGGTTTTAAGCGGTCACACAGGATGGCCGACAAGATTTTATAAGCGACGTTTAGGAGACTAATTCCTCTGTAGTTGGTACATTTCAGAACATCTCCCTTTTTATGGATGGGGCACACTATACCGAGGTTCCATTCATCGGGCATACTTTCCTCCGACCAAATTTTGCAGATGAGCTGGTGTATGCTCCTAGCCAATTCATCTCCCGCTGATTTAAATAGTTTGGCTTGTAAGCCATCCGCACCTGCAGCCTTGTACGACTTAAGTTTGGATATCGCCAGCCGAACTTCGGTTAGGTCGGGTGGACGGAACTCTTGGCCATCATCGTCCAAGTTGAATGGAGCGTTCTGCCTATTAGCGGCATCTTGGCTGTCTTCGCCATTAAGCAGTCTAGAGAAGTGTTCTTTCCAGATCCTCAGCACTGACTGTGTGTCTACTACCATATTCCCACTCTCATCTCGGCAGGCTTCCGTTCTAGCCTTGAATCCTTGGGTGGATCGCTTCACCCTCTGATAAAATTTTCGAACATCTCCCCTACCGCTACAACCCTCAATAGACTCTACCGCCCGCTTCTCGTGCTCTCTCTTTTTCCTCCTGAGAAGTCGGCGTTCCTCTTTTCGTTTCAGCCCGTAGAGCTCCCGGGCCACTCTCTCAGCAGCTCTTGTTCGAGTCTGCAGCATTGCCTGGTAGGCCTCGTCCTTAGCTGCATGCGCTAGCCGGCACTCCTCATCGAACCAGGGGTTTCGTTGTATTCGCCTAGTGAAACCCAGCACATCAGAGGCGGCACTTCTAATGGCTTGTTGACAGTGTTCCCACTGGTCCTCTGCACTTGATGCTGGTAGCGGACCTCCTGAGAGATTAAGAGTTACGTGGTCTGCAAAAGTTCTGGCAGTCTCTTGCGATTTAAGCTTCTCGACATCGAATCTTTTCACAGCATCTGCTCTGCGTTGTCGCGTCATGGATATCCGCATACGTAGTCTAGCTACCACCAGGTAGTGATCCGAGTCAATGTTGGCCCCTCGGAACGTTCGGACGTCCAAGATACTGGAAGCATGTCTCGCGTCTATCGCAACGTGGTCGATTTGGTTGACGGTTACTTGATCACGCGACCGCCAAGTCCCCTTGTGTATATTGAGGTGTGGGAAGTAGGTGCTTGAGATGATGACATTTCGCCCCGCCGCAAAGTCTGCCAGCCTGTGTCCGTTGCCGGAAGTTTCGTCGTGTAGGCTGTGTCCTCCGACTATCGAACCAAAGATGCCCTCCTTTCCGAATCTTGCGTTGAAGTCACCAAGAATGATCTTCACGTCGTACTTCGGGCACATATCATACGTTGTCTCCAAGAGATCGTAGAATGCTTCTTTGGTTGAGTCTTCTCTCCTTTCATGGGGGGCGTGAACACAAATCAGCGAAATGTTCTTAAATTTGCCTTTGATGCGGATTGTGACCAGGCGCTCGCTTACACTTCGGAAGCCCAAGACTTCTTGCCTAAGTCTTCCCCTTATCACAAAACCACAACCCAAGAGCCGCTGACCCTGTTCCTTCAAGCACCCGCCGTAGTAGATGTCACACGTTTTCAGTCTCCGTATGCCCTCTCCATCCCATCGCACTTCCTGGATGGCTGTTACGTCAGCCTTTAGCCTGTCCAGGTTCTCCACTAATTGTTCGGCTGCACGTGTTCTGTATAAGGACAGGACGTTCCACGTGCAGATCCGAAATTCATTGTCCTTGTTTCGTTTGCTGGGGTCGTCAACTTTAAAATCATCCATATCCGAGGCTTGTTGTTGTTTCGGAACAACTTTTTTTTAAGTGGTAGGGAAGTTACCCCGACGCACAACCCCCGACCCGGAGGACCAGACCCTTCGTATAACTCCAAGGGTAGGGAGCCGGATAAACCGCTCCTTATAGGCCTGAGCTACGAATATGTCGTAGTAGCCCATATAAGGTGTTCACTAAGTAGTTCAACCCAACTGGAACTGTAGACGCCACCGTTGATTCCATCTAGAGAATTCGTCCGCTGCCGCCTCGATGAAAGGAGAAGTGCCTTAGTGGGAACACTCCTCCCCCCCTCTCTCGTTGGCTGTCCCCAACAGCTTTCCACGGGGATTTAAACCCCGTCTCCAGCTGAGGTACTAGACACCCGATGTTCACCACGTGGAGGTGAGAGTAGGAGTTGGTAGACAGAGGTGGATTTTGAGAAAAACCTGTGGACGCTTGTGTCCTCTTGAATGCACATAACTACCCTTTTGAACATCAGGTTTGGAGGAAGCTGTTTTCAAAAATATAGCTTCGAAAACTTGCAACTTCGATTTCCAAACTAAATACAAACCTTGTAGAAATAATAACTTTTAGAAATTCAAAAAATGAACCTTATAGAGGAAAAATTGTTAGTTGGGATTTGGGAGTCAATAAAACGCTGGAGAAGATACGACAACGGTTCTACTGGCTACATGCAAGAGAGGATGTCGAAAAGTGGTGCCGAAAATGTGATACTTGTGCTGCTACCAAGGGACCAGGTAGAAAGCTTCAAAGTTAAATGCAACAGTACAATGTGGGCACACCTTTCGAAAGAATAGCAGTAGATGTCGCAGGTCCGTTTCCGGAGACCAACAGCGGAAACCGATACTTTACTTCAGCAAGTGGCCTGAGGCATTTTCCGTCCCAAATCAAGAAGCTAAAACAGTTGTTGATCAGATTATCTTCAATTGGGTGAGCAAGTTCGGCGTACCTTTGGAACTGCATTCTGACCAAGGAAGGAACTTCGAATCTAACATTTTTGAGGAGGTTTGCTCTTTCCTTGGCATCAAAAAGACGAGGACAACACCACTTCATCCACAATCTGATGGGATGGTAGAACGATTCAACAGGACTCTTAAAGAACATCTGTCCAATGTTGTAGGTGACTACCAACGAGACTGGGACCGCCATATTCCATTGTTCTTGATGGCCTATCGAAGTGCGGTTCATAGTTCAACAGGACATACACCATCGGAGATCCTGTTTGGCACAACAATACGGCTGCCCAGTGAAGTCAAATTTGGATGCCATACCATGGAACCGGAAAGGTCAGATGAATATGTGGATAACCTCAAAGAAAGACTCATTGACATTCATCAACGGACAAGGAAAAACATAAAAACCGCTAGTGATAGGATGAAAACACGGTACGACGCCCGTGCAACAACGATGGGATTCCAAGAAGGAGACCTGGTGTGGTTTTACAATCCTCACCGACAAAAGGGACTGTCACTAAAAACTTCAACAAAACTGGGAAGGCACATATACCGTTGTGAAACGAATCAATGATGTAGTTTACCGCATTCAGAGAGGAGTAAGGGGTAAGCTCAAAGTAGTACACTGCGACCGTTTACATCGTTATAACGGTGGGAATAATGGATTAAATCGGGACGATCAATCCTAAGAGGGGTGCAATGTGCTGAATATTCCCAGTTATGTAAACAACGACACATTAGTACAACTTGGCGCGCCATCTATGAATGAAATAAATAATTAAATCCATCACGGTGTGTGTCCAGCCTCGTTCGTATTGGAATAATTGACGAAACCTTTTTGGAAAGCACCATTTAGCAGACCCTAGAAAATTCTAGAACCCTTTGATTTGAAAGAGAACGAATAAATGTCAGTGTGAATAAAGAGTTGCACACTTGTGCTTGGTTATAATAAAAGTTAGAAATAAAAGTATTTGAAATAAAAACGTTTTTTTTTGTGAAGTAATTGTTGTTTCAGTTTGAATAAAGGAAATAAGTTTTATTTGCGAACCCTTAGTAAAATATAACAATATTTTGATATTAAAAATTCTTTTTCTTTAGAAGGTACTGTTTATTTATTTATGTAGGTAGTTGTTTCCAAGATACATAAATTACAGGTAATATCATTAGCATGTTCATTTTTGTTCAGTTCTGCGCATGTTTTCAAAATCAAAAGTAAAAAATTGAATTTCAAATCACAAACAAATTGTTTTTGTTTACTGTGTACTTACACAAAGAGCAGCCTTCTTGAAATTTGGAAAGCTTGGTTGCTTTCAGGTTTAATGTTTCCTGCCAAATATTCAAAAATAAGGCCGAAGTTTTTTGAGAAATGATTTTTTGTATTCACAATTGTATGTATTGTGGTCCTTTTATGATCAAATTTTTGATAACTAGTATCGTCCACTTGGTCGAAATTCGACCACCAAAACGTTCACAGAGATCAATTGGCACCACAAAATTTTTTTAAGGCTGTTTATATATAGATATCGACTGTTTTGTAATAAAAGAAAAATTAAAAGTATTAAAATTTACGTATTTATTTATAAAAAAATCCCAAACACCCCTCCCCTACGTTCGCGCCTGTATAAGACCAATTACATGGGATCCAGTCGTGCATTTTATTTCTGAAAAATTTTAATTATGTAATTATCAAGTTTTGAAAGTTATTTTTTGAAGGAAATTTTCAGAAAAATTCACTTTTATCGACTTTCGATGTTTATGTAATGTTTGATTTTAATTCCCTACCTATCCTTAACTTGCAATAATGTGAATGGTAATATGTTGAAGAGCAATATGTTGAATAGGGCGAGCATATAATGACAAAAGTTGAAGTCCTGATGCGTTTTCAGTTTAATCAGATATTCAATGTTAAAGGACACCAAAACTTAAATTTTTGTTACAAGTAGTCCTTGTAAAGGTGATACCGGATACCTTCGACTGCAAGCACGTAGTGGCAGCGCTACTGAAAGAATGCATCAAATGCATCACATCCTAACACTCTAAAATCTCTGATTATAAATATAAGCTATGAAAATTGGCAGACGCGGCACCGCCGAAAATGAGTTTTTGTTACCGGTTTTGGGTAGCCGCAAACTATAAAATCTTTTTTGCCCATTAACTTCCTATTGTTAGTTATTTTAATATATACACATATATTCACGTTTTGAGATCTCTAGAATCAGAATCCGTGTTTTTCAGCAAGATATCTGTACGTCCACCATATATCGAGAACGAATATACATATATATCGACTACGGATGAATTTTATTTTGCAGATAATCATCCCTATTACGGTTGTCGTGTCATTAAAACGACAGTGAAACGACAAGGCTCTAGAGGCAACAGTTGGCGTTTAAATAAACCCAAATCTTTGACATTCTCTCCAATCTCCAACCATCTCATCATTATGACGAAATTAGTTTTATTAAAATATCAATTGCCTCCTCCAGGTCGTTTTAGTGACACGACAACCGTAATAAGGGTGAATATTGTGATAGTGATTTTCTAACAAACTGTAAAATGTCATTCGTCTCGAATATCTTGAGAAGGTAAAAAGATATCAACTTCAGACTAACACCCCTATTATGAATCGCGAGTCGCAAGAAATATTAGGCTAATCTGACTTTCGGCACTACCGTTTATGGCTCACCTAACTATATTCGGCTAAAAAGCCAAAAATGTGTTGAATTGAGATGTTGCTCTATACGAACGTCGCAGTTTGCCATTCTTAAACCACGACATATGTGATTTTAAAAACGTTCGACTCGCGAGTCATAATAGGGCCCTAATTTTAATCTATACGTTATCAGGCAACAAAGAATTGGCGAACATTTAAAAAAAAATCAACCAGCACTTTTTTTTTTTAACTAAGAAACCCAGTTGAAAAATAATTTTCGTTTCAAATATTTTAAGAACAAATAATAATTTCGAACTCAGTCTATTTTTATTCTATGTAGGTATCTATGTATTTTTATTTCAAAAATATCAATAGACAGATTTTTTTTTTTTTTTGAGTTAAAAACTGAGTTCCAAAAAGTTTTGATGCGGCAGGCATACTCTATTGATGCGCATCTGCTACGCAAACATGCTGCTTTCGCATTGTAAACCGTTTCACGTTTGAGTTTTGGAACTTATGACTGCATCAAATGCGCATCTGATGCATTTCGGAACTCTTACTTAAAACAATTTTTTTTCAACTCAAATTTTTACCCAAAGCGCAAATTGTATTTTTGTATTGAATTGTATTAATTTATTTAGCATACTAAAGTATTAAATACATATTATTTAGCTATTATATTACATAATTGTTTATCTTAAAACCTTTTTTTACAAATTCTTTAATCTTGCGCTTATATATATATCAAAATTTGTTTCTAATTTAATATGTTCTGGTAAGGTATTAAAAATTTGATAGCCTTTAAATATTATACTATTTTGTGTTATTGTATTTGTATAGTTTGGGAGTTGCAAATTATTTACATTTCTTGGTTGATATGGTTGTACTTCACCGACATACCTAATTAGATTTCTAAAATATCCAGGCAAATCTCCCATTTTAATTTTTTGAACAAATAAAAGAACATCTACCACCAATTGTTGTTTAACGCTTAACCAATCAAGAAGACTAAACATATTCAATAACTTGTATAACGATTACAATTTAAAATTATTCTCATTGCTTTGTTTTGCAATTTTTGCAATCTATATATGTTACTATCACTTAACAGAAAGAGTACAGATGAACAATATTCAAAATGCGGTTTTATAATTACGTTATATACTCTAACAGATGCTTAAAGACAGATGATAAAAGTATAAATTGCTTTTAACTCTTCGAAAAAATTGCACACATGTTTATCAAACTTTAAATTCTGATCTATTATCACACCTAGGTACTTTATTTGATTTACTTGTTCAATGTTTTTATTGTCTATTATTAAGTTTATATTGCACTGCGTTTTAAATATCATCGTCTTCGTCTGTTTTACATTCGTCTTTAGCTTGTTCGCCTTAAACCAGGTACTTATGCTTTCGAGATCTTCTTGTAGTTGCTGAGTAATTGATGATATATCCTTTCCCACGATGTATACAAGGGCATCATCGGCAAACATTACTATCTTGCAATACTTTAAAACTCTGGATACGTCATTTATATAAAGAAGATATAAAACAGGACCAAGTATTGAACCTTTTGGTACTCCCAAGAATGTTGGTATTATCTCCGAGCGTTCTCCATTTACGGATGATCTCTGGGTTCTCTGATCAAGATACGATATGAACCACTGTAGTTCCTTATTGCGAAAACCGTACTGCTGCAATTTTTTGATGAATATCCCTCTGTCGATAGTTTCAAATGCTCGCTTAAGGTCCAGAAAAACTGCTATAATGGTATTTCCCGCTGCAAGATCTTCTTTCCAATTCAGTAGCACATAATTCAAAGCAGTTTCACAGGAATGTTGACTTCTAAATCCGAATTGATTTTCGATGATAATATTGTAATTGTCTAGGTAATTTTGCAGTTGTACTTTCACTATCTTTCAATAATTGTTTCCTATACTGGCAACGCGTTTGTTGGTCGATAGTCTTCACACAGTCTTGAGTCTTTAACTTTTTGTATTGGTGTAATCAACGATTCTTTCCATGCACTTGGGAAACATCCCGAGAGTAGTGATTTATTAACAATTTCAGTGAGTATGTTTCCTATTTCTCCAAATGAAACTAAAAATATATTTGGACACATAAAATTGAAGTCCTTCTTATTTTTCATTGTACCTAAGACTTCGAATATATCTGAAGGAGTTACAGAAATGAATTTAAAACGGCATGTTAATTCATAAATTTGGTTAAAATACGGAATAACATCAATTGATTGATTTATTTCCGCAACACTGTCAACAAAAAAGTGTTAAATTGATCCGCGATTTATTTTGAGTTATTAATTGTTATGGATATAACAAGCTGTTTTGCCTAATTTAATATTTAACACTTTGGGCTTAACACTAATTAAGAGTCTACTTAACTTATCTATTAAAGTAAAATGAACAACCTTTTGACTATAAAAATAATAAACCATTTAAAAAAGGTATAATGATTGTGAAAATCTTTATTGAACTCTCCAGCAAAATAATACTATCAATTAATAAAAAATAATTGCATCTATTCGCTCCACATCATCTTCTCCTTTTCTCTTTGTTTTTTATTTTTGGAGAGCTTCTTCTTGGCTGGCTCGTGCTTTTGCAAATACCTCTTCCTTTTCGGTGAGAATCATTTAGACGTGCACGGTATTTACGATGACGCAGACATTTAGCGCGATTCACTTGGATGTGATCAAGGTCGATTCCCTTCTAATCAGCGTTGGCTTCGGCATTGGGCAACAGCTGCAAAAGGAACTCAGCGCATTTCTTGGGCCAACGAACTTGGTCGGTCTTCTACTGTTTGGCTTGTGCACAACGGCAAACACCATCACCGTTGAATCGACGGAATGGAACGCATTCTTTCTTTTCAATGACTTCCTTCAAGAAACCATTGTATATATACTCTTATAGTAATATCATGGCTCAAATTTTGTAGTACTAATAGTACTCACGAAATGTGCCGAAATTGGCGTTAAAATCGCTTAAATGCAAAATGGAAACCTGGGGATAACGATGCAAGGAAAAATAAAAACAATTAGTAAGAGGGAGAGGAGAATATTGATTAAATTCGTACAACTATAATGGTAGTAAGGGAGTCAGATGTTTTTGTCAGTCAACAACGAGAATAAAATATATGTTTTCCTATGGGCTTATCCTTGGGTTATGTTCTTCCAGTTTTTTTCAATGAGTTTTTGTTGCTTTCTTTTGATGGCTATGGGTATATGGTTTTTTGCACGATTTTGCAAGGTTAATATATTGGCCATTGGTACCATATTGTATCATGTAGGTAGATATGTATGTACATTTTTATAAATTAGTAGGTAGCTATACTGGGTAGGTATTTAAAGAAATTAAATTTTGTTTGCAAAAAAAAGCATGAAAATAGGTAGTTATGGTAGGTACATACATAAAATCTGGGGTCGACCCACACTAGCAACTTCCCATTGGTGCACTTGAAAACCATATACATACATACATATTTACCTAACTGGTGGGTGGTAGAGTATACCTATATTACATACTTATATATTATATAGTGTAATAACTTTGGGTTTTTGGATAATCAGTATAAAGGTAGGTATAGATATCAAGATACAGGGAAAAATGTTATATTGCCTATATTTTGTACTTTAGCTATATTTATAATAGTAAAATTTGTTTGTAAATAGCTTAAAAATTATAGGAATCATATGCAAAATTTCGATTCTGATGTTAAACATTTTTCGAATTAAAACATTTTGATTTTTAGCTTTTTAGAGGGTGGTTTTAAAAATCTCAAAATTACACAACACTTAGATGGTATAGGTATACATTTTTGGTAAGAATTTGAAATCGATATAATGTTTTTTTGTTTTTTTTTCAAAATATGTGAGTTAAAATACATTTGTTAAGTATTTTAAATAGTTCAACAAATCGCACCAATTACAATAACTTCCAATTGGAAGGTAAAAACATCAATTGACAATATTATAGGTACCCATTATATACATATGTACATGTATAGCAACTACTTATAAATAACAATTACTTTTCTCAATGACGCTACAGCTTAATTTATAAGTATTAAAATTATATACTAAAATTTATAATTTTATAATAATAATAATTTTATGTAGGAGTGCACTAAAAAGGATTTTTTTTAATTCTTAAATTTAATAGTGTTGCAACGCAACATGCAACAAGTTCAAAAAAAGATCAACAAAACAAAAAAAAACTCATATACGTTTTGCCGACGGCAAAACCATATCCCCAATGCTAACTACCGAGGCAAAACGAGTTTTAAATGTTTAAATGATGAAAATTCAAAAATAGTTAATTCGAAAAGTGCTTAGTAGTTGCATGGGTGTAGATTTTTTATTTTTTTTTATTTTTCCATATTTTTATAGAAGATGATTCAATTATTCATGTTTAAGGAATTTTCGATAGGATTTTTTCGTGTCGAAAATGAATTTTGAAAAACATACATTTTTGTTGGTCAATTTTTCAAAGTTTCTGATTTTTATATTTTTAATGGGTAGTTAGAAAAATCTTAAATTTTAATATGTTATAGGTATAACTTTGGCGTTTTTCTTTTTTGGCTCTAAATAAACCTCTGAGCAGAGGCTGAGCGATCAGAGTAGAGCTCTGAGCAAATTAGAAACACATTTGAGCACTGAACTGTCATTTCATGGGTGTGTTACTTAAATGCATTTTTGTTTACCTGATTTAGTCGGGCGACTGTCCTGTGAATCCATTTTAAATTTTTTGTATTTCTTTCGTCTGTCAAATCACTGAAAAAAAGTGAAGTTGGCTTCGCTCAGCGTTTCGCTCGAATTGCTCGGTCATTTTATTCTGAGCTAATCGATTAAGCTCTGAGCCAGCTCAGATGGAAAAAAGAAACGCACTTTTTGAGCTCTGATATGTCTGAGCTAAAAAAAAAACATAGAATTTTTGATTGACAGTTTCGTGATCTGCTCAGAGTTAAAAAAGAAAAACGCCATATATTTGTATTTCTATCAATTGGCAGATTTATATAAGGGTAAACATTATGAAAAAAAATTTGTATGTTTTGTATCAATATCTTTTTAATAAAAAGTTGCAGAGATTTAAGATCTTAAAACATAGCTCTAAAATGTAGCTAAATTGTGTTTACAAATTTTTGAGGAGGGATGAAAAATTTCATACTTAAAGGGAGTATAAATGACCCGTCAAATTTATATTAGCTTTATTAAATTCCAAAAAAAAAAAAAAAAAAATGGGCACGACTGGATCGCACAAACAAACAATAAGTACATAAGTAGGTATAGGTAGGCACCTGGGTATGTAAATGTAGGTCATAACTTTTTTGAAGACAAAATATATATGTATGTAGGTACCCTTTTTTGAATTGAAAAATGAACTCAGCCATTTGAAACTTAAAAGAAAAGAAACTTGTTAGGTAGGTATCAGTACCTAAGCTTACCTAGTACCTAGTTAGACCAAAAAAAGAAACAAAATTATTTTCAATTGAAAGTAGGAGGTAGGTAAATAAGTACATATACAATATACATACCTATAATAGGTAGATGCGTTTTGAAAACAACATTTGGTAAGCAACAACTCAATTTTTTTCAATAAATTGGTAGCTTTTTTTTGGTAAAAAATATTACAAAAAAATATTACAAAAGAAAATTATATTTTTGATGTTTAAAAAAAAAAAATTAAAAAAAAAAATTATATTAATTTTTTCATTTTGTAAAAAAACAGTTTTTTTTCGATTTTTACAAAAAATTATATTTTTGAAGTTAAAAAAAAAATCCACATTAAAGCTTGTTGTTATCGTAGAAATGTGTTTTATATACCAAAATAATTGTTTATTGGTGGAAATTATTATAAATTTTAATTTTTGATAATTGGTTAAATAAAAAGTTATAATGTTCACTATTTAGTCAAAATAAATCAATTTTATCCGTTTAAGCGTGAGCAATGCACAGTTATGTTTTATATATCTATCGTAGTCTCTACGTCTACGGGTTTAGAAGTTAGTTTTTCGACTTTATTTCAGTTTTTACCCTTAAAAACCTATTAAATGTACCAATTTCAAAAAATCCGTTCTTAGTGCACCCCTATATAAAATTTGCTATTCAATAAATTTTAGTATATATTTTTAGGACTTCTAGTTTAAGCTAGTTGTAATTTTTCTTTCTTTTATATAATAAAAAAATAACAAATAATATAACTTAACCTACTTAATCACTTAACATCGCATAGGGATTCTTTCTAGCAAACAATGAAACTATCAACACTTAACCTACCTCAACATCACATAAAGATTCCTTCTTCTAGCCACTGAAAAGTACCAAGGAAATTATGCCCATACATAAAAATAAAACTGAAATTTGCCAAAGAAAATTGAATACCCATAAAACCAAAACCTACCCCCGATCATACTTCCCTATATACTTACCTATGCCAAAACAAAACAGTTATTTTTTGTCTCCCTTGTAACCTCATACATTTTGTATAGCCTTCTGTACGGAAGTACAAGTACTAAATACTTAATTCGCAAATAAAATGAACTACTAAGAAATTAGCAACACAAACATATCTAATACAGTCCACAAAATTGAGCTACTTTACCAAATGTCAGAAAATTAATGCAATGACTATACTGATCGACTAGTAGTAGTAGTAGTAGTAGTAGTAGTAGTAGTAGAATGTTTTTATTTCCAACATAATATCAAAAAGTTTACAATTTTTTTAAATTTAATTTTGAGTTTAATTATTATGTACAAAATCAAAATTTACTTCAATTTTAACAATTTTAAATAGAGTTTAATGATGATTTTTTAAGAAAACTTTTATTAGTTAAATTCTCTCACTAGTTCATTTCTGTATCGCAAGGCCACAGTGATGTAATTGTAAAGCCTATCAAAATCATGGCAGTTCTCTCCATTTAGTATAAGGATAACTTCATCAAATGTTAAGCTGGCTCTCCCAAAGAAACTGGCGCGAAATTCTCTTAAACCTGGACATTTGCCTAAGAAATGATGGATGTTCTCTTCTTCCCTTAAGTTGCACACAGTACATATTGAGGTTTCGTTCTGTCCAAACCTATTCCCGTTTAGTTTTATTAAGTCACATCTTGCCTTGAAAATCCAAGTGATCTTGTTTAGTTCGAACCCGTCGGTAATGTAGATTGGTCCTCTTGAATGATCTAGATGTTTATATACTCGTGTACTGCTTTCAGATGCCTTTCTTAGATTTTGTTGATGACCTTCTGATTTCAGCATCCGCATTAAATCCAAGTTTTTTTTTGATCCATTCACTTTGAGAAGTATCACTCTCATCCCAATGCAGTCCGAACCTATGTCCAAGATGGTTTACCTCTTTTACCCAAAACACTTTATTTCTCAAAATCATTTTTGTTAGTTGATTTGGTAGTCTTCTTTCACTGTACTCGAACATTGTTTTTGCTATATAACGGAGGTGAAGATCAAGGGTATAATAGTGTCCGTCTTCTGACCCTGTTTCTAATGACAACGCGTAGTTTGGTGTAAATGCAGGTAGTTTTAAAATTCGTTTCAAAAAATAGCGTTGGAGCTTATCTACTTCTTGGAACATACCGAATCCCCAGACCTGTGCACCATAAGTTTGGATTGCCCTGCAAACCGCCTGAAACAATTTCCACTTTGCTCCTAGATTGATGTTTCTTTTAGATATAAAACACTGCCACGTTGAGTTTATGCTGTTCTTGGCTGCACTATTTCTCTTCTCTACATGCTTTGAAAATGACATCTTCGGTGAAAGTACAACTCCTAAGTTTGTATAGTTAGAAACTATTCGTATTCTCTCTCCATTAAGAGTCCAATTTTCTTGACAAGATATCCTTCCTCCATTTCTAAACACCATTATCTCTGATTTGGAAAGGTTAACTTCCAACCCCCATTGCTCGCAGTAAGTTTCCAGGCGCGTTATCATCTGCTGTAATACATTGACATCATCCGCCAGAACGACCATATCGTCTGCATACAAAAGCAACCTTATGTTAAGCGAGTCGATATAGAGTCCTCCTTCTAAAGATTCGTGTAAATCATTTATATACAGTGCGAAGAGCAAAGGCGATAGTAAGCATCCTTGCTTGACTCCAAAGCGTGTATCAAAATATTCGGAGAGTTCTTTTCCCGTCCAGACTGCAGATTGCGTATTGGCGTATATAGCTTCTAACAAATTGACAAATTTAGTCGCAACTCCCATTCTATGTAGTTTATAGATAAGTAATTTTCTTGAAATTTTATCAAATGCGGCTTTCAAATCAACAAAAAAAGCATATACTTTCTTTTTCTCTGCTAGCTTCAGATGGACAATTGATGCTAGATTATAAATGTTATCAATAGTCGAGTATTTTTTCCTAAAGCCCGCCTGAAATTCTGTCAATATATCATTTTCTTCCACCCATGCGCACAGCCTTTCGTTAAGGATTCCCATCATAATCTTTGCAACACAATTCATGAAGGATATGCCCCTGTAATTGCTTGGTTGATTTGTATCCCCTTTTTTAAAAATAGGAAATATTATTGTTTTGTTGAAAGCTTCTTCTATTTTGCACTCATTCAGAATCCTATTGAAGCCAATTGCAAGTTGTTCCAAGAAATCTTCTGTTGCATTTATGAAAAATTCATAGGTAATCCTGTCTTCGCCTGGTGCTTTATTTAGTTTGACTTTTTTCAGAATGATTAAAATGTCATCTATAGTTATAGCCCTATCCAATGCTTCATCTTCAATTAGGTTTGGTGCATAGATAATCGGATTTGCTGTTTCATTTGGGTTAAGAAGTGAATTGTAATATGCTCTAAACTCAGAAGCGAGAATTTGGGGGTACATTTGTTGATCTTGGTTACGTTTTTCTTTTGCCAATTTCCACCACTCCTTGCTGTCTTTTACTCTGCTAATTTTGAGGTCAAGTTGACTGAAGTACTCAGTTTTATTCCTACTGCATATTAACTTGTATTCTTTTTGAGCTTTTAAATAGTTTTCTTTAGCCTGCTGGTTTTCTGTTTTTCGAAAAATGTTGAGTAATTTATAACTTTTCTTTCTGGCTGCTTCGCACTCATAATTGTACCATTTGTTTTTTGGTTTAAGAAGCTTTGAGATATTAACCTGTTCTTTTGTTGAACTCTTAATTAATTCTGTTAGGTCTGTAATTTCAATAGTTTCCTTCTGAAGTTTTAAGTTAAGCAAGTTGCAATTCAGATTATTTTGATACTCAACCTTTTTCCGGTCATTCCACACTAATTTGGGTAACAGGTTAAAGTTAATTGATCCGATTGTGGTACAAATATTTCTAAGGATTAATTTTATGGGCAGGTGATCCGACCATATCTCTTCCTCTACACAGAATTCTTCCACACACATTAGAAGTTCTTGCGATATAGCACAAATATCATTCACTGAGTTTCCAATGTTATTGGTAAATGTGAAGTTACCTTCCTCGTCCCCTTTAGTTCTTCCATTTAGTATGATTAATCCATTATCTTCGCAGAACTCCATAAACTCCTTTCCTCTTGAATTCACAACGGTATCTTTGGAATGTCGTATCTCAAGGCCCGCGTGGAAAAATGATTTATGTACATCTTCTATGTCTTGTTGTAATTCACCCAGTCTAACGTTCATATCTCCGATAACTATTGGGTTATAAACGCTGTTATCTAGGAAGAAACTTTTCACGTCGTTAAGTTCACTTCTCCAATTTATGCCCCTCAGGTACAAAGGTAGAAGAGTTATTGTCCTTTCGTTCGTGATTATTTGAATGCTCTCCACACCATTAATTTCCTTATATTCGTGCCGAATTCCCCTCTCAACCAGATTTCTCTTAACTCCGTACAGACACCCACCAATCACTCTTCCAAACTGACTATTTCGAGATCCTGGTTTCCAATATGTGTGAAAATCTTTTTGAAAATATTTTTTGAATTGTTCTATTTTTTCTAATTTCATTATGTGTGTTTCTATTAAAACAAATATTTCACATGACAATACATAATTAAAAAATTCTGTGAATAGACTTTTATTTTCTAGACCATGTATATTATAGGCTTTTATTCTAAAATCTTCATTACTTTCTTGTATATTATAATTTCTTTTTAAATTTATGTTATTAATTTTTTGTGTTTTTTCTTTTAAATTACGCCGGCAGACTTTGCTTAGTTTTTTTGGTTACCAGGTAACCTTTCTTCCATAACCTCATAAAAACTGCAGGCAACAGAATCTATATCACCATTGTACAGGCCTTTGAGAATGCTTTCACCCTTTTGTTGACCGCATACTAGCTCATAGTTTTTGTTCCATGCAAACCACTTTCCGTTGATTCTCATTCTATCGTTCAGAACGTTTACCCTGTGTCGACTGCTGACTAAAAGAATTCTCCTCCTAAGTGACAGCATTGCTTTTTTTCGCTCCTGCTTTAGTGAGTTTAAATCTCTCTCTAGTATGTAGGATGTGCCAGCTAGATTTTTAGTCAGTTTAAAAATATCATAAACTATTTCTGCAGACCCAAATTCAGCGATCACCGACATTTTTCCGTCTTTTTCAAAAATTTTCTTGGTCGAACGCACATCCACTGGAGTGGGAATTTTTATTATATTTTCGCAAATATGTTTCACCGCTACAGGTATTTGGATTGTTGCATCAAGGCCTTTAAAAATTATATTTTTGTTTTTTATTTGATCCTCTAACCAGGTAATAGTTTGCCTATCCTTTTCTCTCTCCCCAGACATATATTTAATTTGTTCTTTTAGATTGATATTTTCTGCCGCTAAGTCACTTAGGTTCGATGATAGGGTAGTCATTTGTGACGCTAAATCTTCGAAATCCTTTTTGGATGGTATCTGGCTTAGTATTTCGTCTAAAAGATTTGCCATGGCGTATTGCATCGTTCCCATGAGATCCATAATAGTCATGCTTCCAACTAGTTTTTCTGTGCTTTGTGGACTTATTGTTCCAGGTGATGTTTCTATCAATCTTCTTTTCGCAATTTTATTTGCATGTGAAGTCTCCATATTGGTCGCCTCTACTGTGTTTTGGTTTTTCGAAGGAGTACGTTGCATATTTTTAGGCAACTGGGGATATTTCTTGGAGAGCTTTTCGATTATATAATTCCCACACTCAATAATCCCAAAAGTATGCAATATAATATATTTCAAATTCGCTTCGTACTTACAAGCTTTTGGCTCCGCTGTCAAACAAATAGATTTGCCTTTGGAAATTGCCACAGATCATCAAAACCACAATATTCACTTTTTAGCCACAAAACAGAATATACTAGCTGCACTCGAGTTACTGCGTTTGATTTTAACTTCCACTTTAGTATAGTTAACTTTTCACTTCAAATAAATCACTCCAAATGATAAATTTTCTTAAATGAAATTTCTGTGTTTACAACCAGACTCTTCTCCAGACCAAGGTTACCAGCCTCCTCCTACTGATCGACTATACAATAAGTCTTATTACCAAATAAAATTACTATGGTTTTCAATTTCACAAAGAGTAGTTTTGCATTTTTATTTCTTAAAAAAAAAAAATTTTTTTTTTTTACTAGATTTTTATAATAAAAAATTCTTGTCGTTAACATTTGGTCCTTTTCGAACCGTTTTACGAACAATGAACAATTATAATTGAACAATAAACATTAAATATAAACTTAAAAATAATGGCAGAAAATAAAAATATTAAATATGGCGAATTACAAAAGGTTATTTTAAAAAAAATAATTAAAGATATCACCAATTTCAAAAAAGCGCCAAAAGAGCGTAAAGGCAGAGTGTATACGTCAGGGCGCTTGTGTAAACTGGAAGAAGACTTGCAGACTGCAAAATCTTACCATGAAGCGATAATTGGGGCAGGTATGCTGGAAGAAACATTAAAGCAAGAGGAATTATTGGTGGTGTATGAACAAATTAATGAATTATACCTTGAATATCGCGCAGAGTTGGTTGACGCGATAGAGAAAGCCTCGCCAATCGCTGGGGCTCCCACAAACATGGGTGCCTCGCACCTGTCCTCAGCTACACCATCATCTCATGCGGGTATTCGACTTCCACGGATTGACTTGCCGAAATTCGACGGTTCGTATACCACCTGGCGTGCTTTTCACGACAGGTTTCAGGCCTTGGTACACAACAACAAGGGCGTTGATGACATCGATAAGTTACATTTTCTACAATCATGTTTGCAGGGAGATGCAAATCGATTTTTGCAGAATTTGTCGGTGGAGGCATCTAGTTATGAGAAGGCTTGGGATCTTCTGAAGGAGAGGTATGATCATAAGCGCATTCTGGTCCACATCCAAATGCAGAACCTTTTCGGTCAACCCTCCTTGGTGCGTGAGACTGCTTCGGGACTTCGAGATTTGTTATACACCACCAGAGAATGTTTTCTTGCGCTGGAGGCCATGGACGTTCCAGTGTCTAAATGGGACACAGTGCTGATCTGGTTTCTTATGCAAAAAATTCCCAATTCTAGTCAAAAACTTTGGGAAGAAAGGCTAGGGAATAGAAAAGATTTGCCAAAATTTAATGAATTCATGGAGTTTTTGGAGACCCGTTTCCGTACTCTTGAGCTTGTAGGTCAACAAGAGCAAGGACCAGCGTTCCGTAACAAAGAAGAGCCACCCGTACATACAAGGCCACGTAGCCAAGCAGTCAAAACGAAGGTTTTGCATGCTAAGCCGATGGTGAATCAGCCAGCAAAGAAATCCAACAACGTTGGAGAGCAGTTAGCGTGCAAATTGTGCAACCAAGGCAAGCACACATTGAGGAAGTGCCAGCAATTCCTAAACATGGATAACGCAAGAAGAAAGGAAATTGTTCGTAGGCTGAGAGTGTGCGAAAATTGTCTTTCGTACGGGCACACACTTCAAGATTGTCTAAGTTTCAGTAGCTGCTACTTCTGCCAACAAAGACACCATTCCCTGTTGCATTTGAACGCACAACAAAATAGCACAACGCACCCACAACAACAACAACAACAACAACAGGCTGCAGCTGGTACATCAGCTCAACCAAAAAATACAAATTCAAATGTTTTTCAAGCATCTGTGAACCCTAACGCGCCTGAGTTTCAGCCAAGGGGGGAACAACAGCTCCAATCAAATGGACAAACATTAAGTTACCATGCGTCGCATGGTGATCGCAATTTTGCACACCAGGTGCTTCTGGCAACAGCGGTTGTTAAGGCGCGAGCAGCGGATGGAAGGCTACGCCTTTTACGAGCCCTGATCGACACAGGTTCAGAAACGTCATTCATCACCGAATCTGCCGCACAACTGCTGAAACTAGAAAAACGACGCACCATTGCCGAGGTATCTGGGTTAGGGTTGGTCAGCAGCGGCACAACGCAACACTCCGTCGAGGTACGCTTTGCGTCCCGACACTCGACGTTTGAGACTGCCGTTCAGGCTTTGGTATTCAAGTCGCTGACTGGGCATCTCCCGACCCAACGAGTGATACCCGGCAAATGGAACCACCTCAAGGGTCTTTCGTTAGCAGATCCCCATCTCTACGAACCTGCACCAATCGACTTACTTCTCGGAAGTGACGTTTGCGCCCAGATATTCCTTCCTGAGATAAGACGTCCAGAAGATGGCATCGGACCGATCGCTCAAAATACGCAGTTAGGATGGATGGTGCTAGGAAAGATTCCAACGGAAACTCCCCGACAAGTTCGAAGCTTCCTTCAAGTGACGGATCTGAACTCACAATTGGAGAGGTTTTGGGAGATGGAAGAAACTCCATTTCAGACAATAGAGACTGAGGAGAATATCGCTTGCGACGACCATTTTGATCTTCACACAAGACGCTTACCTGACGGGCGTTATGAAGTGAAGCTGCCGTTCAAAGGTGAAGGTTTTCCATAAATGGGATCGAGCCGACAAAGCGCTTTTCGACGATTTCTCCATCTCGAGAAGAGGTTAGATGCAGATCCAAAACTCTGTGCAGACTACACAAAATGCATACAAGAGTACGAAAAACTCCATCACATGGAGGAAATAGATCCAAATGATGCGGTATTACAAACCCCATTTCACTATTTCTTGCCACACAATGCGGTTTTTAAAGAAGCTAGCTCCACTACGAAGCTAAGAGTAGTGTTTGACGCAGCGGCCAAGGCGTCGGATGGGAAATCCCTTAACGACCATTTATTTGTTGGTTCAAAATTGCAGTCAAGTATCATAGATCTTGTACTAAAATGGCGGATTCACCGAGTCACATTTACTGCCGACATCGAGAAGATGTATCGTCAAATTTTGGTGAGTTTACCAGACCGATACTATCAGCTGATTATGTGGAGAGAGCAGAAGATCTCACCTATCAGAATCTTCAAGATGAACACTGTCACCTTTGGCACAGCAAGTGCTCCTTATCTTGCCATTAAAATTTTGAAAAGGGTAGCAGATGATGAAAGCAAAAATTTTCCTGAAGGGGCGAAGGTTGTCCGTGAGGACATGTATGTCGACGACCTCTTCAGTGGCGCAGATTCGCTTGAGGAAGCGCGGAAGAAACGTGATGAAGCTCGGCAACTTTTGGCCTCTGCGGGACTTAACTTACGAAAGTGGACGAGCAACATGAAGGAGCTTGTTGAAGACATCCCAGCTCAAGATCGGGAGCTTGATTTTGAACTCCCTTTGAACTTGTCGAACCACGTTAAGACGCTAGGCATCAAGTGGTTTCCCGTCGATGACCACTTTTCATATCAAAACTTTCAGACCTCAACAGAAGCCACCACGAAAAGAACGATGCTATCAACAATAGCCAAGCTTTTCGATCCACTAGTTTGGATCTCGCCATGTATAATCACGGCAAAAATTATGATGCAGCGACTCTGGAACCTTGGATGTGATTGGGATGAGCCAATTCTACCAGCTCTGAAGAAAGATTGGGACGCTTTTTTACGAGATCTTCCACTCATTGAGCGGCTTCGCATTCCACGGTGGATCCAATTTAGCAAGACCAACAAGGCGATTGAGCTGCACGGGTTTTGTGATGCTTCGACGAAGGCTTACGGTGCAGCAATTTACCTCCGTATTTTGGATAGCGATGGAAACATCCATGTAAACCTCTTGTTATCAAAGACTAAGGTGGCACCAAGCCAACGGACAATTACACTTCCTCGTCTTGAACTTTGTGGTGCAGTCGTGTTGGCTCAAATGCTGCAATACACCAGAGAAGTCTTAAACATTCATAATGTCAAGATGTATGCGTGGACGGACTCTATGATCGCACTGGCATGGATACGAGCCACTCCCGCCAAATGGACCACATTCGTTTCCAATCGTGTTTCGGAAATCCAGCGATTGGTTGGGATCGATTGTTGGAGACATGTCGCCACGAATCATAATCCAGCCGATCTGGCGTCTAGAGGTGTGTTCCCGTCGGAATTAGAGTCATTAGACGTGTGGTGGACCGGACCAGAATTTTTACGGCATCAATGGCAGTTTGATGTTCCTAATCAACCCATACAAATTGACACCGATGAAGAAAAACGCGTTGTAAAGGTATTGAGCATTCATGTCTCTCATAGCGACAGTATCCTACAAGCAATATACAACTGTTCGAGCTTACTCAAGGTTGTACGAGTCATCGCTAAATGTTGTCGTTTTACGATAAAATGTCGACCGAATTTGGGGCCGTGTGAAGGTCCAATGAGTTCCAGAGAACTTCAAGCAGCTCATATTATCGTCGTCAAGGCAGCACAAAGGGAAATGTTCCAAACGGAAATCCAACAAATTCAAGGAAAATCTAAAATTCCAAAAAATCTACAGGCCTTGAACGCATTCATCGATACTGACGGAATTCTATGCGTTGGTGGACGTTTAGGAAATTCTCTCCTCTCCTACGATGCGCAACACCCCATACTACTGCAAAATAATCATCATTTTACTAGTCTGATTGTTAGAGATGCGCATAAGAATACGTTACATGGCGGCATCCAACAAATGATAAATTACATTCGACAGAAATACTGGATTGGACAAATAAGACGAAGTGTTAAGCATCAGTTGCATAAATGCGTCTCTTGCTACCGGCAAAGGGCATCTGAGATGCAGCAGTTAATGGCAAATTTGCCTGCACCGCGAGTTCGGATGTCTCGCCCCTTCAGTCATACCGGCGTTGACTATGCAGGACCAATTGAAATCAAATCCTGGAAGGCACGCGGTGCAAAAATATTAAAAGGGTATTTCGCAATTTTTATTTGCTTGGCAACGAAAGCCATTCACTTGGAAGTCGTGTCAGATCTGACTACCCAAGCATTTTTGGCAGCCTTTAAACGCTTTAATGCAAGAAGAGGAAATTGCGAAGATATATATAGCGATTGTGGAACTAGTTTCGTCGGCGCCAATAATGAATTGGCCAAAATGTTGACGGAAGCAAAACATGACTGGAAAGAAATCGCGGAAGAATTGGCGAACCATGGTACAAATTGGCACTTTATTCCTCCTGCTTCTCCACACTTTGGTGGTTTATGGGAAGCAGGAGTGAAATCCGTCAAGTACCACATAAAACGTGTCGTGGGAACAGAAAGGCTGACCTTTGAGGAGCTCGCGACGCTTCTAGCTTAAATAGAAGCGTGTCTGAATTCGAGGCCTCTATGCCCCCTCTCCGACAGCATTGATGAGTTAAATGCACTCACGCCTGCGCACTTTCTAGTTGGCGAATCATTACATGCCATTCCACAAGGTGAATTAATAAATAATATCACACATACCGACCGATAGAAACGAGTTCAAGCATTAACGGAGGCTTTTTGGAGAAAATGGAACTCTGAATACCTCTCCAGGTTACAACAACGCCCAAAATGGACGGAAATTCGAGAAATGCCGAAAATAGGAGATTTGGTTCTCCTCAAGGATGAACGACTTCCACCGACCTACTGGACTCTCGCTAGAATCGAAGGTACCCATGCAGGATCGGAAGGGCTTATACGCGTAGTGACGGTAAAAACACAATCTGGACATATGAAACGACCCATCGCAAAAATTTGTCTATTACCGTCGAACAAAACTGCAGAACAGACCGCCATTTTATAAAAAAAAAAACATCTTCCGAACTTATCGTCATTCACATTCACTAATCTGTTAAATTCATACCTATAAATTATTTATAAATATTATAATTTCTCGATAAATATCAAAACACAGCAAGTCCAAGTAATATTAAAAAATTTATTTCAAATAATTTACACCAGTATACCTATCTACATCAACAATATTAGGAAAATATAATTATTTTTACTTAATAAATAATTAACATTTCAACACATATTCAATAAATTATTAATAATCACTATGCAATAATATATGTTAATAAATTATAATCAAAATTTATTATAAGTTCACGAAACACTTCCCAAATAAACATATAATAAACTTCAAAATGAGCTAAAAACAAAATCCACAACACAATGTCACGATTTACAACAACACGCACATCAAAGTGTCAAACCATCAGCAAATCCAAATTTCCGAATGTATAAAATATTAACTCGATTCACCTTTACAAAAAAAATAATTCTTCGAAGACGCTTCAGGAATTTCACAAAATAATTGTTAAATCACATCACAAACTAATTTATTTACAAACACAAAATATTATTAAATCACAATCACTGAATCAAAATGATTTTAATATTTGAAAACCGAATAATTAATTTTTCTTTTCTTTTCGTTTTGTTTTGAGTATTCTCAACACCACACTATCACTCAATCAAAATGTAAACAACTTCCAATTGGAAGTCAAACTGGAAAATACATTTATCGGCTATTATATATCAGTATCCAATACATATGTATATAACTAATAAGGACGCCAGAAGCTTAAAATCATGCCATATTGCCTATATACTTTTGTAGGTATATAAAGCGAAAATTATAATTTATACTACTTATAATGGAATAATATATGGCATCGAAAGCCAATCTTTTAATTTTTATAAAAAAAGCGTTTCACACACCGCGATCGCGACAATATTATATACGAACGGGCGCGAATTAATCATCAAACTCGTGTTTTTATGTTTTTAAAAATACTTTATTAAAATACCAAACACGACCACTCCGTTGTGCGGCATAAATGAAACTTAAACTTACAATACCAAATTGATGACTGATCTGATGGATACAGTCATCACAAACACGGAATACTGCCTATTATGCAGTTCCCATGGAATTACTTATAATATCCGATTGGATGTTTATTCTATAACATCCGATTGGATGTATATGTTTATGTCTATTGATATGAAATGTAGAAGCCAACTTGACTTTATGAGATTCTTAACTTATGTATATGTTTATGTCTATTGATATGAAATGTAGAAGCCAACTTGACTTTATGAGGATTCTTAACTCCCCCCGTCTTTGAAAATTTTTTGTCCCGAAAAAATCAAATGTTTTGTTGTAATTGTATAATTTTACGTTGTTTCTCACATAGTTCTTGGAATCTACGTTCATTTCTCTGTTTTTTAAATTCTAATATAATATTAATAATTTTATAAATGACAAAAATAATAATTGACAAAATGATTAAATTGATAATAATATGAAGAGTATTAAATATATTTTCTTCATGAGGAATTACAAATGGCTGTAATAAGTCTATATTATTAAAAGCATGATCATTATTGACTCTCAAATATTCTTTAATATTCATAGTATTACTGTGTTTTATTAGGATAATATTTCTTAATTCTTCATGTCTGTTTACATAAGTTTGATCATTTATCGTTAACGTTTTATTGAATTCTACAATATTTAGACCTTCAATTTCTTTGTCATTAATCTTATGATTTCCATTTATTAATAATATACCTGTATTTATTTCGTATATTGGTAAATTATATTCCATTATCATTTTACAATTTGATTCTTTGTTTTCTATGATTGGAATAGTACATTTATCATCATTATTATTAATTTTACAAATATTTTTGTTCAAAAAGTTCTTACATTGATTTATTCTTTCATAAGTATGATTGCTACATAAAGCTATATTTTCATCAATTACAGGCTTACCACATTTATTACTTATTGCAGTAAGTATAAAATAATTACATTTCTTTACAACATTTGGGTATTTATATATTAAAACAATTAAATCTTCTGTAAAAACAGTGAGAATAGTTGAATACTCTAGAATATTGATTATTGGTAAATCTAAATCTTCATGTTTTATTATTTCTTTGATATCATTAATATTGATTGATTCACTTAGATATGTGTTAGTTTTGGCTAAATTGATACTTCTTATTAAGTTTGAAAGTTCTAAATAAGTATTTTCTATAATTACATGATATTCACTTTTATCAACGTTTCTTAACATTTTCTGAATGTCACTATTAATAGTTCTTTGTTCATTATTATTTTTAATTAAATTGTTTAAACTTGTTTCAATTGCTATTAAATCGTCATTGTCAGGATTACCATAGACAAATTTTATTATTTTACCTAAAAAGTTGATTGCTCTTCTAGATCTGTGCTGTTTTAGTTGTTCAATAATGTTCGATATTTTATTTGACCAGAATGTCTCTTCTAATGTCTTTTTGTGAACTGAGTTTGTTAATTCTTCATAAGGCTGTATAATTTCAGTTAAATTTGTAACGTGATATAAATATTCATATTTTTCGTATAAGAATACATCGTCAGTTTGTGTTTGTACGATTCTGTCGTTCTTTACGTTTTTTATTGTTATTTGCCCTGCTGTGAGAAATATTACATTCTCTAGTGATATCAGGAATATCAACATTTTCATCTTTTGAAAATACATTTTTCTTTATACTGTCCTTGTGTATCACTATATTTTTAGTAGTAAGTACAGTTTCACCCAAGTCTTCTTTCACTATATGTTTGACGTGACGTGCATTCGTCTTCTTCCTCAAACCTTTGATTATACAAAAGATTGTATCTCCTTCTTGATATTTTTTATCGACTGTTCCTTTATTAAGTGTTTTCAGCACTTTTTCCGATGCCTTAGTCAATTTTCCTATAATAGTGTCATTATTGTTATATTTTTCTTGATTGAAATAAATTTCACTAGGTTTTAAATTTGTTACTGAATGAATACTATTGTTTAATTCTCTAACCGTTTTATATACTTCTTCAATGAAGTTTGTACAGTTCTGAATCATGTAGATTCTAGCTAGTTCACTAATGGCACTATGACTTCTCTCAACTTGACCGTTCGACGTAGACCGGTATACTGGCGTTGAAACTTTTCTGATTTTATGCTTCTCGCACATATTCTTCATCATGACCGAATTAAAGCATTGTTCGTTGTCTGTCATCAGTCTTTCACAATTTGGGAATGTATTTACTAATATCTCTTCAACTTTTGAATACAACTGTAATCTGTTGTCGAGATATCGGGCTATCGTATATTTCGAGAACTTATCTTTAGCTGTTAGCCATATGTCATTCTCATTGAAGTATACGTCCATATGTATGTGAGTGCCTACCTTATGTGGGATTTCACTGTCTTTAAGTGGTTGTTTGTTAGGATTTCTTTCGTATTTACCATACAAACATGCTGTGCATTTTTTATTGAACGCCTTTGCATCCCTTTCTAACTCAGGCCAGTAATATTGGCTTAATATTTCTTGAATTACATTTTTATATCCCCTATGGGCTCTGTTGTGTACGTTTTGTATAATTTCGAGTTGTCTGTCTCGTTCTACCACGTCTTCTAATATGTTTTGTGTGAATACAAAGTCTGTTTTGTTAAATGTTTCAGTGATTATACGCTCAAATTTAAAAATAACTTCCTGTTTTGTACATATCGCATTAACTTTGTGTGGAATAACGATTTCTTTCATAAATGATATAAGTTCTATGCTATTTGTGAACGTAATTTCATGTCTACATTTGTTTTCGAAAATATTTTTTGTCACTAAATCCTTCTTAGTTTCGTCATATATGAGTTCAATTTGAACGGAATACGCGTTTAATGCCTTTTTTACGTGTTTAATTAGTGTTTCCCTAGAACTTTCGTCTGAGTGTACTGTATCTATATTGCTAGTGTTCAATTCTTGTCTCGAAAGAGCATCTGCTACTACGTTTTCCCTGCCAGGCTTATATACTAACTTAGCTCCGTAGTCTTCTATGATGGCTTTCCAACGTTTAAGTTTTAGATTTGGATTTTTATCCGAAATACAATATATTAAGCTTTGATGATCTGTATAGATCGTTAAATCGGCGATTCCGTAAATATAATTACGTAATTTCTGTAGAGACCAAATTATAGCCAATAATTCTTTCTCATTTGTCGAGAATTTTTCTTCATTATCTGCCAAAGTTCTACTTAGGAACAATATAGGCTTATTATGCTGGCTTAATACAGCTCCTAATGCTATATTTGATGCGTCAGTAGTTAATTCAAACGGCTTATTAAAATCTGGCTGAAATAATTCTACTGTTTCTTTCAGTGCATTCTTTAATTTATCTACGGCCCTAATTGCCATTTCGTCTAACTGAATTTCTATTTTCTTGCTATTTTTAGCTGAAACATTACCGTTTCCATTCCTAAGGTAATTTGTTAAGGGCTTGCTTATTTCAGCATATTTCTCTATGAATTTTCTATAATATCCCGTAAGACCTAGAAAACTTCTTAATTCTTTCAAATTTCTTGGTAGAGGAAAGTTTTTGATTGCCTCTACTTTTTCTGGATTTGTACAAATTCTGTTATTTTTTATAACATGACCCAAGTATTCTACCTCTGTTTGGAAGAATTTAGATTTTTCGTCAGATACTTTAAGTGTAGCTTGATTTAATGCTTTGAATACTATTTCTAGATGTCTCATGTGTTCTTCTTCAGTTGAAGAATAAATTAACACGTCATCTATATAAACATGCACAAACTTTCCCATAAATTCCCTTAAAATATTGTCAACACAACGTTGAAATATACTAGGCGCATTCTTCAATCCGAATGGCATTCTTTTAAATTCATACTTTGCTCCATTTATGGCAAATGCTGTTTTTTCCCTATCATTTTCTTGTATTTTAATCTGATGGAAGCCTGATTCAAGATCTAATGTCGTGAAAAAGTTAGCTTTTCCAAGATTTTGTATCGTCATATTCACATCAGGAATCGGATACTTATCCGCAATAGTTTGTGAATTTAACTTTTGAAAGTCTACGACCATTCGTCGTTTTGGCCTGCCATTTTCATCTATCCCTTTCTTTGGAACAGTCCAAATAGGGCTATTGTAAGGTGAATTGCTTTTTTGAATAATATTTTCATTCAATAATTTTTGTATTTCTTTATTTACAAATTCATTATCCGCTACTGGATATGGATATTGTTTTACATATATAGGATCCTCATTTTTTGTACGAATTGTACATTCTATAGTATTAGTAAATGGTAAAGGTCCTATACCTTCATTATTCCTCATCAAAATGTCTATTTTTTCTTTATATTCGCTTCTAACTTTATTTTTTATTATATAATTAATTTTAAGGTTCTCTATTGGTTTTTCAGTAGAAATGCTAAGCATTTCTAAATTAATTGAATCTATCTTTGCATTTAATATTCTTAGTCCATTGAGGCCTAAAATCATATCGAAACTCTCGATATCATTTAATTCATAAAATATTAAATCATGTCCGAATATATTAACTTCTCTTTTAAATTCTATGACAGTAGTTCCGTGCATAGTTCTCATTTTTACTTTATTTATAGCAATATTCTCACTTATTTTACAACTTTTCTTTACGTAATTATGGGTTGCTCCCGTATCAATCATTATTTTATATTTTTTTTTAGTGATTTTACTTTTTAATTCTAAACAGAGCAACCCGTCCACTAGTTTAAATGATCTTTTCTTAACATATTCACCTTTTGATCACTGTTACCTTTAGTTGAACTGAAGTCGTCATCTGTTTCGTCATTGATGTCTTCATATAGTGTGTTTTTGTTGACTCTCTGCTGTTTATACGGCTGTGTAGTTTGTTGTTGTTGATTTATGTTCACTTGGCCTGAATTTTCTCGTTCACGTTTGATTCCTTGCTCATTTTTGTAAAAAGGTCTCTCAAACCGTCTGTTTGCTTGTAAATTCTGCCTGTTGTTTACTTCCATCGGATGATTTGAATTATTCCTGAACGGATTTTTATTTTGATTATAATTAGATTGATTTTGGTAATTATTATTGTTATAATGCTGTTTCGGAGCATGATTTTGATTAATTTGATTATAATTTTGTCCGTATGCTATGTTCGGACGTCTTTCATTCTTTTCTTCGAATTTTTTATCTTTGTGATGATTTTCACTGAATGATCGAATTAAATGCATGTTTCTGTGCTGATTGTCGTGTTCTATTTTCCGAGCAATAGCGAATGCGTGTTCTAAGTCCTTAATCGTTGCTGTATAAAGTGCTCCTTTAGTGAAACTATCGTTAATTCCGTCAATGAATATCCTTACTGCATCTTCATTAGCATGTTGTGTCATTCTGTCATTTACTATTTCACTTTCTCCACTCATTGTTATTTTTGATATTATTAAGTTGAGTGCACAACTAACCTTGTCATGATAATCACTTAAGTTGTCTTTAGTTTGACGAATTGATTTAAGTTTATCCTGTAGAACATATAAAGGCTCTTGATTGCTGTATGTGTAATCGAGTCTGTTTTTAATTGCGTCGAAGTTAAAAATTGTATTATGATTTGATAGTATATTTGCTGCACTCCCTTGGATTTTTGACCTGATTATCGTCAGAGCGGCTGCGTATTTAGGATGTGTTTTAAAATTATTAATGCTTTTCATTAGACGAGTAGCTTCTTCTCGCCATACTCTGTAATTTTGCTTGTTTCCGTCAAAGATTCCTAAGCTTTTAAATGCATCCAGTTGAATATCGTTTGCATTTTCATATGTAGTGACGATTTCCGTTAAAGTAGGCACATTCGTATTCACTGAAGTATTATTAGTTTGTACTGCATTTACTTTAGATATTAATTCATTATTAAATCTTTCTTGTTGCATTAATGCTTGTTTCAGCGATTGATTTTCTGTCGTTAAAACATTGTTTTTTAATTCAATCTGCTCCAATCGAGTCAATATATCTGCTAGTCTTTGATCCATTTTGCTTCCTTTTTGTTGTTTTTGTTAAAATATATGAATCTCTATTCTTATGTAGATATCACTTCGATATATTTTTCTAAATTAATTTAAATCTCGATGCTTATGTCGATTGCACTTTAATTTTAATTTAGTTTGAATTAGGCTGATTTACTTCGAAAGCTCTATGCTTATGTAGATTTAATTTCGTAGTATATTATCTGTCTATATTCTGATTTTTTTGAATTTAAGTCATGTAATAATTAAATTTATTCACTATTATTCGTAGAATTAAATACTCTTTAACTGCACTTTGCTTACGAATGTTTGTCTTCCAAGTTTTTATGTGAGTTTTTATTTAAGATGTATTTGTCTTCTTAGTTAGGAGATCTTCAAGCGAAATTTATGAATTCTCCTGGTTGGTCAGCTCGTAGTAACGAAAATATATCATTACTCCTGGCAAGATCGCCAATTAATCATCAAACTCGTGTTTTTATGTTTTTAAAAATACTTTATTAAAATACCAAACACGACCACTCCGTTGTGCGGCATAAATGAAACTTAAACTTACAATACCAAATTGATGACTGATCTGATGGATACAGTCATCACAAACACGGAATACTGCCTATTATGCAGTTCCCATGGAATTACTTATAATATCCGATTGGATGTTTATTCTATAACATCCGATTGGATGTATATGTTTATGTCTATTGATATGAAATGTAGAAGCCAACTTGACTTTATGAGATTCTTAACTTATGTATATGTTTATGTCTATTGATATGAAATGTAGAAGCCAATTTGACTTTATGAGGATTCTTAACTCGCGCTCGATTTCGTCGACGAATACCTCCAAATTCATTCATCATTTAACCATTCAACACTCTAACTCACCTGTAATAATCAAAACACTCTAACATGCGAAACCGGCAAAATAAAATTAATTAAAACACACACAATATAATAAAAAACAACATAATTAAATTAATCACCGAACCCGAACCGACCATACTCAACAAAAAACACAAACCAATAGCAAGGCAACAAGTACTAGTTCATAGCACAACACGATACGCAGTATTGCATAACTGCAATCAGTGTAGTGTAGACTGTACTCGTACTCCTCTACATAACACCATTAATCGACAGCCAGTACAAATAAAAGAGAGCGACTTGAAAAACTCCATCATGCTCATAATTATTTTTATTTGTAATTTCTTGTTGACCTTGTCTGTTATGTTTGTTTTTATACCCATGACATTTAATAATCATTTGTCTCGTTTCATGTACATGTGAATGAGATAAGCAGATCAGTGATGACGACACAATAAACGAGCCACTAGCCGTCATGTCGGTATTGCAGCGTCAAAATATGAATCCATGAACGGTGATGCCAAGTACCCAAATTTCACGTTTACACTGGACATCTATTAAGACTCCAAATGACGATGAAATATAATTTAATCCGAGGCGGGAGAATGTACGGAAGTACAAGTACTAAATACTTAATTCGCAAATAAAATGAACTACTAAGAAATTAGCAACACAAACATATCTAATACAGTCTACAAAATTGAGCTACTTTACCAAATGTCAGAAAATTAATGCAATGACTATACTGATCGACTATACAATAAGTCTTATGACCAAATAAAATTACTATGGTTTTCAATTTCACAAAGAGTAGTTTTGCATTTTTATTTCTTAAAAAAAAAAAAACTTTTTTTTTACTAGATTTTTATAATAAAAAATTCTTGTCGTTAACACCTTCTCTATTCTTCTTTTCTGTCTTTAGCCTTCATTTTCTTCTCATTTTCCCCTCATTTAATCTCTACGCAAATTGAAAAGTCTCTTAAATCATTAGTTCTAACATTCCTAACCATACGCAGCGACAATTATTTGAGCTATGATATTACTATAAGAGTATATATACAATGAAGAAACTATAAGCACGACCCTGGGTCATACGTTTGATCAGCCTCTTGAGTGTTCTTGAAATTAACTCGTAGATTGGGTTGACGCGATTTGCAGGACTTGGTTGCATGGCTCACGCAACGTCCCATTATGTGTTTAATAGTTTAATAGAGTCCATACTATTTGTATGGTCTTTCTTAAATAATTAAATAGCTTGGTATTTTCAAAGGCAAACTAATTATAAAATTATAAATTTTCTTTATTGAACACATTTGAGCACTGAACTGTCATTTCATAGGTGTGTTACTAAAATGCATTTTTGTTTACCTGATTTAGACGGGCGACTGTCCTGGGAATCCATTTTAAATTTTTTGTATTTCTTTCGTCTGTCAAATCGCTGAAAAAAAGTGAAGTTGGCTTCGCTCAGCGTTTCGCTCGAATTGCTCGGTCATTTTATTCTGAGCTAATCGATTAAGCTCTGAGCTAGCTCAGATGGAAAAAGAAACGCACTTTTTGAGCCCTGAGATGTCTGAGCTAAAAAAAAAACATAGAATTTTTGTTTGACAGTTTCGTGATCTGCTCAGAGTTGAAAAAGAAAAACGCCATATATTTGTATTTCTATCAATTGGCAGATTTAAATAAGGGTAAACATTATGAAAAAAAATTTGTATGTTATGTATCAATATCTTTTTAATAAAATGTCGCAGAGATTTTAGATCTTAAAACATAGCTCTAAAATGTAGCTAAATTGTGTTTACAAATTTTTGAGGAGGGATGAAAAATTTCATACTTAAAGGGAGTATAAATGACCCGTCAAATTTATATTAGCTTTATTAAATTCAAAAAAAAAAAAAAAAAATGAGCACGACTGGATCGCACAAACAAACAATAAGTACATAGGTAGGTATAGGTAGGCACCTGGGTATGTAAATGTAGGTCATAACTTTTTTGAAGACAAAATATATATGTATGTAGGTACCCTTTTTTGAATTGAAAAATGAACTCAGCCATTTGAAACTTAAAAGAAAAGAAACTTGTTAGGTAGCTATCAGTACCTAAGCTTACCTAGTACCTAGTTAGACCAAAAAAAGAAACAAAATTATTTTCAATTGAAAGTAGGAGGTAGGTAAATAAGTACATATACAATATACATACCTATAATAGGTAGATGCGTTTTGAAAACAACATTTGGTAAGCAACAACTCAATTTTTTTCAATAAATAGGTAGCTTTTTTTTGGTAAAAAATATTACAAAAAAATATTACAAAAGAAAATTATATTTTTGATGTTTAAAAAAAAAAAAAATTTAAGAAAAAAATTACATTAATTTTTTCATTTTGTAAAAAAACAGTTTTTTTTCGATTTTTACAAAAAAATTATATTTTTGAAGTTAAAAAAAAATCCATATTAAAGCTTGTTATCGTAGAAATGTGTTTTATATACCAAAATAATTGTTTATTGGTGGAAATTATTATAAAATTTAATTTTTGATAATTGGTTAAATACAAAGTTATAATGTTCACTATTTAGTCAAAATAAATCTATTTTATCCGTTTAAGCGTGAGCAATGTGAGCAATGCACAGTTATGTTTTATATATCTATCGTAGTCTCTACGACTACGGGTTTAGAAGTTAGTTTTTCGACTTTATTTCAGTTTTTACCCTTAAAAACCTATTAAATGTACCAATTTCAAAAAATCCGTTCTTAGTGCACCCCTATATAAAATTTGCTATTCAATAAATTTTAGTATATATTTTTAGGACTTCTAGTTTAAGCTAGTTGTAATTTTTCTTTCTTTTATATAATAAAAAAATAACAAATAATATAACTTAACCTACTTAATCACTTAACATCGCATAGGGATTCTTTCTAGCAAACAATGAAACTATCAACACTTAACCTACCTCAACATCACATAAAGATTCCTTCTTCTAGCCACTGAAAAGTACCAAGGAAATTATGCCCATACATACAAATAAAACTGAAATTTGGCAAAGAAAATTGAATACCCATAAAACCAAAACCTACCCCCGATCATACTTCCCTATATACTTACCTATGCACACATTCTTCATTTCCTACATCGCCGATGGAAAAATCTGTCTACTTGCCCGCCGCAAACAGATGATTCCTACATTATCATTTGGGGACATAGAAATTGTTTTTGTTTTTTTTTTGTCATCTTTATTCTATATACTTCCTCTTTTACTATCTAATTCCTATAGAAAACAAATTGACAGCCAAAACAAAACTGTTATTTTTTGTCTCCCTTGTAACCTCATACATTTTGTATAGCCTTCTCTATTCTTCTTTTCTGTCTTTAGCCTTCATTTTCTTCTCATTTTCCCCTCATTTAATCTCTACGCAAATTGAAAAGTCTCTTAAATCATTAGTTCTAACATTCCTCACCATACGCAGCGACAATTATTTGAGCTATGATATTACTATAAGAGTATATACAGGGTGTCCCGTAAGTAATGGATAACCCTGAAATGCCGCATAGTAGACTTTATGACCGTCCTGAAAACTGATAAAAAAAAGTTCTATCCCAACCACAAGAAAAGTTATATGCATTTTTTTGTTCAGTGCATTATTTTTTTTCTTACTTTACATTTTTGAATACCACGACTACAAGTGAATGAGTTCCATCATTTTTTTTGCAGGAATATTTTACATTACTTGTGCCAACACATAAGTAGAAGAAAATTATTATAACTGTTGGACTTCTTAGAGAAAAAAATTATTTAACATTGAATTTCAATGCAAAATGTGAAATCAAATAATTTTTGAAAAAGTTAAATCATAGCTGGTATAAAAAAATACATGAATACCTGAGTGGCCAACTATTTTAAAAATATGCGCGTTAAATGCAGATTTCAAAATGGTATTACTTATTATTATATCTAGAGTCAATAGCAAGTTATTGGTAAAAATCTGCAATACTAGAGTAAATTTAGCAAAAACAAAAGTTTTCAAAATTAGCACAGTAAACGTGAAAATAATACCAAGCGTTGAACATAGCAGATTTTTGATTTATTGGCTGTTTCTACGATGTTGTCCTTATGATAAATCCAAGCTTTCAACTTCTAGGGCCGAATGCATTATTGATAAAAATGTCAAAAAAGTGCAAAAAACGGTTACATTTTCGAGCTTGTTTTGAATTTTACCTGTTCCATTGGGCTTTAACAAACCCATCAAATATTTTGTTGGTTGCTATTAGTTTATTTGTTATTTTCTCTAAACAAAAAGTTTTTGAGCCAGCTTTTAATCACATGATCACTTAGTTAGAAAACAAAAACAGATAATTTTTTAATTTGTTTTTTTATTTAAAGCAAATGCTCAAACTGTTTTCCACCCACTCTTATACAGGTTCTGCACCTCCGAATAAATGAACGTCTTAGTGAACGTGCAAGGTTTTGCTCAGAAATTTGTAATGCAGCTGCCTCCACACGATTTCTTAGCTCCTCTAAAGACCTGATCGGCTTGCTGTATACGATTTCCTTAATGCATCCCCAATAAAAAAAAATCAAGTGGATTTAGGTCTGGTGAACGGGGTGGCCAAGAACTAAAGGAATCCCATTGGCTTCAAAATGATGGTTGTCCAGCACACTATGCTGTGCCTGTGCGGGCATATTTAAATGCCAGATATCCAGGCAGATGGATAGGACGTCTGGGACCAATTTTATGGCCACCCCGTTCACCAGACCTAAATCCACTTGATTATTGGGGATGCATTAAGGAATCGTATACAGCAAGCCGATCAGGTCTTTAGAGGAGCTAAGAAATCGTGTGGAGGCAGCTGCATTACAAATTTCTGAGCAAAACCTTGCACGTTCACTAAGACGTTCATTTATTCGGAGGTGCAGAACCTGTATAAGAGTGGGTGGAAAACAGTTTGAGCATTTGCTTTAAATAAAAGAAAAATTAAAAAATTATCTATTTTTGTTTTTGTTTTCTAACTAAGTGATCATGTGATTAAAAGCTGGCTCAAAAACTTTTTGTTTAGAGAAAATAACAAATAAACTAATAGCAACCAACAAAATATTTGATGGGTTTGTTAAAGCCCAATGGAACAGGTAAAATTCAAAACAAGCTCGAAAATGTAACCGTTTTTTGCACTTTTTTGACATTTTTATCAATAATGCATTCGGCCCTAGAAGTTGAAAGCTTGTATTTATCATAAGGACAACATCGTAGAAACAGCCAATAAATCAAAAATCTGCTATGTTCAACGCTTGGTATTATTTTCACGTTTACTGTGCTAATTTTGAAAACTTTTGTTTTTGCTAAATTTACTCTAGTATTGCAGATTTTTACCAATAACTTGCTATTGACTCTAGATATAATAATAAGTAATACCATTTTGAAATCTGCATTTAACGCGCATATTTTTAAAATAGTTGGCCACTCAGGTATTCATGCATTTTTTTTATACCAGCTATGATTTAACTCTTTCAAAAATTATTTGTTTTCACATTTTGCATTGAAATTCAATGTTAAATAATTTTTTTCTCTAAGAAGTCCAACAGTTATAATAATTTTCTTCTACTTATGTGTTGGCACAAGTAATGTAAAATATTCCTGCAAAAAAAAAATGATGGAACTCATTCACTTGTAGTCGTGGTATTCAAAAATGTAAAGTAAGAAAAAAAATAATGCACTGAACAAAAAAATGCATATAACTTTTCTTGTGGTTGGGATCGAACTTTTTTTATCAGTTTTCAGGACGGTCATAAAGTCTACTATGCGGCATTTCAGGGTTATCCATTACTTACGGGACACCCTGTATACAATGAAGAAACTATAAGCACGACCCTGGGTCATACGTTTGATCAGCCTCTTGAGTGTTCTTGAAATTAACTCGTAGATTGGGTTGACGCGATTTGCAGGACTTGGTTGCATGGCTCACGCAACGTCCCATTATGTGTTTAATAGTTTAATAGAGTCCATACTATTTGTATGGTTTTTCTTAAATAATTAAATAGCTTGGTATTTTCAAAGGCAAACTAATTATAAAATTATAAATTTTCTTTATTGACATATTAAAAGGCATCTTTGCCGACTCGGCCATTATGTTGACATTTCAAAAAAACTGACAACTGTCAAGCAATTCCCTTCAAGCAAGCGAGTCCGTTTTGGATCCGAAACCAGTTCATAAACGGACCCAAAAACGGATCCAAAACGATTCCAAATCGGATCAAATTAGTATGGAAATTAGAATCACCACGGAGCCATTATGTGAATGTATTGTGAGAGAAAGAGAAAACGAGAAAACGGAGCCTAAATGGAATCCAAAACGGACCAACAAAAATGAATGAATCGAGGCATACCCAAATATATTGTATTAAAAAGAAACTTCCCCATCTAGTCGAGTTTCTACATTGCATACAAAAAAAAAAAAACAAACAGAATTTTCTTAATTTCAAGATATTGAGCCGTATCTATAAAATTATCTAAAAATGCCTTTTAGAGGTTATTTAGTTAAGCTTGCTTAAATATTAAAGTTGCCTTTAAATGACGTAACTTAAATTTGTATCTATAATCAATATTCCTTTCATACTTAACTAAACAGCCGTAATGTAACGTAACGCAAGAAAATTGACAAAACTGCTACAAATTTCTAGTACATTTTTCACTCTCAGGCTATTTCTGTCACATTGCAAAAAAAAAGCATACAATAAATAGCGTACAAATAATAAGACAGAAAGAGAAGCAACTGTTTGTATGTGTGTATGCATCGTCGAACACAGAATACGGAAGAAATGAAACCATTCCATTTTGGTTTGTTTTTTTTTTTATTTGGTTTTCACAAATTTCTTTCCTTTGGTAAGCAAGTTTGTGGGGACATAAACAAATAAAACAATTTTCAGCAACTAATTTTAATGGAACCAAACATCATTTTCTTATATTATTTTCTTTAAAAAAAAAAACAATAAAAGTCATTAAAACTCGGCCATCACAAACCCAGACACAGTGCAAACTGAACCTACGCACAATTTGTTTTCATAAAAAAAAAACAACTCTCATGTGTCAAAATATATTTAAGTTGGCTTTGCACAGCCTTTAAACGCGGTGGATGGCGTTTAAGTTACGAGGGGTTTAAGTTACGTTGCTTAAATGTGAAAATTGATTATAGATATCGTTTTCACACTTAAATGATATTTAGAGGAAGTTTAAAGTTAAGAAGCATTTAAAATGTCATTATAGATTCGGCTGATTATTTTTATTTATCAATTATATAAGGTCAGTGTTGCCGAAAGTACTCTCATAGGAATATTGTACTACTTTCAACACATCTGTATTTCCGTACTCCTCCTTTCACATTCGTACTGCTATTTTTATAAAGACCTTAAATATCTTACACTTGTAGCAAAGTGTAATGTCAACCTAAATAAGTTTAATTCACTATAATTTTTTTGCAAATTCGGTAGCACATTTATCTTCAAAACTTTCGTCTAAAGTGAATTTCCCTCTTTCTTGTTTTTCTTTTGTTTTTCGTTGGCTTCATGTAATTTTCATCTGTCAGTTCGGTATTTATTTTAGTGCCCGATTGGAGCCCGATTTCACGATTCGCTTTTTCAATTGTTTCCTTTCTTCTTTTTGACAGATTGGGTGAGGGGTGGGTGATTGAAATGAAGAGGGAAGGAACAGGAAGTAACGAAAGCAGGAATGAAAGTTTCAAAACTTTTTCTGGTTGCACTTTGAGTTTCTGATTTGTCAATCACAAGGCACCCTAGTGTTAGCAAAAAACGATTTGAACAAAAATTAATGAATGGGAAAATCGTTTTTCGTGATTGAATATACGAGTACCTTTATTTTACCTAATATGCGAGTATATTTGAGAAAGAAGTAATAACAAAATATTTGTATTTATTACTACAGATTATTTTCACACAAAACAACCCCAAATTCCATGAACTTCAAAATAACGAAAGGAAAAACGAAGGGGGGTGAGACACTTTTTTTCAAATGACTATATTGTGGTAAATATGCCCAGTTATGTAAACAACCACACATTAGTACAACTTTCCGCGCCATCTTTGAGTGAAATAAATAATTAAATCCATCACGGTTGGTGTCCAGCCTCGTTCGTACTGGAATATTGACGAAACCTTTTTGGAAAGCCCCTTCTAGTAGACCCTAGAAAATTCTATAATCCTTTATTTTCGGGCGTACCAGTCCGAAAAGGCAGTTTGATTTCGGAAGTGAATGAATAAATGTCAGTGTGAATAAACAGTTGCATACTTGTGCTTGGTTATAATAAAACAGAAGAAAAAGTATTTGAAATAAAAAGCGTTTTATTTTGTGAATTAATTGCAGTTTCAGTTTGAATAAAGGAAATAAGTTTTATTTGCGAACCCTTAGTAAAATATTACATTGGTGTCAGAAAGAGTGGAATAAAACTTATTTAATCTGTGAATTCAGATAATTGATGGTGAAAAATTGATAAAGTGTGTAGATTAGTGAACAAATAAAAAAAGGTGTTTGTTAAAAAAAAGACACACAAAAATATAACAGCAAAATAAAAAAAAAAAAAAAAAAAAAATGGGTAAAATTGTGAATGCATTGAATTGTGTTAAACTTAAAACAGAACTAAACAGACGAGGTCTTCCTACTGCTGGAACAAAAAATGACCTCATTATCCGTCTGCAGGAAGATTTAAGGCAACACGATGAAAATCCAGACACGTTTCTATTTGAAATTGAAATGCCGGAAGAGCAAGTAAGTATAACCATAGACATGACCAATATGATGGCTCAGCTGCTTGCCCAGTTTAAAGAACAACGCGACGAGCAAAAGAATTTGCTGGAAAAAAAAAACAAAAACAAATCTTCTCGAACGATTTGAAGAACAGAAACACGTCCTCGAAGGTAAACTAGATGCCTTTGAGAACAAGTTTGTTGCCCTTGACGATCGTGTTGAAAAACAATTTTCGTCAGTGGAAGCAAAATTCGAGAACGTCGAAGATAAAATTCAGAGCATTACAAATGAGTCAGAAAAAGTTAGAAAAATGAAGGTTCGAGAAGGTAATGCCGATTTTTCAAAGAGAAAATAAATGCATCCACCAACTTTTGATGGACAAACTTCTTGGTCAATCTACAAGTAGCAGTTTGAGGCAGCCGCAACGACAAATGGCTGGGATGACGAAGACAAGTTTATTGCCCTGACGCTTGCCCTTAGAGGTTCTTCTGCTGAACTTTTGCAAACCATACCAGCAGACCAGAATGTCAACTTCAGTGCTCTTGTTCAGGCCATTGACAAACGCTTCGGCGATAGCCATATGCAAGAAGTCTTTCGCGTCCAGCTCAATACCAGAGTCCAGAAAAGAGGTGAAAGTCTGCAACAACTCCAAGCAGACATTGAACGCTTGGCACACCTAGCATACCCGACTGCAGGAAATGAAATTACCAACCAGCTAGCAACGGAGGCTTTTGTCCGTGCAGTTTCCGACATCAACCTCCAGCGAGCAATTCGAACTGCTGGAAAACGCACGCTTTCTGAAGCATTAGCGTTCGCTCTGACTATGGAAGCATCAGAACAGGCTTCCTTAGGAGTTCATCGGGTAAGAGAACTTGAAGAACTTGAACTTGAAGAATTCCGTAGAAGTCAGCGAGAAGGACCTGCTCGATGCTGAAATTGCAACAAAACCGGACATCTCCAGCGCCAGTGCAGATTGCCACCAAAAAGAGTCGCCTGTCAACACTGTGGAAACAGGAATAATACCCGCGAACTGGTGGGCAATAACATCAACGCTCCTGCCCGCTCTGTATCCCAGTCGGGAAACGAGTAAGAACCAACTTCGAGGGGCAGAAGCTGGTTTTCTGGCATCGATGGCCCCAGAACCACAATACAAGTCTCGCAGACTAAACGGAACAATAAAAGTCTGAACATCAAACCGTACGAGGTCAAGCTCAAGAAAGGACAAGTAATTGCAAAATGTGAATCTGTGACCGCAATAACTAAAATCACAGAAATGAACGCAGCGGAACCAATGGACCCCGGAAAATTCAGCTCCAAGAAAGCCAAAATTCTCAAGCCATCCAATCTAAGTCAACATCAGCTTAGTGTTGCTGGAAGGCTTCTTCATGAGTACACTGATATATTTTCTTCACCGAGTGGGCAGTATGGTCGAACACAACTGATACAGCAGCGAATCGACACAGGTAATGCGAGACCGATTCGAGAACCAGCAAGACGTCTCCCATTAGCCAAACAAGCCGAAGTTGAAGAAATGATATCGACAATGAAGAAAGATGGTCTAATCGAAAATTCCAAAAGCCCTTGGGCATCACCAGTTGTTCTTGTAAAAAAGAAAGATGGAAGCACCCGATTTTGTGTGGACTACCGTAGGCTGAACGATGTGACAAAGAAAGACAGCTACCCTCTGCCCTGAATCAGCGATACATTGGATGCAATGGAAGGAGCTCAATGGTTCTCGACGTTAGACTTGAAGAGTGGCTACTGGCAGGTAGAAATCCATCCAGAAGATCGAGAGAAGACAGCTTTCTCAACCGGAAATGGTCTGTGGCAGTTTAAAGTGAAGCCATTCGGACTGTGCAACGCTCCGGCAACATTTGAGCGTCTGATGGAGTGTGTTCTTCAAGGCCTTACTTGGAAATCATGCCTTTTATATTTGGACGATGTCATCGTTTATGGAAAAACTTTTGACGAGCATTGTGAAAACCTTAAGGCTGTATTTCAGAGGCTTCGAGAAGCACACTTAAAATTAAATCCAGATAAATGTGCGCTTTTCAAGACCGAAGTTAAATACCTGGGACATATCATCTCATCCCAAGGAGTAAAGATGTAACGGATCGCCTAAAATGCAATACAAAAAAAAATCAGTCCAGTTATCTGTTGTACCATTGCAGGCAACCGCAATTATAGTCGCGGCTCACGTGTGAACAGCTCGCACGGAATTCCGTACCATGTACGCAAAATTAGCTTCTGGCAATGCCTTTTCAAATCTTTCGTAAACCGAACGAAAGTACCAACATAGCCAAACGAAACTTAGCAAGTTGAATCGGAAAAGGAAAATGAACGTTCTTTTCAATTCCGACCGCCGTCTGCCCAGCATCAACCATTCACCAGTGGCATTATATTTTGGAAAAAAATAAAATTAAAAGAAATCCAGAAGTGAAAATAAAATTAAAACAAAACGAAAGCAAAGACAAAGGAAGAATACAAAAATCAGGAAAAGAAGGGAAAAAGCTAACTGCTGAGGTAGGTATTGAAGAAAAATTGTAGAGAAGAAGAAAAATTGTTTTCTAGTGGGAAAATTCTTTTTGTAAAAGAAAAAAAACTCTATTTCCCACAGATTTTTTTCTTCTGGTTTGCCGAGTGTATCAGCAGTACCCACATTTTTGTGGAAATTGCATCTGTATCAGCAGAACTACGCCTTCTTGCAGTGGATTGGCATCAGCAGTGTTGCTCCTAGTACATCTAGATGTGAGCCGTATTGGAGCACTGCAACTACAGCAGCAGCATCGTGCCGTCCTACTCCACGTGCATCTGCATCACGTGGAACTGCGCCGTCTACCGCCACGTTCGTCGGCATCAGAAGCACCCACATCTTACGAGAGCACTTCGCTGGTTGCCCTTATCCACACCATCGCCGTCATCGAGTATTTTGTGTTGATTTGTTTGTTGCTCCTGGCATACTGCCAGAGAAACCAGCCACCACCTAGTCATAAGTGCAGGCACAAGAGCCTAAGCCCATCGCAACTTATTACCCAAAAGGGGATTAACCGCCAGGGGCTTCAACGAATTTCGTTAGCAATAGTTTTTGCACACCACGTGCCCCCACCTCAAGGCAATCCCTGCGCCACCATCGTCAGTGACCGCGAGGTAGAAAACCACGCGGTAGTAGCCCACGCGGCCCGCCACATTTCAATCGAGAAACCCACCGCAACCATCGTCCTCTACATCTATCTATACATTTCGTTCACCATCATCATTTGCTGTTGTGTAAAAAAACGTGTTATCAATGTTCTTTCACCAATTTACTTTTCTTTAATTATATGCACTTGGTCATTAATTATTTTATTATCTTTTGTAAAAGTTCGAAGCCGAACGTTGACGGTTTGATCCCTTTTTTTTTTGATCAAAATATTATACGTGATAAACCGGGTTCGTGATAAAAGAAAAAAGTAAGAAAAAAAAGGTGAAATCCCACTAACCTGTTCCTACATCCTTAGAAAAAAAAATCCTACTTACCTGTACCTACATCCACCTGAAATTAATAATGATCGAAAAAAAAGAGAAAGTAACAACTTTTTTTTTTTAAATCAAATTTCATATATATATTTGCAATAACCTGGGAGTACCCAGTTTTAAAGAAATAACAAAAAAAAAAAAAACAAATGATCAAAAAACCAACAGCTGCCGGATCTTCGTGCGCACGGATCTCCTGGTTCCTGAAAGAAAAAAAAAAACAACAAAAGTCAAACTGTAAGTAACTTTGATTACAATTATGTCAAAATTTGAATTGATTTATTAATTTTTTTTTTTATATATAACAAAAAAAAAAAAAGATAAATTCCATATATATATATATTAACCTAACTGAAGATAAGAATAAAAAAAAAAGACAAATAATAAGTAATACCCCAACAAAAAAAAGATAAGGGTAATTTAAAACCTTTCTTTTGAACACCTGTAGATCCAAAACTTATCTAACTCACCTCCTAGGAATTCGTCATCCATGGGATCGAATTTTACTTATAAATCACTTTTTTCTTTTTTTTTCTACAACACTCGTTTTGTTTTTATTAATTAGTATCGTACGTCGATCGGCTTTGTCACTTCTTTTTTTTATCTTGTTATAAGGTGATAATTTTTTTTTACGTACCTATACACATTAACTTTTTTTTGAAATTATTTTGAAAAACATATATAGAGAAAAACGAAATGAACTGTATTTCATTCACAATTTTTTTCAATGTATATACCCACTAACTTTTCGAAATCATTTTGAAAAATATTTTTAGATAAGAACGAAATGGTATTTGATTCACAATTATTTCCATGTATATTCACATAACTTATTTTGCAATTATTTTGAAAAAACTTGTATAGATAAGAACGAAATGAACGGTATTTCATCCTACAGAATGAATCTCTTTTGTAAATCACTTTTTTTTTCTTTTTACTTAATTTTTTTTTTGATTCAGATTTAAAGCCATCCTTTTTTGATGTATTTTGAAAGACACATTTAGATGAGAACGATGTAAATTGTATTAAACTTGTTTTTTTTTTATTTTCTTGAAAGAAAAAAAAAAGATTTTTTTTTTCCTCATACATTTTTGAAATAAACATTCCAATGACTGAATTGAATCCTGAGACTTTTCTTGATAACCTAATGTGGTAACCAGTTTCCATTCGTTGGGCGATGTAGGTTAGTGAATATAAAAAGAAAATAGAATTGAAAAGCGTTTAGGGCTGTCTATAAAAATTCCGGCTTTTGGACGGCCATGGAGCCCTGACTTACGAGTCAGTGGTGTAGGGCGGGTACAGCCAGGGTCAACAATACCGACCCATGTTTTTTTTTGTAACCCTTATCTCGTCTTCCCTCTTCCACTTCCTATAGTCTAGCCGGTTTCCTGCATATTTCCTATTACAGGTATGCTTTCGGCAGTTACACCAGCCGAATTTTTTTTTTTGAACTCAGAGTATTACAATTTCCTAATAGGGGATGAACTTCCCCTTTGCCTCCTTTCCCCAAGTTCTTGACATGGCATGAATTTTTATTTTTGTGAACGAATGGGCAGCGGAAAACCCCCCCACCCTCCGACGAGTTATAGCCGAGCTAAAACGCCAGCATGCCGTAAAACTCCGCTGGGTAAACGAATCTTGGTTTCCCAAGATAAGTTACAGTCAACCTACCCTTAGTCCTCTTACAAAGACTGATCCTGAGAATGTTGACACTGTGAAGAATTGGTCAACACCACAGGATAAACATCAGCTCCGTAGCTTTCTTGGTCTAGCCACATATTATCGGCACTTTGTGAAGGACTTTGCTGGAATCGCTAAGAGCTTGCATCAACTTACTGAAAAGGGGAAGCCGTTCAAATGGTCAGGTGAGTGCGAGAAAAGTTTTCAGGAACTCAAGCTACGTTTGTGTAATGCTCTTGTGCTAACCTATCCGACTCCTGGAAAACCTTCATCATCGATGCCGATGCCAGTAACGTCGGAATTGGAGCTGTACTGTCGCAAGTCCATGAAGGAGAAGAAAAAGTCGTCGCCTACTACAGTAAGGTGCTCTCGAGGCCAGAGCGCAATTATTGCGTGACCAGAAGGGAACTTCTAGCTTTGATTTTGACAACAAAGCACTTCCATAAGTACATCTATAGACAGAAGTTCCTCCTTCGAATAGATCATGGTGCGCTTAATTGGCTTCTGAACTTCAAAAATCCAGAAGGTCAAGTAGCAAGATGGATCGAGAGACTGCAGACATATGACTACGAAATTCAACATCGAAGAGGAAAACTGCACTCAAACGCAGATGCATTGTCTCGGCGACCGTGTAAACACGACTGTAAGCATTGCACGCGTCAAGAAGAAAAGGAAGCGGTTGCCATCCAACAAATAAGAGCCGATCCCATTTACGGTTGGAGCAATGAAGAACTGAGGACTGCCCAACAAGAAGACTCGGATATAGAACCCATTCTTGCATGGAAGGAACACGGAGAAAAACCAGAATGGGGTGACATCTGCGATAAAAGTCCAGCTCTCAAAGCATATTGGGCACAGTGGGACTCTCTTCATGTGCAAGAAGGAGTACTAAGGCCCAAATGGGAATCTGAAGATGGCAAGTCTTATCTGATGCAGTTGATAGTGCCTAGGTCAAAGGTTAATGACGTTCTTCGAGAGATGCATGATGGAGCATCTGGAGGTCATTTGGGAGTCAATAAAACGCTGGAGAAGATACGACATTGGTTCTACTGGCTACATGCAAGAGATGATGTCGAAAACTGGTGCCGAAAATGTGATACTTGTGCTGCTACCAAGGGACCAGGTAGAAAGCTTCAAAGTAAAATGCAACAGTACAATGTGGGCACACCTTTCGAAAGAATAGCAGTAGATGTCGCAGGTCCGTTTCTGGAGACCAACAGCGGAAACCGATACATCCTTGTAGTCATGGATTACTTCAGCTAGTGGCCCGAGGCATTTGCCATCCCAAATCAAGAAACTAAAACAGTTGTTGATCAGATTATCTTCAATTGTGTGAGCAGGTTCGGCGTACCTTTGGAACTGCCGTCTGCCCAAGGAAGGAACTTCGAATCTAACATCTTTCAGGAGGTTTGCTCTTTCCTTGGCACCAAGAAGACGAGGACAACACCGCTTTATCCACAATCTGATGGGATGGTAGAACGATTCAACAGGACTCTTAAAGAACATCTGTCCAATGTTGTAGGTGACTACCAACGAGACTGGGACCGCCATATTCCATTGTTCTTGATGGCCTATCGAAGTGCGGTTCATAGTTCAACAGGACATACACCATCGGAGATCCTGTTTGGCACAACAATACGGCTGCCCAGTGAAGTCAAATTTGGATGCCATACCATGGAACCGGAAAGGTCAGATGAATATGTGGATAACCTCAAAGAAAGACTCATTGACATTCATCAACGGACAAGGAAAAACATAAAAACCGCTAGTGATAGGATGAAAAAACGGTACGACGCCCGTGCAACAACGATGGGATTCCAAGAAGGAGACCTGGTGTGGTTTCACAATCCTCACCAACAAAAGGGACTATCACCAAAACTACAACAAAACTGGGAAGGCCCATATACCGTTGTGAAGCGAATCAATGATGTGGTTTACCGCATTCAGAGAGGAGTAAGGGGTAAGCTTAAAGTAGTACACTGCGACCGTTTACATCGTTATAACGGTGGGAATAATGGATTAAATCGGGACGATCAATCCTAAGAGGGGGGCAATGTGGTGAATATGCCCAGTTATGTAAACAACCACACATTAGTACAACTTTCCGCGCCATCTTTGAGTGAAATAAATAATGAAATCCATCACGGTTGGTGTCCAGCCTCGTTCGTACTGGAATATTGACGAAACCTTTTTGGAAAGCACCTTCTAGTAGACCCTAGAAAATTCTATAATCCTTTATTTTCGAGTATAAATACAGGCGCACCAGTTCGAAGCGGCAGTTTGATTTTGGAAGTGACTGAATAAATGTCAGTGTGAATAGAGTTGCATACTTGTGCTTGGTTATAATAAAACAGAAGAAAAAGTGTTTGAAATAAAAAGCGTTTTATTTTGTGAATCAATTGCAGTTTCAGTTTGAATAAAGGAAATAAGTTTTATTTGCGAACCCTTAGTAAAATATAACAATATCTTTAAAAGTATTCCCAGTAATTAGTTGACTTTAATTGCGTTATATAGATTTATTATTTTTGCTGTTAATTGCATACTTAAAATTAAATTTACCGAAAAAATAATTTAAATCAAAATGACCGAGTTCCTCCTTTGTCTCACTGTTGGTAAACCTACTCCAACAGTGAGTCAGTCCTTTCCAAACAGTGAGAAACATCCAATAAATATTTTAATAAAAAAGTTTTGTTTGAGAAACAAAGTCTAATGAATAAAAATTACTAAATAAAAATAAAAAACGAAAATTAAAGTTACAAAAAATGTTTTCATTGACAAATAAATAGATTATAAAAAAAATCGGTTTCATTGTTCATCGTTCATGAAATAAAAATACAAAATTAAGCGCACTTCAATTTGGTCAAATGTGATTCCAAAATGAATACTGGCTTGAAGACGACTTCTGTGGCCGCAAAGAATCGGCTCTGGGATCATAGGCACTGTCTCTTTGGTGACAACGGGCTTTGGTCTCACTGTTGGTAAATCGCCGAAAATATGTAAACAAATTCAACACAAAAAACTATGCATCGAAATGCCTTAAAATCTATTTTTTTTATTTTTAACTGAATTTTTTTTTATGATTTTTTTTTTTTTTAATAAAGTTTAAAAAAAAATCTGTACACACACTTATTTTTGAAGACTAAAAATTCCTGTACTACTATTTTTTTCAAAATACTCCTCTTTTTTGGCTGCAGTACTACCTTCTAATATTTTTCTCCGGCAACACTGTATAAGGTTCATTATATATTTCCACAACTAAACATATGCATATAATAAACAGTAAACTTTTATTTTTCATTGAAAATTTCTTAGTTTTCACAACAAAACAAATTAAAGATAAAAAAGCAATGGTCTTCGCCATGCTACCTTAAAAACTGAACTAAAAAAAGGTGGTAGAAATTAAAACAAAATGACTGTACTATTTCTATTTCTCCGTGCATAAATAAAATTCTCTCGATTCTTGTTCTTCTTTTTGTTAATGTGTGTGAGACAATCAGTTTTTTTGGATTCCCAAGTGATTCCAAAGTGAACTGTGAAATTAGGGTCCGTGATTTTGCTTGAAGGGTTGGGACATGGGATAGAAGTTTTTATGTTGACGTTACGTTAAGCGGGGTACACATTATCAAACCTGTATGACAAATCTGTTCACGTTTGATAATGTGTACTTTCTGTTTGATGGTTTGACAAACAGATCTGTTGTTCCCAAAATTTTTTGATAATGTTTGACAGTCAGTGGTTTGTTGGTGTGTTTGTTCGATAATGTGTACCCAAGTCATTCATCAAACCATCAAACTTCATTCAAATTCAGTTCACAATTCCTGATTTCTTTAATTAAATTTAAGTGAGTGTTCTGTTTTCTTGTTTTTATACACTTTTTCATCCACTTTTTTCTATAAATTTTTTTTTTTTTAGCTAACAAATAATTATAGCACAAGCTATCTTCATCCATTTTTTGAATGTTTATAATAGCCGGTAATCTTTTATTAATTAGGTACAAGTAATTATTTTGTATTTGTATTTTGTTTTGTTTATTTTAAAATCAACGCGTATATGGATTTGACATTTGACATTCAGTACTATCTTTTGTTTGACAGCCAACAAAAGTGATAAATGTGCACCCGAAACTTTTTGTGCAAGTTTGACGTCCAACAGGTTTGTCAAACAGGTTTGATAATGTGTACCCCTCTTTACATTACGGGAGCAAAGTTCGTTTGTTTTCGTTATTCTGGAATAGAAAATACGTTTTATACTTTTTAAGAATTATATACATTTGAATTGTTATAAATGATTCAATAATGCCTAAAATATATTCTCATGTATTTCTAGACTACAAACAAGTTCTAGAAACAAATTCCATAATTTGGTAAATTTTACTTTTTAAGATATCAACACTTTTTCAAGGCAAACTCGATTTCTTTCGATAAAGCAGATAAAAATGTTTGTAACTTCTTAACTAAAATTCACCAAATTCTGAAACATGTCTTAGGATGTTTCTATAGTATATCTGAGCTCGAGACCCAATTTTCAGAATTTGGTGAATCACACTTTTTAAGTTATCAACACTTTTACAAAGAAACACCCATTTATTTCGAGAGAGTGTCGCACAGGTACTCAAAAAGTAAGATTCACCAAATTCTAAAATATGTCTAGGAATGTTTCTAGCCTTTATCTGAGCTCTAGACCCCAATTTCAGAATTTGGTTAATCAAACTTTTAAAGTTATTAACACTTTTACAATGAAACACCCATTTATTTCGAGAGAGTGTCGCACAATTAAAAAAATGGTTCTTACTCAAAAACTAAGATTCAAAAAATTCTGAAATATGCCTAGGGATAATTCTAGCCTTCATCTAAGCTCTTGTCCCCAATTTTAGAATTTAGTGAATCACACTTTTAAAATAATCAACACTTTTACTCTTACATTTATTTCGAGAGAGTGTCGCACAGGTAAATAAATGGTTCTAACTCAAAAAATAGCTCGGCAAAAATCCTCGTATCAAACCCTCATAGTGGGTGCCGGATTTTATCTTGTGCGATGTCAAGATGGTAATCAGCTAAGGTCAGGTCGAAGTGCTGAGATGTTCCCTTACTTCTCAATAGTTTAACGCTCAGCAATGCGATTTGACCATAGATACGCGGTCTCTAATTTTCAGTGGTGGTGTGAGCGATTTTCCTAATCCGTGCCGAAGAAATGGAAGGCTGGGGGTAAACTAATCGCTAACGAGCTCTTTCGGACGCCTTGGCAGGGTCCGTCATACTCTTTGCCTTACCCCGGTATATCGGCTTTGCCGGGGCTGACCTTTCCTTTCCTACCTACTCGTGGGACTCTTAATTTGTTTTTTTTCGCACTATGGACGATTTAGACATGACAGACGTTTTACCATCCACCGACTCAGAGGATGACCTTTTGGCCTCCAGTCAGGAGACCATTGTAGGACAACCTACAGAAACTGGAAGCACAGGCAGTACCAGCCACAGTACGCCTGTGTTTCGACCGACCAAACCCAACGTACCCCCAGGTAGCAATGCCAGCCATAGCAGTGCTGCCCGGGGAAAAAAGCAATCAGCGGGTATTCTTCGCAAGTTGGAGTTCAAGAAGGCCACCTTTATTCTTGACAAGATTGCCAAGAATGAGGAGGCTGGAACTATTCTTGAGAAGGACCTCGCTGACAAAATGACGTACTAGAAGATCGTTGATGAGTTCAATTGTCTTCTGGCTACTAAAGCCAAAAACACCGCCAAGCGCAATAGGTCTCGTCAAGAAACCAGCCAGCCTATGAAAAAAAGCAAACTTGACGGCACGAAAGGGTCTATCAAAGCGCAATCTTCCGGAGCAGCGTAACCACGTACTCTTAGTGAGGTAGTCAGGGACGACCTCCAAGTAGCGGTTGTGGATGAGCTCACAACAACCAGCAGAGCTCTGCTAATTATGTGGAACACCATCGAGGCCAAGCTCTCGGAGATGGTGTTCTCTTATACCTTTTCGGCGATCGAGGGCCCTTATCCTAGTTTTGACTCTGAGGAGGTGCTCAGGGGGTACAGGGTAATCAGGTGCGCAGACGTGTTTTGAAGGGAGTTCCTTAGGACCTGCATAGCTAAGATTAGCAATGACTGGGAGGGCTTGAAGCTCAAGCTCATCCCAGCCAAGGACATCCCTAAAAGACCATAGACTCGCGCCTGGTTGCCCCTCATGAGCATTAAGCCAAGCGGACAGGAGCTGATCCGTGGTCTTCAGAGGTTAATTCCACTGATTCCAACGCACGACTGGAAAGTCATTTAGGCGAAAGAGCCGCAAGGGAACAGTGCATCTTACATTCTGTCGATCAGTGAGGGAAGCATTGGGGCTCTTGAGAAAGCTGAGTTCAAGCTGAGTTTTGGCATAAGATGTGCAAAAACTAAGATTCTGCAGAACCAGGGAGCAGACCCCGGCTAAGTTGGTGGCAACGTTGAGCTGATGTCACTGATGAAGTCGAGGTCCCTAGTGAGTGGCCGGGCTCTGACTTTGTAGAATCGAAAGAAAATTAAAAAACGCGCTGTTGAAAGTCATTCAGATTAACCTGAAGCACTCAAAATGTGCCTCGGATAATCTGAGAGTTTTCCTGAGTGAGGAAAAAATAGATGTAGGCATCGGTCAAGAACCATGGGTCAATCGCTCTAGAGTGAGAGGCCTCCAAGATAGACAATACGACCTGATCTACAAAATCGCAAACACAAACGATGGTAAGCCTAGAACTTGTATTTTAGCTAAGAAACACTTAAAAGCTTTTCTGTATCCAAATCTCAGCACTCCTGATTTGACAGTCGTCAGGTTGGAAGCAAAAAATGCAGACGGTTTAATCTTGGCATCTGCTTACTTCAGGCATGACCAGCAGTCACCACTAGAAGAACTGTGCGCCCTCATAGCTGAGGGAAAGCGCAAAAGATGAACCTACTGATTAGATTTGATGCAAACGCAAAGCACACCCTTTGGGGAAGTTCCGAGATAAACGAACGAGGTGAGTCTCTTTTTAATTTCGTCATTGAAAATAATTTAACAGTTTTTAACAGAGGTAATACTCCCACTTTTGTCTTTCCGAGCTCTTAAAATTTTTAAGATTGGGAGGATGTGCTTGATGTTACTATTGTTAACAATAACTTTAATCTATTAGTGGAAAATTGGAGGGTATCCCTTCTGTATTCATTTTCGGATCACAGGTGGATACTCTTCAGAATAGGTTTCGAGTCTGAAACCCCTTCTCCTTATAGAAATCCTAAACGAATTGACTGGAAGAAGTTCAGTCAAGTTTTTAATTCTAAACTGCGCAATATACCAAATCTGAGAGTCCAGAATCGGTTGCAGATCTAGAGTCAAAAGTGAAAACCTTTGAAGCATCTATAAACACGGCGTTCAAGATCTCTTACCCAGTTAAATATAGCCGAAAATCTCTCCCTCCATGGTGGAATGAAAATCTGTCTGAACTCATGAAAGTGATAAAGACAATTTTCAGCATCTGCCACAAAAACAAATTCTATCAACCGTATGAAGATAGCCTTAGAGTTTACAAGCAAGCTGTCGCATCAGCCAAGAAACAAGGCTGGAGAAAGTACTGCGAGTCAATAGAAAACATCAAAGACTCCGCAAGATTTGGTAGAGTGCTGTCAAAAGAACTTCCTTGGAACTACTGATGACGACACACTTTTCGGGGTGTGAAAACACCACTTGAAACTCACATCACACCGTTAGCTCATGAAGAGCATATTAATACCGTTCTAACAAGAGAAAATATTGCCTGGGCAATTAATTCTTTCTCTCCATATAAATCTCCAGGCCTGGATGGCATACTGCCTATTATGCTGGAAATAATTTTCAAAGGTTGCCCCTATCTCAACCATGTACCCGAGGCATGGAGACATGTTAGAGTAGTTTTTATCCCGAAGGTCGGTAGACGGGGCCATGAATCCGCGAAGGATTTTCGACCAATTATTCTGACCTCTTTGTCCTTAAAACGATGGAGCGCATCCTAGAAATGAATAAAATTCTCGCTAAGTTAGAGAGGGGTGGAGTGAAGGTGGTCGCGTATGCCAATGATTTGGTGCTACTAGTGTCGGGTAAGTTTACCCCTGTGATAAGTGAGATCACGGAGGTTGCTTTAAGGAAGGTTAGTAACTGGGCTGCGAGCTGCGGACTAGGTATTTATCAAATCAAAACTAAAAGTATTGGAGTTAAAGTATTTGAAGTGAAATAAAGGTGTTTTATTTTGTAAAGTAATTGTTGTTCAGTTTGAATAAGAGAAATAAGTTTTATTTGCGAACCCTTGGCTAAAATATTACATTGGCGTTAGTAAAGTGGAATAAAACTTATATTATCTGTGCATCCAGATAATTAATAGTGAAAATTGATAAAGTGTGTGAATAAATAAGCAAATAAGAAAAGTGCTTGGGAAAAGTGGCAAACAAGAATATAAGAATAAAAATAGAAACAAATGGGTAAAATTGTGAATGCATTGAATTGCGTTGAGCTTAAGGCAGTACTGAACAGATGAGGTCTTCCTACTGCTGGAACAAAAAATGACCTCATTATTCGTCTGCAGGAAGATTTAAGGCAACACGGTGAAAATCCAGACACGTTTCTATTTAAATTGAAATGCCGGAAGAGCAAATAAGTACAACTTTAGACATGACCAATATGATGGCTCAGCTGCTCGCCCAGTTTGAAGACCAACGAAAGGAACAAAAGAATCTTCTAGAAGAACAACGAATTGAGCAGAAAAATGCCCAAGAGAATCTGCTTATACGATTGGAAGAACAACGCAACGAGCAAAGGAACCTTCTAGACGACCAGTAAAACCTAATCGAGAGTAAGCTAAACTCATTTGAAAATAAATTCATGGCTCTTGATGAACGTGTTGAAAACGTCGAAAAACAGTTCTCGAAAGTTGACACAAGGTTCGAAAAATTTGAATACAAAATGCAGAACTTTGCTAATGAGTTAGAAAAAGTTCGAAAAATAAAGGTTCGAGAAAGTTCTGGTGACTGCTCAAGGAAAAAGGAAATGCATCCACCAACCTTTGATGGACAAACTTCTTGGTTAATCTACAAGAAGCAGTTTGAGGCAGCCGCAACGAAAAATGGCTGGGATGACGAAGACAAGTTTATTGCCCTGACGCTTGCCCTTAGAGGTTCTGCTGCTGAATTATTGCAAACCTTACCAGCAGACAAGAACGGCAACTTCAGTGCTCTTGTTCAGCCCATTGACAAGCGATTTGGGGATGGCCATAGCAAGAAGTCTTCCGCGTTCAACTCAATACCAGAGTCTAGAAAAGAGGAGATAGTCTGCAACAACTCCAAACAGTTATTGAACGGTTGATGCATCTAGCACACCAGACTGCAGGAGATGAAATTACCAACCAGTTAGCAACAGATGCTTTTGTCCGTTCAGTGTCCGACCTCAATCTCCAACGAGCAATTCGAACTGCTGGAAAACGCACGCTTTCTGAAGCATTAGCCTTCGCGCTCACTATGGAAGCATCAGAACAGGCTTCTTTAGGAATTCAAGGGGTAAGAGAACTTGAAGTTGAGGAATGTTCGTGTCAGAGAGCTGAACTCCAAAGAAGGCAGCGAGAAGGACCCGCTCGATGCTGGAATTGCAACAAAACGGGACATCTCCAGCGCCAGTGCAGATTGCCACCGAGAAGAGTCACCTGTCAACATTGTGGAAGCAGAAATAATACCCCCGAACAGGTAAGCAATAACATCAACGTTCCTGCTTTCTCTGGTATCGATGGGCCCAGAACCACAATCCGAGTCTCGCAGAATAAACGAAACAATAAAAGTCTGACAGTGGACGCAAAATTAAAAGGTAGGAAACACGTGGCTACAATTGACACCGGTGCCACAGCCTCCATTGTAAGAAAAGACTTGGTCAAGATGACATGGCTACATAACACCAATAGCTACTTTTATATTCTTCAATATATAAGAAACCGAACAAGAAGTTTTTATCTTATAAATTTATTAGTTAAGTTATATGTTGATGTAATAATTGCTTTAAGATTAATGTTATAATAGGGGTATTCACGATCTGGTGCAACGAGCCTAGTAAAAGTGCGAAATTTTATTTTTTTTTAAGTGGATCGTGAACGCACTTTTCTTATCTTCTTGCAACACTAAAGCAAATGTCAAAATTAGTTTGACATTTGTTATTTGTTTTTGTTTCGAACATATCTGAAAATTTCAATTTGGGACGGTCTCAATAATTTCTTCAAGAGCTTTAACTGGTCACTATGCTTCCTCGATAGTGATGTTGACGCCAGTGCAGATATGATTACAAACTTCATTCTTTGTGGAATGAGAAATTTTATCCCGAATAGGGTGAAATCTATCAAACCCAAAGAAAACTCATGGTTTGATTCGAGCTGTAAAGAGGTTATTAGGGTTAGAGAAGTAAGCTTCCGATGTTATAAAGCCAAGCCTACAGAGGAAAACCGGAAAAAGTTTCAACAAGCTAGAAAGACCTGTAACGTTCATATTCGAAGAACCAAATTTTTACATGATCAAAAATTACGACAAAAAATACTACAATGTCCCAAAGGTAGTAAAAATTTTTGGTCATTTGTAAAAAACATACGAAATACCACCTCGTCCTCGGTTCCAACGCTCGTCTTCAATGATACTCCTTTTGTCAGCTCGCAAGATAAAGCCAATTTGCTTGCAGCACAGTTTGCTGTTAATTCGATGCTGCCAGAAAGTGTTATGACTCCTCCTGTACTTGAGAGCGTAAATGATTTTATGGGACAAATCTTCTTTCGCACTCGTGCAGTTGCTAGAGTTCTAAAGGATCTCGATGTACACAAATCCGCTGGCCCGGATGGTATCCCTCCCATTGTTCTGAAGAGGTGTTCTTCAACGCTGGCAAAACCACTGCGTAAGCTTTTCCATCTGTCCTACTCTACTGGTCTCTATCCGAGTGGAAGAAAAACAGCATTTGTCCAGCCTGTCCCTAAAAAAGGCGTATCTTCTTCACCCTATAACTATCGGCCAATTGCACTTACGTCCCTTCTTTCCAAGGTCATGGAAACGCTGATTAATTTCCAGCTCAAGAAATATCTCGAGGAACGAAAGCTTCTTAATGACCGGCAGTACGGCTTTCGTAGCAATAGGTCCACTGGTGATCTGATGGTATATCTCACCGAACAGTGGAACAAATCTTTACATCGTTTTGGAGAAAGTAAGATTATTGCACTTGATATTTTAAAAGCGTTTGATAGAGTTTGGCACCAAGCTCTCTTATCGAAAATGCGCGCATTTGGTTTCGATGAACCTCTTCTTCGTTGGATTAGAAATTACCTTTCGGACCGTTCTATACAAGTCGTATTGGACGGTTTCAAGTCTGAAATCCACAAAATAAATGCTGGTGTGCCCCAGGGCTCCGTTTTGTCTCCGACTCTCTTCCTTATTTTTATAAATGATCTTTTGTCTGAAACTTCTAATCCATTAAACTGTTTTGCTGACGATAGTACCCTCAGTTTCTCATATTCGTTTACAGATTCTCATCCATGTCCTTCGGATGTGGAACTTGAACGGCAGCGTATGATAAGCTCACTAAATTCTGATCTCGACAGCATTGTCCAATGGGGAATCAAAAACCGCGTAGAATTTAATGCTTCTAAAACTCAATGTTGTCTCCTGTCGTTAAAGCGAAACCCACCCCCAATGCCGCTATCCATGGACGGCACTTGCATCGAGGAAACCGAACAGCTCTCAGTTCTCGGTATGTGTGTCACAGACCACCTTTTGTCGAATGACCACATATTTGATGTCGCCAAAAACGCTGCTAAGTTTTTAGGTTTTCTCCGTAGATGCAAGAAGTTTTTTTCCCCTTCTGATCTGGCTGTGATCTACAAAGCCTTTATTCGTCCAAAACTTGAGTACAATTCTCATGTTTGGGCAGGAGCTCCAAGAACTCACTTGAGTTTGTTGGACAGAATTCAAAAGAGAGCTTTAAAAATGATAGGCGAAAGATATATAACAGAAACAATTACATCTCTCGAACACCGCCGTAATGTTTCGTGTCTTTCTCTATTTTATCGCTATTATTATAATCAGTGTTCTAGTGAAATAGCCAGTTGCATTCCCCCCCTTAAAAAATTCAACCGTAATACTCGCGCTTCTAGGAATGCCCATCAGTTCACCCTCGAGCCCAACTTCGGACGTACTGTAATGTACAGAGATTCTTTCTTCAGTTGCACCACACGAATGTGGAATGCTTTACCTGACTCGACTTTCCCCTCCCATTTCGATGTGCAAACGTTCAAAACCAATGTGCATCGGTATCTCCTTCTAAATCCTCTCCTACTTACCTAATCGCTCGTGCTGTGTTAATAACATTTTAAGGGTAGCCATAACCCCTTTTGCGCGCGTGGAATTAAATTTTGTTCATAAAAAGATGCCAAAAAAACGGAAAAAGAAAATATTACCGAATTTTAAATAGAAGATGCTGCAGATTATTGCAATTATGTGGGTCGAAGATATCAACATTTATGACGAAAATCATAAAAAAGCTACAAAAAGGTATATTTAATTTTCAGACAATGGGGAAAGTGAAGAAGAAGATGCTGTGATGACGACGTCACATCAATACATCTGTTTAACGTAATCAAGAATGAGTGAGCTGTCAAAACACAATTTACAAATTTTACAATGTTGTATTTTTCTGTTGCAATAGGTTTCGGGTATTGCTAAAGTGCGAAACTGTTGTAAGATTGCACCTTGTATATTTTGTTGTTGTAGTGTTGTAAGATTTTACACTTTTGCACTTTTACAATGATACTAGGCCAGTTGCATCGGATCGTGAATACCCCTAATTATTCAATATTAATATAGCACAAGAACGCAATAATAAGTTGGACTGTGTGTCACGAGGAGAAAATTGGAAGTGCCATGTTCGATATATATTTTGACAGCTCAGACATTCCAGATGATTCGCGTTCAGGTAATTACAAATGAGTGGCGTTCAGAGTTAAAGCTAACATTTGTAGTTGGGACGTGACAGCTACCATCTGAAAACTGCGACAGGTGAGGCGGCAAGAGTATATGGAGAAGTTCGTCTGAAGATCTGTTTGGCAGAACTAGAGTTTTCGCACCTATTTTTGGTAGCAGACATATGTGATGTGTGCATAATTGGAATCGACTTTATGAAGGAGCACGGAGTGATTCTGGATATCGGTAAGCAAGTGCTGAATAACCAAAATGTAGAGATTCCTATGGTTTATGGCAACGAAAACTCATCAACTCTAAGAACCGTCATCAAAGAAGACATGTGCTTGCCTCCCTCTTCGGAAGTGTTTGTTTGGACGAAAATAGAGGGCGATCTAGGTAGCCATCGATACCTCATGGTGGAACCAGAGTCAACCAGAGAGCAATCTTCCCAAAATATCATCTTAGGAAGACTCTAGTGGAACCAAAGAACAACATGGTACCCGTACGGATACTGAACATCAAACCGTACGAAGTCAAGCTCAGGAAAGAAGAAATAGTTGGAAAATGCGAATCTGTGCCCGCGATAACCAAGATCACAGAAATGAACACAGACAAATCTATGGACTCCGAAAAATTCAGCTCCATGAAAGCCAAAATTCTGAAGCCATCCCATCTAATTCAACATCAGCTTAGTGTTGCTGGAAGCCTTCTTCATGAGTACGCTGATATATTTTCTTCACCGAGTGGGCAGTATGGTCGAACACAACTGGTACAGCATCAATTCGACACAGGTGACGCAAGACCGATTCGAGAACCAGCAAGACGTATCCCATTAGCCAAACAGGCCGAAGTTGAAGAGATGATATCGACAACGAAGAAAGATGGGCTAATCGAAAATTCCAAAAGCCCTTATGCATCACCAGTTGTTCTTGTCAAAAAGAAGGATGGAAGCCCCCGGTTTTGTGTAGACTACCGTAGGCTGAACGATGTGACAAAGAAAGATAGCTACCCTTTGCTCAGAATCAGCGATACTTTGGATGCAATGGAAGGAGCTCTATGGTTTTCGACGCTGGACTTAAAGAGTGGCTACTGGCAGGTAGAAATTCATCCAGAAGATCGCGAGAAGACAGCTTTCTCCACAGGAAATGGTCTGTGGCAGTTTAAAGTTATTCCATTCGGACTATGCAACGCTCCAGCAACATTTGAGCGTCTGATGAAGTGTGTTCTACAAGGACTTACCTGAAAATCTTGCCTTGTATATTTGGACGATGTCATCGTTTATGGGAAAACTTTTGACGAACATTGTAAGAACCTCAAGGCCGTATTCCAGAGGCTTCGAAAAGGACACTTAAAATTAAATCCAGAGAAATGTGCGCTTTTTAAGACCGAAATTAAATATCTGGGACATATCATCTCATCCCTAGAAGTAAAGACTGATCCTGAAAAAGTTGACACTGTGAAGAATTGGCCAACACCACAGGATAAACACCAACTCCGTTGCTTTCTTGGTCTAGCCACATGTTATCGGCGCTTTGTGAAGGATTTTGCTGGAATCGCTAAGAGCTTGCATCAACTTACTGAAAAGGGCAAGCTGTTCAAATGGCAGGTGAGTGCGAGAAAAGTTGTCAGGAACTCAAGCTACGTTTGTGTAATGCTCCTGTGCTGACATATCCGTTGGAATTGGAGCTGTACTATCGCAAGTTCATGACGGAGAAGAAAAAGTCGTCGCCTACTACAGTAAGGTACTCTCGATACCAGAGCGCAATTATTGCGTGACCAGAAGGGAACTTCTAGCATTGATTTTGGCAACAAAGCACTTCTATAAGTACATCTATGGGCGCTTAATTGGCTTCTGAACTTCAAAAATCCCGAAGGCCAAGTAGCAAGGTGGATTGAGAGACTTCAGACATACGACTACCAAATTCAACATCGAAAAGGAAAGCTGCACTCAAACGCAGATCCATTGGCTCGGCGACCGTGTAAACAGGACTGTAAGCATTGAACGCGTCAAGAAGAAAAGGAAACCGTTGCCATCCAGCGAATAAGAGCCGATCCCATTCGCGGTTTGAGCAATGAAGAACTGAGGACTGCCCAACAAGAAAACACAGATATAGAGCCCATTCTTGCTTGGAAGGAGCACGAAGAAAAACCAGAATGGGGTGAAATCTCCGATAGAAGTCCAGCTCTCAAAGCATATTGGGCACAGTGGGACTATCTTCATGATTCATGTTAACGAAAAAATAATTTAAAGCAAAATGGCCGAGTACCTCCTTTGTCTCACTGTTGGTAAACCTACTCCAACACTGAGACAGTCCTTTCCCAACAGTGAGAAACAACCAATAAATATTTTAATAAAAAAGTTTTGTTTGAAAAACAAAGTCTAATAAATAAAAATTACTAAATAAAAATAAAAAACGAAAATTAAAGTTACAAAAAATGTTTTCATAGACAAATAAATAGATTATAAAAAAAATCGGTTTCATTGTTCATCGTTCATGAAATAAAAATACAAAATTAAGCGCACTTCAATTTGGTCAAATGTGATTCCAAAATTAATACTGGCTTGAAGCCGACTTGTGTGGCCGCATAGAATCGGCTCTGGGATCATAGGCACTGTCTCACTGATGACAACGGGATTTGGTCTCACTGTTGGTAAATCGCCGAAAATATGTAAACAAATTCAACACAAAAAACTATGTATCGAAATACCTCAAAATCTAGTTTTTTATTTTTAACTGAATTTTTTTTTGATGATTTTTTTTTAATAAAGTTAAAAAAAAATCTGTACACACACTTATTTTTGAAGACTAAAAAATTCCTGTACTACTATTTTTTTCAAAATACTCCTCTTTTTTGGCTGCAGTACTACCTTCTTATATTTTTCTCCGGCAACACTGTATAATGTACATTATATATTTCCACAACTAAACATATACATATAACAAACAGTAAACTTTTATTTTTCATTGAAAATTTCTTAGTTTTCACAACAAAAAAAAATAAAGATAAAAAAGCAATGGTCTTCGCCATGCTACCTACAAAACTGAACTAAAAAAAAGTGGTAGAAATTAAAATTAAATGACTGTACTATTTCTAGTTCTCCATGCATTTGTATTTTTCGAAATTGTTTTACTGGAATGTTCTAAAAAAAGAAAGAGTACGTGTGTGAAGCAATTTTTGTCAATCTGAAATGTCAAATCGCTAGTGTGATTTTAAAAAAGAACAATAAAAAAGTGCTACAAATTAAGACGCATATAATTAATAAAAAAAAACTTTGAAAAGACAAACCTTTTCAAGTGAATAAAATAGACATTGTGGTTATCTAGCAATCAACAAAAAAACATTAAGTGAGGTAAGAGCATTTGCTCTCACAAGTGAGTTTTATTATATTTTTCTCAAAGAAGGTGCTGTTAACTGTTTGTATTTATGTAGATTAATTAACTATCTAAGAACATATTATTTATAATGGCGACGGAACAAATATATATTTTATTAGTAACTTAAGAAGCGCGCTTAACAGATAGTAGCGCCTTTACGTTACGTTAAGCGGGGTACACATTATCAAACCTGTATAACAAATCTGTTCACGTCTGATAATGTGTACTCTCTGTTTGATGGTTTGACAAACAAATCTGTTGTTCACAAAATGTTTTGATAATGTTTCACAGTCAGCGGCTTGTTGGTGTGTTTGTTTGAAAATGTGTACCCAAGTCATTCATCAAACCATCAAACTTCATTGAAATTCAGTTCACAATTCCTGATTTCTTTAATTAAATTTAAGTGAGTGTTCTGTTTTCTTGTTTTTATACACTCTTTCACCCACTTTTTCTATTATTTTTTGTTTTTTTTTAGCAAACAAATAATTATAGCACAAGCTATTCTATCTTCATCCATTTTTGAATGTTTATAATAGCCGTTAATCTTTTATTAATTAGGTATATGTAATTATTTTGTATTTGTATTTTATTTTGTTTATTTTAATATCAACGCGTATATGTATTTGACATTGAGTACTAACTTTTGTTTGACAGCCAACAAAACTGATAAATGTGTACCCAAAACTTTTTGTGCAAGTTTGACGTCCAACAGGTTTGTCAATCAGGTTTGATAATGTGTACCCCGCTTTACATTACGGGAGCAAAGTTTGTTTGTTTTCGTTATTCTGGAATAGAGAATACGTTTTATACTTTTTAAGAATTATATACATTTGAATCGTTATATCGTTAAAAGCAATTCAATAATGCCTAAAATATATTCTCATGTATTTCTAGACTACAAACAAGTTCTAGAAACAAATTCCATAATTTGGTAAATTATACTTTTTAAGATATCAACACTTTTTCAAGGCAAACTCGATTTCTTTCGATAAAGGGTGTCGCAGCAGATAAAAATGTTTGTAACTTCTTAACTAAAATTCACCAAATTCTGAAATATGTCTTATGATGTTTCTAGAGTATATCTGAGCTCGAGTATTAATTTTCAGAATTTGGTGAATCACACTTTTTAAGTTATCAACACTTTTACAAAGAAACACCCATTTATTTCGAGAGAGTGTCGCACAGGTACAAAAATGGTTCTAACTCAAAAACTAAGATTCACCAAATTCTGAAATATGTCTAGGAATCTTTCTAGTCTTTCTCTTAACTCTAGACCCCGATTTCAGAATTTGGTTAATCAAACTTTTAAAGTTATCAACACTTTTACAATGAAACACCCATTTATTTCGAGAGAGTGCCGTACAATTAAAAAAATGGTTCTTACTCAAAAACTAAGATTCAACAAATTCTGAAATATGTCTAGGGATGTTTCTAGCCTTCAACTTAGCTCTAGGCCCCAATTTTAGAATTTGGTGAATCACACTTTTTAAATAAACGACACTTTAACATTTATTTCGAGAGAGTGTCGCACAGGTAAAAAAATGGTTCTAACTCAAAAACTAGCTCGGCAAAAATGCTCGTATCAAACCCTCATAGTGTGGGTGCCGGGTTTTATCTTGTGCGATGTCAAGATGGTGATCAGCTAAGGTCAGGTCGAATTGCTGAGATGTTCCTTCAATTCTCAATAGTTTAACGCTCAGCAATGCGATTTGACCATAGATACGCGGTCTCTAATTTTCAGTGGTGGTGTGAGCGATTTTCATAATCCGTGCCGAAGAAATGGAAGGCTGGGGTAGACCAGTCGCTAACGAGCTCTTTCGGACGCCTTGGCAGGGTCCGTCATACTCTTTGCCTTACCCCGGTATATCGGCTCTGCCAGGGCTGACGTTTCCTTTCCGACCTACTCTTGTGACTCTTAATTTGTTTTTTTTCGTACTTTGGACGATTTAGACATGACAGACGTTTTACCAACCGCCGACTCAGAGGATGAACTTTTGGCCTCCAGTCAGGAGACCATTGTAGGACAACCTACAGAAACTGGAAGCACAGGCAGTACCAGCCACAGTAACCCTGTGTTTCGACCGACCAAACCACACGTACCCCCAGGTAGCAATGCCAGCCATAGCAGTGCTGCCCGGGGAAAAAAGCAATCAGCGGGTATTCTTCGCAAGTTGGAGTTCAAGAAGGCCACCTTTATTCTTGACAAGATTGCCAAGAATGAGGAGGCTGGAACTATTCTTGAGAAGGACCTCGCTGACAAAATGACGTACTAGAAGATCGTTGATGAGTTCAATTGTCTTCTGGCTACTAAAGCCAAAAACACCGCCAAGCGCAATAGGTCTCGTCAAGAAACCAGCCAGCCTATGAAAGAAAGCAAACTTGACGGCACTAAAGGGTCTATCAAAGCGCCTTCTTCTGGAGCAGTGCCACCACGTTCTCTTAGTGAGGTAGTCAGGGACGACCTCCAAGTAGCGGTTGTGGACGAGCTGACAACAACCAGCAGAGCTCTGCTTGTTATGTGGAACTCCATCGAGGTCAAGCTCTCGGAGATGGTGTTGTCGTATACCTTTTCGTTGATCGAGGGCCCTTATCCTAGTTTTGACTATGACGAGGTGCTCAGGGAGTACAGGGTAATCAGGTGCGCAGACGTGTTTTCAAGAGAGTTCCTTAGGACCTGCATAGCTAAGATTAGCAATGACTGGGAGGGCTTGAAGCTCAAGCTCATCCCAGCCAAGGACATCCCTAAAAGACCAAAGGCTCGCACCTGGTTGCCCCTCATGAGCATTAAGCCAAGCGGACAGGAGCTGATCCGTGGCCTTCAGAGGTTAAATCCACTGATATGCACGACTGGACAGTCATTAAGGCGGAAGAGAAACAGTGCATCTTACCTTCTGTTGATCAGTGAGAAAAGCATTGGGGCTCTTGAGAAAGCTGAGTTCAAGCTGAGTTTTGGCATTAGATGTGCGAAAATTAAGATTCTGCAGAACCAGGGAGCAGACCCCGGCTAAGTTGCTGGCAACATTGATCTAGACGATGTCACTGATAAAGTCGAGGTCCCTAGCGAGTCGCCGGGCCCTGACTTTGCGGAATCGAAAAAAAAATTTAAAAAACGCGCTGTTGAAACTAATTCAGATTAACCTGAAGCACTCAAAATGTGCCTCGGATAATCTGAGAGTTTTTCTTAGTGAGGAGAACATAGATGTAGGCATCGTTCAAGAACAATGGGTCAATCGCTCTAGAGTGAGAGGCCTCCAAAATATACAATGCGACCTGATCTACAAGATCGGAAACACAAACGATGGTAAGCCTAGAACTTGTATTTTAGCTAAGAAACACTTAAAAGCTTTTCTGTTGGAAATACGATTTCATCCAAATACGTCAGTAGAGGAACACCCCATGGTGGAGTTCTGTCTCCTCTTTTTTGGCTTTTAGTCATGAATAAAATTCTCGCCAAGTTAGAGAGGGGTGGAGTGAAGGTGGTCGCGTATGCCAATGATTTGTTGCTACTAGTGTCGGGTAAGTTTACTCCTGTAATAAGTGAGATCACGGAGGTTGCTTTAAGGGAGGTCAGTAACTGGGCTGCGAGCTGCGGACTAGGTATTGATCAAAGCAAAACTGAACTTATGCTTATTACTACCAAAACAAAGATAGACCCCTTCAATCTACCTCGACTCAACGGTCAAACACTTTCGCTCTCCTCCACTGCTACTCTGGGTGTAGTTCTCGACCCTTAATTAAACTGGAAATTAAACATTGAAGAAAGGGTTAAGAAGGCCTGCATAGCTTTCTATGCCTGTAGCAAAACTATTGGTAAAACTTTTTGGTAAATATAATATCAACAAACTAAGGAAGGTTCAAAGAACAGCATTGGCACCACAGGGGCTATTCGATCTTGTCTAACAGATGCTTTAGGCGTTTTTCTGCACCATTTATCACTAGACTAACACATTAAATACCTGGTACCTTGCAGCGCGATAAGACTAAAAGAATAGAACTCCTGGTTAGCCAAACCCTATGGTTTAATTCCAACCGAAATGTTTTCGACTCCCGCTGATTACTGCACCCCTTCAATGAGCCTCGGTTAAGATTTTAAAGTTATATTCCCATCCAGAAAGGATTGGATTGATGACGTCGTGACGGAAGACTTCGACACAACTATCTTTACTGATGGGTCTAAGACGGAGTTGGTGCGGGTATTTTTTCAGAGTCCCTAAATATATCCAGGTCTTTTCGGCTACCTGACTTTGCTTGTGTCTTTCAGGCTGAAATACTGGCAATCAGGGAAGCATGCGAGCTACTTAAACAAAATCCAAACCAGAACCGAAATACAGCTTTTTTCTCAGACAGTCAAGCGGCTGTCAAAGCCATTAATTCGGCTACATCATCCTTTTTTATAAATTAAGCGCGCACTAAAGGGGTTCTTACTACCCTTAAAATGTTTAAACACAGTGCGAGCGTTAGGAAAATAGGAAAGGATTTAAGAAGAGATGCCGGTGCACATTGGTTTTGAACCTTTGAGTAGCAAAACGGCAGGGAAAAATAGCGCCGGGTAAAGCATTACACATTCTTGTAGTGCGACTAAAGAAAGAATCTCTATACTTAACAGTACGTCCGAAGTTGGACACAAGGGTAAACTGATGTGCATTCCTAGAAATGCGAGTATTACGGTTGAATTGTTTTAGGGGAGGAATGCAACTGGCTATTTCGCTAGAGCACTGGTTATGAAAATAACGGTAACATAACGAAAGACATGAAACATTGCGTCGGTGTTCGAGAGGTGCAAATGCTTCCGTTATATTTCTATCACCTATCATTTTCATAGCTCTTCTTTGAATTCTATCCAATAGACTCAAGTGAGTTATTGGAGCACCTGCCCAAACATGAGAATTGTACTCGAGTTTTGGACGAATAAAGGCTTTATAGATAACAGCCAGATCAGAAGGGGTGAAAAATTTCTTGCATCTCCGAAGAAAACCTAAACATTTAGCAGCATTTTTGGCAACATCAAATATGTGATCGTTCCATAGAAGGTGGTCTGTGATACACATACCGAGGACTGAAAGCTTTTCGGTTTCCTCAATGCACGAACCACTCATAGATAGTGGCATGAGGGGTGGGTTTCGTTTTGACGACACAAGACAGCATTGAGTTTTTGAAGCATTAAATTCTACGCGATTTTTGATTCCCCATTGGACAATGCTGTCAAGATCAGAATTTAATGAGCTTATCATACGCTGCCGTTCAAGTTCCACATCCGAAGGACATGGATGAGAATCTGTAAACGAATATGAGAAGCTGAGGGTACTGTCGTCAGCGAAACAGTTTAATGAATTAGAAGTTTCAGACAAAAGATCATTTAAAAAAAATAAGGAAGAGAGTCGCAGACAAAACGGAGCCCTGGGGCACACCAGCATTTATTTTGTGGATTTCAGACTTGAAACCGTCCAATACAACTTGTATTGAACGGTCCGAAAGGTAATTTCTAATCCAATGAAGAAGAGATTAATCGAAACCAAATGCGCGCATTTTCGATAAGAGAGCATGATGCCAAACTCTATCAAATGCTTTAGTAATATCAAGCGTAATAATCTTACTTTCTCCAAAACGATGTAAAGATTTGTGCCACTGTTCGGTGAGATATACCATCAGATCACCAGTGGACCTATTGCTACGAAAGCCGTACTGCCGCTTTCGTTCTTCGAGATATTTTTTTAGCTGAACATTAATCAGCGTTTTCATGACCTTGGAAAGAAGGGACGTAAGCGCAATTGGTCGATAGTTGGAGGGGGAAGAAGACACGCCATTTTTAGGGACAGGCTGGACAAATGCTGTTTTCCATCCACTCGGAAAGAGACCAGTAGAGTTGGACAGATGGAAAAGCTTACGCAGTGGTTTTGCCAGCGTTGAAGAACACCTCTTCAGAACAATGGGAGGGATACTATCCGGGCCAGCGGATTTGTGAATGTTGAGATCTTTTAGAACTCTAGCAACTGCACGAGTGCGAAAGAAGATTTGCCCCATAAAATCGTTTACGCTCTCAATTACAGGCGGAGTTCTATCACTTACTGGCAGCGTCGAATTAACAGCAAACTGTGCTGCGAGCAAATTGGCTTTATCTTGCGAGTTGACAGCAGGTGTGTCGTTGAAGATGAGCGTTGGAACCGCAGACAAAGAAGTGATTCGAATGTTTTTTGCAAATGACCAAAAATTTTTACTACTATTGGGACATTGTAGTATTTTTTGCCTTAATTTTTGGTCATGCAAAAATTTGGTTCTTCTAATATGACCGTTACAGGTCTTTCTGGCTTGTTGAAACTTTTTCCGGTTTTCCTCAGTAGGGTTGGCTTTGTAACTACGAAAACTTACTTCTCTAACCCTAATAATCTCTTTACAGCTCGAATCAAACCACGAGTTTTCTTTGGGTTTGATAGATTTAACCCTATTCGCGATAAAATTTCTCATTCCACAAAGAATTAAATTTGTGATCATATCTGCACTGTCATCTACGTCACTATCGAGGAAGCATAGTGACCAGTTAAAATTCCTGAAGAAAGCATTGAGACCGTCCCAGTTGGCTTTCTCGTACTGCCAAACGGTTCTCTTGGGAGTTTTTTCTTTAACTGAGTTTTGGTGACACGAAAAATTCGCAGATGTGACACAATGGTCTGATGTGCCTAGAGGCGATAATACACTAATAGTGTATTTATCAGGGTCAGAGGTAAGGAACAAGTCCAGAGTGTTGGCGGATTGACCTGGAAAGTCAGGGGTTCGAGTTGGCTCGTCAACAAGCTGAGTCAGGTGGTTTAACTCAGCAAAGACCTCAACAAACCTTCCTTCGGGTGTTGTCTGACCCAAAAAGCGAAGCAATGACGATTTAAGTCTGAGGGTAATGGGAAACAATTCTTTGAATGGAGTCGGACAGAGCATCAAACTCGTTAAAAGTTGAATTTCTGTCTAAATTAGGACTTCGATAAAAGAAACATGTATGTATGATGTGCTTATTTACCGTAAATTTTAACCACATGAAATTAAAGTTTGTGTTAGAACACAAACCATATCCTCAAATTAGTACGGCAATGCCAGGATGAGCTTCGGAGTCAGAACACTAACCTTAGGGTCACTCTTATCTGGGTTCCCGGTCACAGTGGCATTTAGGGGAATGAACGGGCTGACGAGCTGGGCAGGCAAGGTTCAGCCCACTTTCGGAAAGAGTCAGTACTCCTCTCGGAGTTATGAAGGGCAATGTATTGTGGTGAATATGCCCATTTATGCAAACAACGACATCTTTTATTCTTCTATAACAGAATAAATTAGTAATGAGTTCAGCGCCATCTATGGACAAAAGATTTACTAATATTATCCAATACCTAAACCACTCTATCATTATTCAATACCTAAACCACTCGCACCGTTATCCAATACTCAAACCATGGAACTGCTACAATTTGTAATTGGTCGAAAGCTTTTGAGCTACTTGTAGAGACTTGTGGAGGAGAAATGCATTCCAGCACATTCCAGAAGATTCTAGTAGCTTTTTCTCGGATATAAATACACCGCCACAAGTCCGAAGACCCCAGTTTAATTTTTGGAGTGAACGAATAAACGTCGGTGTAAAATAGTGAATTAAGAGTTGTGCTTGTTATAATAAAAGTATTGGAATTAAAGTATTTGAAGTGAAATAAAGGTGTTTTATTTTGTAAAGTAATTGTTGTTCAGTTTGAATAAAAGAAATAAGTTTTATTTTCGAACCCTTGGCTAAAATATTACATTGGTGTCAGTAAAGCGGAATAAAACTTATATTATCTGTGCATCCAGATAATTAATAGTGAAAATTGATAAAGTGTGTGAATAAATAAGCAAATAAGAAAAGTGCTTGCGAAAAGTGACATACAAGAATATAAAAATAAAAATAGAAACAAAATGGGTAAAACTGTGAATGCATTGAACTTAAGGCAGTACTGAACAGATGAGGTCTTCCTACTGCTGGAACAAAGAATGACTTCATTATTCGTCTGCAGGAAGATTTAAGGCAACACGGTAAAAATCCAGACACTTCTATTTTAAATTGAAATGCCGGAAAAGCAAGTAAGTACAACCTTAGACATGACTAATATGATGGCTCAGCTGCTCGCCCAGTTTGAAGACCAACGAAACGAACAAAAGAATCTTCTAAAAGAACAACGAATTGAGCAGAAAAATTACCAAAAAAAAACTGCTTGTACGATTGGAAGAACAACGCAACGAGCAAAGGAACCTTCTAGACGACCAGAAAAACCTAATCGAGAGTAAGCTAAACTCATTTGAAAATAAATTCATGGCTCTTGATGAACGTGTTGAAAACGTCGAAAAACAGTTCTCGAAGTTGACATAAGGTTCGAAAAATTTGAAGACAAAATGCAGAACTTTGCTAATGAGTTAGAAAAAGTTCGAAAAATAAAGGTTCGAGAAAGTTCTGATGACTGCTCAAGGAAAAAGGAAATGCATCAACCAACCTTTGATGGACAAACTTCTTGGTCAATCTACAAGAAGCAGTTTGAGGCAGCCGCAACGACAAATGGCTGGGATGACGAAGACAAGTTTATTGCCCTGACGCTTGCCCTTAGAGGTTCTGCTGCTGAATTATTGCAAACCTTACCAGCAGACAAGAACGGCAACTTCAGTGCTCTTGTTCAGTCTATTGACAAGTGATTTGGGGATGGCCATATGCAAGAAGTCTACCGCGTTCAACTCAATACCAGAGTCCAGAAAAGAGGAGACAGTCTGCAACAACTCCAAACAGACATTGAGCGGTTGGTGCATCTAGCATACCCGACTGCAGGAGATGAAATTACCAACCAGTTAGCAACAGATGCTTTTGTCCGTGCAGTGTCCGACCTCAATCTCCAGCGAGCAATTCGAACTGCTGGAAAACGCACGCTTTCTGAAGCATTAGCCTTCGCGCTCACTATGGAAGCATCAGAACAGGCTGCTTTTGGAATTCATCGGGTAAGAGAACTTGAAGTTGAGGAATGTTCTTGTCAGAGAGCTGAATTCTAAAGAAGGCAGCGAGAAGGACCTGCTCGATGCTGGAATTACAACAACAACAAAACGGGACATCTCCAGCACCAGTGCAGATTGCCACCGAGAAGAGTCGCCTGTCAACACTGTGGAAGCAGAAATAATACCCGCGAACAGGTAAGCAATAACATCAACGTTCCTGCTCGCCCTGGTATCGATGGGCCCAGAACCACAATCCAAGTCTCGCAGACTGAGCGAAACAATAAAAGTCTGACAGTGGACGCAAAATTAAATGGCAAGAAACACGTGGCTACATTTACTTAACAGTACGTCCGAAGTTGGACTCAAGGGTAAACTGATGTGCATTCCAAGAAATACGAGTATTACGGTTGAATTGTTTTAGGGGAGGAATGCAACTGGCTATTTCGCTAAAGCACTGGTTATGAAAATAACGGTAAAATAACGATAGACATGAAACATTGCGTCGGTGTTCGAGAGGTGCAAATGCTTCCGTTATATTTCTATCACCTATCATTTTCATAGCTCTTCTTTGAATTCTATCCAATAGACTCAAGTGAGTTATTGGAGCACCTGCCCAAACATGAGAATTGTACTCGAGTTTTGGACGAATAAAGGCTTTATAGATAACAGCCAGATCAGAAGGGGTGAAAAATTTCTTGCATCTCCGAAGAAAACCTAAACATTTAGCAGCATTTTTGGCAACATCAAATATGTGATCGTTCCATAGAAGGTGGTCTGTGATACACATACCGAGGACTGAAAGCTTTTCGGTTTCCACAATGCACGAACCACTCATAGATAGTGGCATGAGGGGTGGGTTTCGTTTTGACGACACAAGACAGCATTGAGTTTTTGAAGCATTAAATTCTACGCGATTTTTGATTCCCCATTGGACAATGCTGTCAAGATCAGAATTTAATGAGCTTATCATACGCTGCCGTTCAAGTTCCACATCCGAAGGACATGGATGAAAATCTGTAAACGAATATGAGAAGCTGAGGGTACTGTCGTCAGCGAAACAGTTTAATGGATTAGAAGTTTCAGACAAAAGATCATTTAAAAAAAATAAGGAAGAGAGTCGCAGACAAAACGGAGCCCTGGGGCACACCAGCATTTATTTTGTGGATTTCAGACTTGAAACCGTCCAATACAACTTGTATTGAACGGTCCGAAAGGTAATTTCTAATCCAATGAAGAAGAGATTAATCGAAACCAAATGCGCGCATTTTCGATAAGAGAGCATGATGCCAAACTCTATCAAATGCTTTAGTAATATCAAGCGTAAAAATCTTACTTTCTCCAAAACGATGTAAAGATTTGTGCCACTGTTCGGTGAGATATACCATCAGATCACCAGTGGACCTATTGCTACGAAAGCCGTACTGCCGCTTTCGTTCTTCGAGATATTTTTTTAGCTGAAAATTAATCAGCGTTTTCATGACCTTGGAAAGAAGGGACGTAAGCGCAATTGGTCGATAGTTGGAGGGGGAAGAAGACACGCCATTTTTAGGGACAGGCTGGACAAATGCTGTTTTCCATCCACTCGGAAAGAGACCAGTAGAGTTGGACAGATGGAAAAGCTTACGCAGTGGTTTTGCCAGCGTTGAAGAACACCTCTTCAGAACAATGGGAGGGATACTATCTGGGCCAGCGGATTTGTGAATGTTGAGATCTTTTAGAACTCTAGCAACTGCACGAGTGCGAAAGAAGATTTGCCCCATAAAATCGTTTACGCTCTCAATTACAGGCGGAGTTCTATCACTTACTGGCAGCGTCGAATTAACAGCAAACTGTGCTGCGAGCAAATTGGCTTTATCTTGCGAGCTGACAGCAGGTGTGTCGTTGAAGATGAGCGTTGGAACCGCAGACAAAGAAGTGATTCGAATGTTTTTTGCAAATGACCAAAAATTTTTACTACTATTGGGACATTGTAGTATTTTTTGCCTTAATTTTTGATCATGCAAAAATTTGGTTCTTCTAATATGACCGTTACAGGTCTTTCTGGCTTGTTGAAACTTTTTCCGGTTTTCCTCAGTAGGGTTGGCTTTGTAACTACGAAAACTTTCTTCTCTAACCCTAATAATCTCTTTACAGCTCGAATCAAACCACGAGTTTTCTTTGGGTTTGATAGATTTAACCCTATTCGCGATAAAATTTCTCATTCCACAAAGAATTAAATTTGTGATCATATCTGCACTGTCATCTACGTCACTATCGAGGAAGCATAGTGACCAGTTAAAATTCCTGAAGAAAGCATTGAGACCGTCCCAGTTGGCTTTCTCGTACTGCCAAACGGTTCTCTTGGGAGTTTTTTCTTTAACTGAGTTTTGGTGACACGAAAAATTCGCAGATGTGACACATTAGTCTGATGTGCCTAGAGGCGATAATACACTTATAGTGTATTTATCAGGGTCAGAGGTAAGGAACAAGTCCAGAGTGTTGGCGGGTTGACCTGGAAAGTCAGGGGTTCGAGTTGGCTCGTCAACAAGCTGAGTCAGGTGGTTTAACTCAGCAAAGACCTCAACAAACCTTCCTTCTGGTGTTGTCTGACCCGAAAAGCGAAGCCAATTAGAATTGTGTACATTGAAATCGCCCGCAATGACGATTTAAGTCTGAGGGTAATGGGAAACAATTCTTTGAATGGAGTCGGACAGAGCATCAAACTCGTTAAAAGTTGAATTTCTGTCTAAATTAGGACTTCGATAAAAGAAACATGTGTGTATGATGTGCTTATTTACCGTAAATTTTAACCACATGAAATTAAAGTTTGTGTTAGAACACAAACCATATCCTCAAATTAGTACGGCAATGCCAGGATGAGCTTCGGAGTCAGAACACTAACCTTAGGGTCACTCTTATCTGGGTTCCCGATCACAGTGGCATTTAGGGGAATGAACGGGCTGACGAGCTGGGCAGGCAAGGTTCAGCCCACTTTCGGAAAGAGTCAGTACTCCTCTCGGAGTTATGAAGGGCAATGTATTGTGGTGAATATGCCCATTTATGCAAACAACGACATCTTTTATTCTTCTATAACAGAATAAATTAGTAATGAGTTCAGCGCCATCTATGGACAAAAGATTTACTAATATTATCCAATACCTAAACCACTCTATCATTATTCAATACCTAAACCACTCGCACCGTTATCCAATACTCAAACCATGGAACTGCTACAATTTGTAATTGGTCGAAAGCTTTTGAGCTACTTGTAGAGACTTGTGGAGGAGAAATGCATTCCAGCACATTCCAGAAGATTCTAGTAGCTTTTTCTCGGATATAAATACACCGCCACAAGTCCGAAGACCCCAGTTTAATTTTTGGAGTGAACGAATAAACGTCGGTGTAAAATAGTGAATTAAGAGTTGTGCTTGTTATAATAAAAGTATTGGAATTAAAGTATTTGAAGTGAAATAAAGGTGTTTTATTTTGTAAAGTAATTGTTGTTCAGTTTGAATAAAAGAAATAAGTTTTATTTTCGAACCCTTGGCTAAAATATTACATTGGTGTCAGTAAAGCGGAATAAAACTTATATTATCTGTGCATCCAGATAATTAATAGTGAAAATTGATAAAGTGTGTGAATAAATAAGCAAATAAGAAAAGTGCTTGCGAAAAGTGACATACAAGAATATAAGAATAAAAATAGAAACAAAATGGGTAAAACTGTGAATGCATTGAACTTAAGGCAGTACTGAACAGATGAGGTCTTCCTACTGCTGGAACAAAGAATGACTTCATTATTCGTCTGCAGGAAGATTTAAGGCAACACGGTAAAAATCCAGACACTTCTATTTTAAATTGAAATGCCGGAAAAGCAAGTAAGTACAACCTTAGACATGACTTATATGATGGCTCAGCTGCTCGCCCAGTTTGAAGACCAACGAAACGAACAAAAGAATCTTCTAAAAGAACAACGAATTGAGCAGAAAAATTACCAAAAAAAACTGCTTGTACGATTGGAAGAACAACGCAACGAGCAAAGGAACCTTCTAGACGACCAGAAAAACCTAATCGAGAGTAAGCTAAACTCATTTGAAAATAAATTCATGGCTCTTGATGAACGTGTTGAAAACGTCGAAAAACAGTTCTCGAAGTTGACATAAGGTTCGAAAAATTTGAAGACAAAATGCAGAACTTTACTAATGAGTTAGAAAAAGTTCGAAAAATAAAGGTTCGAGAAAGTTCTGATGACTGCTCAAGGAAAAAGGAAATGCATCAACCAACCTTTGATGGACAAACTTCTTGGTCAATCTACAAGAAGCAGTTTGAGGCAGCCGCAACGACAAATGGCTGGGATGACGAAGACAAGTTTATTGCCCTGAGGCTTGCCCTTAGAGGTTCTGCTGCTGAATTATTGCAAACCTTACCAGCAGACAAGAACGGCAACTTCAGTGCTCTTGTTTAGTCTATTGACAAGTGATTTGGGGATGGCCATATGCAAGAAGTCTACCGCGTTCAACTCAATACCAGAGTCCAGAAAAGAGGAGACAGTCTGCAACAACTCCAAACAGACATTGAACGGTTGGTGCATCTAGCATACCCGACTGCAGGAGATGAAATTACCAACCAGTTAGCAACAGATGCTTTTGTCCGTGCAGTGTCCGACCTCAATCTCCAGCGAGCAATTCGAACTGCTGGAAAACGCACGCTTTCTGAAGCATTAGCCTTCGCGCTCACTATGGAAGCATCAGAACAGGCTGCTTTTGGAATTCATCGGGTAAGAGAACTTGAAGTTGAGGAATGTTCTTGTCAGAGAGCTGAATTCTAAAGAAGGCAGCGAGAAGGACCTGCTCGATGCTGGAATTACAACAACAACAAAACGGGACATCTCCAGCACCAGTGCAGATTGCCACCGAGAAGAGTCACCTGTCAACATTGTGGAAGCAGAAATAATACCCGCGAACAGGTAAGCAATAACATCAACGTTCCTGCTCGCCCTGGTATCGATGGGCCCAGAACCACAATCCAAGTCTCGCAGACTGAGCGAAACAATAAAAGTCTGACAGTGGACGCAAAATTAAATGGCAAGAAACACGTGGCTACATTTACTTAACAGTACGTCCGAAGTTGGACTCAAGGGTAAACTGATGTGCATTCCAAGAAATACGAGTATTACGGTTGAATTGTTTTAGGGGAGGAATGCAACTGGCTATTTCGCTAAAGCACTGGTTATGAAAATAACGGTAAAATAACGATAGACATGAAACATTGCGTCGGTGTTCGAGAGGTGCAAATGCTTCCGTTATATTTCTATCACCTATCATTTTCATAGCTCTTCTTTGAATTCTATCCAATAGACTCAAGTGAGTTATTGGAGCATCTGCCCAAACATGAGAATTGTACTCGAGTTTTGGACGAATAAAGGCTTTATAGATAACAGCTAGATCAGAAGGGGTGAAAAATTTCTTGCATCTCCGAAGAAAACCTAAACATTTAGCAGCATTTTTGGCAACATCATATATATGATCGTTCCTCAGAAGGTGGTCTGTGATACACATACCGATGCACGAACCACTCATAGATAGTGGCATGAGGGTGGGTTTCGTTTTGACGACGCTAGACAGCATTGAGTTTTTGAAGCATTAAATTCTACGCGATTTTTGATTCCCCATTGGACAATGCTGTCAAGATCAGAATTTAATGAGCTTATCATACGCTGCCGTTCAAGTTCCACATCCGAAGGACATGGATGAGAATCTGTAAATGAATATGAGAAGCTGATGATACTGTCGTCAGCGAAACAGTTTAATGGATTAGAAGTTTCAGACAAAAGATCATTTATAAGAATAAGGAAGAGAGTCGGAGACAAGACGGAGCCCTGGGGCACACCAGCATTTATTTTGTGGATTTCAGACTTGAAACCGTCCAATAGAACTTGTATTGAACGGTCCGAAAGGTAATTTATAATCCAATGAAGAAGAGATTCATCGAAACCAAATGCGCGCATTTTCGATAAGAGAGCTTGATGCCGAACTCTATCAAATGCTTTAGTAATATCAAGCGTAATAATCTTACTTTCTCCAAAACGATGTAAGGATTTGTGCCACTGTTCGGTGAGATATACCATCAGATCACCAGTGGACCTATTGCTACGAAAGCCGTAGTGCCGCTTTCGTTATTCGAGATATTTTTTTAAGCTGAAAATTATTCAGCGTTTTCATGACCCAGGAAAGAAGGGACGTAAGCGCAATTGGTCGATAGTTGGAGGGGTAAGAAGACACGCCATTTTTAGAGACAGGCTGGACAAATGCTGTTTCCCATCCACTCGGAAAGAGACCAGTAGAGTACTTACTTACTTACTTAGGTCCTCGGACCTATTACGTCCGTGATGTTTCCCTTACGGGACATAGGGCCTCCACTACACCTACGCGCCATCGTGTACGATTTCTTGAAATATATTTCAGCTCTCTCCAACTTTTCCCCAGTCGTGCCGATTCCTGTTCGACCGTTCTTCGCCATGTACTTCTAGGCCGGCCCACTTGTCTTCCCTCCTGTGTGAGCGGGTTCCACTGCATTGCTTGAGATGCAATGCACCGATCGCCTTTTCGAAGCGTATGGCCAATCCACTGCCACTTTCTTCTTCGTATAATGGAGTCTATGGGCTCCTGACCCGTTCTCGCATGAAGTTCGGCATTGGAGATACGGTTGGGCCAGAAAATCCTCAAGATGTTTCGTAGACATCTATTAACGAAGGTTTGCAGCTTTCTAGTGACAATTTCAGTGACTTTCCAAGTGCTGCAGCCGTAAAGCAGAACGGATTCAACATTGGAGCGGAACAGTCGTAGCTTGGTCTTTAAGCTAAAAGAGTTGTTTCTCCATATTTTGGACAGCATTCCGAACGCAGCCTTTGCTTTTCTGATTCGGCTGTTTACGTCCAGTTCAGTTCCGCCACCCGTAGAGATAATACTCCCAAGATATTGGAAATCCTCTACCATCTCTACCGGTTGTCCAGAAATATTTACTTGGATTGATGAGGAAGTTCCAAGGCTGATCCTTTTAGTTTTTGCCGAGTTGATCTTAAGCCCTACGATTTCTGCTTCTCTCTCCACCCTTGTTGTCATTTGATGGAGATCCATGATCCTATGAGAGAGTAAGCATACGTCGTCCGCGTAGTCCAGATGTTTGAAGTGAGATTGCAGAGTCCACTGAATTCCTCCATTTCCATTTGACAAAGCTGCGTGCAGTACGTCACTTATCACCAACAGGAACAGTATTGGTGACAGTATACAGCCTTGCCTAACTCCACTTTGGATTTCAAACTCCTCTGACAGCCTACCTTTGTGCAAAACGTGACACCTGGATCCATCATATGTAGCCTTGATAATAGCAATCAATTTATCTGGGATGCCCCTCCTGTGCAAAGCAAACCAAATAAATTCTCTATTGACACTGTCGAACGCCTTTTCAAAATCGATGAACAGCAGGTGAAGTGGTGATCGATATTCAACGCACTGTTCGATGATGATCCTCAAGGTGTTGATGTGATCAACACAGGAAGATCCAGTGCGGAAACCTGCTTGTTCGGCGTCGAGTGTGTCTTCGAGTTGATCTTTAATTCGGTCCAATATTATCCTTGCTATTATCTTGGCTACTGCAGGCAGAACGCATATTCCTCTCCAGTTTTCGCACTGTGTGAGATCTCCTTTCTTTGGGAGCTTGACAATCATTCCTTTTTTCCACTCTTCAGGAAAGCTCTCTGCTTCCCAAGCTCTCTTAATAAGTGGGTGCAGTAGCTCGCTCGATGTCGTTGGGGCTGCTCCTAAGAGCTCTGCAGGAATACCGTCAAGTCCAACCGCTTTGTTGTTCTTCAGTGCTTTGATGGCGGTGATAATTTCTTCTTTACTGGGGGGTACGGTGCGTATTCGGGAAATTGTTACTTCGGGTAGCTCAGTGGGAATAGGGTTCACTTCACTTGCGAAAACGCGGTTTAAAACCGCAGAAAAGTGTTCCCTCCACCTTATGAGCTGGTCCTCATCCGAAATTAGCAGGGATCCGTTTGTGTCTTTAACCAGGTGTTGTTTAGAGCTCTGGACACCAGTGAGCTCTTTGGTAATTCTGTAGACGGTCCTACTGTCACACCTACTAGCGGCTTCTTCTGCTTCTGTAGCCAGTGCGTTGATGTAGTTACGCTTATCACGTCGCACACTACGGTGAACTTCCCTCATCTTCATGCGGTACGTAGACTCAAGCTCGTTTCTCCCTGCTGCTGGGGTAGCTGCGATGCGAGCTTTAAGGTGTTTCCTTTCTTCGATCCTTGCCCAAGTTTCGTCGGAAAGCCAAGCACTATTTCTTCCTTGCGCCCGGCCGACTATACTTTCAGCACCGGATATGAACACATTTTTCACAGCACACCAATGATTTTCGATGGATGTGGTTTCCGTGCTGCTGATTGCGTTCAATCCTTGTGAAAGGTGGTCCCCTAGTTGTTGGCGCACTGCAGGATCCTTTAGTCTATCTGTATTAAACTTGGGCATTCGAGTGTTTCCTTGGGATCTCCGAACTGCAGCTGTACGCAATCTTACGGTAGCAATTATCAGATGGTGGTCCCGGGCCATTCCCATGTCATTCCCATGTCAGCGATGTCCATCCTATACCGCATGAATTCCTTCTCTAGTTGCAGGAATCTGGCATTCTGAGGACCTTCTTTTCCATTGTCAAGAAGCGTCTTCACATTCCAGAAACCAATCTTTGTCCGGGTACAATAGCCAAAAGTCGTCAACGAGTTATCATTAATTATCCGAGGCGTAGTGTTGGTTTCGGTAGCGGGTTGATTTCAGTTACGGAGAATGCTAACCTCCGTAACCTATCCTAGAAAGCTAGGCCTTTTCGCACTTGTAATTTTAGCCTATTTATGTATATTGGGATACATAAATAGTTGCCCGGGGACCACCACGAGGAGGTAAAACAAGCACTTCATCGTGACTGATTGTTGCGCTACTGGCCCAGACCAAGTTCTGAGCAATCAATAGTTTCCCGATCAGGCACGATGCAGGTCGCCCAAACCAGTAGAGTAGGACAGATGGAAAAGCTTACGCAGTGGTTTTGCCAGCGTTGAAGAACACCTCTTCAGAACAATGGGAGGGATACTATCCGGGCCAGCGGATTTGTGAATGTTGAGATCTTTTAGAACTCTAGCAACTGCATGAGTGCGAAAGAAGATTTGCCCCATAAAATCGTTTACGCTCTCAATTACAGGCGGAGTTCTATCACTTACTGGCAGCGTCGAATTAACAGCAAACTGTGCTGCGAGCAAATTGGCTTTATCTTGCGAGCTGACAGCAGGTGTGTCGTTGAAGACGAGCGTTGGAACCGCAGACGAAGAAGTTTTTCGAATGTTTTTTGTAAATGACCAAAAATGTTTACTACTATTGGGACATTGTAGTATTTTTTGCCTTAATTTTTGGTCATGCAAAAATTTGGTTCTTCTAATATGACCGTTACAGGTCTTTCTGGCTTGTTGAAACATATTCCGGTTTTCCTCAGTAGGGTTGGCTTTGTAACTACGGAAACTTACTTCTCTTACCCTAATAACCTCTTTACAGCTCGAATCAAACCACGAGTTTTTTTTGGGTTTGATAGATTTAACCCTATTCGGGATAAAATTTCTCATTCCACAAAGAATTAAATTTGTGATCATATCTGCACTGGCATCTACGTCACTATCGAGGAAGCATAGTGACCATTTAAAATTCCTGAAGAAAGCATCCAGATAATTAATAGTGAAAATTGATAAAGTGTGTGAATAAATAAGCAAATAAGAAAAGTGCTTGTGAAAAGTGACATACAAGAATATAAGGATAAAAATAGAAACAAAATGGGTAAAACTGTGAATGCATTGAACTTAAGGCAGTACTGAACAGATGAGGTCTTCCTACTGCTGGAACAAAGAATGACTTCATTATTCGTCTGCAGGAAGATTTAAGGCAACACGATAAAAATCCAGACACTTCTATTTTAAATTGAAATGCCGGAAAAGCAAGTAAGTACAACCTTAGACATGACTAATATGATGGCTCAGCTGCTCGCCCAGTTTGAAGACCAACGAAACGAACAAAAGAATCTTCTAAAAGAACAACGAATTGAGCAGAAAAATTACCAAAAAAAACTGCTTGTACGATTGGAAGAACAACGCAACGAGCAAAGGAACCTTCTACACGACCAGAAAAACCTAATCGAGAGTAAGCTAAACTCATTTGAAAATAAATTCATGGCTCTTGATGAACGTGTTGAAAACGTCGAAAAACAGTTCTCGAAGTTGACATAAGGTTCGAAAAATTTGAAGACAAAATGCAGAACTTTGCTAATGAGTTAGAAAAAGTTCGAAAAATAAAGGTTCGAGAAAGTTCTGATGACTGCTCAAGGAAAAAGGAAATGCATCAACCAACCTTTGATGGACAAACTTCTTGGTCAATCTACAAGAAGCAGTTTGAGGCAGCCGCAACGACAAATGGCTGGGATGACGAAGACAAGTTTATTGCCCTGAGGCTTGCCCTTAGAGGTTCTGCTGCTGAATTATTGCAAACCTTACCAGCAGACAAGAACGGCAACTTCAGTGCTCTTGTTCAGTCTATTGACAAGTGATTTGGGGATGGCCATATGAAGGAAGTCTACCGCGTTTAACTCAATACCAGAGTCCAGAAAAGAGGAGACAGTCTGCAACAACTCCAAACAGACATTGAACGGTTGGTGCATCTAGCATACCCGACTGCAGGAGATGATATTACCAACCAGTTAGCAACAGATGCTTTTGTCCGTGCAGTGTCCGACCTCAATCTCCAGCGAGCAATTCGAACTGCTGGAAAACGCACGCTTTCTGAAGCATTAGCCTTCGCGCTCACTATGGAAGCATCAGAACAGGGTGCTTTTGGAATTCATCGGGTAAGAGAACTTGAAGTTGAGGAATGTTCTTGTCAGAGAGCTGAATTCTAAAGAAGGCAGCGAGAAGGACCTGCTCGATGCTGGAATTACAACAACAACAAAACGGGACATCTCCAGCACCAGTGCAGATTGCCACCGAGAAGAGTCACCTGTCAACATTGTGGAAGCAGAAATAATACCCGCGAACAGGTAAGCAATAACATCAACGTTCCTGCTCGCCCTGGTATCGATGGGCCCAGAACCACAATCCAAGTCTCGCAGACTGAGCGAAACAATAAAAGTCTGACAGTGGACGCAAAATTAAATGGCAAGAAACACGTGGCTACATTTGAAACTTAACAGTACGTCCGAAGTTGGACTCAAGGGTAAACTGATGTGCATTCCAAGAAATAAGAGTATTACGGTTGAATTGTTTTAGGGGAGGAATGCAACTGGCTATTTCGCTAAAGCACTGGTTATGAAAATAACGGTAAAATAACGATAGACATGAAACATTGCGTCGGTGTTCGAGAGGTGCAAATGCTTCCGTTATATTTCTATCACCTATCATTTTCATAGCTCTTCTTTGAATTCTATCCAATAGACTCAAGTGAGTTATTGGAGCACCTGCCCAAACATGAGAATTGTACTCGAGTTTTGGACGAATAAAGGCTTTATAGATAACAGCCAGATCAGAAGGGGTGAAAAATTTCTTGCATCTCCGAAGAAAACCTAAACATTTAGCAGCATTTTTGGCAACATCATATATATGATCGTTCCTCAGAAGGTGGTCTGTGATACACATACCGAGGACCGAAAGCTTTTCGGTTTCCTCAATGCACGAACCACTCATAGATAGTGGCATGAGGGGTGGGTTTCGTTTTGACGACGCTAGACAGCATTGAGTTTTTGAAGCATTAAATTCTACGCGATTTTTGATTCCCCATCGGACAATGCTGTCAAGATCAGAATTTAATGAGCTTATCATACGCTGCCGTTCAAGTTCCACATCCGAAGGACATGGATGAGAATCTGTAAATGAATATGAGAAGCTGATGATACTGTCGTCAGCGAAACAGTTTAATGGATTAGAAGTTTCAGACAAAAGATCATTTATAAGAATAAGGAAGAGAGTCGGAGACAAAACGGAGCCCTGGGGCCAGCATTTATTTTGTGGATTTCAGACTTGAAACCGTCCAATACAACTTGTATTGAACGGTCCGAAAGGTAATTTCTAATCCAATGAAGAAGAGATTCATCGAAACCAAATGCGCGCATTTTCGATAAGAGAGCTTGATGCCAAACTCTATCAAATGCTTTAGTAATATCAAGCGTAATAATCTTACTTTCTACAAAACGATGTAAAGATTTGTGCCACTGTTCGGTGAGATATACCATCAGATCACCAGTGGACCTATTGCTACGAAAGCCGTAGTGCCGCTTTCGTTATTCGAGATATTTTTTTAAGCTGAAAATTATTCAGCGTTTTCATGACCTAGGAAAGAAGGGACGTAAGCGCAATTGGTCGATAGTTGGAGGGGTAAGAAGACACGCCATTTTTAGAGACAGGGTGGACAAATGCTGTTTCCCATCCACTCGGAAAGAGACCAGTAGAGTAGGACAGATGGAAAAGCTTACGCAGTGGTTTTGCCAGCGTTGAAGAACACCTCTTCAGAACAATGGGAGGGATACTATCCGGGCCAGCGGATTTGTGAATGTTGAGATCTTTTAGAACTCTAGCAACTGCATGAGTGCGAAAGAAGATTTGCCCCATAAAATCGTTTACGCTCTCAATTACAGGCGGAGTTCTATCACTTACTGGCAGCGTCGAATTAACAGCAAACTGTGCTGCGAGCAAATTGGCTTTATCTTGCGAGCTGACAGCAGGTGTGTCGTTGAAGACGAGCGTTGGAACCGCAGACGAAGAAGTTTTTCGAATGTTTTTTGTAAATGACCAAAAATGTTTACTACTATTGGGACATTGTAGTATTTTTTGCCTTAATTTTTGGTCATGCAAAAATTTGGTTCTTCTAATATGACCGTTACAGGTCTTTCTGGCTTGTTGAAACTTATTCCGGTTTTCCTCAGTAGGCTTGGCTTTGTAACTACGGAAACTTACTTCTCTAACCCTAATAACCTCTTTACAGCTCGAATCAAACCACGAGTTTTTTTTGGGTTTGATAGATTTAACCCTATTCGGGATAAAATTTCTCATTCCACAAAGAATTAAATTTGTGATCATATCTGCACTGGCATCTACGTCACTATCGAGGAAGCATAGTGACCATTTAAAATTCCTGAAGAAAGCATTGAGACCGTCCCAGTTGGCTTTCTCGTACTGCCAAACGGTTCTCTTGGGAGTTTTTTCTTTAACTGAGTTTTGGTGACACGAAAAATTCGCAGATATGACACAATGGTCTGATGTGCCTAGAGGCGATAATACACTAATAGTGTATTTATCAGGGTCAGAGGTAAGGAACAACTCCAGAGTGTTGGCGGATTGACCTGGAAAGTCAGGGGTTCGAGTTGGCTCGTCAACAAGCTGAGTCAGGTGGTTTAACTCAGCAAAGACCTCAACAAACCTTCCTTCGGGTGTTGTCTGACCCGAAAAGCGAAGCCAATTAGAATTGTGTACATTGAAATCGCCCGCAATGACGATTTAAGTGTGAGGGTAATGGGCAACAATTCTTTGAATGGAGTCGGACAGAGCATCAAACTCGTTAAAAGTTGAATTTCTGTCTAAATTAGGGCTTCGATAAAAGAAACATGTGTGTATGATGTGCTTATTTACCGTAAATTTTAACCACATGAAATTAAAGTTTGTGTTAGAACACAAACCATATCCTCAAATTAGTACGGCAATGCCAGGATGAGCTTCGGAGTCTGAACACTAACCTAAGGGTCACTCTTATCTGGGTTCCCGGTCACAGTGGCATTTAGGGGAATGAACGGGCTGACGAGCTGGGCAGGCAAGGTTCAGCCCACTTTCGGAAAGAGTCAGTACTCCTCTCGGAGTTATGAAGGGCAATGTATTGTGGTGAATATGCCCATTTATGCAAACAACGATATCTTTTATTCTTCTATAACAGAATAAATTAGTAATGAGTTCAGCGCCATCTATGGACAAAGGATTTACTAATATTATCCAATACCTAAACCACTCTATCATTATTCAATACCTAAACCACTCGCACTGTTATCCAATACTCAAACCATGGAACTGCTACAATTTGTAATTGGTCGAAAGCTTTTGAGCTACTTGTAGAGACTTGTGGAGGAGAAATGCATTCCAGCACATTCAAGAAGATTCTAGTAGCTTTTTCTCGGATATAAATACACCGCCACAAGTCCGAAGACCCCAGTTTAATTTTTGGAGTGAACGAATAAACGTCGGTGTAAAATAGTGAATTAAGAGTTGTGCTTGTTATAATAAAAGTATTGGAATTAAAGTATTTGAAGTGAAATAAAGGTGTTTTATTTTGTAAAGTAATTGTTGTTCAGTTTGAATAAAAGAAATAAGTTTTATTTTCGAACCCTTGGCTAAAATATTACATTGGTGTCAGTAAAGCGGAATAAAACTTATATTATATGTGCATCCAGATAATTAATAGTGAAAATTGATAAAGTGTGTGAATAAATAAGCAAATAAGAAAAGTGCTTGTGAAAAGTGACATACAAGAATATAAGAATAAAAATAGAAACAAAATGGGTAAAACTGTGAATGCATTGAACTAAAGGCAGTACTGAACAGATGAGGTCTTCCTACTGCTGGAACAAAGAATGACTTCATTATTCGTCTGCAGGAAGATTTAAGGCAACACGGTAAAAATCCAGACACTTCTATTTTAAATTGAAATGCCGGAAAAGCAAGTAAGTACAACCTTAGACATGACTAATATGATGGCTCAGCTGCTCGCCCAGTTTGAAGACCAACGAAACGAACAAAAGAATCTTCTAAAAGAACAACGAATTGAGCAGAAAAATTACCAAAAAAACTGCTTGTACGATTGGAAGAACAACGCAACGAGCAAAGGAACCTTCTAGACGACCAGAAAAACCTAATCGAGAGTAAGCTAAACTCATTTGAAAATAAATTCATGGCTCTTGATGAACGTGTTGAAAACGTCGAAAAACAGTTCTCGAAGTTGACATAAGGTTCGAAAAATTTGAAGACAAAATGCAGAACTTTGCTAATGAGTTAGAAAAAGTTCGAAAAATAAAGGTTCGAGAAAGTTCTGATGACTGCTCAAGGAAAAAGGAAATGCATCAACCAACCTTTGATGGACAAACTTCTTGGTCAATCTACAAGAAGCAGTTTGAGGCAGCCGCAACGACAAATGGCTGGGATGACGAAGACAAGTTTATTGCCCTGACGCTTGCCCTTAAAGGTTCTGCTGCTGAATTATTGGAAACCTTACCAGCAGACAAGAACGGCAACTTCAGTGCTCTTGTTCAGTCTATTGACAAGCGATTTGGGGATGGCCATAGCAAGAAGTCTTCCGCGTTCAACTCAATACCAGAGTCCAGAAAAGAGGAGACAGTCTGCAACAACCAAACCAAACAGACATTGAACGGTTGGTGCATCTAGCATACCCGACTGCAGGAGATGAAATTACCAACCAGTTAGCAACAGATGCTTTTGTCCGTGCAGTGTCCGACCTCAATCTCCAGCGAGCAATTCGAACTGCTGGAAAACGCACGCTTTCTGAAGCATTAGCCTTCGCGCTCACTATGGAAGCATCAGAACAGGGTGCTTTTGGAATTCATCGGGTAAGAGAACTTGAAGTTGAGGAATGTTCTTGTCAGAGAGCTGAATTCCAAAGAAGGCAGCGAGAAGGTCCTGCTCGATGCTGGAATTACAACAAAACGGGACATCTCCAGCGCCAGTGCAGATTGCCACCGAGAAGGGTCACCTGTCAACATTGTGGAAGCAGAAATAATACCCGCGAACAGGTAAGCAATAACATCAACGTTCCTGCTCGCCCTGGTATCGATGGGCCCAGAACCACAATCCAAGTCTCGCAGACTAAGCGAAACAATAAAAGTCTGACAGTGGACGCAAAACTAAATGGCAAGAAATACGTGGCTACATTTGAAACTTAACAGTACGTCCGAAGTTGGCTTCAAGGGTAAACTGATGTGCATTCCTAGAAATACGAGTATTACGGTTGAATTGTTTTAGGGGAGGAATGCAACTGGCTATTTCGCTAGAGCACTGGTTATGAAAATAACGGTAAAATAACGAAAGACATGAAACATTGCGTCGGTGTTCGAGAGGTGCAAATGCTTCCGTTATATTTCTATCACCTATCATTTTCATAGCTCTTCTTTGAATTCTATCCAATAGACTCAAGTGAGTTATTGGAGCACCTGCCCAAACATGAGAATTGTACTCGAGTTTTGGACGAATAAAGGCTTTATAGATAACAGCCAGATCAGAAAGGGTGAAAAATTCCTTGTATCTCCGAAGAAAACGTAAGCATTTAGCAGCATTTTTGGCAACATCATATATATGATCGTTCCTCAGAAGGTGGTCTGTGATACACATACCGAGGACCGAAAGCTTTTCGGTTTCCTCAATGCACGAACCACTCATAGATAGTGGCATGAGGGGTGGGTTTCGTTTTGACGACGCTAGACAGCATTGAGTTTTTGAAGCATTAAATTCTACGCGATTTTTGATTCCCCATTGGACAATGCTGTCAAGATCAGAATTTAATGAGCTTATCATACGCTGCCGTTCAAGTTCCACATCCGAAGGACATGGATGAGAATCTGTAAACGAATATGAGAAGCTGAGGGTACTGTCGTCAGCGAAACAGTTTAATGGATTAGAAGTTTCAGACAAAAGATCATTTAAAAAAAATAAGGAAGAGAGTCGCAGACAAAACGGAGCCCTGGGGCACACCAGCATTTATTTTGTGGATTTCAGACTTAAAACCGTCCAATACAACTTGTATTGAACGGTCCGAAAGGTAATTTCTAATCCAATGAAGAAGAGATTCATCGAAACCAAATGCGCGCATTTTCGATAAGAGAGCTTGATGCCAAACTCTATCAAATGCTTTAGTAATATCAAGCGTAATAATCTTACTTTCTCCAAAACGATGTAAAGATTTGTGCCACTGTTCGGTGAGATATACCATCAGATCACCAGTGGACCTATTGCTACGAAAGCCGTACTGCCGCTTTCGTTCTTCGAGATATTTTTTTAGCTAAAAATTAATCAGCGTTTCTATGACCTTGGAAAGAAGGGACGTAAGCGCAATTGGTCGATAGATGGAGGGGGAAGAAGACACGCCATTTTTAGGGACAGGCTGGACAAATGCTGTTTCCCATCCACTCGGAAAGAGACCAGTAGAGTAGGACAGATGGAAAAGCTTACGCAGTGGTTTTGCCAGCGTTGAAGAACACCTCTTCAGAACAATGGGAGGGATACTATCCGGGCCAGCGGATTTGTGAATGTGGAGATGTTTTAGAACTCTAGCAACTGCACGAGTGCGAAAGAAGATTTGCCCCATAAAATCGTTTACGCTCTCAATTACAGGCGGAGTTCTATCACTTACTGGCAGCGTCGAATTAACAGCAAACTGTGCTGCGAGCAAATTGGCTTTATCTTGCGAGCTGACAGCAGGTGTGTCGTTGAAGACGAGCGTTGGAACCGCAGACGAAGAAGTTTTTCGAATGTTTTTTGTAAATGACCAAAAATGTTTACTACTATTGGGACATTGTAGTATTTTTTGCCTTAATTTTTGGTCATGCAAAAATTTGGTTCTTCTAATATGACCGTTACAGGTCTTTCTGGCTTGTTGAAACTTATTCCGGTTTTCCTCAGTAGGCTTGGCTTTGTAACTACGGAAACTTACTTCTCTAACCCTAATAACCTCTTTACAGCTCGAATCAAACCACGAGTTTTTTTTGGGTTTGATAGATTTAACCCTATTCGGGATAAAATTTCTCATTCCACAAAGAATTAAATTTGTGATCATATCTGCACTGGCATCTACGTCACTATCGAGGAAGCATAGTGACCATTTAAAATTCCTGAAGAAAGCATTGAGACCGTCCCAGTTGGCTTTCTCGTACTGCCAAACGGTTCTCTTGGGAGTTTTTTCTTTAACTGAGTTTTGGTGACACGAAAAATTCGCAGATATGACACAATGGTCTGATGTGCCTAGAGGCGATAATACACTAATAGTGTATTTATCAGGGTCAGAGGTAAGGAACAACTCCAGAGTGTTGGCGGATTGACCTGGAAAGTCAGGGGTTCGAGTTGGCTCGTCAACAAGCTGAGTCAGGTGGTTTAACTCAGCAAAGACCTCAACAAACCTTCCTTCGGGTGTTGTCTGACCCGAAAAGCGAAGCCAATTAGAATTGTGTACATTGAAATCGCCCGCAATGACGATTTAAGTGTGAGGGTAATGGGCAACAATTCTTTGAATGGAGTCGGACAGAGCATCAAACTCGTTAAAAGTTGAATTTCTGTCCAAATTAGGGCTTCGATAAAAGAAACATGTGTGTATGATGTGCTTATTTACCGTAAATTTTAACCACATGAAATTAAAGTTTGTGTTAGAACACAAACCATATCCTCAAATTAGTACGGCAATGCCAGGATGAGCTTCGGAGTCTGAACACTAACCTAAGGGTCACTCTTATCTGGGTTCCCGGTCACAGTGGCATTTAGGGGAATGAACGGGCTGACGAGCTGGGCAGGCAAGGTTCAGCCCACTTTCGGAAAGAGTCAGTACTCCTCTCGGAGTTATGAAGGGCAATGTATTGTGGTGAATATGCCCATTTATGCAAACAACGACATCTTTTATTCTTCTATAACAGAATAAATTAGTAATGAGTTCAGCGCCATCTATGGACAAAGGATTTACTAATATTATCCAATACCTAAACCACTCTATCATTATTCAATACCTAAACCACTCGCACTGTTATCCAATACTCAAACCATGGAACTGCTACAATTTGTAATTGGTCGAAAGCTTTTGAGCTACTTGTAGAGACTTGTGGAGGAGAAATGCATTCCAGCACATTCCAGAAGATTCTAGTAGCTTTTTCTCGGATATAAATACACCGCCACAAGTCCGAAGACCCCAGTTTAATTTTTGGAGTGAACGAATAAACGTCGGTGTAAAATAGTGAATTAAGAGTTGTGCTTGTTATAATAAAAGTATTGGAATTAAAGTATTTGAAGTGAAATAAAGGTGTTTTATTTTGTAAAGTAATTGTTGTTCAGTTTGAATAAAAGAAATAAGTTTTATTTTCGAACCCTTGGCTAAAATATTACATTGGTGTCAGTAAAGCGGAATAAAACTTATATTATATGTGCATCCAGATAATTAATAGTGAAAATTGATAAAGTGTGTGAATAAATAAGCAAATAAGAAAAGTGCTTGTGAAAAGTGACATACAAGAATATAAGAATAAAAATAGAAACAAAATGGGTAAAACTGTGAATGCATTGAACTTAAGGCAGTACTGAACAGATGAGGTCTTCCTACTGCTGGAACAAAGAATGACTTCATTATTCGTCTGCAGGAAGATTTAAGGCAACACGGAAAAAATCCAGACACTTCTATTTTAAATTGAAATGCCGGAAAAGCAAGTAAGTACAACCTTAGACATGACTAATATGATGGCTCAGCTGCTCGCCCAGTTTGAAGACCAACGAAACGAACAAAAGAATCTCCTAAAAGAACAACGAATTGAGCAGAAAAATTACCAAAAAAACTGCTTGTACGATTGGAAGAACAACGCAACGAGCAAAGGAACCTTCTAGACGACCAGAAAAACCTAATCGAGAGTAAGCTAAACTCATTTGAAAATAAATTCATGGCTCTTGATGAACGTGTTGAAAACGTCGAAAAACAGTTCTCGAAGTTGACATAAGGTTCGAAAAATTTGAAGACAAAATGCAGAACTTTGCTAATGAGTTAGAAAAAGTTCGAAAAATAAAGGTTCGAGAAAGTTCTGATGACTGCTCAAGGAAAAAGGAAATGCATCAACCAACCTTTGATGGACAAACTTCTTGGTCAATCTACAAGAAGCAGTTTGAGGCAGCCGCAACGACAAATGGCTGGGATGACGAAGACAAGTTTATTGCCCTGACGCTTGCCCTTAGAGGTTCTGCTGCTGAATTATTGCAAACCTTACCAGCAGACAAGAACGGCAACTTCAGTGCTCTTGTTCAGTCTATTGACAAGCGATTTGGGGATGGCCATAGCAAGAAGTCTTCCGCGTTCAACTCAATACCAGAGTCCAGAAAAGAGGAGACAGTCTGCAACAACCAAACCAAACAGACATTGAACGGTTGGTGCATCTAGCATACCCGACTGCAGGAGATGAAATTACCAACCAGTTAGCAACAGATGCTTTTGTCCGTGCAGTGTCCGACCTCAATCTCCAGCGAGCAATTCGAACTGCTGGAAAACGCACGCTTTCTGAAGCATTAGCCTTCGCGCTCACTATGGAAGCATCAGAACAGGGTGCTTTTGGAATTCATCGGGTAAGAGAACTTGAAGTTGAGGAATGTTCTTGTCAGAGAGCTGAATTCCAAAGAAGGCAGCGAGAAGGTCCTGCTCGATGCTGGAATTACAACAAAACGGGACATCTCCAGCGCCAGTGCAGATTGCCACCGAGAAGGGTCACCTGTCAACATTGTGGAAGCAGAAATAATACCCGCGAACAGGTAAGCAATAACATCAACGTTCCTGCTCGCCCTGGTATCGATGGGCCCAGAACCACAATCCAAGTCTCGCAGACTAAGCGAAACAATAAAAGTCTGACAGTGGACGCAAAACTAAATGGCAAGAAATACGTGGCTACATTTGAAACTTAACAGTACGTCCGAAGTTGGCTTCAAGGGTAAACTGATGTGCATTCCTAGAAATACGAGTATTACGGTTGAATTGTTTTAGGGGAGGAATGCAACTGGCTATTTCGCTAGAGCACTGGTTATGAAAATAACGGTAAAATAACGAAAGACATGAAACATTGCGTCGGTGTTCGAGAGGTGCAAATGCTTCCGTTATATTTCTATCACCTATCATTTTCATAGCTCTTCTTTGAATTCTATCCAATAGACTCAAGTGAGTTATTGGAGCACCTGCCCAAACATGAGAATTGTACTCGAGTTTTGGACGAGTATTACGGTTGAATTGTTTTAGGGGAGGAATGCAACTGGCTATTTCGCTAGAGCACTGGTTATGAAAATAACGGTAAAATAACGAAAGACATGAAACATTGCGTCGGTGTTCGAGAGGTGCAAATGCTTCCGTTATATTTCTATCACCTATCATTTTCATAGCTCTTCTTTGAATTCTATCCAATAGACTCAAGTGAGTTATTGGAGCACCTGCCCAAACATGAGAATTGTACTCGAGTTTTGGACGAATAAAGGCTTTATAGATAACAGCCAGATCAGAAAGGGTGAAAAATTCCTTGTATCTCCGAAGAAAACGTAAGCATTTAGCAGCATTTTTGGCAACATCATATATATGATCGTTCCTCAGAAGGTGGTCTGTGATACACATACCGAGGACCGAAAGCTTTTCGGTTTCCTCAATGCACGAACCACTCATAGATAGTGGCATGAGGGGTGGGTTTCGTTTTGACGACGCTAGACAGCATTGAGTTTTTGAAGCATTAAATTCTACGCGATTTTTGATTCCCCATTGGACAATGCTGTCAAGATCAGAATTTAATGAGCTTATCATACGCTGCCGTTCAAGTTCCACATCCGAAGGACATGGATGAGAATCTGTAAACGAATATGAGAAGCTGAGGGTACTGTCGTCAGCGAAACAGTTTAATGGATTAGAAGTTTCAGACAAAAGATCATTTAAAAAAAATAAGGAAGAGAGTCGCAGACAAAACGGAGCCCTGGGGCACACCAGCATTTATTTTGTGGATTTCAGACTTAAAACCGTCCAATACAACTTGTATTGAACGGTCCGAAAGGTAATTTCTAATCCAATGAAGAAGAGATTCATCGAAACCAAATGCGCGCATTTTCGATAAGAGAGCTTGATGCCAAACTCTATCAAATGCTTTAGTAATATCAAGCGTAATAATCTTACTTTCTCCAAAACGATGTAAAGATTTGTGCCACTGTTCGGTGAGATATACCATCAGATCACCAGTGGACCTATTGCTACGAAAGCCGTACTGCCGCTTTCGTTCTTCGAGATATTTTTTTAGCTAAAAATTAATCAGCGTTTCTATGACCTTGGAAAGAAGGGACGTAAGCGCAATTGGTCGATAGATGGAGGGGGAAGAAGACACGCCATTTTTAGGGACAGGCTGGACAAATGCTGTTTCCCATCCACTCGGAAAGAGACCAGTAGAGTAGGACAGATGGAAAAGCTTACGCAGTGGTTTTGCCAGCGTTGAAGAACACCTCTTCAGAACAATGGGAGGGATACTATCCGGGCCAGCGGATTTGTGAATGTGGAGATGTTTTAGAACTCTAGCAACTGCACGAGTGCGAAAGAAGATTTGCCCCATAAAATCGTTTACGCTCTCAATTACAGGCGGAGTTCTATCACTTACTGGCAGCGTCGAATTAACAGCAAACTGTGCTGCGAGCAAATTGGCTTTATCTTGCAGGCTGACAGCAGGTGTGTCTTTGAAGACGAGCGTTGGAACCGCAGACGAAGAAGTGTTTCGAATGTTTTTTGCAAATGACCAAAAATTTTTACTACTATTGGGACATTGTAGTATTTTTTGCCTTAATTTTTGGTCATGCAAAAATTTGGTTCTTCTAATATGACCGTTACAGGTCTTTCTGGCTTGTTGAAACTTTTTCCGGTTTTCCTCAGTAGGGTTGGCTTTGTAACTACGGAAACTTACTTCTCTAACCCTAATAACCTCTTTACAGCTCGAATTAAACCACGAGTTTTTTTTGGGTTTGATAGATTTAATCCTATTCGGGATAAAATTTCTCATTCCACAAAGAATTAAATTTGTGATCATATCTGCACTGGCATCTACGTCACTATCGAGGAAGCATAGTGACCAGTTAAAATTCCTGAAGAAAGCATTGAGACCGTCCCAGTTGGCTTTCTTGTACTGCCAAACGGTTCTCTTGGGAGTTTTTTCTTTAACTGAGTTTTGGTGACACGAAAAATTCGCAGATGTGACACAATGGTCTGATGTGCCTAGAGGCGATAATACACTAATAGTGTATTTATCAGGGTCAGAGGTAAGGAACAAGTCCAGAGTGTTGGCGGATTGACCTGGAAAGTCAGGGGTTCGAGTTGGCTCGTCAACAAGCTGAGTCAGGTGGTTTAACTCAGCAAATACCTCAACAAACCTTCCTTGGTGTTGTCTGACCCGAAAAGCGAAGCCAATTAGAATTGTGTACATTGAAATCGCCCGCAATGACGATTTAAGTGTGAGGTTAATGGGCAACAATTCTTTGAATGGAGTCGGACAGAGCATCAAACTCGTTAAAAGTTGAATTTCTGTCCAAATTAGGGCTTCGATAAAAGAAACATGTGTGTATGATGTGCTTATTTACCGTAAATTTTAACCACATGAAATTAAAGTTTGTGTTAGAACACAAACCATATCCTCAAATTAGTACGGCAATGCCAGGATGAGCTTCGGAGTCTGAACACTAACCTAAGGGTCACTCTTATCTGGGTTCCCGGTCACAGTGGCATTTAGGGGAATGAACGGGCTGACGAGCTGGCCAGGCAAGGTTCAGTCTACTTTCGGAAAGAGTCAGTATTCCTCTCGGAGTTATGAAGGGCAATGTATTGTGGTGAATATGCCCATTTGTGCAAACAACGACATCTTTTATTCTTCTATAACAGAATAAATTAGTAATGAGTTCAGCGCCATCTATGGACAAAAGATTAACTAATATTATCCAATACCTAAACCATTCTATCATTATTCAATACCTAAACCACTCGCACCGTTATCCAATACTCAACCCATGGAACTGCTACAATTTGTAATTGGTCGAAAGCTTTTGATCTACTTGTAGAGACTTGTGGAGGAGAAATGCATTCCAGCACATTCCAGAAGATTCTAGTAGCTTTTTCTCGGATATAAATACACCGCCACAAGTCCGAAGACCCCAGTTTAATTTTTGGAGTGAACGAATAAACGTCGGTGTAAAATAGTGAACTAAGAGTTGTGTTTGTTATAATAAAAGTATTTGAAGTAAAGTATTTGAAGTGAAATAAAGGTGTTTTATTTTTGTAAAGTAATTTTTGTTCAGTTTGAATAAAAGAAATAAGTTTTACTGGCTAAATATTACAATATGTAGTTCCAAAAACAACATCTAGCTGCGTCTATCTGCGATGAGCTGGTATTGACTCTGCATTCTCCTTCCCACTGCAGCATATTTCATATATTTTTTTTTGTTTGTTTGATAGATGCTTGTCTGAAGTGTTCTTTTAAACGTTTGGGGTTTCTGGATATGTGGTTGTCTTTGAACAATGTGTGGTCTTCTTTTTGTTTTATTATAAAAATATTTTGTTATGTATATTATGAGCTTCAGCTCATGTATAATGCTGCCTATTTTATAAATAATCTTTAATAGCTGCTTGAACTTGGCTCATATTCCTAGTTCATGGAGAGAAGTAAAGGTTGTTTTTATACCAAAAGCAAGTAAATGCTCCCATGTTAATCCGAAAGATCTCAGACCTATTAGTCTATAATCATTCCTTCTCAAAACTTTTGAACGACTGATTGATATCCATTTACGTGCTAGTATTGATACGAGACTCTTGTCTCAGGCTCAACACGCGTACTGCAAAGGTAAATCGGTGGAAATGGCTTTACATAAATTGGTACGCGCCATCGAATATTCCCTCCACCATAAAGAATATACAATGGTTGCTTTCTTAGATATAGAAGGCGCTTTTAACAATGTCGACACATCTGCAATCGCATCTGCACTGTCATGACTGAAGGTAGACAGTTCGCTTGGTGAATGGATCAATCCAATGCTGACAAGCAGGATTATCAATTAAAAACTGGGTGATTTCTCTACAAAAAGATCAATCAGTAGTGGTACGCCACAGGGCGGTGTTCCATCTCCCCTTCTCTGGAACTTGGTAGTAAACAAACTGCTAACAAGCCTGGAAGCGGAAGGCTACAGAGTGATTGCCTATGCGGACGATGTTACTATTTGCCGTATCAGGTAAGCATCCTATTGTCTTAAAAGATTTCTTACAGAATGCCTTGACTAAGCTAACAAACTGGGCAGAACGGTGTGGACTGGGTGTGAACCCCCTCAAAACTGAACTTGTCCTCTTCTCTAGGAAATATAAAATTCTGCACATAGATCCTCCCACCATTAAAGGAATTCCACTAACATTCTCCGACAAAGCTAAATATCTCGGTCTTATTTTAGATAAGAAGTTAAGTTGGAAACCTAATATAGAAGAAAGAGTCAAGAAGGCCACAGTAGCACTCTTCTCTTGTTAGAAAGCCATTGGAAGTAAATGGGGACTCCAACCTCGTATTACTCACTGACTATACATCTCGGTAATTAGACCAATTTTTAATATACGGGGTGGCAGTACGGTGGACAACTCTAGATAACGCGGTTTACCGTGATAAACTTAATAAAGTCCGAAGATCAGCCTGCATGTGTATAAGTGGAGCACTTCGTTTTACTCCCTCCGTGGCACTGGACACTCTTCTTCATCTGACACCCCTCGATATATTAAGTAAACAAACGGCAGTGAGTACGGCAATCCGTCTTAAAGCCTCTTCACAGCCAAGCTGCCATAAAATCTATCGACTGTGTCTCTACAACGGCCCTAAACTGTCGCTCACCTCTTATAGAGATGGCACAGCAGTTCAAAATTCTCCTTTGTTGGGTGCCGGGCCATAGGGACATTCCGGGTAATTGTAAAGCTGATGAGCTCGCCAAAGGTGGAACAAGACTACCTATTTTACCTGAAAAGGTAAATATCGGTATGCCTATAGCTACATGCTTATTGCTGAAACAAGATGCTTTAAGGAAAGCAAACCTTAGGTGGAACAACATAACCACTTGCCTGGCAACAAAAAAGATCCGGCATATGCTGAGGTGCTCTAAGCAGTTGAGGTGCTCTAAGTGTTTGATATCTTTGAACAGATTGCATATCAGCTCCGTAATTGGTGTCATGACCGGGCACTGTCATAGGCAAGCACGCAAAGCGGCCTGGAGTTTTCGCAAACGACTTTTGCAGGAGCTGTATGGACGAAGAGGAGGAAGAATCTGTTCCTCATCTTCTCTGCACATGCCCTGCCCTATCTTAAAGACATAGGCTCCATCTCGGAGACTTCTTCTTCAATGATCTAGTGATCTAACAAACATAGATATAAGTAGTCTTGCACGCTCCATTAGAAGCTCAAACTGGTTTTAACGAGTGGGGAGAAAATATCTCTAGATTCTCGTGGTATCACAATGGACCAACTTATGGTCTAAGTGTGTCAGTTCCCTGCTGGCAGTCACTTCAACATAACCTAACCTAACCTAATATTATGAAAATTAAAATTAAGAAAACCTCTAAAAATGGTTCTAGAAAAACATTTTTTGTATTATTTGTTCGAAAAAAGTGTGTATACATTTTTCAAAGATAAGAACTCAAATTATCTGATTATCAGCAAAAATTTGGTTCTTCTAATATGACCGTTACAGGTCTTTCTGGCTTGTTGAAACTTTTTCCGGTGTTCCTCAGTAGGGTTGGCTTTGTAACTACGGAAACTTACTTCTCTAACCCTAATAACCTCTTTACAGCTCGAATTAAACCACGAGTTTTCTTTGGGTTTGATAGGTTTAACCCTATTCGGGATAAAATTTCTCATTCCACAAAGAATTAAATTTGTGATCATATCTGCACTGGCATCTACGTCACTATCGAGGAAGCATAGTGACCAGTTAAAATTCCTGAAGAAAGCATTGAGACCGTCCCAGTTGGCTTTCTTGTACTGCCAAACGGTTCTCTTGGGAGTTTTTTCTTTAACTGAGTTTTGGTGACACGAAAAATTCGCAGATGTGACACAATGGTCTGATGTGCCTAGAGGCGATAATACACTAATAGTGTATTTATCAGGGTCAGAGGTAAGGAACAAGTCCAGAGTGTTGGCGGATTGACCTGGAAAGTCAGGGGTTCGAGTTGGCTCATCAACAAGCTGAGTCAGGTGGTTTAACTCAGCAAATACCTCAACAAACCTTCATTCGGGTGTTGTCTGACCCGAAAAGCGAAGCCAATTAGAATTGTGTACATTGAAATCGCCCGCAATGACGATTTAAGTGTGAGGGTAATGGGCAACAATTCTTTGAATGGAGTCGGACAGAGCATCAAACTCGTTAAAAGTTGAATTTCTGTCCAAATTAGGGCTTCGATAAAAGAAACATGTGTGTATGATGTGCTTATTTACCGTAAATTTTAACCACATGAAATTAAAGTTTGTGTTAGAACACAAACCATATCCTCAAATTAGTACGGCAATGCCAGGATGAGCTTCGGAGTCTGAACACTAACCTTAGGGTCACTCTTATCTGGGTTCCCGGTCACAGTGGCATTTAGGGGAATGAACGGGCTGACGAGCTGGCCAGGCAAGGTTCAGTCCACTTTCGGAAAGAGTCAGTATTCCTCTCGGAGTTATGAAGGGCAATGTATTGTGGTGAATATGCCCATTTATGCAAACAACGACATCTTTTATTCTTCTATAACAGAATAAATTAGTAATGAGTTCAGCGCCATCTATGGACAAAAGATTAACTAATATTATCCAATACATAAACCACTCTATCATTATCCAATACCTAAACCACTCGCACCGTTATCCAATACTCAACCCATGGAACTGCTACAATTTGTAATTGGTCGAAAGCTTTTGATCTACTTGTAGAGACTTGTGGAGGAGAAATGCATTCCAGCACATTCCAGAAGATTCTAGTAGCTTTTTCTCGGATATAAATACACCGCCACAAGTCCGAAGACCCCAGTTTAATTTTTGGAGTGAACGAATAAACGTCGGTGTAAAATAGTGAACTAAGAGTTGTGTTTGTTATAATAAAAGTATTTGAAGTAAAGTATTTGAAGTGAAATAAAGGTGTTTTATTTTTGTAAAGTAATTTTTGTTCAGTTTGAATAAAAGAAATAAGTTTTACTGGCTAAATATTACAATATGTAGTTCCAAAAACAACATCTAGCTGCGTCTATCTGCGATGCGCTGGTATTGACTCTGCATTCTCCTTCCTACTGCAGCATATTTCATATATTTTTTTTTGTTTGTTTGATAGATGCTTGTCTGAAGTGTTCTTTTAAACGTTTGGGGGTTCTGGATATGTGGTTGTCTTTGAACAATGTGTGGTCTTCTTTTTGTTTTATTATAAAAATATTTTGTTATGTATATTATGAGCTTCAGCTCATGTATAATGCTGCCTATTTTAGAAATAATCTTTAATAGCTGCTTGAACTTGGCTCATATTCCTAGTTCATGGAGAGAAGTAAAGGTTTTTTATTCCAAAAGCAAGTAAATGCTCCCATGTTAATCCGAAAGATCTCAGACCTATTAGTCTATAATCATTCCTTCTCAACACTTTTGAACGACTGATTGATATCCATTTACGTGCTAGTATTGATACGAGACTCTTGTCTCAGGCTCAACACGCGTACTGCAAAGGTAAATCGGTGGAAATGGCTTTACATAAATTGGTACGCGCCATCGAATATTCCCTCCACCATAAAGAATATACAATGGTTGCTTTCTTAGATATAGAAGGCGCTTTTAACAATGTCGACACATCTGCAATCGCATCTGCACTGTCATGACTGAAGGTAGACAGTTCGCTTGGTGAACTGATCAATCCAATGCTGACAAGCAGGATTATCAATTAAAAACTGGGTGATTTCTCTACAAAAAGATCAATCAGTAGATGTACGCCACAGGGCGGTGTTCCATCTCCCCTTCTCTGGAACTTGGTAGTAAACAAACTGCTAACAAGCCTGGAAGCGGAAGGCTACAGAGTGATTGCCTATGCGGACGATGTTACTATTTGCCGTATCAGGTAAGCATCCTATTGTCTTAAAAGATTCTTACAGAATGCCTTGACTAAGCTAACAAACTGGGCAGAACGGTGTGGACTGGGTGTGAACCCCCTCAAAACTGAACTTGTCCTCTTCTCTAGGAAATATAAAATTCTGCACATAGATCCTCCCACCATTAAAGGAATTCCACTAACATTCTCCGACAAAGCTAAATATCTCGGTCTTATTTTAGATAAGAAGTTAAGTTGGAAACCTAATATAGAAGAAAGAGTCAAGAAGGCCACAGTAGCACTCTTCTCTTGTTAGAAAGCCATTGGAAGTAAATGGGGACTCGAACCTCGTATTACTCACTGACTATACATCTCGGTAATTAGACCAATTTTTAATATACGGGGTGGCAGTACGGTGGACAACTCTAGATAAAGCGGTTTACCGTGATAAACTTAATAAAGTCCGAAGATCAGCCTGCATGTGTATAAGTGGAGCACTTCGTTTTACTCCCTCCGTGGCACTGGACACTCTTCTTCATCTGACACCCCTCGATATATTAAGTAAACAAACGGCAGTGAGTACGGCAATCCGTCTTAAAGCCTCTTCACAGCCAAGCTGCCATAAAATCTATCGACTGTATCTCTACAACGGCACAGCAGTTCAAAATTCTCCTTTGTTGGGTGCCGGGCCATAGGGACATTCCGGGTAATTGTAAAGCTGATGAGCTCGCCAAAGGTGGAACAAGACTACCTATTTTACCTGAAAAGGTAAATATCGGTATGCCTATAGCTACATGCTTATTGCTGAAACAAGATGCTTTAAGGAAAGCAAACCTTAGGTGGAACAACATAACCACTTGCCTGGCAACAAAAAAGATCCGGCATATGCTGAGGTGCTCTAAGCACGTGAGGTGCTCTAAGTGTTTGATATCTTTGAACAGATTGCATATCAGCTCCGTAATTGGTGTCATGACCGGGCACTGTCATAGGCAAGCACGCAAGCACGGCCTGGAGTTTTCGCAAACGACTTTTGCAGGAGCTGTATGGACGAAGAGGAGGAAGAATCTGTTCCTCATCTTCTCTGCACATGCCCTGCCCTATCCCAAAGACATAGGCTCCATCTCGGAGACTTCTTCTTCAATGATCTAGTGATCTAACAAACATAGATATAAGTAGTCTCGCACGCTCCATTAGAAGCTCAAACTGGTTTTAACGAGTGGGGAGAAAATATCTCTAGATTCTCGTGGTATTACAATGGACCAACTTATGGTCTAAGTGTGTCAGTTCCCTGCTGGCAGTCACTTCAACATAACCTAACCTAACCTAATATTATGAAAATTAAAATTAAGAAAACCTCTAAAAATGGTTCTAGAAAAACATTTTTTGTATTATTTGTTCGAAAAAAGTGTGTATACATTTTTCAAAGATAAGAACTCAAATTATCTGATTATCAGCAAAAATTTGGTTCTTCTAATATGACCGTTACAGGTCTTTCTGGCTTGTTGAAACTTTTTCCGGTGTTCCTCAGTAGGGTTGGCTTTGTAAGTACGGAAACTTACTTCTCTAACCCTAATAACCTCTTTACAGCTCGAATTAAACCACGAGTTTTCTTTGGGTTTGATAGGTTTAACCCTATTCGGGATAAAATTTCTCATTCCACAAAGAATTAAATTTGTGATCATATCTGCACTGGCATCTACGTCACTATCGAGGAAGCATAGTGACCAGTTAAAATTCCTGAAGAAAGCATTGAGACCGTCCCAGTTGGCTTTCTTGTACTGCCAAACGGTTCTCTTGGGAGTTTTTTCTTTAACTGAGTTTTGGTGACACGAAAAATTCGCAGATGTGACACAATGGTCTGATGTGCCTAGAGGCGATAATACACTAATAGTGTATTTATCAGGGTCAGAGGTAAGGAACAAGTCCAGAGTGTTGGCGGATTGACCTGGAAAGTCAGGGGTTCGAGTTGGCTCGTCAACAAGCTGAGTCAGGTGGTTTAACTCAGCAAATACCTCAACAAACCTTCCTTCGGGTGTTGTCTGACCCGAAAAGCGAAGCCAATTAGAATTGTGTACATTGAAATCGCCCGCAATGACGATTTAAGTGTGAGGTTAATGGGCAACAATTCTTTGAATGGAGTCGGACAGAGCATCAAACTCGTTAAAAGTTGAATTTCTGTCCAAATTAGGGCTTCGATAAAAGAAACATGTGTGTATGATGTGCTTATTTACCGTAAATTTTAACCACATGAAATTAAAGTTTGTGTTAGAACACAAACCATATCCTCAAATTAGCACGGCAATGCCAGGATGAGCTTCGGAGTCTGAACACTAACCTTAGGGTCACTCTTATCTGGGTTCCCGGTCACAGTGGCATTTAGGGGAATGAACGGGCTGACGAGCTGGCCAGGCAAGGTTCAGTCCACTTTCGGAAAGAGTCAGTATTCCTCTCGGAGTTATGAAGGGCAATGTATTGTGGTGAATATGCCCATTTATGCAAACAACGACATCTTTTATTCTTCTATAACAGAATAAATTAGTAATGAGTTCAGCGCCATCTATGGACAAAAGATTAACTAATATTATCCAATACCTAAACCACTCTATCATTATCCAATACCTAAACCACTCGCACCGTTATCCAATACTCAACCCATGGAACTGCTACAATTTGTAATTGGTCGAAAGCTTTTGATCTACTTGTAGAGACTTGTGGAGGAGAAATGCATTCCAGCACATTCCAGAAGATTCTAGTAGCTTTTTCTCGGATATAAATACACCGCCACAAGTCCGAAGACCCCAGTTTAATTTTTGGAGTGAACGAATAAACGTCGGTGTAAAATAGTGAACTAAGAGTTGTGTTTGTTATAATAAAAGTATTTGAAGTGAAATAAAGGTGTTTTATTTTTGTAAAGTAATTTTTGTTCAGTTTGAATAAAAGAAATAAGTTTTACTGGCTAAATATTACAATATGTAGTTCCAAAAACAACATCTAGCTGCGTCTATCTGCGATGCGCTGGTATTGACTCTGCATTCTCCTTCCCACTGCAGCATATTTCATATATTTTTTTTTTGTTTGTTTGATAGATGCTTGTCTGAAGTGTTCTTTTAAACGTTTGGGGGTTCTGGATATGTGGTTGTCTTTGAACAATGTGTGGTCTTATTTTTGTTTTATTATAAAAATATTTTGTTATGTATATTATGAGCTTCAGCTCATGTATAATGCTGCCTATTTTAGAAATAATCTTTAATAGCTGCTTGAACTTTGCTCATATTCCTAGTTCATGGAGAGAAGTAAATGTTGTTTTTATTCCAAAAGCAAGTAAATGCTCCCATGTTAATCCGAAAGATCTCAGACCTATTAGTCTATAATCATTCCTTCTCAAAACTTTTGAACGACTGATTGATATCCATTTACGTGCTAGTATTGATACGAGACTCTTGTCTCAGGCTCAACACGCGTACTGCAAAGGTAAATCGCTGGAAATGGCTTTACATAAATTGGTACGCGCCATCGAATATTCCCTCCACCATAAAGAATATACAATGGTTGCTTTCCTAGATATAGAAGGCGCTTTTAACAATGTCGACACATCTGCAATCGCATCTGCACTGTCATGACTGAAGGTAGACAGTTCGCTTGGTGAACTGATCAATCCAAAGCTGACAAGCAGGATTATCAATTAAAAACTGGGTGATTTCTCTACAAAAAGATCAATCAGTAGAGGTACGCCACAGGGCGGTGTTCCATCTCACCTTCTCTGGAACTTGGTAGTAAACAAACTGCTAACAAGCCTGGAAGCGGAAGGCTACAGAGTGATTGCCTATGCGGACGATGTTACTATTTGCCGTATCAGGTAAGCATCCTATTGTCTTAAAAGATTTCTTACAGAATGCCTTGACTAAGCTAACAAACTGGGCAGAACGGTGTGGACTGGGTGTGAACCCCCTCAAAACTGAACTTGTCCTCTTCTCTAGGAAATATAAAATTCTGCACATAGATCCTCCCACCATTAAAGGAATTCCACTAACATTCTCCGACAAAGCTAAATATCTCGGTCTTATTTTAGATAAGAAGTTAAGTTGGAAACCTAATATAGAAGAAAGAGTCAAGAAGGCCACAGTAGCACTCTTCTCTTGTTAGAAAGCCATTGGAAGTAAATGGGGACTCCAACCTCGTTTTACTCACTGACTATACATCTCGGTAATTAGACCAATTTTTAATATACGGGGTGGCAGTACGGTGGACAACTCTCGATAAAGCGGTTTACCGTGATAAACTTAATAAAGTCCGAAGATCAGCCTGCATGTGTATAAGTGGAGCACTTCGTTTTACTCCCTCCGTGGCACTGGACACTCTTCTTCATCTGACACCCCTCGATATATTAAGTAAACAAACGGCAGTGAGTACGGCAATGCGTCTTAAAGCCTCTTCACAGCCAAGCTGCCATAAAATCTATCGACTGTGTCTCTACAACGGCACAGCAGTTCAAAATTCTCCTTTGTTGGGTGCCGGGCCATAGGGACATTCCGGGTAATTGTAAAGCTGATGAGCTCGCCAAAGGTGGAACAAGACTACCTATTTTACCTGAAAAGGTAAATATCGGTATGCCTATAGCTACATGCTTATTGCTGAAACAAGATGCTTTAAGGAAAGCAAACCTTAGGTGGAACAACATAACCACTTGCCTGGCAACAAAAAAGATCCGGCATATGCTGAGGTGCTCTAAGCACGTGAGGTGCTCTAAGTGTTTGATATCTTTGAACAGATTGCATATCAGCTCCGTAATTGGTGTCATGACCGGGCACTGTCATAGGCAAGCACGCAAGCACGGCCTGGAGTTTTCGCAAACGACTTTTGCAGGAGCTGTATGGACGAAGAGGAGGAAGAATCTGTTCCTCATCTTCTCTGCACATGCCCTGTCCTATCCCAAAGACATAGGCTCCATCGCGGAGACTTCTTCTTCAATGATCTAGTGATCTAACAAACATAGATATAAGTAGTCTCGCACGCTCCATTAGAAGCTCAAACTGGTTTTAACGAGTGGGGAGAAAATATCTCTAGATTCTCGTGGTATCACAATGGACCAACTTATGGTCTAAGTGTGTCAGTTCCCTGCTGGCAGTCACTTCAACATAACCTAACCTAACCTAATATTATGAAAATTAAAATTAAGAAAACCTCTACAAATGGTTCTAGAAAAACATTTTTTGTATTATTTGTTCGAAAAAAGTGTGTATACATTTTTCAAAGATAAGAACTCAAATTATCTGATTATCAGCAAAAATTTGGTTCTTCTAATATGACCGTTACAGGTCTTTCTGGCTTGTTGAAACTTTTTCCGGTGTTCCTCAGTAGGGTTGGCTTTGTAACTACGGAAACTTACTTCTCTAACCCTAATAACCTCTTTACAGCTCGAATTAAACCACGAGTTTTCTTTGGGTTTGATAGGTTTAACCCTATTCGGGATAAAATTTCTCATTCCACAAAGAATTAAATTTGTGATCATATCTGCACTGGCATCTACGTCACTATCGAGGAAGCATAGTGACCAGTTAAAATTCCTGAAGAAAGCATTGAGACCGTCCCAGTTGGCTTTCTTGTACTGCCAAACGGTTCTCTTGGGAGTTTTTTCTTTAACTGAGTTTTGGTGACACGAAAAATTCGCAGATGTGACACAATGGTCTGATGTGCCTAGAGGCGATAATACACTAATAGTGTATTTATCAGGGTCAGAGGTAAGGAACAAGTCCAGAGTGTTGGCGGATTGACCTGGAAAGTCAGGGGTTCGAGTTGGCTCGTCAACAAGCTGAGTCAGGTGGTTTAACTCAGCAAATACCTCAACAAACCTTCCTTCGGGTGTTGTCTGACCCGAAAAGCGAAGCCAATTAGAATTGTGTACATTGAAATCGCCCGCAATGACGATTTAAGTGTGAGGGTAATGGGCAACAATTCTTTGAATGGAGTCGGACAGAGCATCAAACTCGTTAAAAGTTGAATTTCTGTCCAAATTAGGGCTTCGATAAAAGAAACATGTGTGTATGATGTGCTTATTTACCGTAAATTTTAACCACATGAAATTAAAGTTTGTGTTAGAACACAAACCATATCCTCAAATTAGTACGGCAATGCCAGGATGAGCTTCGGAGTCTGAACACTAACCTTAGGGTCACTCTTATCTGGGTTCCCGGTCACAGTGGCATTTAGGGGAATGAACGGGCTGACGAGCTGGCCAGGCAAGGTTCAGTCCACTTTCGGAAAGAGTCAGTATTCCTCTCGGAGTTATGAAGGGCAATGTATTGTGGTGAATATGCCCATTTATGCAAACAACGACATCTTTTATTCTTCTATAACAGAATAAATTAGTAATGAGTTCAGCGCCATCTATGGACAAAAGGTTAACTAATATTATCCAATACCTAAACCACTCTATCATTATCCAATACCTAAACCACTCGCACCGTTATCCAATACTCAACCCATGGAACTGCTACAATTTGTAATTGGTCGAAAGCTTTTGATCTACTTGTAGAGACTTGTGGAGGAGAAATGCATTCCAGCACATTCCAGAAGATTCTAGTAGCTTTTTCTCGGATATAAATACACCGCCACAAGTCCGAAGACCCCAGTTTAATTTTTGGAGTGAACGAATAAACGTCGGTGTAAAATAGTGAACTAAGAGTTGTGTTTGTTATAATAAAAGTATTTGAAGTGAAATAAAGGTGTTTTATTTTTGTAAAGTAATTTTTGTTCAGTTTGAATAAAAGAAATAAGTTTTACTGGCTAAATATTACAATATGTAGTTCCAAAAACAACATCTAGCTGCGTCTATCTGCGATGCGCTGGTATTGACTCTGCATTCTCCTTCCCACTGCAGCATATTTCATATATTTTTTTTTTGTTTGTTTGATAGATGCTTGTCTGAAGTGTTCTTTTAAACGTTTGGGGGTTCTGGATATGTGGTTGTCTTTGAACAATGTGTGGTCTTATTTTTGTTTTATTATAAAAATATTTTGTTATGTATATTATGAGCTTCAGCTCATGTATAATGCTGCCTATTTTAGAAATAATCTTTAATAGCTGCTTGAACTTTGCTCATATTCCTAGTTCATGGAGAGAAGTAAATGTTGTTTTTATTCCAAAAGCAAGTAAATGCTCCCATGTTAATCCGAAAGATCTCAGACCTATTAGTCTATAATCATTCCTTCTCAAAACTTTTGAACGACTGATTGATATCCATTTACGTGCTAGTATTGATACGAGACTCTTGTCTCAGGCTCAACACGCGTACTGCAAAGGTAAATCGCTGGAAATGGCTTTACATAAATTGGTACGCGCCATCGAATATTCCCTCCACCATAAAGAATATACAATGGTTGCTTTCCTAGATATAGAAGGCGCTTTTAACAATGTCGACACATCTGCAATCGCATCTGCACTGTCATGACTGAAGGTAGACAGTTCGCTTGGTGAACTGATCAATCCAAAGCTGACAAGCAGGATTATCAATTAAAAACTGGGTGATTTCTCTACAAAAAGATCAATTAGTAGAGGTACGCCACAGGGCGGTGTTCCATCTCACCTTCTCTGGAACTTGGTAGTAAACAAACTGCTAACAAGCCTGGAAGCGGAAGGCTACAGAGTGATTGCCTATGCGGACGATGTTACTATTTGCCGTATCAGGTAAGCATCCTATTGTCTTAAAAGATTTCTTACAGAATGCCTTGACTAAGCTAACAAACTGGGCAGAACGGTGTGGACTGGGTGTGAACCCCCTCAAAACTGAACTTGTCCTCTTCTCTAGGAAATATAAAATTCTGCACATAGATCCTCCCACCATTAAAGGAATTCCACTAACATTCTCCGACAAAGCTAAATATCTCGGTCTTATTTTAGATAAGAAGTTAAGTTGGAAACCTAATATAGAAGAAAGAGTCAAGAAGGCCACAGTAGCACTCTTCTCTTGTTAGAAAGCCATTGGAAGTAAATGGGGACTCCAACCTCGTATTACTCACTGACTATACATCTCGGTAATTAGACCAATTTTTAATATACGGGGTGGCAGTACGGTGGACAACTCTAGATAAAGCGGTTTACCGTGATAAACTTAATAAAGTCCGAAGATCAGCCTGCATGTGTATAAGTGGAGCACTTCGTTTTACTCCCTCCGTGGCACTGGACACTCTTCTTCATCTGACACCCCTCGATATATTAAGTAAACAAACGGCAGTGAGTACGGCAATCCGTCTTAAAGCCTCTTCACAGCCAAGCTGCCATAAAATCTATCGACTGTGTCTCTACAACGGCACAGCAGTTCAAAATTCTCCTTTGTTGGGTGCCGGGCCATAGGGACATTCCGGGTAATTGTAAAGCTGATGAGCTCGCCAAAGGTGGAACAAGACTACCTATTTTACCTGAAAAGGTAAATATCGGTATGCCTATAGCTACATGCTTATTGCTGAAACAAGATGCTTTAAGGAAAGCAAACCTTAGGTGGAACAACATAACCACTTGCCTGGCAACAAAAAAGATCCGGCATATGCTGAGGTGCTCTAAGCACGTGAGGTGCTCTAAGTGTTTGATATCTTTGAACAGATTGCATATCAGCTCCGTAATTGGTGTCATGACCGGGCACTGTCATAGGCAAGCACGCAAGCACGGCCTGGAGTTTTCGCAAACGACTTTTGCAGGAGCTGTATGGACGAAGAGGAGGAAGAATCTGTTCCTCATCTTCTCTGCACATGCCCTGTCCTATCCCAAAGACATAGGCTCCATCTCGGAGACTTCTTCTTCAATGATCTAGTGATCTAACAAACATAGATATAAGTAGTCTCGCACGCTCCATTAGAAGCTCAAACTGGTTTTAACGAGTGGGGAGAAAATATCTCTAGATTCTCGTGGTATCACAATGGACCAACTTATGGTCTAAGTGTGTCAGTTCCCTGCTGGCAGTCACTTCAACATAACCTAACCTAACCTAATATTATGAAAATTAAAATTAAGAAAACCTCTAAAAATGGTTCTAGAAAAACATTTTTTGTATTATTTGTTCGAAAAAAGTGTGTATACATTTTTCAAAGATAAGAACTCAAATTATCTGATTATCAGCAAAAATTTGGTTCTTCTAATATGACCGTTACAGGTCTTTCTGGCTTGTTGAAACTTTTTCCGGTGTTCCTCAGTAGGGTTGGCTTTGTAACTACGGAAACTTACTTCTCTAACCCTAATAACCTCTTTACAGCTCGAATTAAACCACGAGTTTTCTTTGGGTTTGATAGGTTTAACCCTATTCGGGATAAAATTTCTCATTCCACAAAGAATTAAATTTGTGATCATATCTGCACTGGCATCTACGTCACTATCGAGGAAGCATAGTGACCAGTTAAAATTCCTGAAGAAAGCATTGAGACCGTCCCAGTTGGCTTTCTTGTACTGCCAAACGGTTCTCTTGGGAGTTTTTTCTTTAACTGAGTTTTGGTGACACGAAAAATTCGCAGATGTGACACAATGGTCTGATGTGCCTAGAGGCGATAATACACTAATAGTGTATTTATCAGGGTCAGAGGTAAGGAACAAGTCCAGAGTGTTGGCGGATTGACCTGGAAAGTCAGGGGTTCGAGTTGGCTCGTCAACAAGCTGAGTCAGGTGGTTTAACTCAGCAAATACCTCAACAAACCTTCCTTCGGGTGTTGTCTGACCCGAAAAGCGAAGCCAATTAGAATTGTGTACATTGAAATCGCTTGCAATGACGATTTAAGTGTGAGGGTAATGGGCAACAATTCTTTGAATGGAGTCGGACAGAGCATCAAACTCGTTAAAAGTTGAATTTCTGTCCAAATTAGGGCTTCGATAAAAGAAACATGTGTGTATGATGTGCTTATTTACCGTAAATTTTAACCACATGAAATTAAAGTTTGTGTTAGAACACAAACCATATCCTCAAATTAGTACGGCAATGCCAGGATGAGCTTCGGAGTCTGAACACTAACCTTAGGGTCACTCTTATCTGGGTTCCCGGTCACAGTGGCATTTAGGGGAATGAACGGGCTGATGAGCTGGCCAGGCAAGGTTCAGTCCACTTTCGGAAAGGGACAGTATTCCTCTCGGAGTTATGAAGGGCAATGTATTGTGGTGAATATGCCCATTTATGCAAACAACGACATCTTTTATTCTTCTATAACAGAATAAATTAGTAATGAGTTCAGCGCCATCTATGGACAAAAGATTAACTAATATTATCCAATACCTAAACCACTCTATCATTATCCAATACCTAAACCACTCGCACCGTTATCCAATACTCAACCCATGGAACTGCTACAGTTTGTAATTGGTCGAAAGCTTTTGATCTACTTGTAGAGACTTGTGGAGGAGAAATGCATTCCAGCACATTCCAGAAGATTCTAGTAGCTTTTTCTCGGATATAAATACACCGCCACAAGTCCGAAGACCCCAGTTTAATTTTTGGAGTGAACGAATAAACGTCGGTGTAAAATAGTGAACTAAGAGTTGTGTTTGTTATAATAAAAGTATTTGAAGTAAAGTATTTGAAGTGAAATAAAGGTGTTTTATTTTTGTAAAGTAATTTTTGTTCAGTTTGAATAAAAGAAATAAGTTTTACTGGCTAAATATTACAATATGTAGTTCCAAAAACAACATCTAGCTGCGTCTATCTGCGATGCGCTGGTATTGACTCTGCATTCTCCTTCCCACTGCAGCATATTTCATATATTTTTTTTTTGTTTGTTTGATAGATGCTTGTCTGAAGTGTTCTTTTAAACGTTTGGGGGTTCTGGATATGTGGTTGTCTTTGAACAATGTGTGGTCTTCTTTTTGTTTTATTATAAAAATATTTTGTTATGTATATTATGAGCTTCAGCTCATGTATAATGCTGCCTATTTTAGAAATAATATTTAATAGCTGCTTGAACTTGGCTCATATTCCTAGTTCATGGAGAAAAGTAAAGGTTGTTTTTATTCCAAAAGCAAGTAAATGCTCCCATGTTAATCCGAAAGATCTCAGACCTATTAGTCTATAATCATTCCTTCTCAAAACTTTTGAACGACTGATTGATATCCATTTACGTGCTAGTACTGATACGAGACTCTTGTCTCAGGCTCAACACGCGTACTGCAAAGGTAAATCGCTGGAAATGGCTTTACATAAATTGGTACGCGCCATCGAATATTCCCTCCACCATAAAGAATATACAATGGTTGCTTTCCTAGATATAGAAGGCGCTTTTAACAATGTCGACACATCTGCACTGTCATGACTGAAGGTAGACAGTTCGCTTGGTGAACTGATCAATCCAATGCTGACAAGCAGGATTATCAATTAAAAACTGGGTGATTTCTCTACAAAAAGATCAATCAGTAGAGGTACGCCACAGGGCGGTGTTCCATCTCACCTTCTCTGGAACTTGGTAGTAAACAAACTGCTAACAAGCCTGGAAGCGGAAGGCTACAGAGTGATTGCCTATGCGGACGATGTTACTATTTGCCGTATCAGGTAAGCATCCTATTGTCTTAAAAGATTTCTTACAGAATGCCTTGACTAAGCTAACAAACTGGGCAGAACGGTGTGGACTGGGTGTGAACCCCCTCAAAACTGAACTTGTCCTCTTCTCTAGGAAATATAAAATTCTGCACATAGATCCTCCCACCATTAAAGGAATTCCACTAACATTCTCCGACAAAGCTAAATATCTCGGTCTTATTTTAGATAAGAAGTTAAGTTGGAAACCTAATATAGAAGAAAGAGTCAAGAAGGCCACAGTAGCACTCTTCTCTTGTTAGAAAGCCATTGGAAGTAAATGGGGACTCGAACCTCGTATTACTCACTGACTATACATCTCGGTAATTAGACCAATTTTTAATATACGGGGTGGCAGTACGGTGGACAACTCTAGATAAAGCGGTTTACCGTGATAAACTTAATAAAGTCCGAAGATCAGCCTGCATGTGTATAAGTGGAGCACTTCGTTTTACTCCCTCCGTGGCACTGGACACTCTTCTTCATCTGACACCCCTCGATATATTAAGTAAACAAACGGCAGTGAGTACGGCAATCCGTCTTAAAGCCTCTTCACAGCCAAGCTGCCATAAAATCTATCGACTGTGTCTCTACAACGGCACAGCAGTTCAAAATTCTCCTTTGTTGGGTGCCGGGCCATAGGGACATTCCGGGTAATTGTAAAGCTGATGAGCTCGCCAAAGGTGGAACAAGACTACCTATTTTACCTGAAAAGGTAAATATCGGTATGCCTATAGCTACATGCTTTTTGCTGAAACAAGATGCTTTAAGGAAAGCAAACCTTAGGTGGAACAACATAACCACTTGCCTGGCAACAAAAAAGATCCGGCATATGCTGAGGTGCTCTAAGCACGTGAGGTACTCTAAGTGTTTAATATCTTTGAACAGATTGCATATCAGCTCCGTAATTGGTGTCATGACCGGGCACTGTCATAGGCAAGCACGCAAAGCGGCCTGGAGTTTTCGCAAACGACTTTTGCAGGAGCTGTATGGACGAAGAGGAGGAAGAATCTGTTCCTCATCTTCTCTGCACATGCCCTACCCTATCCCAAAGACATAGGCTCCATCTCGGAGACTTCTTCTTCAATGATCTAGTGATCTAACAAACATAGATATAAGTAGTCTCGCACGCTCCATTAGAAGCTCAAACTGGTTTTAACGAGTGGGGAGAAAATATCTCTAGATTCTCGTGGTATCACAATGGACCAACTTATGGTCTAAGTGTGTCAGTTCCCTGCTGGCAGTCACTTCAACATAACCCAACCTAACCTAATATTATGAAAATTAAAATTAAGAAAACCTCTAAAAATGGTTCTAGAAAAACATTTTTTGTATTATTTGTTCGAAAAAAGTGTGTATACATTTTTCAAAGATAAGAACTCAAATTATCTGATTATCAGCAAAAATTTGGTTCTTCTAATATGACCGTTACAGGTCTTTCTGGCTTGTTGAAACTTTTTCCGGTGTTCCTCAGTAGGGTTGGCTTTGTAACTACGGAAACTTACTTCTCTAACCCTAATAACCTCTTTACAGCTCGAATTAAACCACGAGTTTTCTTTGGGTTTGATAGGTTTAACCCTATTCGGGATAAAATTTCTCATTCCACAAAGAATTAAATTTGTGATCATATCTGCACTGGCATCTACGTCACTATCGAGGAAGCATAGTGACCAGTTAAAATTCCTGAAGAAAGCATTGAGACCGTCCCAGTTGGCTTTCTTGTACTGCCAAACGGTTCTCTTGGGAGTTTTTTCTTTAACTGAGTTTTGGTGACAGGAAAAATTCGCAGATGTGACACAATGGTCTGATGTGCCTAGAGGCGATAATACACTAATAGTGTATTTATCAGGGTCAGAGATAAGGAACAAGTCCAGAGTGTTGGCGGATTGACCTGGAAAGTCAGGGGTTCGAGTTGGCTCGTCAACAAGCTGAGTCAGGTGGTTTAACTCAGCAAATACCTCAACAAACCTTCCTTCGGGTGTTGTCTGACCCGAAAAGCGAAGCCAATTAGAATTGTGTACATTGAAATCGCCCGCAATGACGATTTAAGTGTGAGGGTAATGGGCAACAATTCTTTGAATGGAGTCGGACAGAGCATCAAACTCGTTAAAAGTTGAATTTCTGTCCAAATTAGGGCTTCGATAAAAGAAACATGTGTGTATGATGTGCTTATTTACCGTAAATTTTAACCACATGAAATTAAAGTTTGTGTTAGAACACAAACCATATCCTCAAATTAGTACGGCAATGCCAGGATGAGCTTCGGAGTCTGAACACTAACCTTAGGGTCACTCTTATCTGGGTTCCCGGTCACAGTGGCATTTAGGGGAATGAACGGGCTGACGAGCTGGCCAGGCAAGGTTCAGTCCACTTACGGAAAGAGTCAGTATTCCTCTCGGAGTTATGAAGGGCAATGTATTGTGGTGAATATGCCCATTTATGCAAACAACGGCATCTTTTATTCTTCTATAACAGAATAAATTAGTAATGAGTTCAGCGCCATCTATGGACAAAAGATAAACTAATATTATCCAATACCTAAACCACTCTATCATTATCCAATACCTAAACCACTCGCACCGTTATCCAATACTCAACCCATGGAACTGCTACAATTTGTAATTGGTCGAAAGCTTTTGATCTACTTGTAGAGACTTGTGGAGGAGAAATGCATTCCAGCACATTCCAGAAGATTCTAGTAGCTTTTTCTCGGATATAAATACACCGCCACAAGTCCGAAGACCCCAGTTTAATTTTTGGAGTGAACGAATAAACGTCGGTGTAAAATAGTGAACTAAGAGTTGTGTTTGTTATAATAAAAGTATTTGAAGTAAAGTATTTGAAGTGAAATAAAGGTGTTTTATTTTTGTAAAGTAATTTTTGTTCAGTTTGAATAAAAGAAATAAGTTTTACTGGCTAAATATTACAATATGTAGTTCCAAAAACAACATCTAGCTGCGTCTATCTGCGATGCGCTGGTATTGACTCTGCATTCTCCTTCCCACTGCAGCATATTTCATATATTTTTTTTTTGTTTGTTTGATAGATGCTTGTCTGAAGTGTTCTTTTAAACGTTTGGGGGTTCTGGATATGTGGTTGTCTTTGAACAATGTGTGGTCTTCTTTTTGTTTTATTATAAAAATATTTTGTTATGTATATTATGAGCTTCAGCTCATGTATAATGCTGCCTATTTTAGAAATAATCTTTAATAGCTGCTTGAACTTGGCTCATATTCCTAGTTCATAGAGAGAAGTAAAGGTTGTTTTTATTCCAAAAGCAAGTTAATGCTCCCATGTTAATCCGAAAGATCTCAGACCTATTAGTCTATAATCATTCCTTCTCAAAACTTTTGAACGACTGATTGATATCCATTTACGTGCTAGTACTGATACGAGACTCTTGTCTCAGGCTCAACACGCGTACTGCAAAGGTAAATCGCTGGAAATGGCTTTACATAAATTGGTACGCGCCATCGAATATTCCCTCCACCATAAAGAATATACAATGGTTGCTTTCCTAGATATAGAAGGCGCTTTTAACAATGTCGACACATCTGCAATCGCATCTGCACTGTCATGACTGAAGGTAGACAGTTCGCTTGGTGAACTGGTCAATCCAATGCTGACAAGCAGGATTATCAATTAAAAACTGGGTGATTTCTCTACAAAAAGATCAATCAGTAGAGGTACGCCACAGGGCGGTGTTCCATCTCACCTTCTCTGGAACTTGGTAGTAAACAAACTGCTAACAAGCCTGGAAGCGGAAGGCTACAGAGTGATTGCCTATGCGGACGATGTTACTATTTGCCGTATCAGGTAAGCATCCTATTGTCTTAAAAGATTTCTTACAGAATGCCTTGACTAAGCTAACAAACTGGGCAGAACGGTGTGGACTGGGTGTGAACCCCCTCAAAACTGAACTTGTCCTCTTTTCTAGGAAATATAAAATTCTGCACATAGATCCTCCCACCATTAAAGGAATTCCACTAACATTCTCCGACAAAGCTAAATATCTCGGTCTTATTTTAGATAAGAAGTTAAGTTGGAAACCTAATATAGAAGAAAGAGTCAAGAAGGCCACAGTAGCACTCTTCTCTTGTTAGAAAGCCATTGGAAGTAAATGGGGACTCCAACCTCGTATTACTCACTGACTATACATCTCGGTAATTAGACCAATTTTTAATATACGGGGTGGCAGTACAGTGGACAACTCTAGATAAAGCGGTTTACCGTGATAAACTTAATAAAGTCCGAAGATCAGCCTGCATGTGTATAAGTGGAGCACTTCGTTTTACTCCCTCCGTGGCACTGGACACTCTTCTTCATCTGACACCCCTCGATATATTAAGTAAACAAACGGCAGTGAGTACGGCAATCCGTCTTAAGGCCTCTTCACAGCCAAGCTGCCATAAAATCTATCGACTGTGTCTATACAACGGCACAGCAGTTCAAAATTCTCCTTTGTTGGGTGCCGGGCCATAGGGACATTCCGGGTAATTGTAAAGCTGATGAGCTCGCCAAAGGTGGAACAAGACAACCTAACCTAATATTATGAAAATTAAAATTAAGAAAACCTCTAAAAATGGTTCTAGAAAAACATTTTTTGTATTATTTGTTCGAAAAAAGTGTGTATACATTTTTCAAAGATAAGAACTCAAATTATATGATTATCAGCAAAAATTTGGTTCTTCTAATATGACCGTTACAGGTCTTTCTGGCTTGTTGAAACTTTTTCCGGTGTTCCTCAGTAGGGTTGGCTTTGTAACTACGGAAACTTACTTCTCTAACCCTAATAACCTCTTTACAGCTCGAATTAAACCACGAGTTTTCTTTGGGTTTGATAGGTTTAACCCTATTCGGGATAAAATTTCTCATTCCACAAAGAATTAAATTTGTGATCATATCTGCACTGGCATCTACGTCACTATCGAGGAAGCATAGTGACCAGTTAAAATTCCTGAAGAAAGCATTGAGACCGTCCCAGTTGGCTTTCTTGTACTGCCAAACGGTTCTCTTAGGAGTTTTTTCTTTAACTGAGTTTTGGTGACACGAAAAATTCGCAGATGTGACACAATGGTCTGATGTGCCTAGAGGCGATAATACACTAATAGTGTATTTATCAGGGTCAGAGGTAAGGAACAAGTCCAGAGTGTTGGCGGATTGACCTGGAAAGTCAGGGGTTCGAGTTGGCTCGTCAACAAGCTGAGTCAGGTGGTTTAACTCAGCAAATACCTCAACAAACCTTCCTTCGGGTGTTGTCTGACCCGAAAAGCGAAGCCAATTAGAATCGCCCGCAATGACGATTTAAGTGTGAGGGTAATGGGCAACAATTCTTTGAATGGAGTCGGACAGAGCATCAAACTCGTTAAAAGTTGAATTTCTGTCCAAATTAGGGCTTCGATAAAAGAAACATGTGTGTATGATGTGCTTATTTACCGTAAATTTTAACCACATGAAATTAAAGTTTGTGTTAGAACACAAACCATATCCTCAAATTAGTACGGCAATGCCAGGATGAGCTTCGGAGTCTGAACACTAACCTTAGGGTCACTCTTATCTGGGTTCCCGGTCACAGTGGCATTTAGGGGAATGAACGGGCTGACGAGCTGGCCAGGCAAGGTTCAGTCCACTTTCGGAAAGAGTCAGTATTCCTCTCGGAGTTATGAAGGGCAATGTATTGTGGTGAATATGCCCATTTATGCAAACAACGACATCTTTTATTCTTCTATAACAGAATAAATTAGTAATGAGTTCAGCGCCATCTATGGACAAAAGATTAACTAATATTATCCAATACCTAAACCACTCTATCATTATCCAATACCTAAACCACTCGCACCGTTATCCAATACTCAACCCATGGAACTGCTACAATTTGTAATTGGTCGAAAGCTTTTGATCTACTTGTAGAGACTTGTGGAGGAGAAATGCATTCCAGCACATTCCAGAAGATTCTAGTAGCTTTTTCTCGGATATAAATACACCGCCACAAGTCCGAAGACCCCAGTTTAATTTTTGGAGTGAACGAATAAACGTCGGTGTAAAATAGTGAACTAAGAGTTGTGTTTGTTATAATAAAAGTATTTGAAGTAAAGTATTTGAAGTGAAATAAAGGTGTTTTATTTTTGTAAATTTTTGTTCAGTTTGAATAAAAGAAATAAGTTTTACTGGCTAAATATTACAATATGTAGTTCCAAAAACAACATCTAGCTGCGTCTATCTGCGATGCGCTGGTATTGACTCTGCATTCTCCTTCCCACTGCAGCATATTTCATATATTTTTTTTTGTTTGTTTGATAGATGCTTGTCTGAAGTGTTCTTTTAAACGTTTCGGGGTTCTGGATATGTGGTTGTCTTTGAACAATGTGTGGTCTTCTTTTTGTTTTATTATAAAAATATTTTGTTATGTATATTATGAGCTTCAGCTCATGTATAATGCTGCCTATTTTAGAAATAATCTTTAATAGCTGCTTGAACTTGGCTCATATTCCTAGTTCATGGAGAGAAGTAAAGGTTGTTTTTATTCCAAAAGCAAGTTAATGCTCCCATGTTAATCCGAAAGATCTCAGACCTATTAGTCTATAATCATTCCTTCTCAAAACTTTTGAACGACTGATTGATATCCATTCACGTGCTAGTACTGATACGAGACTCTTGTCTCAGGCTCAACACGCGTACTGCAAAGGTAAATCGCTGGAAATGGCTTTACATAAATTGGTACGCGCCATCGAATATTCCCTCCACCATAAAGAATATACAATGGTTGCTTTCCTAGATATAGAAGGCGCTTTTAACAATGTCGACACATCTGCAATCGCATCTGCACTGTCATGACTGAAGGTAGACAGTTCGCTTGGTGAACTGATCAATCCAATGCTGACAAGCAGGATTATCAATTAAAAACTGGGTGATTTCTCTACAAAAAGATCAATCAGTAGAGGTACGCCACAGGGCGGTGTTCCATCTCACCTTCTCTGGAACTTGGTAGTAAACAAACTGCTAACAAGCCTGGAAGCGGAAGGCTACAGAGTGATTGCCTATGCGGACGATGTTACTATTTGCCGTATCAGGTAAGCATCCTATTGTCTTAAAAGATTTCTTACAGAATGCCTTGACTAAGCTAACAAACTGGGCAGAACGGTGTGGACTGGGTGTGAACCCCCTCAAAACTGAACTTGTCCTCTTCTCTAGGAAATATAAAATTCTGCACATAGATCCTCCCACCATTAAAGGAATTCCACTAACATTCTCCGACAAAGCTAAATATCTCGGTCTTATTTTAGATAAGAAGTTAAGTTGGAAACCTAATATAGAAGAAAGAGTCAAGAAGGCCACAGTAGCACTCTTCTCTTGTTAGAAAGCCATTGGAAGTAAATGGGGACTCCAACCTCGTATTACTCACTGACTATACATCTCGGTAATTAGACCAATTTTTAATATACGGGGTGGCAGTACGGTGGACAACTCTCGATAAAGCGGTTTACCGTGATAAACTTAATAAAGTCCGAAGATCAGCCTGCATGTGTATAAGTGGAGCACTTCGTTTTACTCCCTCCGTGGCACTGGACACTCTTCTTCATCTGACACCCCTCGATATATTAAGTAAACAAACGGCAGTGAGTACGGCAATCCGTCTTAAAGCCTCTTCACAGCCAAGCTGCCATAAAATCTATCGACTGTGTCTCTACAACGGCACAGCAGTTCAAAATTCTCCTTTGTTGGGTGCCGGGCCATAGGGACATTCCGGGTAATTGTAAAGCTGATGAGCTCGCCAAAGGTGGAACAAGACTACCTATTTTACCTGAAAAGGTAAATATCGGTATGCCTATAGCTACATGCTTTTTGCTGAAACAAGATGCTTTAAGGAAAGCAAACCTTAGGTGGAACAACATAACCACTTGCCTGGCAACAAAAAAGATCCGGCATATGCTGAGGTGCTCTAAGCACGTGAGGTGCTCTAAGTGTTTGATATCCTTGAACAGATTGCATATCAGCTCCGTAATTGGTGTCATGACCGGGCACTGTCATAGGCAAGCACGCAAAGCGGCCTGGAGTTTTCGCCAACGACTTTTGCAGGAGCTGTATGGACGAAGAGGAGGAAGAATCTGTTCCTCATCTTCTCTGCACATGCCCTGCCCTATCCATAAGACATAGGCTCCATCTCGGAGACTTCTTCTTCAATGATCTAGTGATCTAACAAACATAGATATAAGTAGTCTCGCACGCTCCATTAGAAGCTCAAACTGGTTTTAACGAGTGGGGAGAAAATATCTCTAGATTCTCGTGGTATCACAATGGACCAACTTATGGTCTAAGTGTGTCAGTTCCCTGCTGGCAGTCACTTCAACATAACCTAACGTAACCTAATATTATGAAAATTAAAATTAAGAAAACCTCTAAAAATGGTTCTAGAAAAACATTTTTTGTATTATTTGTTCGAAAAAAGTGTGTATACATTTTTCAAAGATAAGAACTCAAATTATCTGATTATCAGCAAAAATTTGGTTCTTCTAATATGACCGTTACAGGTCTTTCTGGCTTGTTGAAACTTTTTCCGGTGTTCCTCAGTAGGGTTGGCTTTGTAAGTACGGAAACTTACTTCTCTAACCCTAATAACCTCTTTACAGCTCGAATTAAACCACGAGTTTTCTTTGGGTTTGATAGGTTTAACCCTATTCGGGATAAAATTTCTCATTCCACAAAGAATTAAATTTGTGATCATATCTGCACTGGCATCTACGTCACTATCGAGGAAGCATAGTGACCAGTTAAAATTCCTGAAGAAAGCATTGAGACCGTCCCAGTTGGCTTTCTTGTACTGCCAAACGGTTCTCTTGGGAGTTTTTTCTTTAACTGAGTTTTGGTGACACGAAAAATTCGCAGATGTGACACAATGGTCTGATGTGCCTAGAGGCGATAATACACTAATAGTGTATTTATCAGGGTCAGAGATAAGGAACAAGTCCAGAGTGTTGGCGGATTGACCTGGAAAGTCAGGGGTTCGAGTTGGCTCGTCAACAAGCTGAGTCAGGTGGTTTAACTCAGCAAATACCTCAACAAACCTTCCTTCGGGTGTTGTCTGACCCGAAAAGCGAAGCCAATTAGAATTGTGTACATTGAAATCGCCCGCAATGACGATTTAAGTGTGAGGGTAATGGGCAATAATTCTTTGAATGGAGTCGGACAGAGCATCAAACTCGTTAAAAGTTGAATTTCTGTCCAAATTAGGGCTTCGATAAAAGAAACATGTGTGTATGATGTGCTTATTTACCGTAAATTTTAACCACATGAAATTAAAGTTTGTGTTAGAACACAAACCATATCCTCAAATTAGTACGGCAATGCCAGGATGAGCTTCGGAGTCTGAACACTAACCTTAGGGTCACTCTTATCTGGGTTCCCGGTCACAGTGGCATTTAGGGGAATGAACGGGCTGACGAGCTGGCCAGGCAAGGTTCAGTCCACTTTCGGAAAGAGTCAGTATTCCTCTCGGAGTTATGAAGGGCAATGTATTGTGGTGAATATGCCCATTTATGCAAACAACGACATCTTTTATTCTTCTATAACAGAATAAATTAGTAATGAGTTCAGCGCCATCTATGGACAAAAGATTAACTAATATTATCCAATACCTAAACCACTCTATCATTATCCAATACCTAAACCACTCGCACCGTTATCCAATACTCAACCCATGGAACTGCTACAATTTGTAATTGGTCGAAAGCTTTTGATCTACTTGTAGAGACTTGTGGAGGAGAAATGCATTCCAGCACATTCCAGAAGATTCTAGTAGCTTTTTCTCGGATATAAATACACCCCCACAAGTCCGAAGACCCCAGTTTAATTTTTGGAGTGAACGAATAAATGTCGGTGTAAAATAGTGAACTAAGAGTTGTGTTTGTTATAATAAAAGTATTTGAAGTAAAGTATTTGAAGTGAAATAAAGGTGTTTTATTTTTGTAAAGTAATTTTTGTTCAGTTTGAATAAAAGAAATAAGTTTTACTGGCTAAATATTACAATATGTAGTTCCAAAAACAACATCTAGCTGCGTCTATCTGCGATGCGCTGGTATTGACTCTGCATTCTCCTTCCCACTGCAGCATATTTCATATATATTTTTTTTGTTTGTTTGATAGATGCTTGTCTGAAGTGTTCTTTTAAACGTTTGGGGGTTCTGGATATGTGGTTGTCTTTGAACAATGTGTGGTCTTCTTTTTGTTTTATTATAAAAATATTTTGTTATGTATATTATGAGCTTCAGCTCATGTATAATGCTGCCTATTTTAGAAATAATCTTTAATAGCTGCTTGAACTTTGCTCATATTCCTAGTTCATGGAGAGAAGTAAAGGTTGTTTTTATTCCAAAAGCAAGTTAATGCTCCCATGTTAATCCGAAAGATCTCAGACCTATTAGTCTATAATCATTCCTTCTCAAAACTTTTGAACGACTGATTGATATCCATTTACGTGCTAGTACTGATACGAGACTCTTGTCTCAGGCTCAACACGCGTACTGCAAAGGTAAATCGCTGGAAATGGCTTTACATAAATTGGTACGCGCCATCGAATATTCCCTCCACCATAAAGAATATACAATGGTTGCTTTCCTAGATATAGAAGGCGCTTTTAACAATGTCGACACATCTGCAATCGCATCTGCACTGTCATGACTGAAGGTAGACAGTTCGCTTGGTGAACTGATCAATCCAATGCTGACAAGCAGGATTATCAATTAAAAACTGGGTGATTTCTCTACAAAAAGATCAATCAGTAGAGGTACGCCACAGGGCGGTGTTCCATCTCACCTTCTCTGGAACTTGGTAGTAAACAAACTGCTAATAAGCCTGGAAGCGGAAGGCTACAGAGTGATTGCCTATGCGGACGATGTTACTATTTGCCGTATCAGGTAAGCATCCTATTGTCTTAAAAGATTTCTTACTGAATGCCTTGACTAAGCTAACAAACTGGGCAGAACGGTGTGGACTGGGTGTGAACCCCCTCAAAACTGAACTTGTCCTCTTCTCTAGGAAATATAAAATTCTGCACATAGATCCTCCCACCATTAAAGGAATTCCACTAACATTCTCCGACAAAGCTAAATATCTCGGTCTTATTTTAGATAAGAAGTTAAGTTGGAAACCTAATATAGAAGAAAGAGTCAAGAAGGCCACAGTAACACTCTTCTCTTGTTAGAAAGCCATTGGAAGTAAATGGGGACTCCAACCTCGTATTACTCACTGACTATACATCTCGGTAATTAGACCAATTTTTAATATACGGGGTGGCAGTACGGTGGACAACTCTAGATAAAGCGGTTTACCGTGATAAACTTAATAAAGTCCGAAGATCAGCCTGCATGTGTATAAGTGGAGCACTTCGTTTTACTCCCTCCGTGGCACTGGACACTCTTCTTCATCTGACACCCCTCGATATATTAAGTAAACAAACGGCAGTGAGTACGGCAATCCGTCTTAAAGCCTCTTCACAGCCAAGCTGCCATAAAATCTATCGACTGTGTCTCTACAACGGCACAGCAGTTCAAAATTCTCCTTTGTTGGGTGCCGGGCCATAGGGACATTCCGGGTAATTGTAAAGCTGATGAGCTCGCCAAAGGTGGAACAAGACTACCTATTTTATAGCTACATGCTTATTGCTGAAACAAGATGCTTTAAGGAAAGCAAACCTTAGGTGGAACAACATAACCACTTGCCTGGCAACAAAAAAGATCCGGTTTATGCTGAGGTGCTCTAAGCACGTGAGGTGCTCTAAGTGTTTGATATCCTTGAACAGATTGCATATCAGCTCCGTAATTAGTGTCATGACCGGGCACTGTCATAGGCAAGCACGCAAAGCGGCCTGGAGTTTTCGCAAACGACTTTTGCAGGAGCTGTATGGACGAAGAGGAGGAAGAATCTGTTCCTCATCTTCTCTGCACATGCCCTGCCCTATCCCAAAGACATAGGCTCCATCTCGGAGACTTCTTCTTCAATGATCTAGTGATCTAATAAACATAGATATAAGTAGTCTCGCACGCTCCATTAGAAGCTCCAACTGGTTTTAACGAGTGGGGAGAAAATATCTCTAGATTCTCGTGGTATCACAATGGACCAACTTATGGTCTAAGTGTGTCAGTTCCCTGCTGGCAGTCACTTCAACATAACCTAACCTAACCTAATATTATGAAAATTAAAATTAAGAAAACCTCTAAAAATGGTTCTAGAAAAACATTTTTTGTATTATTTGTTCGAAAAAAGTGTGTATACATTTTTCAAAGATAAGAACTCAAATTATCTGATTATCAGCAAAAATTTGGTTCTTCTAATATGACCGTTACAGGTCTTTCTGGCTTGTTGAAACTTTTTCCGGTGTTCCTCAGTAGGGTTGGCTTTGTAACTACGGAAACTTACTTCTCTAACCCTAATAACCTCTTTACAGCTCGAATTAAACCACGAGTTTTCTTTGGGTTTGATAGGTTTAACCCTATTCGGGATAAAATTTCTCATTCCACAAAGAATTAAATTTGTGATCATATCTGCACTGGCATCTACGTCACTATCGAGGAAGCATAGTGACCAGTTAAAATTCCTGAAGAAAGCATTGAGACCGTCCCAGTTGGCTTTCTTGTACTGCCAAACGGTTCTCTTGGGAGTTTTTTCTTTAACTGAGTTTTGGTGACACGAAAAATTCGCAGATGTGACACAATGGTCTGATGTGCCTAGAGGCGATAATACACTAATAGTGTATTTATCAGGGTCAGAGGTAAGGAACAAGTCCAGAGTGTTGGCGGATTGACCTGGAAAGTCAGGGGTTCGAGTTGGCTCGTCAACAAGCTGAGTCAGGTGGTTTAACTCAGCAAATACCTCAACAAACCTTCCTTCGGGTGTTGTCTGACCCGAAAAGCGAAGCCAATTAGAATTGTGTACATTGAAATCGCCCGCAATGACGATTTAAGTGTGAGGGTAATGGGCAACAATTCTTTGAATGGAGTCGGACAGAGCATCAAACTCGTTAAAAGTTGAATTTCTGTCCAAATTAGGGCTTCGATAAAAGAAACATGTGTGTATGATGTGCTTATTTACCGTAAATTTTAACCACATGAAATTAAAGTTTGTGTTAGAACACAAACCATATCCTCAAATTAGTACGGCAATGCCAGGATGAGCTTCGGAGTCTGAACACTAACCTTAGGGTCACTCTTATCTGGGTTCCCGGTCACAGTGGCATTTAGGGGAATGAACGGGCTGACGAGCTGGCCAGGCAAGGTTCAGTCCACTTTCGGAAAGAGTCAGTATCCCTCTCGGAGTTATGAAGGGCAATGTATTGTGGTGAATATGCCCATTTATGCAAACAACGACATCTTTTTTAAATTAGTAATGAGTTCAGCGCCATCTATGGACAAAAGATTAACTAATATTATCCAATACCTAAACCACTCTATCATTATCCAATACCTAAACCACTCGCACCGTTATCCAATACTCAACCCATGGAACTGCTACAATTTGTAATTGGTCGAAAGCTTTTGATCTACTTGTAGAGACTTGTGGAGGAGAAATGCATTCCAGCACATTCCAGAAGATTCTAGTAGCTTTTTCTCGGATATAAATACACCGCCACAAGTCCGAAGACCCCAGTTTAATTTTTGGAGTGAACGAATAAACGTCGGTGTAAAAAAGTGAACTAAGAGTTGTGTTTGTTATAATAAAAGTATTTGAAGTAAAGTATTTGAAGTGAAATAAAGGTGTTTTATTTTTGTAAAGTAATTTTTATTCAGTTTGAATAAAAGAAATAAGTTTTACTGGCTAAATATTACAATATGTAGTTCCAAAAACAACATCTAGCTGCGTCTATCTGCGATGCGCTGGTATTGACTCTGCATTCTCCTTCCCACTGCAGCATATTTCATATATTTTTTTTTTGTTTGTTTGATAGATGCTTGTCTGAAATGTTCTTTTAAACGTTTGGGGGTTCTGGATATGTGGTTGTCTTTGAACAATGTGTGGTCTTCTTTTTGTTTTATTATAAAAATATTTTGTTATGTATATTATGAGCTTCAGCTCATGTATAATGCTGCCTATTTTAGAAATAATCTTTAATAGCTGCTTGAACTTGGCTCATATTCCTAGTTCATGGAGAGAAGTAAAGGTTGTTTTTATTCCAAAAGCAAGTAAATGCTCCCATGTTAATCCGAAAGTCTATAATCATTCCTTCTCAAAACTTTTGAACGACTGATTGATATCCATTTACGTGCTAGTACTGATACGAGACTCTTGTCTCAGGCTCAACACGCGTACTGCAAAGGTAAATCGCTGGAAATGGCTTTACATAAATTGGTACGCGCCATCGAATATTCCCTCCACCATAAAGAATATACAATGGTTGCTTTCCTAGATATAGAAGGCGCTTTTAACAATGTCGACACATCTGCAATCGCATCTGCACTGTCATGACTGAAGGTAGACAGTTCGCTTGGTGAACTGATCAATCCAATGCTGACAAGCAGGATTATCAATTAAAAACTGGGTGATTTCTCTACAAAAAGATCAATCAGTAGAGGTACGCCACAGGGCGGTGTTCCATCTCCCCTTCTCTGGAACTTGGTAGTAAGCAAACTGCTAACAAGCCTGGAAGCGGAAGGCTACAGAGTGATTGCCTATGCGGACGATGTTACTATTTGCCGTATCAGGTAAGCATCCTATTGTCTTAAAAGATTTCTTACAGAATGCCTTGACTAAGCTAACAAACTGGGCAGAACGGTGTGGACTGGGTGTGAACTCCCTCAAACTGAACTTGTCCTCTTCTCTAGGAAATATAAAATTCTGCACATAGATCCTCCCACCATTAAAGGAATTCCACTAACATTCTCCGACAAAGCTAAATATCTCGGTCTTATTTTAGATAAGAAGTTAAGTTGGAAACCTAATATAGAAGAAAGAGTCAAGAAGGCCACAGTAGCACTCTTCTCTTGTTAGAAAGCCATTGGAAGTAAATGGGGACTCCAACCTCGTACTACTCACTGACTATACATCTCGGTAATTAGACCAATTTTTAATATACGGGGTGGCAGTACGGTGGACAACTCTAGATAAAGCGGTTTACCGTGATAAACTTAATAAAGTCCGAAGATCAGCCTGCATGTGTATAAGTGGAGCACTTCGTTTTACTCCCTCCGTGGCACTGGACACTCTTCTTCATCTGACACCCCTCGATATATTAAGTAAACAAACGGCAGTGAGTACGGCAATCCGTCTTAAAGCCTCTTCACAGCCAAGCTGCCATAAAATCTATCGACTGTGTCTCTACAACGGCCCTAAACTGTCGCTCATCTCTTATAGAGATGGCACAGCAGTTCAAAATTCTCCTTTGTTGGGTGCCGGGCCATAGGGACATTCCGGGTTATTGTAAAGCTGATGAGCTCGCCAAAGGTGGAACAAGACTACCTATTTTACCTGAAAAAGTAAATATCGGTATGCCTATAGCTACATGCTTATTGCTGAAACAAGATGCTTTAAGGAAAGCAAACCTTCGGTGGAACAACATAACCACTTGCCTGGCAACAAAAAAGATTCGGCATATGCTGAGGTGCTCTAAGCACGTGAGGTGCTCTAAGTGTTTGATATCTTTGAACAGATTGTATATCAGCTCCGTAATTGGTGTCATGACCGGGCACTTTCATAGGCAAGCACGCAAAGCGGCCTGGAGTTTTCGCAAACGACTTTTGCAGGAGCTGTATGGACGAAGAGGAGGAAGAATCTGTTCCTCATCTTCTCTGCACATGCCCTGCCCTATCCCAAAGACATAGGCTCCATCTCGGAGACTACTTCTTCAATGATCTAGTGATCTAACAAACATAGATATAAGTAGTCTCGCACGCTCCATTAGAAGCTCCAACTGGTTTTAACGAGTGGGGAGAAAATATCTCTAGATTCTCGTGGTATCACAATGGACCAACTTATGGTCTAAGTGTGTCAGTTCCCTGCTGGCAGTCACTTCAACATAACCTAACCTTACCTAATATTATGAAAATTAAAATTAAGAAAACCTCTAAAAATGGTTCTAGAAAAACATTTTTTGTATTATTTGTTCGAAAAAAGTGTGTATACATTTTTCAAAGATAAGAACTCAAATTATCTGATAAGCTCCTTTAAGGTTAGACCGCACTAGGCGGAACTGTACTATAGCGGAACTGCCATTCACAAAAATTTGTATGAAATTTTATGAAGTTCAGTTGCCGCTTAGTGCGATATAGCTCATACAATTTCATACAAATAATGTTTTGCCGCGTCGTGAAGTGTAGTTCCGTTGCAGTTGTGTGCGGTCTAACCTTTAAAAAAAAAAAAAAAAGTTTATAAAAAAATTAATGTATTTTTCCTACCTACAAGAATTTTTTTTATTTGAAGATTGAAAAAGTAGGCGTGTTAGTGGGCGAACATTTTGCCTGATGATTTCTTATAGAATTGTTTATCGACCCTGAAAATTTCACTGAAATCGGTGCAGTGGTTCAGATTCTATCAATCTATGACCGCCTCTCCATACAACTGGAACCACTGTGCAGCGGTAGGGCATAAAGTGAATGCAAAGACAAAATTTTAAAATTTAAAATTTTTCTTATTAAAGTTTTTATATTTTATACACCTTGATGTTTTCACTATTTAAGCTTTAATTGTTTTTTCAAAACGTTATTACATAAATAAACGCGATACACACGAAAACATAAAACGAAAATAAAAACAATTAAAACACGCACCTGTATGCATTTCGGGTTGTTTGCAACCCATCATCAGCATCACGACTGGTCCTGATCTTTTGGGAATTAAGTTAGATGAGAGGAAACAGAATCGATGATATATTGCCGTTATCAGCATTGATTGCATTTTGGTCTTTCTATATAAAATAGCTTTCATATGCATCTAGTTTTCTCTCATCGGTTACTTGTTTTTTTTACACTGACATTATTAATGTTTACATTGAAGTGGTTTAAATTGAGAACATGTTCTGCGATCGCGGAACACTGAGTTTTGTTTTGTTTTATATAGGAACTATGTTCCTTGAACCTTTTTTCTATTGTGTGTTTTGTTTGACCATAATAAACTTTTTCACAGTCTCCGCATTTGATCGCATAAATGTCAGTTTTTTTTAAATTATCCACTTTGTCTTTTGTTGAGCCAAGTAGATTTTTTAGTTTATTTTTATTTGAAAATACAAGGTCAATATTATGGTCATAAAACTTTTAAGAAATTTTGTTTTAAATTTCCGGCACATAACACATAGAAGCACGTTTCATTTCACTCTTTTTTTAATTTTGCAAAAATAATGTTGACAGGTTTAATTTTTTGCTTTTGTTTGAATGTTTTAAAATAATTTTATCTACTAACTTTAAAGTTAAAACTATAGTCGTTCATATCTGCAACTTGTTTGATGTACTCGTATTCCGATTTATAGCATACATAATCTATATGCAAGCGAATGAAAAACAGCGTGTTTATGTTGGGTCGGACAGTGCGAATCACTCGTAATAACGCGGAGAGTACTTGTGGGTTTGTGAAAAACCGACACATCTATTTTATTTTCTAAATTTCTTTGTAACTCCAAATCTAGAAAACAGATTTTCAATAGTGAATTTTATTGAACTGAACTGTTCATTTAAAAGATTACTACATTATCTTTTTTCACTATCGAGAAAACATCATCCGCGTAACCACACTAAAACCGCGGTAGTTTTCACGTGTTCAATTTCAATCAATTTAATTACAATGGCAACCAAACCAAATTTTGGTTTGTTCGCAATTCTTGTTGGAAGATATTAAGTTTCTTCAAATGTACAAAACCTTCTTATAAAAGTGACGTGTTCGGAAAATATTTCTCGAACGGAAAATATAATTGCAATGACACAAAATAAATGGCTAAAAAAATCGGGTGGCACAACGGCTCATGAAGAACCAGGGCCTAGTGACTAACAACTCGCAACCATTCCTGTGTGCGCCTTTCGACAGGAATGGAAGGGACCTACAATTTTATGCCGAATCCGAACGGCTAGACGAGAAGCACTTATTCGTGACAAGTGATACTCTTGGAGGATTTGTCAATTCCTCGCAAGAGGCAGTAGCCCTGAAAAGAAAACTTTTTTGTTTTTAGGTGGACGAGGCTGGGAAGCGATCCCAGACCTCCAGCGTGACAGTCGAACGCACTAACCATTACGCTACGGGCTACTACAAAATAAATGGCTAGGACTAGAAATAAAACATCATTTTGAAAAATTAGCAAAAAACAGAGCTCGAGTTATACAGTTTACATTTGGAAATAACAAAGATTTTAAATATTTCGGAGTCAGTTATGTGGTATGAGTTTGAGAACAAAATACAAGAACAAGTTTCACAGTTAACAAAAAATAAAAAAAAAATGAAACACTAAAATAGAAATATGATAAATTGTGTGACAAAAATAAGGAAGAAATCAATCAAGCAAAATTTATAACAGATTTTATTTGCAATAAATCAGATATAGTTTTTAATGAAAGTGAATTACATCTACTAAATGAAGGTTTAAATTTCACCTCAAAATCAAATAAGCCACAATTAGTGGACGCGGTAGTTGACATTGAAACTATTTTAAAATTTAAAACTTATTCAGTGCAAGAAGATGTTAGGAAAACAACAGAACAAATTATTGAAGAGCTGAATAACAGCTCTACATTTAATAAGAAAAATAATTACGTCGATGTGATAAAATCTTTAAAATCTAAAGAATGTGTGTATGTGAAAGGCTTAACTACATAGGTCTACTTTTGTACAAAAGTACAAAAGTGAGAAATAAATATCTATTCTGAAGACACCTGCTTCCAAAAAAAAACAAGGGAAAATTGTGCATATTCGTTTAATTTAAATAAAAGAACAATTTTCGTATGTTTTTTTGCAAGTATGTTTCTTTAGCGAGCATTTTAATTTCTCAATTTTGTTTTTTTGAACAAAAGTAGGTCTATGTAGTTAAGGCTTAAGGCTGACAAATGCAATAAATTAGTTGTTCTTAGCAAAAGCGAATATGTAAATAGAATGTTGAGTGTAATTGAAAAGTGTGGATATACACTAATTAATAAAAACCCTTTGCCAAAAATGGTGAGAGATAGCAATGATCTTATTAAAAAAGTGAGTTCAATATTTGGGTTTTGGTTAAAGAGAAAATTGTCAGTACCAAACCCACAAGTGCCTTTAATCTATTGCCTTCCTAAAATTCATAAGATCGGTGATATACCAATAGTAAGCAGCATTTCATCTCCATCTTATCTGTTAGCGAAGTGGTTAGTAAACGAAGTGAGACAGTTGCCGCCAATAAATAGTCTTTCCGTAGTTCGTATGAATTTGTCGAAAAAGTTGTGAATGAAGTTATCCAAGTGGATGAAATTTTAGTGTCGTTCGATGTAGTTTCTCTGTTCCCTAACATTCCGATTGACATTGCAATGGTAGAATTTGATAATTATTTAAATGTGGTTGATATATCAAATGAGAAAAAAGTGTGTTTTTCGAATGTTGCAAAAATTTGCATGGCGATAAAACTTGTCGAGAAACGGTGAGAATTGGAACGAAACTCACTTTATCGCATCATCGGGTTTCTATAACTTTGACAGGCGATAGCTTTATCGACTGAAACAAACGGAATAGAAATACTGGAAAAATGCGATAAAATGGGTTTCTGTATCTCTGAAGGTCGGTAAGTTTATCATTTTAAACGTCAAAACTTATCGCTGACCTAAGAGATGTTGAGCAAACATAAAGATACAGAAAAATTAATTTATTTAACAATTTTATTTTAAGGCCTTTGAAAATAAATATTAATAAAGTTATTGCAATACTATCAACAAAATATAAAGACGAAATGCGAGAGAAAATCATACGAAATTCTTGTAAGTGATACATACATACAAACCACTGTCGTTTCGAAACTGCGTGCTTCATTGGGATGATTGGAACTGTTCTGAGTTCTAATTTATGTCTTCTAACTAGCTCCGGAAAGCATTTTTAATTCAAAAAATTAATTGGCAGAAAATCAAACGAAATAAATAAATTATTCTCTCAAGAAAAAGGCCAGATTCAATACAATTTTGAGGAAGTTAAATTAAAACGCAAATTTAGCTTAAATGTGTATAATTTATGCAAATTAAGCACATTAGTGTATATATGAGTGCTTTCCACATCTAGTTTAATAATATAAATGTGCATTAAAACTATGTTCATGGTTTTTCATCATCATTTCTTTCCCATTATTTACTGCTCGATAGATATTCCAATTGATTCAAGACAATCAGAGGCACATGGTCTTCCAACAAACTTTTTCCTCTAAATAATGAATAGTAGTGCTGCACTCTAATTCGAGTTCTTGTTTTCACTAAAAAAATGTCATCATTAAAACAACGCTACAAACAAAATGTAAAAAAAATCACCTTAAATTAGCTTCCACCAAATAAGACATTTCTGTAGCGCTCGCCATTCTTCTCACTCGGTGAAACATGTTAGTCAGGGACTTGATGCTGGGCAATATTATTTGGAGCTGTTCCTGCATTCGAATTTGCAATTAGGTATGTCTACAAGTTTCTCTTTAACTTCGTCCGACTTCATTTGGCCGCCGAAAGCTTATCACTTGTTGACTATGATTCAGGGACATAGCGTCTGACTTTGTGGGCGGAGTTCATTTGGGTGGTGGAATTTTTCAATCATCTACACTTCTGCGGCTCGTGTCCCTCCAGCAATCAGCCATATGCTCCTTGTGTATAACATATTGATTCGTGATATTGAATGAGCAGACGGAAAACGTGAAAAATATTGCCCTTTGCGATGCATCCATTCGGAATGTAGGTGTCTATGATGACTTCAAAGAGATTGTAGGTGTCAGATTATTTCAGTTTCAACGAAAGCAGGGGTAACAGCAACTCGATACATCCGTTGACACACTCATATGGGAGATTTCTGTTCTTGCAATAAAAGGTGAGAATGGATTCCAATTCCGAAATGACAGACACCTTGTCCTCGATATCGTTGCAATTGCGTTCGACCATGCTGTTGCAGTCCTCGCGGAGTTTAATTTGAAATGGTAAATTTAAGTTTTGATTGAACAGCGTCATCTGATCGGATTTGTTTCTCACATTGAGACACACTTACCAAACGTCCGGCCGGAGAAACTATGGCTTGGCACCGCATATGGCATTTATGTCGTTCACATTGCAATCTTCCAGCTAGGCTGATTCCAATCCAATTAACCACAAATTATCGTCCATCGTTTTTGTTTGAGAGATAGATTAGTGAAGATAAAAATTTGAGAGATAAATTTTGCAAAGTTTTTTAGTTAAGGGTTTTTTAGTTAAGATTTTTTTAGGTAAGGGTGATTTGCATAGAAATTGTTTTTTCTCTGCGGAAAGAAAAGAAAAATAAATTACTTTTGATTGTTTTGGTTTTTAATTTTGAAACGTCAAAATGACATCGACTTATCGCTTCTGGAAAGAATCGAGTTTCTGTAACTCACTGATCTCTATTAAACACTGGATAGTGGATTCCCTACAGAGTATAACAGTTTTATTTGGCTCATTTTGAAGATGACATTTCGAGGGTTGTGTCACTTTTTGCATCTAAAAAAAAATTAAAGTGTATTGCCGCCAATGTCAGCCCGCGGCCCACCATTGTGAAAACAAACTTAAAAGCGATAAGTTTTTTAATAATATTTATCTTGTTTTTATTGTGTGTAGTTAATATGTGTTTGAAATATGCCTTCACCGATGAGGCTCCTCCGGGCAGCGGCCGCGGACAACACTTTGTGCATTATCCAACAATTTTCGATTTTTCTGAGAGCTTGGCCAAAATTGGCTTGGAAGTAAGCAACAAAGCAGTGGCATTTGCAAATTTCTTAAGATTCCTCTTCATTCTTCATTATCAGGTCCAAAACATTCGTGGTGAGCAACAGTCTGTAACTCGTGCCTTGAAGTTGTACCATAAAGGAGGTAAACTTTCCTTCGAAACATTTGATGGAACCATTAGACTGCTTTCACACAAGGAAATGGATCCATAAGACTGCTTTCACACAAGGAAATGGATCCATAAGTTGGAGATGTATCGATGTTGATATTGCCGTGTGTAATTTTATGGGTAAACCTGTGTAATGATTAAAATTTAAGGCTTGCACTCCAATGAGAAAGTTTCGCAGTTGTTTCCAAGGCAATCATCAATAATGTGATCTTCTGCCATAAAGAAGAAACCAGCTAGCCTCTAGATCAGGCCAAGAAAAAAAGTTCGACGGTATATTCGGGATCACAGAATACATCAAAGCAATTGAGAAATATATGAAAATGCGAAAAGATCAAATGGTAGAGCTTAAAGTCAAGGGTAAGTAAAAGTATCTTGAAAAGGAAACTGTAGAGTTGAGTGAATTTTTTTTTATTTCCAGAAACCAACTTGCAAGTAACTCAGTCATTTGAAGAAGCAATTGGAAGACAAAAACATCGATCTTCAGAATGCTCGCGACAAATTAACTGCCATCCAAGGTTAATGCACTAAATTCGACGAAGAAATGAAACCCATCGATGAGCGATTGTTGGAATTCAGAAAAGTCAAATATGAATTTGCCAAAAATCAAGCTCTTAAATTTGAATTGGAAACCAAATAAGTAACTCTTGAGTTACCAATAGAATTCAATTATTCATACTTTTCTACCATTTTTTGTATCTTAGGAATTGTAGCGATCAGATTTTGAGTCTAACTTAAAAGATCAAAAAAACATTTCAAGGCAGTATTCATGAATTAGATACAGAAATACGAATATTTTGTGAGAAAGTGTCGAAAAAACGATTGGAAAAGCAGAAACTAGAAGATAAACTACAATCTCTGGTGACCCAAGAGAAAAAAAAATCCAAATAATTTTGGCAGAACTGGGATCACAAAGGTTGTACATTTGATTCAGCAACGACAAAAAGAACAAGAGAACCCCGCAAAACGGGCTGATAAAATGCGTTAAATCTGCGGAGATATGAACATTCAGCTGGATTTTGATTTGGAGCAAGTTATCGAAAGAGTTCCTGAAGTGTTGAACCAAATTAAAGAGGTTAATTAAAGGTTTGCAAGTTGTACATGATAAGGCTCATCACCATAAAAACTCTCTATGAATAGTCGTGAATTTCCTTGCACTGCAAATACCAATGAAACATTGGAAAAATCGAAAGGGTCAATAATTACAAATGAAGTGTTGAAAAAGTTCACTACGGTTTTTAATGTAAATCGTGGACTTAAAACTGTTGAGCAAATGCTGTAGTAAATGGCGACCTCAACTCCACACTATCCGAAAACGTTGAAGTGAATGATGTAGAGACTAGAGAGTTTAAAATGGGCTCCACTCGTTTCTTCTCAAGTATAAAGATCCTTTAGCTTATTTACGGTTCTAAGAGACAATCGTAGAAGGATGTTACCTGAGAACTTCAAAAAGGTTTTGGTAGTTCAATGCTATTTTAATAAGACGTTAAGTTATGTTTATATTCTCTTTATGTTTAATAAATGCCTTTTTTTTGCCTTTTTAAGAATTTTTGTTTGCCTTTATGATTTTTTTAGGTCAGCAAAATCCTTTCCCTGCTGATCATGAAAAACAACAACAAATAGATGAACTGCGAGTGACAAAGGCAAAAATTGATTTTGAGGCTAAACGGGTTTTTAGATTTGTAACAGTTCCTTAAATGGAAAATTTAATGCATCCTAAGAACTTATGTGAAAGTTTAAGCTGAGGAAAAAGTAGAACATAAGCGTTTATATTGAATTTAAACATTTATGTTTTCATATCAACAAACGTCTCTAAGACGTTGTTCACATTGGAGAAACTTAAGAAATTTTGAAAAACTTTCAGAACACCTATGTTTGTATAGGCGTGTTCAGGAAAGGGAGATTTCGGAGGCCCTCAGCAATCTCAGTTGCCTGAACAGGATTCCTCAGAAAAAATTTTGGATTCCCCTCCTTAGCTTTTGTAGAAGCAAAATTTGCATATCTCTGTTTCGAGAGCGCGCCTTATGTATGTCGTTATGCATGACTGCATCACATCTACTTTAAATTTTTCCTGGGATCTCAAGCATGAAATTTGATAGACTTGTAAAAATTGTAGTTTTGTCTTAAAATTCGATAAAATTCTACTGTAGCTAAAAGTAAACATACATACATAATTGGACTAAATAATGTGAATAATATTTAAATTCTATATAGATCTTCAATCAGGAAACTGCTAAGAAGTCAAAACAATATGCTTTGGCGTTTGGGAGGCAAAAATCGATGTTTTTAACAAACCACGGCAGTTATTTAATATTGAAAACTATTTTATAAAGCACTTGTTAATAGAGAACATCAAACAACACACATGTATATTTTTATTTCTATAAGCTAGTGATGAAACCTATGTACTTATTTGTATTTTGTGCAGACAAAGTAGGAATGTTATGCAGAATTTAATGAAAATTTAAAGGTCAAAACCTTATATATCGAGGTTATTTTTATTATTTTTGTTTGTAAAAAAAACTTAAATCATAAAATGTTGGGAAAGTCACTAAAACAACTCAATGCTAAAACCTACCTAACATTACCTATTATGTATTTTAGTTTTCTAGTTCATTTTTTTTTTGTTTTAGACCAATCTTTATCAAAATCATTATCAAAAGTATATTAAAATAAAATAAAATACAAAAGTATATTAAATTACAAAGCTAATGCCCCTTAGCTACATCAGAATCTTTCCTTACCAATTGTTGAAAGTTCCCTTCTGCAAAAACAACAGCCAGCTGCAATGTGCAGGGAATGAAAGATTTTGCTAGACACGGCACAACAGCTTCCAACAACCTTTTAAAGGCATCTATACTTAAGGGGCCAGTTATAGCTATCATTGAAAATATTAGTTGTCAATTTTGAGAGATTTTGAAGAAAAAATAAATGATTATTTTGATGCCAAAGTAAAGCTAATTGACTTAATAATTATTTCTAGGATAAACAAAATTCAATTTGGCACAACTTTTCTCATAAAATGACTTTTATTTTTTCAATGATGAACTACCTTACCAATGATCATTGAAAAAATTAAAATTTACGTTATGGGGAAGATATGGGTCAAAATGATTTTTTTTGGTGGAGAAATAATTTTGAAGTCGTAAGCTATATTTCTGCATCAAAATATTCAATGATTAAATTTTCTAAGGGTCTCAAAATCAACATCTAACTTTTTCAATGATGGGTTTCAATGATAGCTATAACTGGCCCCTAAGGTGCCACAAATTTTGGGCGATGTTTACCGACTCTTATAAAAATCACAGCAAAAAGATACTGTGAATTTTATTATTCTAGGGGAATTTTTTAAATTCGTGCACCTAGAAAATAAATACCCGTGGTCAGGTTTTTTATAATAAGAAGATGAATAAATTTAAATATTAAAATATTGAAATTACTTCTGTTTTAAGTGGAGTGAATGAATAAAATTCAATTAAAAAGTACAAGTGACCACAACTCCGGAAATTATTGTGTTTCGCCCAAGGTATAACAGTGGGCTCTTCAGTCAGTCTGTTATACCCTACTAAGACACAAATTTTGGTCGATGTTTACCGACTCTTATAAAAATCACAGCAAAAAGATACTGTGAATTTTATTATTCTAGGGGAATTTGTTTAAATTCGTGTACCTAGAAAATAAATACCCGTGGTCAGGTTTTTTATAATAAGAAGATGAATAAATTTAAATATTAAAATATTGAAATTACTTCTGTTTTAAGTGGAGTGAATGAATAAAATTCAATTAAAAAGTACAAGTGACCTCAAATCCAGAAATTATTGTGTTTCGCCCAAGGTATAACAGTGGGCTCTTCAGTTAGTCTGTTATACCCTACTAAGACACAAATTTTGGTCGATGTTTACCGACTCTTATAAAAATCACAGCAAAAAGATACTGTGAATTTTATTATTCTAGGGGAATTTGTTTAAATTCGTGCACCTAGAAAATATACCTTGGGCGAAACACAATAATTTCTGGAGTTGAGGTCACTTGTACTTTTTAATTGAATTCTACCTTACCAATGATCATTGAAAAAATTAAAAGTTACATTATGGGGAAGATATGGGTCAAAATGAATTTTTTTTTAAGGTGAAATGATTTAAAAGTCGTAAGCTATATTTCTGCATTAAAACATTCAATGATTAAACTTTCGAAAGGTCTCAAAATCAACAGTTAACTTTTTCAATGATGGTTTTCAATGATAGCTATAACTGGCACCTAAGCGAAAATATGATACAAATCTGAATTGAATAATAAATTTTAATAAAAAACTTTTGTTGAAAATTTCCATTAGGTACTCACGCTGCATCAGCAATTCATATTGATAAGAAACGTGGATGAGTTCCAAAAAGTTTTGATGCGGCAGCTATACTCTATTGATGCGCATATGCTACGCTACAACAATAATTGATAAACAAGCGAGTATGTGAATGCTCCAATCGCCATTCCTTTTCATAGTCAACTAATTTTACCACCAGCAGAACAGAATTTTTGATCAACACCATCACACTAGGTTCCAACAATTGTTTGCCCAAGAGCAATGAACCCATCAAATACTCCTCATGAATTCCGACGAAAGTCAAAACATTCTTTTAAAATTGATAGTTCTGTTTTTGAAAGAGTATCGTTACAAGTTCTATGCTACGGGAGTAAATAAGCCACCATTTTTGCATGGCCCGGTTATTTTCTCGTGGCTGGTTCATTGTGTAGGTGGCCTGCAGGAGTTCTTTTGGCGGAAGCAGCTTCAAACACAAGTAATCACCCACGTCACAATGAAGGAACTCCTGCGATCAATTTCCCTTGGCAAAGACAATTAGTACATCCAACAGTTAGACAGACAACTTTTGTTTGGAACTTAATTGTAATATCCAACCTGTGCAACTTAACAGGCGATGGAGCACCTTGTTGGGAGATTCCAATTACCAGGGCCATCGTTATGACATATGGCAGCTATTCAGAAGAATCAAGCTGAGGACTATTGAGTTCGATGAAGACGAGAAAACAGACTATTTCATAGCGAGTTTCATCTCAACCTTGAATCCAGTTTCCAGGATTACTTCTCGGCAAATAAAAATCACCACCGAGCAGCCTTAAGCAGTTCCACATCAAGTAGTTCCGCGCACTTAATTTGTATCGATGGACACGCTTCCTTGGCACGAATGTGCAGATCTTAATAGCAGCTAGCAACGCCACTAAGGAGCTTAATCAGTTGTTGCAGCATGTTCTTGTCCTCTTCTGCTGTCTCGGTGGATGAATGCTTAGCTCTGAATAGTAAATGTTTGTTCGGAGAGTATAATAAATGGTCTAAGATCCTCGGTGTATTCGGAACGATCCAACAACACCTGAAGACACTTCTCCGCGAGGAGTTTGAATTTTTTTCTCTGGAATTTCAATTCCAGTTGGACTCTTCTTAAGACAAATTAACAGGAAACCTTTGAAAGCTTGTAATCTATTTAATCACTCGGAATAAGTTTTACAAAGTGGAAAAAGAAACGAATATGGGGAACCCGTTGAGCCCCTTAATATCAGAACTTTTCATGTCAGCGTTTGAAATAAAATTAAATAATCAAAAGTTACTACCGCGGTTTTGGTGTCGTTACGTGGATGATGTTTTCTCGATAGTGAAAAAAGAGAAAGTAGATAGTACTTTAAATCTTTTAAATGAACAGTTCAGTTCAATAAAACTCACTATTGAAACAGAGCTAGATAGATAAATCTGTTTTCTAGATTTGGAGTTACAAAGAAATTTTTTTAAATCTAAGTCAGTCCAAAGGTCCGTTCATCTAGAGCTAGATGAGATTGCTCAGCCTACAGCTCCTGCATCCAATTTTTTTCTTTGAGAAACTTAAGAAATTTTGAAAAACTTTCAGAACACCTATGTATGTATATGCGTGTTCAGGAAAGGGAGATTTCGGAGGCCCTCAGCAATCTCAGTTGCCTGAACAGGATTCCTCAGAAAAAATTTTGGATTCCCCTCCTTAGCTTTTGTAGGAGCAAAATTTGCATATCTCTGTTTCGTGAGCGCGCCTTATGTATGTCGTTATGCATGACTGCATCACATCTACTTTAAATTTTTCCTGGGATCTCAAGCATGAAATTTGATAGACTTGTAAAAATTGTAGTTTTGTCTTAAGGACCGCTGTCCGCTTCGATAAAATTCAACTGTAGCTAAAAGTAAACATACATACATAATTGGACTAAATAATGTGAATAATATTTAAATTCTATATAGATCTTCAATCAGGAAACTGCTAAGAAGTCAAAACAATATGCTTTGGCGTTTGGGAGGCAAAAATCGATGTTTTTAACAAACAACGGCAGTTATTTAATATTGAAAACTATTTTATAAAGCACTTGTTAATAGAGAACATCAAACAACACACATGTATATTTTTATTTCTATAAGCTAGTGATGAAACCTATGTACTTATTTGTATTTTGTGCAGACAAAGTAGGAATGTTATGCAGAATTTAATGAAAATTTCAAGGTCAAAACCTTATATATAGAGGTTATTTTTATTATTTTTGTTTGTAAAAAAACTTAAATCTTAAAATGTTGTGAAAGTCACTAAAGCAACTCAATGCTAAAACCTACCTAACATTACCTATTATGTATTTTAGTTTTCTAGTTCATTTTTTTTTTTTTTTGTTTTAGACCAATCTTTATCAAAATCATTATCAAAAGTATATTAAAATACAAAGTAATAGAATGTGTAAATTATACAAAAATAACAATAATATATTTTATGAAAAATTAGTTTTAGTATTTATAATTGAGCGCGGTGTTATAAAACGGCCGTTTGTATGACTCATTATGGGTATTATTTTTTTTTACAAATGAACATACTTTGCAAACAATATTAATAAAATATTTATTTCTAAAAAAACTAAATAGCTATATTTCTTTGTTATACATAAGTGAATCATCAAGATTACAGAATTTTTGAAATATGACGCCAGGAACACCAAATGTATCCATGAAATGTCGTTTTCTTCGGCATCTGACTGAGTTTAATCTTCTAATTCTTACACTTTCAAGACTCGTGATAAGATTTTTGACACAATTTGACGGCCCGTAGCTACATCAGAATCTTTCCTTACCAATTGTTGAAAGTTCCCTTCTGCAAAAACAACAGCCAGCTGCAATGTGCAGGGAATGAAAGATTTTGCTAGACACGGCACAACAGCTTCCAACAACCTTTTAAAGGCATCTATACTTAAGGGGCCAGTTATAGCTATCATTGAATATATTAGTTGTCAATTTTGAGAGATTTTGAAGAAAAATTAAATGATTATTTTGATGCCAAAGTAAAGCTAATTGACTTAATAATTATTTCTAGGATAAACAAAATTCAATTTGGCACAACTTTTCTCATAAAATGACTTTTATTTTTTCAATGATGAACTACCTTACCAATGATCATTGAAAAAATTAAAATTTACGTTATAGGGAAGATATGGGTCAAAATGATTTTTTTTGGTGGAGAAATAATTTTGAAGTCGTAAGCTATATTTCTGCATTAAAATATTCAATGATTAAACTTTCTAAGGGTCTCAAAATCATCATCTAACTTTTTCAATGATGGGTTTCAATGATAGCTATAACTGGCCCCTAAGGTGCCAGTTATAGCTATCATTGATAACCATCATTGAAAAAGTAAACTGTTGATTTTGAGACCTTTCGAAAGTTTAATCATTGAATATTTTAATGCAGAAATATAGCTTACAACTTCAAAATTATTTCTCCTTCATTTTGACCCATATCTTCCCCATAACGTAACTTCTAATTTTTCAATGATGAACTACCTTACCAATAATAAGAAGATGAAGAAATTTAAATATTAAAATATTGAAATTACTTCTGTTTTAAGTGGAGTGAATGAATAAAATTCAATTAAAAAGTACAAGTGACCTCAACTCCAGAAATTATTGTGTTTCGCCCAAGGTATAACAATGGGCTCTTCAGTCAGTCTGTTATACCCTACTAAGACACAAATTTTGGTCGATGTTTACCGACTCTTATAAAAATCACAGCAAAAAGATACTGTGAATTTTATTATTCAAGGGGAATTTGTTTAAATTCGTGCACCTAGAAAATAAATACCCGTGGTCAGGTTTTTTATAATAAGAAGATGAATAAATTTAAATATTAAAATATTCAAATTACTTCTGTTTTAAGTGGAGTGAATGAATAAAATTCAATTAAAAAGTACAAGTGACCTCAACTCCAGAAATTATTGTGTTTCGCCCAAGGTATAACAGTGGGCTCTTCAGTCAGTCTGTTATACCCTACTAAGACACAAATTTTGGTCGATGTTTACCGACTCTTATAAAAATCACAGCAAAAAGATACTGTGAATTTTATTATTCTAGGGGAATTTGTTTAAATTCGTGCACCTAGAAAATATACCTTGGGCGAAACACAATAATTTCTGGAGTTGAGGTCACTTGTACTTTTTAATTGAATTCTACCTTACCAATGATCATTGAAAAAATTAAAAGTTACATTATGGGGAAGATATGGGTCAAAATGAATTTTTTTTTTAAGGTGAAATGATTTAAAAGTCGTAAGCTATATTTCTGCATTAAAACATTCAATGATTAAACTTTCGAAAGGTCTCAAAATCAACAGTTAACTTTTTCAATGATGGTTTTCAATGATAGCTATAACTGGCACCTAAGCGAAAATATGATACAAATCTGAATTGAATAATAAATTTTAATAAAAAACTTTTGTTGAAAATTTCCATTAGGTACTCACGCTGCATCAGCAATTCATATTGATAAGAAACGTGGATGAGTTCCAAAAAGTTTTGATGCGGCAGCTATACTCTATTGATGCGCATATGCTACGCTACAACAATAATTGATAAACAAGCGAGTATGTGAATGCTCCAATTGCCATTCCTTTTCATAGTCAACTAATTTTACCACCAGCAGAACAGAATTTTTGATCAACACCATCACACTAGGTTCCAACAATTGTTTGCCCAAGAGCAATGAACCCATCAAATACTCCTCATGAATTCCGACGAAAGTCAAAACATTCTTTTAAAATTGATAGTTCTGTTTTTGAAAGAGTATCGTTACAAGTTCTATGCTACGGGAGTAAATGAGCCACCATTTTTGTACAGCCCGGTTATTTTCTCGTGGCTGGTTCATTGTGTAGGTGGCCTGCAGGAGTTCTTTTGGCGGAAGCAGCTTCAAACACAAGTAATCACCCACGTCACAATGAAGGAACTCCTGCGATCAATTTCCCTTGGCAAAGAAAATTAGTACATCCAACAGTTAGACAGACAACTTTTGTTTGGAACTTAATTGTAATATCCAACCTGTGCAACTTAACAGGCGATGGAGCACCTTGTTGGGAGATTCCAATTACCAGGGCCATCGTTATGACATATGGCAGCTATTCAGAAGAATCAAGCTCAGGACTATTGAGTTCGATGAAGACGAGAAAACAGACTATTTCATAGCGAGTTTCATCTCAACCTTGAATCCAGTTTCCAGGATTACTTCTCGGCAAATAAAAATCACCACCGAGCAGCCTTAAGCAGTTCCACATCAAGTAGTTCAGCGCACTTAATTTGTATCGATGGACACGCTTCCTTGGCACGAATGTGCAGATCTTAATAGCAGCTAGCAACGCCACTAAGGAGCTTAATCAGTTGTTGCAGCATGTTCTTGTCCTCTTCTGCTGTCTCGGTGGATGAATGCTTAGCTCTGAATAGTAAATATTTGTTCGGAGAGTATAATAAATGGTCTAAGATCCTCGGTGTATTCGGAACGATCCACCAACACCTGAAGACACTTCTCCGCGAGGAGTTTGAATTTTTTTCTCTGGAATTTCAATTCCAGTTGGACTCTTCTTAAGACAAATTAACAGGAAACCTTTGAAAGCTTGTAATCTATTTAATCACTCGGAATAAGTTTTACAAAGTGGAAAAAGAAACGAATATGGGGAACCCGTTGAGCCCCTTAATATCAGAACTTTTCATGTCAGCGTTTTAAATAAAATTAAATAATCAAAAGTTACTACCGCGGTTTTGGTGTCGTTACGTGGATGATGTTTTCTCGATAGTGAAAAAAGAGAAAGTAGATAGTACTTTAAATCTTTTAAATGAACAGTTCAGTTCAATAAAACTCACTATTGAAACAGAGCTAGATAGATAAATCTGTTTTCTAGATTTGGAGTTACAAAGAAATTTTTTTAAATCTGAGTCAGTCCAAAGGTCCGTTCATCTAGAGCTAGATGAGATCGCTCAGACTACAGCTCCTGGAGATTTGGGAGGCCCTCAGCAATCTCAGTTGCCTGAATAGGATTCCTCAGAAAAAATTTTGGATTCCCCTCCTTAGCTTTTGTAGGAGCAAAATTTGCATATCTATGTTCCGTGAGCGCGCCTTATGTATGTCGTTATGCATGACTGCATCACATCTACTTTAAATTTTTTCTGGGATCTCAAGCATGAAATTTGATAGACTTGTAAAAATTGTAGTTTTGTCTTAACGACCGCTGTCCGCTTCGATAAAATTCTACTGTAGCTAAAAGTAAACATACATACATAATTGGACTAAATAATGTGAATAATATTTAAATTCTATATAGATCTTCAATCAGGAAACTGCTAAGAAGTCAAAACAATATGCTTTGGCGTTTGGGAGGCAAAAATCGATGTTTTTAACAAACCACGGCAGTTATTTAATATTGAAAACTATTTTATAAAGCACTTGTTAATAGAGAACATCAAACAACACACATGTATATTTTTATTTCTATAAGCTAGTGATGAAACCTATGTACTTATTTGTATTTTGTGCAGACAAAGTAGGAATGTTATGCAGAATTTAATGAAAATTTCAAGGTCAAAACCTTATATATCGAGGTTATTTTTATTATTTTTGTTTGTAAAAAAACTAAAATCTTAAAATGTTGTGTAAGTCACTAAAACAACTCAATGCTAAAACCTACCTAACATTACCTATTATGTATTTTAGTGTTCTAGTAAATTTTTTTTTGTTTTAGACCAATCTTTATCAAAATCATTATCAAAAGTATATTAAAATACAAAGTAATAGAATGTGTAAATTATACAAAAATAACAATAATATATTTTATGACAAATTAGTTTTAGTATTTATAATTGAGCGCGGTGTTATAAAACGGCCGTTTGTATGACTCATTATGGGTATTATTTTTTTTTAACAAATGAACATACTATGCAAACAATATTAATAAAATATTTATTTCTAAAAAAACTAAATAGCTATATTTCTTTGTAATACATAAGTGAATCATCAAGATTACAGAATTTTTGAAATATGACGCCAGGAACACCAAATGTATCCATGAAATGTCGTTTTCGTCGGCATCTGACTGAGTTTAATCTTCTAATTCTTACACTTTCAAGACTCGTGATAAGATTTTTGACACAATTTTGACGGCCCGTAGCTACATCAGAATCTTTCCTTACCAATTGTTGAAAGTTCCCTTCTGCAAAAACAACAGCCAGCTGCAATGTGCAGGGAATGAAAGATTTTGCTAGACACGGCACAACAGCTTCCAACAACCTTTTAAAGGCATCTATACTTAAGGGGCCAGTTATAGCTATCATTGAATATATTAGTTGTCAATTTTGAGAGATTTTGAAGAAAAAATAAATGTTAATAGAGAACATCAAACAACACACATGTATATTTTTATTTCTATAAGCTAGTGATGAAACCTATGTACTTATTTGTATTTTGTGCAGACAAAGTAGGAATGTTATGCAGAATTTAATGAGAATTTCAAGGTCAAAACCTTATATATCGAGGTTATTTTTATTATTTCTGTTTGTAAAAAAACTTAAATCTTAAAATGTTGTGAAAGTCACTAAAACAACTCAATGCTAAAACCTAGCTAACATTACCTATTATGTATTTTAGTGTTCTAGTAAATTTTTTTTTGTTTTAGACCAATCTTTATCAAAATCATTATCAAAAGTATATTAAAATACAAAGTAATAGAATGTGTAAATTATACAAAAATAACAATAATATATTTTATGACAAATTAGTTTTAGTATTTATAATTGAGCGCGGTGTTATAAAACGGCCGTTTGTATGACTCATTATGGGTATTATTTTTTTTAACAAATGAACATACTATGCAAACAATATTAATAAAATATTTATTTCTAAAAAAACTAAATAGCTATATTTCTTTGTAATACATAAGTGAATCATCAAGATTACAGAATTTTTGAAATATGACGCCAGGAACACCAAATGTATCCATGAAATGTCGTTTTCGTCGGCATCTGACTGAGTTTAATCTTCTAATTCTTACACTTTCAAGACTCGTGATAAGATTTTTGACACAATTTTGACGGCCCGTAGCTACATCAGAATCTTTCCTTACCAATTGTTGAAAGTTCCCTTCTGCAAAAACAACAGCCAGCTGCAATGTGCAGGGAATGAAAGATTTTGCTAGTCACGGCACAACAGCTTCCAACAACCTTTTAAAGGCATCTATACTTAAGGGGCCAGTTATAGCTATCATTGAAAATATTAGTTGTCAATTTTGAGAGATTTTGAAGAAAAAATAAATGATTATTTTGATGCCAAAGTAAAGCTAATTGACTTAATAATTATTTCTAGGATAAACAAAATTCAATTTGGCACAACTTTTCTCATAAAATGACTTTTATTTTTTCAATGATGAACTACCTTACCAATGATCATTGAAAAAATTAAAATGTACGTTATGGGGAAGATATGGGTCAAAATGATTTTTTTTGGTGGAGAAATAATTTTGAAGTCGTAAGCTATATTTCTGCATTAAAATATTCAATGATTAAACTTTCTAAGGGTCTCAAAATCAACATCTAACTTTTTCAATGATGGGTTTCAATGATAGCTATAACTGGCCCCTAAGGTGCCAGTTATAGCTATCATTGATAACCATCATTGAAAAAGTAAACTGTTGATTTTGAGACCTTTCGAAAGTTTAATCATTGAATATTTTAATGCAGAAATATAGCTTACAACTTCAAAATTATTTCTCCTTCATTTTGACCCATATCTTCCCCATAACGTAACTTCTAATTTTTCAATGATGAACTACCTTACCAATAATAAGAAGATGAAGAAATTTAAATATTAAAATATTGAAATTACTTCTGTTTTAAGTGGAGTGAATGAATAAAATTCAATTAAAAAGTACAAGTGACCTCAACTCCAGAAATTATTGTGTTTCGCCCAAGGTATAACAGTGGGCTCTTCAGTCAGTCTGTTATACCCTACTAAGACACAAATTTTGGTCGATGTTTACCGACTCTTATAAAAATCACAGCAAAAAGATACTGTGAATTTTATTATTCTAGGGGAATTTGTTTAAATTCGTGCACCTAGAAAATAAATACCCGTGGTCAGGTTTTTTATAATAAGAAGATGAATAAATTTAAATATTAAAATATTGAAATTACTTCTGTTTTAAGTGGAGTGAATGAATAAAATTCAATTAAAAAGTACAAGTGACCTCAACTCCAGAAATTATTGTGTTTCGCCCAAGGTATAACAGTGGGCTCTTCAGTCAGTCTGTTATACCCTACTAAGACACAAATTTTGGTCGATGTTTACCGACTCTTATAAAAATCACAGCAAAAAGATACTGTGAATTTTATTATTCTAGGGGAATTTGTTTAAATTCGTGCACCTAGAAAATATACCTTGGGCGAAACACAATAATTTCTGGAGTTGAGGTCACTTGTACTTTTTAATTGAATTCTACCTTACCAATGATCATTGAAAAAATTAAAAGTTACATTATGGGGAAGATATGGGTCAAAATGAATTTTTTTTTTAAGGTGAAATGATTTAAAAGTCGTAAGCTATATTTCTGCATTAAAATATTCAATGATTAAACTTTCTAAGGGTCTCAAAATCAACATCTAACTTTTTCAATGATGGGTTTCAATGATAGCTATAACTGGCCCCTAAGGTGCCAGTTATAGCTATCATTGATAACCATCATTGAAAAAGTAAACTGTTGATTTTGAGACCTTTCGAAAGTTTAATCATTGAATATTTTAATGCAGAAATATAGCTTACAACTTCAAAATTATTTCTCCTTCATTTTGACCCATATCTTCCCCATAACGTAACTTCTAATTTTTCAATGATGAACTACCTTACCAATAATAAGAAGATGAATAAATTTAAATATTAAAATATTGAAATTACTTCTGTTTTAAGTGGAGTGAATGAATAAAATTCAATTAAAAAGTACAAGTGACCTCAACTCCAGAAATTATTGTGTTTCGCCCAAGGTATAACAGTGGGCTCTTCAGTCAGTCTGTTATACCCTACTAAGACACAAATTTTGGTCGATGTTTACCGACTCTTATAAAAATCACAGCAAAAAGATACTGTGAATTTTATTATTCTAGGGGAATTTGTTTAAATTCGTGCACCTAGAAAATATACCTTGGGTGAAACACAATAATTTCTGGAGTTGAGGTCACTTGTACTTTTTAATTGAATTCTACCTTACCAATGATCATTGAAAAAATTAAAAGTTACATTATGGGGAAGATATGGGTCAAAATGAATTTTTTTTTTAAGGTGAAATGATTTAAAAGTCGTAAGCTATATTTCTGCATTAAAACATTCAATGATTAAACTTTCGAAAGGTCTCAAAATCAACAGTTAACTTTTTCAATGATGGTTTTCAATGATAGCTATAACTGGCACCTAAGCGAAAATATGATACAAATCTGAATTGAATAATAAATTTTAATAAAAAACTTTTGTTGAAAATTTCCATTAGGTACTCACGCTGCATCAGCAATTCATATTGATAAGAAACGTGGATGAGTTCCAAAAAGTTTTGATGCGGCAGCTATACTCTATTGATGCGCATATGCTACGCTACAACAATAATTGATAAACAAGCGAGTATGTGAATGCTCCAATTGCCATTCCTTTTCATAGTCAACTAATTTTACCACCAGCAGAACAGAATTTTTGATCAACACCATCACACTAGGTTCCAACAATTGTTTGCCCAAGAGCAATGAACCCATCAAATACTCCTCATGAATTCCGACGAAAGTCAAAACATTCTTTTAAAATTGATAGTTCTGTTTTTGAAAGAGTATCGTTACAAGTTCTATGCTACGGGAGTAAATGAGCCACCATTTTTGTACAGCCCGGTTATTTTCTCGTGGCTGGTTCATTGTGTAGGTGGCCTGCAGGAGTTCTTTTGGCGGAAGCAGCTTCAAACACAAGTAATCACCCACGTCACAATGAAGGAACTCCTGCGATCAATTTCCCTTGGCAAAGACAATTAGTACATCCAACAGTTAGACAGACAACTTTTGTTTGGAACTTAATTGTAATATCCAACCTGTGCAACTTAACAGGCGATGGAGCACCTTGTTGGGAGATTCCAATTACCAGGGCCATCGTTATGACATATGGCAGCTATTCAGAAGAATCAAGCTCAGGACTATTGAGTTCGATGAAGACGAGAAAACAGACTATTTCATAGCGAGTTTCATCTCAACCTTGAATCCAGTTTCCAGGATTACTTCTCGGCAAATAAAAATCACCACCGAGCAGCCTTAAGCAGTTCCACATCAAGTAGTTCAGCGCACTTAATTTGTATCGATGGACACGCTTCCTTGGCACGAATGTGCAGATCTTAATAGCAGCTAGCAACGCCACTAAGGAGCTTAATCAGTTGTTGCAGCATGTTCTTGTCCTCTTCTGCTGTCTCGGTGGATGAATGCTTAGCTCTGAATAGTAAATATTTGTTCGGAGAGTATAATAAATGGTCTAAGATCCTCGGTGTATTCGGAACGATCCACCAACACCTGAAGACACTTCTCCGCGAGGAGTTTGAATTTTTTTCTCTGGAATTTCAATTCCAGTTGGACTCTTCTTAAGACAAATTAACAGGAAACCTTTGAAAGCTTGTAATCTATTTAATCACTCGGAATAAGTTTTACAAAGTGGAAAAAGAAACGAATATGGGGAACCCGTTGAGCCCCTTAATATCAGAACTTTTCATGTCAGCGTTTGAAATAAAATTAAATAATCAAAAGTTACTACCGCGGTTTTAGTGTCGTTACGTGGATGATGTTTTCTCGATAGTGAAAAAAGAGAAAGTAGATAGTACTTTAAATCTTTTAAATGAACAGTTCAGTTCAATAAAACTCACTATTGAAACAGAGCTAGATAGATAAATCTGTTTTCTAGATTTGGAGTTACAAAGAAATTTTTTTAAATCTGAGTCAGTCCAAAGGTCCGTTCATCTAGAGCTAGATGAGATCGCTCAGACTACAGCTCCTGGAGATTTGGGAGGCCCTCAGCAATCTCAGTTGCCTGAACAGGATTCCTCAGAAAAAAATTTGGATTCCCCTCCTTAGCTTTTGTAGGAGCAAAATTTGCATATCTATGTTCCGTGAGCGCGCCTTATGTATGTCGTTATGCATGACTGCATCACATCTACTTTAAATTTTTCCTGGGATCTCAAGCATGAAATTTGATAGACTTGTAAAAATTGTAGTTTTGTCTTAACGACCGCTGTCCGCTTCGATAAAATTCTACTGTAGCTAAAAGTAAACATACATACATAATTGGACTAAATAATGTGAATAATATTTAAATTCTATATAGATCTTCAATCAGGAAACTGCTAAGAAGTCAAAACAATATGCTTTGGCGTTTGGGAGGCAAAAATCGATGTTTTTAACAAACCACGGCAGTTATTTAATATTGAAAACTATTTTATAAAGCACTTGCTAATAGAGAACATCAAACAACACACATGTATATTTTTATTTCTATAAGCTAGTGATGAAACCTATGCCCCTAAGGTGCCAGTTATAGCTATCATTGATAACCATCATTGAAAAAGTAAACTGTTGATTTTGAGACCTTTCGAAAGTTTAATCATTGAATATTTTAATGCAGAAATATAGCTTACAACTTCAAAATTATTTCTCCTTCATTTTGACCCATATCTTCCCCATAACGTAACTTCTAATTTTTCAATGATGAACTACCTTACCAATAATAAGAAGATGAAGAAATTTAAATATTAAAATATTGAAATTACTTCTGTTTTAAGTGGAGTGAATGAATAAAATTCAATTAAAAAGTACAAGTGACCTCAACTCCAGAAATTATTGTGTTTCGCCCAAGGTATAACAGTGGGCTCTTCAGTCAGTCTGTTATACCCTACTAAGACACAAATTTTGGTCGATGTTTACCGACTCTTATAAAAATCACAGCAAAAAGATACTGTGAATTTTATTATTCTAGGGGAATTTGTTTAAATTCGTGCACCTAGAAAATAAATACCCGTGGTCAGGTTTTTTATGATAAGAAGATGAATAAATTTAAATATTAAAATATTGAAATTACTTCTGTTTTAAGTGGAGTGAATGCATAAAATTCAATTAAAAAGTACAAGTGACCTCAACGCCAGAAATTATTGTGTTTCGCCCAAGGTATAACAGTGGGCTCTTCAGTCAGTCTGTTATACCCTACTAAGACACAAATTTTGGTCGATGTTTACCGACTCTTATAAAAATCACAGCAAAAAGATACTGTGAATTTTATTATTCTAGGGGAATTTGTTTAAATTCGTGCACCTAGAAAATATACCTTGGGCGAAACACAATAATTTCTGGAGTTGAGGTCACTTGTACTTTTTAATTGAATTCTACCTTACCAATGATCATTGAAAAAATTAAAAGTTACATTATGGGGAAGATATGGGTCAAAATGAATTTTTTTTAAGGTGAAATGATTTAAAAGTCGTAAGCTATATTTCTGCATTAAAACATTCAATGATTAAACTTTCGAAAGGTCTCAAAATCAACAGTTAACTTTTTCAATGATGGTTTTCAATGATAGCTATAACCGGCACCTAAGCGAAAATATGATACAAATCTGAATTGAATAATAAATTTTAATAAAAAACTTTTGTTGAAAATTTCCATTAGGTACTCACGCTGCATCAGCAATTCATATTGATAAGAAACGTGGATGAGTTCCAAAAAGTTTTGATGCGGCAGCTATACTCTATTGATGCGCATATGCTACGCTACAACAATAATTGATAAACAAGCGAGTATGTGAATGCTCCAATTGCCATTCCTTTTCATAGTCAACTAATTTTACCACCAGCAGAACAGAATTTTTGATCAACACCATCACACTAGGTTCCAACAATTGTTTGCCCAAGAGCAATGAACCCATCAAATACTCCTCATGAATTCCGACGAAAGTCAAAACATTCTTTTAAAATTGATAGTTCTGTTTTTGAAAGAGTATCGTTACAAGTTCTATGCTACGGGAGTAAATGAGCCACCATTTTTGTACAGCCCGGTTATTTTCTCGTGGCTGGTTCATTGTGTAGGTGGCCTGCAGGAGTTCTTTTGGCGGAAGCAGCTTCAAACACAAGTAATCACCCACGTCACAATGAAGGAACTCCTGCGATCAATTTCCCTTGGCAAAGACAATTAGTACATCCAACAGTTAGACAGACAACTTTTGTTTGGAACTTAATTGTAATATCCAACCTGTGCAACTTAACAGGCGATGGAGCACCTTGTTGGGAGATTCCAATTACCAGGGCCATCGTTATGACATATGGCAGCTATTCAGAAGAATCAAGCTCAGGACTATTGAGTTCGATGAAGACGAGAAAACAGACTATTTCATAGCGAGTTTCATCTCAACCTTGAATCCAGTTTCCAGGATTACTTCTCGGCAAATAAAAATCACCACCGAGCAGCCTTAAGCAGTTCCACATCAAGTAGTTCAGCGCACTTAATTTGTATCGATGGACACGCTTCCTTGGCACGAATGTGCAGATCTTAATAGCAGCTAGCAACGCCACTAAGGAGCTTAATCAGTTGTTGCAGCATGTTCTTGTCCTCTTCTGCTGTCTCGGTGGATGAATGCTTAGCTCTGAATAGTAAATATTTGTTCGGAGAGTATAATAAATGGTCTAAGATCCTCGGTGTATTCGAAACGATCCACCAACACCTGAAGACACTTCTCCGCGAGGAGTTTGAATTTTTTTCTCTGGAATTTCAATTCCAGTTGGACTCTTCTTAAGACAAATTAACAGGAAACCTTTGAAAGCTTGTAATCTATTTAATCACTCGGAATAAGTTTTACAAAGTGGAAAAAGAAACGAATATGGGGAACCCGTTGAGCCCCTTAATATCAGAACTTTTCATGTCAGCGTTTGAAATAAAATTAAATAATCAAAAGTTACTACCGCGGTTTTGGTGTCGTTACGTGGATGATGTTTTCTCGATAGTGAAAAAAGAGAAAGTAGATAGTACTTTAAATCTTTTAAATGAACAGTTCAGTTCAATAAAACTCACTATTGAAACAGAGCTAGATAGATAAATCTGTTTTCTAGATTTGGAGTTACAAAGAAATTTTTTTAAATCTGAGTCAGTCCAAAGGTCCGTTCATCTAGAGCTAGATGAGATCGCTCAGACTACAGCTCCTGGAGATTTGGGAGGCCCTCAGCAATCTCAATTGCCTGAACAGGATTCATCAGAAAAAATTTTGGATTCCCCTCCTTAGCTTTTGTAGGAGCAAAATTTGCATATCTATGTTCCGTGAGCGCGCCTTATGTATGTCGTTATGCATGACTGCATCACATCTACTTTAAATTTTTCCTGGGATCTCAAGCATGAAATTTGATAGACTTGTAAAAATTGTAGTTTTGTCTTAACGACCGCTGTCCGCTTCGATAAAATTCTACTGTAGCTAAAAGTAAACATACATACATAATTGGACTAAATAATGTGAATAATATTTAAATTCTATATAGATCTTCAATCAGGAAACTGCTAAGAAGTCAAAACAATATGCTTTGGCGTTTGGGAGGCAAAAATCGATGTTTTTAACAAACCACGGCAGTTATTTAATATTGAAAACTATTTTATAAAGCACTTGTTAATAGAGAACATCAAACAACACACATGTATATTTTTATTTCTATAAGCTAGTGATGAAACCTATGTACTTATTTGTATTTGGTGCAGACAAAGTAGGAATGTTATGCAGAATTTAATGAGAATTTCAAGGTCAAAACCTTATATATCGAGGTTATTTTTATTATTTTTGTTTGTAAAAAAACTTAAATCTTAAAATGTTGTGAAAGTCACTAAAACAACTCAATGCTAAAACCTAGCTAACATTACCTATTATGTATTTTAGTGTTCTAGTAAATTTTTTTTTGTTTTAGACCAATCTTTATCAAAATCATTATCAAAAGTATATTAAAATACAAAGTAATAGAATGTGTAAATTATACAAAAATAACAATAATATATTTTATGACAAATTAGTTTTAGTATTTATAATTGAGCGCGGTGTTATAAAACGGCCGTTTGTATGACTCATTATGGGTATTATTTTTTTTAACAAATGAACATACTATGCAAACAATATTAATAAAATATTTATTTCTAAAAAAACTAAATAGCTATATTTCTTTGTAATACATAAGTGAATCATCAAGATTACAGAATTTTTGAAATATGACGCCAGGAACACCAAATGTATCCATGAAATGTCGTTTTCGTCGGCATCTGACTGAGTTTAATCTTCTAATTCTTACACTTTCAAGACTCGTGATAAGATTTTTGACACAATTTTGACGGCCCGTAGCTACATCAGAATCTTTCCTTACCAATTGTTGAAAGTTCCCTTCTGCAAAAACAACAGCCAGCTGCAATGTGCAGGGAATGAAAGATTTTGCTAGACACGGCACAACAGCTTCCAACAACCTTTTAAAGGCATCTATACTTAAGGGGCCAGTTATAGCTATCATTGAATATATTAGTTGTCAATTTTGAGAGATTTTGAAGAAAAAATAAATGTTAATAGAGAACATCAAACAACACACATGTATATTTTCATTTCTATAAGCTAGTGATGAAACCTATGTACTTATTTGTATTTTGTGCAGACAAAGTAGGAATGTTATGCAGAATTTAATGAAAATTTCAAGGTCAAAACCTTATATATCGAGGTTATTTTTATTATTTTTGTTTGTAAAAAAACTTAAATCTTAAAATGTTGTGAAAGTCACTAAAACAACTCAATGCTAAAACCTAGCTAACATTACCTATTATGTATTTTAGTGTTCTAGTAAATTTTTTTTTGTTTTAGACCAATCTTTATCAAAACATTATCAAAAGTATATTAAAATACAAAGTAATAGAATGTGTAAATTATACAAAAATAACAATAATATATTTTATGACAAATTAGTTTTAGTATTTATAATTGAGCGCGGTGTTATAAAACGGCCGTTTGTATGACTCATTATGGGTATTATTTTTTTTAACAAATGAACATACTATGCAAACAATATTAATAAAATATTTATTTCTAAAAAAACTAAATAGCTATATTTCTTTGTAATACATAAGTGAATCATCAAGATTACAGAATTTTTGAAATATGACGCCAGGAACACCAAATGTATCCATGAAATGTCGTTTTCGTCGGCATCTGACTGAGTTTAATCTTCTAATTCTTACACTTTCAAGACTCGTGATAAGATTTTTGACACAATTTTGACGGCCCGTAGCTACATCAGAATCTTTCCTTATCAATTGTTGAAAGTTCCCTTCTGCAAAAACAACAGCCAGCTGCAATATGCAGGGAATGAAAGATTTTGCTAGTCACGGCACAACAGCTTCCAACAACCTTTTAAAGGCATCTATACTTAAGGGGCCAGTTATAGCTATCATTGAATATATTAGTTGTCAATTTTGAGAGATTTTGAAGAAAAAATAAATGATTATTTTGATGCCAAAGTAAAGCTAATTGACTTAATAATTATTTCTAGGATAAACAAAATTCAATTTGGCACAACTTTTCTCATAAAATGACTTTTATTTTTTCAATGATGAACTACCTTACCAATGATCATTGAAAAAATTAAAATTTACGTTATAGGGAAGATATGGGTCAAAATGATTTTTTTTGGTGGAGAAATAATTTTTAAGTCGTAAGCTATATTTCTGCATTAAAATATTCAATGATTAAACTTTCGAAAGGTCTCAAAATCAACAGTTTACTTTTTCAATGATGGTTATCAATGATAGCTATAACTGGCACCTTATTATATATGAATTATTTCTCCTTCATTTTGACCCATATCTTCCCCATAACGTAACTTCTAATTTTTCAATGATGAACTACCTTACCAATAATAAGAAGATGAAGAAATTTAAATATTAAAATATTGAAATTACTTCTGTTTTAAGTGGAGTGAATGAATAAAATTCAATTAAAAAGTACAAGTGACCTCAACTCCAGAAATTATTGTGTTTCGCCCAAGGTATAACAGTGGGCTCTTCAGTCAGTCTGTTATACCCTACTAAGACACAAATTTTGGTCGATGTTTACCGACTCTTATAAAAATCACAGCAAAAAGATACTGTGAATTTTATTATTCTAGGGGAATTTGTTTAAATTCGTGCACCTAGAAAATAAATACCCGTGGTCAGGTTTTTTATAATAAGAAGATGAATAAATTTAAATATTAAAATATTGAAATTACTTCTGTTTTAAGTGGAGTGAATGAATAAAATTCAATTAAAAAGTACAAGTGACCTCAACGCCAGAAATTATTGTGTTTCGCCCAAGGTATAACAGTGGGCTCTTCAGTCAGTCTGTTATACCCTACTAAGACACAAATTTTGGTCGATGTTTACCGACTCTTATAAAAATCACAGCAAAAAGATACTGTGAATTTTATTATTCTAGGGGAATTTGTTTAAATTCGTGCACCTAGAAAATATACCTTGGGCGAAACACAATAATTTCTGGAGTTGAGGTCACTTGTACTTTTTAATTGAATTCTACCTTACCAATGATCATTGAAAAAATTAAAAGTTACATTATGGGGAAGATATGGGTCAAAATGAATTTTTTTTTAAGGTGAAATGATTTAAAAGTCGTAAGCTATATTTCTGCATTAAAACATTCAATGATTAAACTTTCGAAAGGTCTCAAAATCAACAGTTAACTTTTTCAATGATGGTTTTCAATGATAGCTATAACTGGCACCTAAGCGAAAATATGATACAAATCTGAATTGAATAATAAATTTTAATAAAAAACTTTTGTTGAAAATTTCCATTAGGTACTCACGCTGCATCAGCAATTCATATTGATAAGAAACGTGGATGAGTTCCAAAAAGTTTTGATGCGGCAGCTATACTCTATTGATGCGCATATGCTACGCTACAACAATAATTGATAAACAAGCGAGTATGTGAATGCTCCAATCGCCATTCCTTTTCATAGTCAACTAATTTTACCACCAGCAGAACAGAATTTTTGATCAACACCATCACACTAGGTTCCAACAATTGTTTGCCCAAGAGCAATGAACCCATCAAATACTCCTCATGAATTCCGACGAAAGTCAAAACATTCTTTTAAAATTGATAGTTCTGTTTTTGAAAGAGTATCGTTACAAGTTCTATGCTACGGGAGTAAATGAGCCACCATTTTTGTACAGCCCGGTTATTTTCTCGTGGCTGGTTCATTGTGTAGGTGGCCTGCAGGAGTTCTTTTGGTGGAAGCAGCTTCAAACACAAGTAATCACCCACGTCACAATGAAGGAACTCCTGCGATCAATTTCCCTTGGCAAAGACAATTAGTACATCCAACAGTTAGACAGACAACTTTTGTTTGGAACTTAATTGTAATATCCAACCTGTGCAACTTAACAGGCGATGGAGCACCTTGTTGGGAGATTCCAATTACCAGGGCCATCGTTATGACATATGGCAGCTATTCAGAAGAATCAAGCTGAGGACTATTGAGTTCGATGAAGACGAGAAAACAGACTATTTCATAGCGAGTTTCATCTCAACCTTGAATCCAGTTTCCAGGATTACTTCTCGGCAAATAAAAATCACCACCGAGCAGCCTTAAGCAGTTCCACATCAAGTAGTTCAGCGCACTTAATTTGTATCGATGGACACACTTCCTTGGCACGAATGTGCAGATCTTAATAGCAGCTAGCAACGCCACTAAGGAGCTTAATCAGTTGTTGCAGCATGTTCTTGTCCTCTTCTGCTGTCTCGGTGGATGAATGCTTAGCTCTGAATAGTAAATATTTGTTCGGAGAGTATAATAAATGGTCTAAGATCCTCGGTGTATTCGGAACGATCCACCAACACCTGAAGACACTTCTCCGCGAGGAGTTTGAATTTTTTTCTCTGGAATTTCAATTCCAGTTGGACTCTTCTTAAGACAAATTAACAGGAAACCTTTGAAAGCTTGTAATCTATGTAATCACTCGGAATAAGTTTTACAAAGTGGAAAAAGAAACGAATATGGGGAACCCGTTGAGCCCCTTAATATCAGAACTTTTCATGTCAGCGTTTGAAATAAAATTAAATAATCAAAAGTTACTACCGCGGTTTTAGTGTCGTTACGTGGATGATGTTTTCTCGATATTGAAAAAAGAGAAAGTAGATAGTACTTTAAATCTTTTAAATGAACAGTTCAGTTCAATAAAACTCACTATTGAAACAGAGCTAGATAGATAAATCTGTTTTCTAGATTTGGAGTTACAAAGAAATTTTTTTAAATCTGAGTCAGTCCAAAGGTCCGTTCATCTAGAGCTAGATGAGATCGCTCAGACTACAGCTCCTGGAGATTTGGGAGGCCCTCAGCAATCTCAGTTGCCTGAACAGGATTCCTCAGAAAAAAATTTGGATTCCCCTCCTTAGCTTTTGTAGGAGCAAAATTTGCATATCTATGTACCGTGAGCGCGCCTTATGTATGTCATTATGCATGACTGCATCACATCTACTTTAAATTTTTCCTGGGATCTCAAGCATGAAATTTGATAGACTTGTAAAAATTGTAGTTTTGTCTTAACGACCGCTGTCCGCTTCGATAAAATTCTACTGTAGCTAAAAGTAAACATACATACATAATTGGACTAAATAATGTGAATAATATTTAAATTCTATATAGATCTTCAATCAGGAAACTGCTAAGAAGTCAAAACAATATGCTTTGGCGTTTGGGAGGCAAAAATCGATGTTTTTAACAAACCACGGCAGTTATTTAATATTGAAAACTATTTTATAAAGCACTTGTTAATAGAGAACATCAAACAACACACATGTATATTTTTATTTCTATAAGCTAGTGATGAAACCTATGCCCCTAAGGTGCCAGTTATAGCTATCATTGATAACCATCATTGAAAAAGTAAACTGTTGATTTTGAGACCTTTCGAAAGTTTAATCATTGAATATTTTAATGCAGAAATATAGCTTACAACTTCAAAATTATTTCTCCTTCATTTTGACCCATATCTTCCCCATAACGTAACTTCTAATTTTTCAATGATGAACTACCTTACCAATAATAAGAAGATGAAGAAATTTAAATATTAAAATATTGAAATTACTTCTGTTTTAAGTGGAGTGAATGAATAAAATTCAATTAAAAAGTACAAGTGACCTCAACTCCAGAAATTATTGTGTTTCGCCCAAGGTATAACAGTGGGCTCTTCAGTCAGTCTGTTATACCCTACTAAGACACAAATTTTGGTCGATGTTTACCGACTCTTATAAAAATCACAGCAAAAAGATACTGTGAATTTTATTATTCTAGGGGAATTTGTTTAAATTCGTGCACCTAGAAAATAAATACCCGTGGTCAGGTTTTTTATAATAAGAAGATGAATAAATTTAAATATTAAAATATTGAAATTACTTCTGTTTTAAGTGGAGTGAATGAATAAAATTCAATTAAAAAGTACAAGTGACCTCAACGCCAGAAATTATTGTGTTTCGCCCAAGGTATAACAGTGGGCTCTTCAGTCAGTCTGTTATACCCTACTAAGACACAAATTTTGGTCGATGTTTACCGACTCTTATAAAAATCACAGCAAAAAGATACTGTGAATTTTATTATTCTAGGGGAATTTGTTTAAATTCGTGCACCTAGAAAATATACCTTGGGCGAAACACAATAATTTCTGGAGTTGAGGTCACTTGTACTTTTTAATTGAATTCTACCTTACCAATGATCATTGAAAAAATTAAAAGTTACATTATGGGGAAGATATGGGTCAAAATGAATTTTTTTTTAAGGTGAAATGATTTAAAAGTCGTAAGCTATATTTCTGCATTAAAACATTCAATGATTAAACTTTCGAAAGGTCTCAAAATCAACAGTTAACTTTTTCAATGATGGTTTTCAATGATAGCTATAACTGGCACCTAAGCGAAAATATGATACAAATCTGAATTGAATAATAAATTTTTATAAAAAACTTTTGTTGAAAATTTCCATTAGGTACTCACGCTGCATCAGCAATTCATATTGATAAGAAACGTGGATGAGTTCCAAAAAGTTTTGATGCGGCAGCTATACTCTATTGATGCGCATATGCTACGCTACAACAATAATTGATAAACAAGCGAGTATGTGAATGCTCCAATCGCCATTCCTTTTCATAGTCAACTAATTTTACCACCAGCAGAACAGAATTTTTGATCAACACCATCACACTAGGTTCCAACAATTGTTTGCCCAAGAGCAATGAACCCATCAAATACTCCTCATGAATTCCGACGAAAGTCAAAACATTCTTTTAAAATTGATAGTTCTGTTTTTGAAAGAGTATCGTTACAAGTTCTATGCTACGGGAGTAAATGAGCCACCATTTTTGTACAGCCCGGTTATTTTCTCGTGGCTGGTTCATTGTGTAGGTGGCCTGCAGGAGTTCTTTTGGCGGAAGCAGCTTCAAACACAAGTAATCACCCACGTCACAATGAAGGAACTCCTGCGATCAATTTCCCTTGGCAAAGACAATTAGTACATCCAACAGTTAGACAGACAACTTTTGTTTGGAACTTAATTGTAATATCCAACCTGTGCAACTTAACAGGCGATGGAGCACCTTGTTGGGAGATTCCAATTACCAGGGCCATCGTTATGACATATGGCAGCTATTCAGAAGAATCAAGCTGAGGACTATTGAGTTCGATGAAGACGAGAAAACAGACTATTTCATAGCGAGTTTCATCTCAACCTTGAATCCAGTTTCCAGGATTACTTCTCGGCAAATAAAAATCATCACCGAGCAGCCTTAAGCAGTTCCACATCAAGTAGTTCAGCGCACTTAATTTGTATCGATGGACACACTTCCTTGGCACGAATGTGCAGATCTTAATAGCAGCTAGCAACGCCACTAAGGAGCTTAATCAGTTGTTGCAGCATGTTCTTGTCCTCTTCTGCTGTCTCGGTGGATGAATGCTTAGCTCTGAATAGTAAATATTTGTTCGGAGAGTATAATAAATGGTCTAAGATCCTCGGTGTATTCGGAACGATCCACCAACACCTGAAGACACTTCTCCGCGAGGAGTTTGAATTTTTTTCTCTGGAATTTCAATTCCAGTTGGACTCTTCTTAAGACAAATTAACAGGAAACCTTTGAAAGCTTGTAATCTATTTAATCACTCGGAATAAGTTTTACAAAGTGGAAAAAGAAACGAATATGGGGAACCCGTTGAGCCCCTTAATATCAGAACTTTTCATGTCAGCGTTTGAAATAAAATTAAATAATCAAAAGTTACTACCGCGGTTTTAGTGTCGTTACGTGGATGATGTTTTCTCGATATTGAAAAAAGAGAAAGTAGATAGTACTTTAAATCTTTTAAATGAACAGTTCAGTTCAATAAAACTCACTATTGAAACAGAGCTAGATAGATAAATCTGTTTTCTAGATTTGGAGTTACAAAGAAATTTTTTTAAATCTGAGTCAGTCCAAAGGTCCGTTCATCTAGAGCTAGATGAGATCGCTCAGACTACAGCTCCTGGAGATTTGGGAGGCCCTCAGCAATCTCAGTTGCCTGAACAGGATTCCTCAGAAAAAATTTTGGATTCCCCTCCTTAGCTTTTGTAGGAGCAAAATTTGCATATCTATGTTCCGTGAGCGCGCCTTATGTATGTCGTTATGCATGACTGCATCACATCTACTTTAAATTTTTCCTGGGATCTCAAGCATGAAATTTGATAGACTTGTAAAAATTGTAGTTTTGTCTTAACGACCGCTGTCCGCTTCGATAAAATTCTACTGTAGCTAAAAGTAAACATACATACATAATTGGACTAAATAATGTGAATAATATTTAAATTCTATATAGATCTTCAATCAGGAAACTGCTAAGAAGTCAAAACAATATGCTTTGGCGTTTGGGAGGCAAAAATCGATGTTTTTAACAAACCACGGCAGTTATTTAATATTGAATATAAAGCACTTGTTAATAGAGAACATCAAACAACACACATGTATATTTTTATTTCTATAAGCTAGTGATGAAACCTATGTACTTATTTGTATTTTGTGCAGACAAAGTAGGAATGTTATGCAGAATTTAATGAAAATTTCAAGGTCAAAACCTTATATATCGAGGTTATTTTTATTATTTTTGTTTGTAAAAAAACTTAAATCTTAAAATGTTGTGAAAGTCACTAAAACAACTCAATGCTAAAACCTACCTAACATTACCTATTATGTATTTTAGTGTTCTAGTAAATTTTTTTTGTTTTAGACCAATCTTTATCAAAATCATTATCAAAAGTATATTAAAATACAAAGTAATAGAATGTGTAAATTATACAAAAATAACAATAATATATTTTATGACAAATTAGTTTTAGTATTTATAATTGAGCGCGGTGTTATAAAACGGCCGTTTGTATGACTCATTATGGGTATTATTTTTTTTAACAAATGAACATACTATGCAAACAATATTAATAAAATATTTATTTCTAAAAAAACTAAATAGCTATATTTCTTTGTAATACATAAGTGAATCATCAAGATTACAGAATTTTTGAAATATGACGCCAGGAACACCAAATGTATCCATGAAATGTCGTTTTCGTCGGCATCTGACTGAGTTTAATCTTCTAATTCTTACACTTTCAAGACTCGTGATAAGATTTTTGACACAATTTTGACGGCCCGTAGCTACATCAGAATCTTTCCTTACCAATTGTTGAAAGTTCCCTTCTGCAAAAACAACAGCCAGCTGCAATGTGCAGGGAATGAAAGATTTTGCTAGTCACGGCACAACAGCTTCCAACAACCTTTTAAAGGCATCTATACTTAAGGGGCCAGTTATAGCTATCATTGAAAATATTAGTTGTCAATTTTAAGAGATTTTGAAGAAAAAATAAATGATTATTTTGATGCCAAAGTAAAGCTAATTGACTTAATAATTATTTCTAGGATAAACAAAATTCAATTTGGCACAACTTTTCTCATAAAATGACTTTTATTTTTTCAATGATGAACTACCTTACCAATGATCATTGAAAAAATTAAAATGTACGTTATGGGGAAGATATGGGTCAAAATGATTTTTTTTGGTGGAGAAATAATTTTGAAGTCGTAAGCTATATTTCTGCATTAAAATATTCAATGATTAAACTTTCTAAGGGTCTCAAAATCAACATCTAACTTTTTCAATGATGGGTTTCAATGATAGCTATAACTGGCCCCTAAGGTGCCAGTTATAGCTATCATTGATAACCATCATTGAAAAAGTAAACTGTTGATTTTGAGACCTTTCGAAAGTTTAATCATTGAATATTTTAATGCAGAAATATAGCTTACAACTTCAAAATTATTTCTCCTTCATTTTGACCCATATCTTCCCCATAACGTAACTTCTAATTTTTCAATGATGAACTACCTTACCAATAATAAGAAGATGAAGAAATTTAAATATTAAAATATTGAAATTACTTCTGTTTTAAGTGGAGTGAATGAATAAAATTCAATTAAAAAGTACAAGTGACCTCAACTCCAGAAATTATTGTGTTTCGCCCAAGGTATAACAGTGGGCTCTTCAGTCAGTCTGTTATACCCTACTAAGACACAAATTTTGGTCGATGTTTACCGACTCTTATAAAAATCACAGCAAAAAGATACTGTGAATTTTATTATTCTAGGGGAATTTGTTTAAATTCGTGCACCTAGAAAATAAATACCCGTGGTCAGGTTTTTTATAATAAGAAGATGAATAAATTTAAATATTAAAATATTGAAATTACTTCTGTTTTAAGTGGAGTGAATGAATAAAATTCAATTAAAAAGTACAAGTGACCTCAACTCCAGAAATTATTGTGTTTCGCCCAAGGTATAACAGTGGGCTCTTCAGTCAGTCTGTTATACCCTACTAAGACACAAATTTTGGTCGATGTTTACCGACTCTTATAAAAATCACAGCAAAAAGATACTGTGAATTTTATTATTCTAGGGGAATTTGTTTAAATTCGTGCACCTAGAAAATATACCTTGGGCGAAACACAATAATTTCTGGAGTTGAGGTCACTTGTACTTTTTAATTGAATTCTACCTTACCAATGATTATTGAAAAAATTAAAAGTTACATTATGGGGAAGATATGGGTCAAAATGAATTTTTTTTTTAAGGTGAAATGATTTAAAAGTCGTAAGCTATATTTCTGCATTAAAACATTCAATGATTAAACTTTCGAAAGGTCTCAAAATCAACAGTTAACTTTTTCAATGATGGTTTTCAATGATAGCTATAACTGGCACCTAAGCGAAAATATGATACAAATCTGAATTGAATAATAAATTTTAATAAAAAACTTTTGTTGAAAATTTCCATTAGGTACTCACGCTGCATCAGCAATTCATATTGATAAGAAACGTGGATGAGTTCCAAAAAGTTTTGATGCGGCAGCTATACTCTATTGATGCGCATATGCTACGCTACAACAATAATTGATAAACAAGCGAGTATGTGAATGCTCCAATTGCCATTCCTTTTCATAGTCAACTAATTTTACCACCAGCAGAACAGAATTTTTGATCAACACCATCACACTAGGTTCCAACAATTGTTTGCCCAAGAGCAATGAACCCATCAAATACTCCTCATGAATTCCGACGAAAGTCAAAACATTCTTTTAAAATTGATAGTTCTGTTTTTGAAAGAGTATCGTTACAAGTTCTATGCTACGGGAGTAAATGAGCCACCATTTTTGTACAGCCCGGTTATTTTCTCGTGGCTGGTTCATTGTGTAGGTGGCCTGCAGGAGTTCTTTTGGCGGAAGCAGCTTCAAACACAAGTAATCACCCACGTCACAATGAAGGAACTCCTGCGATCAATTTCCCTTGGCAAAGACAATTAGTACATCCAACAGTTAGACAGACAACTTTTGTTTGGAACTTAATTGTAATATCCAACCTGTGCAACTTAACAGGCGATGGAGCACCTTGTTGGGAGATTCCAATTACCAGGGCCATCGTTATGACATATGGCAGCTATTCAGAAGAATCAAGCTCAGGACTATTGAGTTCGATGAAGACGAGAAAACAGACTATTTCATAGCGAGTTTCATCTCAACCTTGAATCCAGTTTCCAGGATTACTTCTCGGCAAATAAAAATCACCACCGAGCAGCCTTAAGCAGTTCCACATCAAGTAGTTCAGCGCACTTAATTTGTATCGATGGACACGCTTCCTTGGCACGAATGTGCAGATCTTAATAGCAGCTAGCAACGCCACTAAGGAGCTTAATCAGTTGTTGCAGCATGTTCTTGTCCTCTTCTGCTGTCTCGGTGGATGAATGCTTAGCTCTGAATAGTAAATATTTGTTCGGAGAGTATAATAAATGGTCTAAGATCCTCGGTGTATTCGGAACGATCCACCAACACCTGAAGACACTTCTCCGCGAGGAGTTTGAATTTTTTTCTCTGGAATTTCAATTCCAGTTGGACTCTTCTTAAGACAAATTAACAGGAAACCTTTGAAAGCTTGTAATCTATTTAATCACTCGGAATAAGTTTTACAAAGTGGAAAAAGAAACGAATATGGGGAACCCGTTGAGCCCCTTAATATCAGAACTTTTCATGTCAGCGTTTGAAATAAAATTAAATAATCAAAAGTTACTACCGCGGTTTTGGTGTCGTTACGTGGATGATGTTTTCTCGATAGTGAAAAAAGAGAAAGTAGATAGTACTTTAAATCTTTTAAATGAACAGTTCAGTTCAATAAAACTCACTATTGAAACAGAGCTAGATAGATAAATCTGTTTTCTAGATTTGAAGTTACAAAGAAATTTTTTTAAATCTGAGTCAGTCCAAAGGTCCGTTCATCTTGAGCTAGATGAGATCGCTCAGACTACAGCTCCTGGAGATTTGGGAGGCCCTCAGCAATCTCAGTTGCCTGAACAGGATTCCTCAGAAAAAATTTTGGATTCCCCTCCTTAGCTTTTGTAGGAGCAAAATTTGCATATCTATGTTCCGTGAGCGCGCCTTATGTATGTCGTTATGCATGACTGCATCACATCTACTTTAAATTTTTCCTGGGATCTCAAGCATGAAATTTGATAGACTTGTAAAAATTGAAGTTTTGTCTTAACGACCGCTGTCCGCTTCGATAAAATTCTACTGTAGCTAAAAGTAAACATACATACATAATTGGACTAAATAATGTGAATAATATTTAAATTCTATATAGATCTTCAATCAGGAAACTGCTAAGAAGTCAAAACAATATGCTTTGGCGTTTGGGAAGCAAAAATCGATGTTTTCAACAAACCACGGCAGTTATTTAATATTGAAAACTATTTTATAAAGCACTTGTTAATAGAGAACATCAAACAACACACATGTATATTTTTATTTCTATAAGCTAGTGATGAAACCTATGTACTTATTTGTATTTTGTGCAGACAAAGTAGGAATGTTATGCAGAATTTAATGAAAATTTCAAGGTCAAAACCTTATATATCGAGGTTATTTTTATTATTTTTGTTTGTAAAAAAACTTAAATCTTAAAATGTTGTGAAAGTCACTAAAACAACTCAATGCTAAAACCTACCTAACATTACCTATTATGTATTTTAGTGTTCTAGTAAATTTTTTTTTGTTTTAGACCAATCTTTATCAAAATCATTATCAAAAGTATATTAAAATACAAAGTAATAGAATGTGTAAATTATACAAAAATAACAATAATATATTTTATGACAAATTAGTTTTAGTATTTATAATTGAGCGCGGTGTTATAAAACGGCCGTTTGTATGACTCATTATGGGTATTATTTTTTTTAACAAATGAACATACTATGCAAACAATATTAATAAAATATTTATTTCTAAAAAAACTAAATAGCTATATTTCTTTGTAATACATAAGTGAATCATCAAGATTACATAATTTTTGAAATATGACGCCAGGAACACCAAATGTATCCATGAAATGTCGTTTTCGTCGGCATCTGACTGAGTTTAATCTTCTAATTCTTACACTTTCAAGACTCGTGATAAGATTTTTGACACAATTTTGACGGCCCGTAGCTACATCAGAATCTTTCCTTACCAATTGTTGAAAGTTCCCTTCTGCAAAAACAACAGCCAGCTGCAATGTGCAGGGAATGAAAGATTTTGCTAGTCACGGCACAACAGCTTCCAACAACCTTTTAAAGGCATCTATACTTAAGGGGCCAGTTATAGCTATCATTGAAAATATTAGTTGTCAATTTTGAGAGATTTTGAAGAAAAAATAAATGATTATTTTGATGCCAAAGTAAAGCTAATTGACTTAATAATTATTTCTAGGATAAACAAAATTCAATTTGGCACAACTTTTCTCATAAAATGACTTTTATTTTTTCAATGATGAACTACCTTACCAATGATCATTGAAAAAATTAAAATGTACGTTATGGGGAAGATATGGGTCAAAATGATTTTTTTTGGTGGAGAAATAATTTTGAAGTCGTAAGCTATATTTCTGCATTAAAATATTCAATGATTAAACTTTCTAAGGGTCTCAAAATCAACATCTAACTTTTTCAATGATGGGTTTCAATGATAGCTATAACTGGCCCCTAAGGTGCCAGTTATAGCTATCATTGATAACCATCATTGAAAAAGTAAACTGTTGATTTTGAGACCTTTCGAAAGTTTAATCATTGAATATTTTAATGCAGAAATATAGCTTACAACTTCAAAATTATTTCTCCTTCATTTTGACCCATATCTTCCCCATAACGTAACTTCTAATTTTTCAATGATGAACTACCTTACCAATAATAAGAAGATGAAGAAATTTAAATATTAAAATATTGAAATTACTTCTGTTTTAAGTGGAGTGAATGAATAAAATTCAATTAAAAAGTACAAGTGACCTCAACTCCAGAAATTATTGTGTTTCGCCCAAGGTATAACAGTGGGCTCTTCAGTCAGTCTGTTATACCCTACTAAGACACAAATTTTGGTCGATGTTTACCGACTCTTATAAAAATCACAGCAAAAAGATACTGTGAATTTTATTATTCTAGGGGAATTTGTTTAAATTCGTGCACCTAGAAAATAAATACCCGTGGTCAGGTTTTTTATAATAAGAAGATGAATAAATTTAAATATTAAAATATTGAAATTACTTCTGTTTTAAGTGGAGTGAATGAATAAAATTCAATTAAAAAGTACAAGTGACCTCAACTCCAGAAATTATTGTGTTTCGCCCAAGGTATAACAGTGGGCTCTTCAGTCAGTCTGTTATACCCTACTAAGACACAAATTTTGGTCGATGTTTACCGACTCTTATAAAAATCACAGCAAAAAGATACTGTGAATTTTATTATTCTAGGGGAATTTGTTTAAATTCGTGCACCTAGAAAATATACCTTGGGCGAAACACAATAATTTCTGGAGTTGAGGTCACTTGTACTTTTTAATTGAATTCTACCTTACCAATGATTATTGAAAAAATTAAAAGTTACATTATGGGGAAGATATGGGTCAAAATGAATTTTTTTTTTAAGGTGAAATGATTTAAAAGTCGTAAGCTATATTTCTGCATTAAAACATTCAATGATTAAACTTTCGAAAGGTCTCAAAATCAACAGTTAACTTTTTCAATGATGGTTTTCAATGATAGCTATAACTGGCACCTAAGCGAAAATATGATACAAATCTGAATTGAATAATAAATTTTAATAAAAAACTTTTGTTGAAAATTTCCATTAGGTACTCACGCTGCATCAGCAATTCATATTGATAAGAAACGTGGATGAGTTCCAAAAAGTTTTGATGCGGCAGCTATACTCTATTGATGCGCATATGCTACGCTACAACAATAATTGATAAACAAGCGAGTATGTGAATGCTCCAATTGCCATTCCTTTTCATAGTCAACTAATTTTACCACCAGCAGAACAGAATTTTTGATCAACACCATCACACTAGGTTCCAACAATTGTTTGCCCAAGAGCAATGAACCCATCAAATACTCCTCATGAATTCCGACGAAAGTCAAAACATTCTTTTAAAATTGATAGTTCTGTTTTTGAAAGAGTATCGTTACAAGTTCTATGCTACGGGAGTAAATGAGCCACCATTTTTGTACAGCCCGGTTATTTTCTCGTGGCTGGTTCATTGTGTAGGTGGCCTGCAGGAGTTCTTTTGGCGGAAGCAGCTTCAAACACAAGTAATCACCCACGTCACAATGAAGGAACTCCTACGATCAATTTCCCTTGGCAAAGACAATTAGTACATCCAACAGTTAGACAGACAACTTTTGTTTGGAACTTAATTGTAATATCCAACCTGTGCAACTTAACAGGCGATGGAGCACCTTGTTGGGAGATTCCAATTACCAGGGCCATCGTTATGACATATGGCAGCTATTCAGAAGAATCAAGCTCAGGACTATTGAGTTCGATGAAGACGAGAAAACAGACTATTTCATAGCGAGTTTCATCTCAACCTTGAATCCAGTTTCCAGGATTACTTCTCGGCAAATAAAAATCACCACCGAGCAGCCTTAAGCAGTTCCACATCAAGTAGTTCAGCGCACTTAATTTGTATCGATGGACACGCTTCCTTGGCACGAATGTGCAGATCTTAATAGCAGCTAGCAACGCCACTAAGGAGCTTAATCAGTTGTTGCAGCATGTTCTTGTCCTCTTCTGCTGTCTCGGTGGATGAATGCTTAGCTCTGAATAGTAAATATTTGTTCGGAGAGTATAATAAATGGTCTAAGATCCTCGGTGTATTCGGAACGATCCACCAACACCTGAAGACACTTCTCCGCGAGGAGTTTGAATTTTTTTCTCTGGAATTTCAATTCCAGTTGGACTCTTCTTAAGACAAATTAACAGGAAACCTTTGAAAGCTTGTAATCTATTTAATCACTCGGAATAAGTTTTACAAAGTGGAAAAAGAAACGAATATGGGGAACCCGTTGAGCCCCTTAATATCAGAACTTTTCATGTCAGCGTTTGAAATAAAATTAAATAATCAAAAGTTACTACCGCGGTTTTGGTGTCGTTACGTGGATGATGTTTTCTCGATAGTGAAAAAAGAGAAAGTAGATAGTACTTTAAATCTTTTAAATGAACAGTTCAGTTCAATAAAACTCACTATTGAAACAGAGCTAGATAGATAAATCTGTTTTCTAGATTTGAAGTTACAAAGAAATTTTTTTAAATCTGAGTCAGTCCAAAGGTCCGTTCATCTTGAGCTAGATGAGATCGCTCAGACTACAGCTCCTGGAGATTTGGGAGGCCCTCAGCAATCTCAGTTGCCTGAACAGGATTCCTCAGAAAAAATTTTGGATTCCCCTCCTTAGCTTTTGTAGGAGCAAAATTTGCATATCTATGTTCCGTGAGCGCGCCTTATGTATGTCGTTATGCATGACTGCATCACATCTACTTTAAATTTTTCCTGGGATCTCAAGCATGAAATTTGATAGACTTGTAAAAATTGAAGTTTTGTCTTAACGACCGCTGTCCGCTTCGATAAAATTCTACTGTAGCTAAAAGTAAACATACATACATAATTGGACTAAATAATGTGAATAATATTTAAATTCTATATAGATCTTCAATCAGGAAACTGCTAAGAAGTCAAAACAATATGCTTTGGCGTTTGGGAAGCAAAAATCGATGTTTTCAACAAACCACGGCAGTTATTTAATATTGAAAACTATTTTATAAAGCACTTGTTAATAGAGAACATCAAACAACACACATGTATATTTTTATTTCTATAAGCTAGTGATGAAACCTATGTACTTATTTGTATTTTGTGCAGACAAAGTAGGAATGTTATGCAGAATTTAATGAAAATTTCAAGGTCAAAACCTTATATATCGAGGTTATTTTTATTATTTTTGTTTGTAAAAAAACTTAAATCTTAAAATGTTGTGAAAGTCACTAAAACAACTCAATGCTAAAACCTACCTAACATTACCTATTATGTATTTTAGTGTTCTAGTAAATTTTTTTTTGTTTTAGACCAATCTTTATCAAAATCATTATCAAAAGTATATTAAAATACAAAGTAATAGAATGTGTAAATTATACAAAAATAACAATAATATATTTTATGACAAATTAGTTTTAGTATTTATAATTGAGCGCGGTGTTATAAAACGGCCGTTTGTATGACTCATTATGGGTATTATTTTTTTTAACAAATGAACATACTATGCAAACAATATTAATAAAATATTTATTTCTAAAAAAACTAAATAGCTATATTTCTTTGTAATACATAAGTGAATCATCAAGATTACTGAATTTTTGAAATATGACGCCAGGAACACCAAATGTATCCATGAAATGTCGTTTTCGTCGGCATCTGACTGAGTTTAATCTTCTAATTCTTACACTTTCAAGACTCGTGATAAGATTTTTGACACAATTTTGACGGCCCGTAGCTACATCAGAATCTTTCCTTACCAATTGTTGAAAGTTCCCTTCTGCAAAAACAACAGCCAGCTGCAATGTGCAGGGAATGAAAGATTTTGCTAGACACGGCACAACAGCTTCCAACAACCTTTTAAAGGCATCTATACTTAAGGGGCCAGTTATAGCTATCATTGAATATATTAGTTGTCAATTTTGAGAGATTTTGAAGAAAAAATAAATGATTATTTTGATGCCAAAGTAAAGCTAATTGACTTAATAATTATTTCTAGGATAAACAAAATTCAATTTGGCACAACTTTTCTCATAAAATGACTTTTATTTTTTCAATGATGAACTACCTTACCAATGATCATTGAAAAAATTAAAATTTACGTTATAGGGAAGATATGGGTCAAAATGATTTTTTTTGGTGTAGAAATAATTTTGAAGTCGTAAGCTTTATTTCTGCATTAAAATATTCAATGATTAAACTTTCTAAGGGTCTCAAAATCAACATCTAACTTTTTCAATGATGGGTTTCAATGATAGCTATAACTGGCCCCTAAGGTGCCAGTTATAGCTATCATTGATAACCATCATTGAAAAAGTAAACTGTTGATTTTGAGACCTTTCGAAAGTTTAATCATTGAATATTTTAATGCAGAAATATAGCTTACAACTTCAAAATTATTTCTCCTTCATTTTGACCCATATCTTCCCCATAACGTAACTTCTAATTTTTCAATGATGAACTACCTTACCAATAATAAGAAGATGAAGAAATTTAAATATTAAAATATTGAAATTACTTCTGTTTTAAGTGGAGTGAATGAATAAAATTCAATTAAAAAGTACAAGTGACCTCAACTCCAGAAATTATTGTGTTTCGCCCAAGGTATAACAGTGGGCTCTTCAGTCAGTCTGTTATACCCTACTAAGACACAAATTTTGGTCGATGTTTACCGACTCTTATAAAAATCACAGCAAAAAGATACTGTGAATTTTATTATTCTAGGGGAATTTGTTTAAATTCGTGTACCTAGAAAATAAATACCCGTGGTCAGGTTTTTTATAATAAGAAGATGAATAAATTTAAATATTAAAATATTGAAATTACTTCTGTTTTAAGTGGAGTGAATGAATAAAATTCAATTAAAAAGTACAAGTGACCTCAACTCCAGAAATTATTGTGTTTCGCCCAAGGTATAACAGTGGGCTCTTCAGTCAGTCTGTTATACCCTACTAAGACACAAATTTTGGTCGATGTTTACCGACTCTTATAAAAATCACAGCAAAAAGATACTGTGAATTTTATTATTCTAGGGGAATTTGTTTAAATTCGTGCACCTAAAAAATATACCTTGGGCGAAACACAATAATTTCTGGAGTTGAGGTCACTTGTACTTTTTAATTGAATTCTACCTTACCAATGATCATTGAAAAAATTAAAAGTTACATTATGGGGAAGATATGGGTCAAAATGAATTTTTTTTTTAAGGTGAAATGATTTAAAAGTCGTAAGCTATATTTCTGCATTAAAACATTCAATGATTAAACTTTCGAAAGGTCTCAAAATCAACAGTTAACTTTTTCAATGATGGTTTTCAATGATAGCTATAACTGGCACCTAAGCGAAAATATGATACAAATCTGAATTGAATAATAAATTTTAATAAAAAACTTTTGTTGAAAATTTCCATTAGGTACTCACGCTGCATCAGCAATTCATATTGATAAGAAACGTGGATGAGTTCCAAAAAGTTTTGATGCGGCAGCTATACTCTATTGATGCGCATATGCTACGCTACAACAATAATTGATAAACAAGCGAGTATGTGAATGCTCCAATCGCCATTCCTTTTCATAGTCAACTAATTTTACCACCAGCAGAACAGAATTTTTGATCAACACCATCACACTAGGTTCCAACAATTGTTTGCCCAAGAGCAATGAACCCATCAAATACTCCTCATGAATTCCGACGAAAGTCAAAACATTCTTTTAAAATTGATAGTTCTGTTTTTGAAAGAGTATCGTTACAAGTTCTATGCTACGGGAGTAAATGAGCCACCATTTTTGTACAGCCCGGTTATTTTCTCGTGGCTGGTTCATTGTGTAGGTGGCCTGCAGGAGTTCTTTTGGCGGAAGCAGCTTCAAACACAAGTAATCACCCACGTCACAATGAAGGAACTCCTGCGATCAATTTCCCTTGGCAAAGACAATTAGTACATCCAACAGTTAGACAGACAACTTTTGTTTGGAACTTAATTGTAATATCCAACCTGTGCAACTTAACAGGCGATGGAGCACCTTGTTGGGAGATTCCAATTACCAGGGCCATCGTTATGACATATGGCAGCTATTCAGAAGAATCAAGCTCAGGACTATTGAGTTCGATGAAGACGAGAAAATAGACTATTTCATAGCGAGTTTCATCTCAACCTTGAATCCAGTTTCCAGGATTACTTCTCGGCAAATAAAAATCACCACCGAGCAGCCTTAAGCAGTTCCACATCAAGTAGTTCAGCGCACTTAATTTGTATCGATGGACACGCTTCCTTGGCACGAATGTGCAGATCTTAATAGCAGCTAGCAACGCCACTAAGGAGCTTAATCAGTTGTTGCAGCATGTTCTTGTCCTCTTCTGCTGTCTCGGTGGATGAATGCTTAGCTCTGAATAGTAAATATTTGTTCGGAGAGTATAATAAATGGTCTAAGATCCTCGGTGTATTCGGAACGATCCACCAACACCTGAAGACACTTCTCCGCGAGGAGTTTGAATTTTTTTCTCTGGAATTTCAATTCCAGTTGGACTCTTCTTAAGACAAATTAACAGGAAACCTTTGAAAGCTTGTAATCTATTTAATCACTCGGAATAAGTTTTACAAAGTGGAAAAAGAAACGAATATGGGGAACCCGTTGAGCCCCTTAATATCAGAACTTTTCATGTCAGCGTTTGAAATATAATTAAATAATCAAAAGTTACTACCGCGGTTTTGGTGTCGTTACGTGGATGATGTTTTCTCGATAGTGAAAAAAGAGAAAGTAGATAGTACTTTAAATCTTTTAAATGAACAGTTCAGTTCAATAAAACTCACTATTGAAACAGAGCTAGATAGATAAATCTGTTTTCTAGATTTGGAGTTACAAAGAAATTTTTTTAAATCTGAGTCAGTCCAAAGGTCCGTTCATCTAGAGCTAGATGAGATTGCTCAGCCTACAGCTCCTGCATCCAATTTTTTTCTTTGAGAAACTTAAGAAATTTTGAAAAACTTTCAGAACACCTATGTATGTATAGGCGTGTTCAGGAAAGGGAGAATTCGGAGGCCCTCAGCAATCTCAGTTGCCTGAACAGGATTCCTCAGAAAAAAATTTTGGATTCCCCTCCTTAGCTTTCGTAGGAGCAAAATTTGCATATCTCTGTTTCGTGAGCGCGCCTTATGTATGTCGTTATGCATGACTGCATCACATCTACTTTAAATTTTTCCTGGGATCTCAAGCATGAAATTTGATAGACTTGTAAAAATTGTAGTTTTGTCTTAAGGACCGCTGTCCGCTTCGATAAAATTCTACTGTAGCTAAAAGTAAACATACATACATAATTGGACTAAATAATGTGAATAATATTTAAATTCTATATAGATCTTCAATCAGGAAACTGCTAAGAAGTCAAAACAATATGCTTTGGCGTTTGGGAGGCAAAAATCGATGTTTTTAACAAACCACGGCAGTTATTTAATATTGAAAACTATTTTATAAAGCACTTGTTAATAGAGAACATCAAACAACACACATGTATATTTTTATTTCTATAAGCTAGTGATGAAACCTATGTACTTATTTGTATTTTGTGCAGACAAAGTAGGAATGTTATGCAGAATTTAATGAAAATTTCAAGGTCAAAACCTTATATATCGAGGTTATTTTTATTATTTTTGTTTGTAAAAAAACTTAAATCTTAAAATGTTGTGAAAGTCACTAAAACAACTCAATGCTAAAACCTACCTAACATTACCTATTATGTATTTTAGTTTTCTAGTTAATTTTTTTTTGATTTAGACCAATCTTTATCAAAATCATTATCAAAAGTATATTAAAATACAAAGTAATAGAATGTGTTAATTATACAAAAATAACAATAATATATTTTATGACAAATAAGTTTTAGTATTTATAATTGAGCGCGGTGTTATAAAACGGCCGTTTGTATGACTCATTATGGGTATTATTTTTTTTAACAAATGAACATACTATGCATACAATATTAATAAAATATTTATTTCTAAAAAAACTAAATAGCTATATTTCTTTGTAATACATAAGTGAATCATCAAGATTACAGAATTTTTGAAATATGACGCCAGGAACACCAAATGTATCCATGAAATGTCGTTTTCTTCGGCATCTGACTGAGTTTAATCTTCTAATTCTTACACTTTCAAGACTCGTGATAAGATTTTTGAAACAATTTTGACGGCCCGTAGCTACATCAGAATCTTTCCTTACCAATTGTTGAAAGTTCCCTTCTGCAAAAACAACAGCCAGCTGCAATGTGCAGGGAATGAAAGATTTTGCTAGACACGGCACAACAGCTTCCAACAACCTTTTAAAGGCATCTATACTTAAGGGGCCAGTTATAGCTATCATTGAATATATTAGTTGTCAATTTTGAGAGATTTTGAAGAAAAAATAAATGATTATTTTGATGCCAAAGTAAAGCTAATTGACTTAATAATTATTTCTAGGATAAACAAAATTCAATTTGGCACAACTTTTCTCATAAAATGACTTTTATTTTTTCAATGATGAACTACCTTACCAATAATCATTGAAAAAATTTAAATTTACGTTATAGGGAAGATATGGGTCAAAATGATTTTTTTTGGTGGAGAAATAATTTTGAAGTCGTAAGCTATATTTCTGCATTAAAATATTCAATGATTAAACTTTCTAAGGGTCTCAAAATCAACATCTAACTTTTTCAATGATGGGTTTCAATGATAGCTATAACTGGCCCCTAAGGTGCCAGTTATAGCTATCATTGATAACCATCATTGAAAAAGTAAACTGTTGATTTTGAGACCTTTCGAAAGTTTAATCATTGAATATTTTAATGCAGAAATATAGCTTACAACTTCAAAATTATTTCTCCTTCAAAAAAAATTCATTTTAACCCATATCTTCCCCATAACGCAACTTCTAATTTTTCAATGATGAACTACCTTACCAATAATAAGAAGATGAAGAAATTTAAATATTAAAATATTGAAATTACTTCTGTTTTAAGTGGAGTGAATGAATAAAATTCAATTAAAAAGTACAAGTGACCTCAACTCCAGAAATTATTGTGTTTCGCCCAAGGTATAACAGTGAGCTCTTCAGTCAGTCTGTTATACCCTACTAAGACACAAATTTTGGTCGATGTTTACCGACTCTTATAAAAATCACAGCAAAAAGATACTGTGAATTTTATTATTCTAGGGGAATTTGTTTAAATTCGTGCACCTAGAAAATATACCTTGGGCGAAACACAATAATTTCTGGAGTTGAGGTCACTTGTACTTTTTAATTGAATTCTACCTTACCAATGATCATTGAAAAAATTAAAAGTTATATTATGGGGAAGATATGGGTCAAAATGAATTTTTTTTAAGGTGAAATGATTTAAAAGTCGTAAGCTATATTTCTGCATTAAAACATTCAATGATTAAACTTTCGAAAGGTCTCAAAATCAACAGTTAACTTTTTCAATGATGGTTTTCAATGATAGCTATAACTGGCACCTAAGCGAAAATATGATACAAATCTGAATTGAATAATAAATTTTAATAAAAAACTTTTGTTGAAAATTTCCATTAGGTACTCACGCTGCATCAGCAATTCATATTGATAAGAAACGTGGATGAGTTCCAAAAAGTTTTGATGCGGCAGCTTTACTCTATTGATGCGCATATGCTACGCTACAACAATAATTGATAAACAAGCGAGTATGTGAATGCTCCAATCGCCATTCCTTTTCATAGTCAACTAATTTTACCACCAGCAGAACAGAATTTTTGATCAACACCATCACACTAGGTTCCAACAATTGTTTGCCCAAGAGCAATGAACCCATCAAATACTCCTCATGAATTCCGACGAAAGTCAAAACATTCTTTTAAAATTGATAGTTCTGTTTTTGAAAGAGTATCGTTACAAGTTCTATGCTACGGGAGTAAATGAGCCACCATTTTTGTACAGCCCGGTTATTTTCTCGTGGCTGGTTCATTGTGTAGGTGGCCTGCAGGAGTTCTTTTGGCGGAAGCAGCTTCAAACACAAGTAATCACCCACGCCACAATGAAGGAACTCCTGCGATCAATTTCCCTGTGTTGCGGTAAATTTTAACACAACAAGTTTCATTGGCCTATTCATGATCATTAATTCATTTTAATCACTCCTTTTCCGTTGTGGCTCCAAAAGGCTCTTAGAGTTCAGTAGATACCTGGTTTCCATCAACCAGAGACCTGCTCCTAAAGTATTTTGGAAAAGCAACCCAAGCAGGTTGACACAAATCAAGGTGGAAAATGTGTGACGGGCGGTCCACAAAAGAATAAATAATTACCTTGTTGACAGATGGTCGACACAAACATAATACAACGTGACAGACAGGTGTCTACGTCCAAATCCAAAAGTTGCACGGGCGACACTTGGTCCCCGATGGCAGATGTGACTCAGTATGAGAATGGCTGAATGCCCAACGTAAATATTTTACTAAATTATTAATTGTATAAGATGGAATGTTAACGCTAGTCCCTTATCCCTTAATCTGCGCAAAAGTCCAACGATGTAGAGTAAAATCGCGAAGTAGGGAATTACTGCCAATTTCTTCTCTCCGACATTTTGAATATTGAAGTTAACTTCCCATCAATTTTCTCAACAGTAATTTTACTTTTATTCGAGGGGAAAAATGTATACGGTCTTGAACTTGAGTTTCTTTCTGTAGATTTCCAAAACTTTCTTTTAAAAATTGAGGGGTGTGAATAGGGTGGCTGAATGCATTCATTGAATTCCCGCCCACTGGAAGTCATACCAGAGGACGGCGAATTCAGTGGCGATGACAATGCAGGAAGCTGGGTGTTAAGTGCGAGTAGGATAGGCGGTGGGGTCTCAACTGCGTTCGCTCACTCCCGCAAATATGCGGGGTGTAGCTGAATGATGACGCGACCGAAACCCACGCTTTCTGATTGGCCGAAAGCACTTGGGCATTGGAAAAAGGAAGCGGTCGTCCAGGCAAGGTCAAAGCCTGGAAGGGCACTTCTTACCCGTCTATAGAGCGAACGAGAGGTTCGGAAAGAAAATTGGAAAAAAAAGGAAATTTTTGGAAAAGCGAAAGAAAAAGAAATTCGAGTGTAGTTTTTTTGGTAATTTTTTTGGAAGTTTTCATTACCGAAAAAGGTTGTGAAAACATTTAGAAAGGTGTTGTGAAAATTGGTGGAGAAAGTTTGGGAAAAAGGCAGAAAGAAAAGAGGAGGAAAATTGATTGGAGATAGGAGCGAGAAGTTGGCAGGAGAAAAATTACAAGCTAAGTATATATCGATATCTTATATTAGAATTGTGCGTTTCTTTTATCTGAGAGATTTTGTAAAATTTAGTGAATCGTTTGGTTTTTGCTTTCGAGTATATTTCCGATAAAGCGGAACTCGCGACCCGTTAAAAACCGTTTTGTTCTTTCGGGAAAAAGCAGTAACAGTCCATCTTCTTTTGTTTAACGCTTTTGTTCTAACAGTTTCTAAAAGATCTTGGGTTTTAATCCTACTTGAAAGGTTTCCCAAGCAAAATTTAAAATTAATTAAAATTCTTCTTTTAAGAGTTTAAATTCATTCTTTTACTTCAAAATTCATCTTTGTTGTTTTCCGCTCCAAAAGGTTTGTGATTTCCTTTCATTCAAAAAAAAAAATCACTGGCGCCCATTTTATTCCAGGTACACCCTGTAAACATTTTTATAATTTAAGTTTAATTCAATAATTAATTAATTTCATTAATCGCAAGTCGATTAATAAAATCCCACACGTCGCTGAACCCACCCCATCGCTGAGCTACCGTGGTGGCAGCACCTTTTGTGCTACCTGTTGTGTAAGTTTGCGAAACGCACCCATCGCCCATCTGACAGTTGTCATAACTTTGATTTTTCTTTAGTCGCGACGCACGCCGGTTATTGTGCAAAAATTATTTTATTATTTCGTTTGTGATAATTTTTGCGTGGATTCGATAAATCCATTTGTGTTTCGCGGATATAAAATCCGTCATCATATTTATTAAACTATCATCCTAAATTCGCGTTTGTAAATTTCACAACAATTGGCGCCCAACGTGGGGCCCCCTTTGTTTGTCGGATTTTTTTTTGTTACAACAATTGCATTGATTGTTTTGTTCTGTGCATTTAGGGAAGTGTTTATTGTTTTTATCTTTTTATAAGACATTTACTTGGTGTGTTTTTTTTATTTATCTAGGTACAAAATACCTACAAAACAAAAGTGCAACAGGTTGGAGTTGGATTTAGAGGTACATAGATAAAGTACAGGCATACAACATTCATACATACATCGGTAGGATCTGTGGACAAAGTAAACAAAACAGAATACAACAGTGAAGTGATTGAGTCGAGTAAGGTTTCTTTTAATTGTTTTCCATTCAGTTTGTAATTTTGATTAAGTGAGATATATTCTCTATTTGCCACTTAATCAATTTACTTTAACATATTTTGATTCTTTTTCTTTTTATATAAATTAAATTTATTGGATACAGAATAGTGTGGTCTCTTTCAGACCAACCATTTTGTGTTTACAAAAAAATATAATAATTTTGACACCGCGTAGGTTACGTAACGTAACGTAGAACAGTGCAGTGCAGGTTTAGTGCAGGGTCGGTATTTTTTTTTGTTGCTACTATTTTTTTTAATACTTTTTTAATACTTTTTAATCGTGTTTAATACTATTTTTGTGCGGTGATAATAAATTTGATAATTTGATAGTCGAGTTAATTTTTGGTACTTAGTACTTACAATAAAATTGAATTTTACGAGCTTTTTTTTGAAAAGGATTTAGTTTGTTTTTATCTTCAATTTGATTTTAGCTATTTATTTGTTTCAAACTCGATTATTTTTATTCGCGTTTAAGGTTGTTTTAGACATTCGTTTTTTGTAAACATTTTTTTTTTTTTTTTTCACTTTTTAATTAAATTTATTTTGTTTTAATTTATTTTTGAAAATGGAAACTAGTCAGGTTAATAGATTGTCGCAAGATGAAATAACTTATGAGGTAGAATTCAGGGGATTACCTGTAGGGACAGTAGAAGAGATGCGCAAAGCGCTTAGGATGGTTTTAAAACTGGAGCGTAGGAACTCTTTTATTCCTCCCGCTTATCCGTTCAACTTTGAACAGGATTTTACGGCGGTTGAGAAGAAATTAGGAGAAATAGGGAAACTTTTAGAAAATCCTCCGAAGTCGGAAACTTCGAAGGAATATTTGAAAATACTCACCAAGGTTGAATGGGCTTTGCGTAGGTTGGATAGGAGCTTACCGGAGAGTAAATCTCAGGATAAAAGTAGGCAGGCTTTGAAAAATAAAATCATTATGGCTATGGCAGAGTTAGAGGATGACGAAGATGAAAATGAAGAGGAGGAAGACAGTGAAGAGGAAGAAGAACAAAATAAAGAGAAACAGGAAAAGGAAATTAATAAGAATAGTGAGGTTGAAAAACAGCGTTCAGCTGAACCTCAGAAGATTAGGTCGGTGGTTACTTCTGCCGGTACATCGACAAGTTTAGGAGTGGCAGGCAGCAGCGTAGGAGAAAATAGTGATAGGAGCAGCCCAGTGGTAGAGCGGGTTGTAGTTAGCTCAGAAAAATGTCTAAACATTTCCAAATGGAATGTGAAGTTCACTGGTGAGCGCTGTGGTGCTTCAGTGAACTCGTTTTTAGAAACGGTGAGTGAATATCGTCAGGCTAGGGGGGTTTCGGAACCCCAACTTTTTAAGGCAGCAGTAGAGCTTTTTGTAGGAAAAGCTTTAATTTGGTTTAGGGCAATTAGGGTGTCAGTCAATTCGTGGCCAGAACTTGTCAGAGAGTTGAAGCTGGAGTTCTTGCCACCGAATTACGATGACTTACTTTTAGATGAGATTAGGCGTCGCACACAAGGCAACGATGAAACAATCGGGGTTTATGTGGCGACTATGCAAAATTTGTTTGGTAGGTTGTCAGATCCAATTTCGGAAAGTAGGAAGTTGTCAATGATTCAGCGGAACTTGACACCTTTCTACCAAACTCAGCTTGGTTTGGTGAAACCAAGTTGTGTAGCCGATTTGGTTATTGCAGGTAGGAGCTTAGAAGCGGTTAGGGCAAATGTGGAATCGTATGTTCCACCACCTAGTGCTAGGAATAATAGGAACCTGCTAGAACCGGATCTAGCATATTTAGGTAGGGAATTTCCTGTAGTTTCAGTTGTTGCTGATAACAACGGAACTGCTCGTCAGGGCCAATCTTCAATGAGGTATTACAATTGCAATGGATCTGGCCATTTTGCAAATAGGTGTTCTGCTCCTAGGCGTTGTTTTGGGTGTGGGCAGATAGGAGTTAGTAGGCAGAATTGTCGTCGCTGCTCGGGAAATGGGCAACGGGCTCTTGCGCCAGCAGGGCAGGATGTCCGAAGACAGTAGATAGGTTACCTGCTGGTAACCAGTTGGTGAATCAGATTCACTTAGGCTTTACATTGGAGGCAAACGGTAGTGATAGGAGACCATTTTTAGGAATTAGCATTTATGGTTCTAAATTTTTAGGCTTATTAGATTCAGGAGCTTCTAGAACCATAATAGGAAGGGATGCTTGGAGTATTCTCCAAAATTTAGGTCTTTCTTTAAAGACAGACACTGTTGGCTGCGTTCGGTTAGCGGACGGAACAGGTGTCAAGACGTTAGGAACTCTCTCGCTTCCAATTATAGTAGAGGACAAGGCAGTACTGATTGACTGTCTTGTGATACCAACTCTGCCACACACAGTGATCCTTGGTGCAGATTTTTGGGCACTCTCGGGTATAGTCCCGGATTTGAGGTCACGTGAGTGGAATTTTTCGGAACAGCCGGTTTCGATTTGTTCTATTACAGAACGTTCTGAGTTGAGTGATAGGGAAATAAAATGTTTAGAAAATTTGATAGAAGAATCTTTTAAGAAAATGCCTGAAGGCTTAGGGTGCACAACTATGGTTGAGCACAAGATTAGGACGTCGGCGGAACCGATTAAACAACGGTATTATCCGGTTTCTCCGGCAATGCAGGGACATATAGACAAAGAATTGAATGAAATGTTAGAGGCAGGAGTTATTGAGAGATCGACTAGTGCGTGGTCATCTCCAATACTATTAGTAAAGAAGAAGGACGGCTCCTATAGATTCTGTGTGGACTATAGGAAGCTAAATAAAAATACTGATAGGGATGCTTATCCACTACCTTATATAAATTCAATTTTGGACAGGCTTCGGGGTGCGAGGTTCTTGTCTTCGCTAGACATCAAGTCAGCGTATTGGCAGATTCCTGTGGAAGAGGAATCAAAGCCCTATACTGCTTTTACGGTTCCTGGGAGAGGCCTTTTTCAATTTCGAAGAATGCCTTTCGGTCTTCACAACTCTCCTGCGACTTGGCAGAGGTTTATCGACACAGTTTTGGGTGCCGACCTCGAGCCATACGTTTTCGTCTACTTAGACGACATCATTATCATTACAGAAGATTTCAAACAACATCTTGAAATCCTGAATGAGGTGATGAAAAGGTTGAGTGAAGCAGGATTAAAGGTCAGTAAGGAAAAATGTAATTTTTGTAAAATCGATGATTTTCATTGTACATTTTTGTTTTTGATTTTAAATTATTCTTTTGATGGAAAAACCATTTTCATTTTCATTACCTGGGCATATCTTAGAAAATGTGTTACAGAAATGTAAGCACATTTTCTAGGAGGTAAGGGTGGGATTTGTTGCGGTAAATTTTACCACAACAAGTTTCATTGGCCTATTCATGATCATTAATTCATTTTAATCACTCCTTTTCCGTTGTGGCTCCAAAAGGCTCTTAGAGTTCAGTAGATACCTGGTTTCCATCAACCAGAGACCTGCTCCTAAAGTATTTTGGAAAAGCAACCCAAGCAGGTTGACACAAATCAAGGTGGAAAATGTGTGACGGGCGGTCCACAAAAGAATAAATAATTACCTTGTTGACAGATGGTCGACACAAACATAATACAACGTGACAGACAGGTGTCTACGTCCAAATCCAAAAGTTGCACGGGCGACACTTGGTCCCCGATGGCAGATGTGACTCAGTATGAGAATGGCTGAATGCCCAACGTAAATATTTTACTAAATTATTAATTGTATAAGATGGAATGTTAACGCTAGTCCCTTATCCCTTAATCTGCGCAAAAGTCCAACGATGTAGAGTAAAATCGCGAAGTAGGGAATTACTGCCAATTTCTTCTCTCCGACATTTTGAATATTGAAGTTAACTTCCCATCAATTTTCTCAACAGTAATTTTACTTTTATTCGAGGGGAAAAATGTATACGGTCTTGAACTTGAGTTTCTTTCTGTAGATTTCCAAAACTTTCTTTTAAAAATTGAGGGGTGTGAATAGGGTGGCTGAATGCATTCATTGAATTCCCGCCCACTGGAAGTCATACCAGAGGACGGCGAATTCAGTGGCGATGACAATGCAGGAAGCTGGGTGTTAAGTGCGAGTAGGATAGGCGGTGGGGTCTCAACTGCGTTCGCTCACTCCCGCAAATATGCGGGGTGTAGCTGAATGATGACCCACGCTTTCTGATTGGCCGAAAGCACTTGGGCATTGGAAAAAGGAAGCGGTCGTCCAGGCAAGGTCAAAGCCTGGAAGGGCACTTCTTACCCGTCTATAGAGCGAACGAGAGGTTCGGAAAGAAAATTGGAAAAAAAAGGAAATTTTTGGAAAAGCGAAAGAAAAAGAAATTCGAGTGTAGTTTTTTTGGTAATTTTTTTGGAAGTTTTCATTACCGAAAAAGGTTGTGAAAGCATTTAGAAAGGTGTTGTGAAAATTGGTGGAGAAAGTTTGGGAAAAAGGCAGAAAGAAAAGAGGAGGAAAATTGATTGGAGATAGGAGCGAGAAGCTGGCAGGAGAAAAATTACAAGCTAAGTATATATCGATATCTTATATTAGAATTGTGCGTTTCTTTTATCTGAGAGATTTTGTAAAATTTAGTGAATCGTTTGGTTTTTGCTTTCGAGTATATTTCCGATAAAGCGGAACTCGCGACCCGTTAAAAACCGTTTTGTTCTTTCGGGAAAAAGCAGTAACAGTCCATCTTCTTTTTTTTAACGCTTTTGTTCTAACAGTTTCTAAAAGATCTTGGGTTTTAATCCTACTTGAAAGGTTTCCCAAGCAAAATTTAAAATTAATTAAAATTCTTCTTTTAAGAGTTTAAATTCATTTTTTTACTTCAAAATTCATCTTTGTTGTTTTCCGCTCCAAAAGGTTTGTGATTTCCTTTCATTCGAAAAAAAAAATCACTGGCGCCCATTTTATTCCAGGTACACCCTGTAAACATTTTTATAATTTAAGTTTAATTCAATAATTAATTAATTTCATTAATCGCAAGTCGATTAATAAAATCCCACACGTCGCTGAACCCACCCCATCGCTGAGCTACCGTGGTGGCAGCACCTTTTGTGCTACCTGTTGTGTAAGTTTGCGAAACGCACCCATCGCCCATCTGACAGTTGTCATAACTTTGATTTTTCTTTAGTCGCGACGCACGCCGGTTATTGTGCAAAAATTATTTTATTATTTCGTTTGTGATAATTTTTGCGTGGATTCGATAAATCCATTTGTGTTTCGTGGATATAAAATCCGTCATCATATTTATTAAACTATCATCCTAAATTCGCGTTTGTAAATTTCACAACACCTTGGCAAAGACAATTAGTGCATCGAACAGTTAGACAGACAACTTTTGTTTGGAACTTAATTGTAATATCCAACCTGTGCAACTTAACAGGCGATGGAGCACCTTGTTGGGAGATTCCAATTACCAGGGCCATCGTTATGACATATGGCAGCTATTCAGAAGAATCAAGCTCAGGACTATTGAGTTCGATGAAGACGAGAAAACAGACTATTTCTTATCGAGTTTCATCTCAACCTTGAATCCGGTTTCCAGGATTACTTCTCGGCAAATAAAAATCACCACCGAGCAGCCTTAAGCAGTTCCACATCAAGTAGTTCAGCGCACTTAATTTGTATCGATGGACACGCTTCCTTGGCACGAATGTGCAGATCTTAATAGCAGCTAGCAACGCCACTAAGGAGCTTAATCAGTTGTTTCAGCATGTTCTTGTCCTCTTCTGCTGTCTCGGTGGATGAATGCTTAGCTCTGAATAGTAAATATTTGTTCGGAGAGTATAATAAATGGTCTAAGATCCTCGGTGTATTCGGAACGATCCACCAACACCTGAAGACACTTCTCCGCGAGGAGTTTGAATTTTTTTCTCTGGAATTTCAATTCCAGTTGGACTCTTCTTAAGACAAATTAACAGGAAACCTTTGAAAGCTTGTAATCTATTTAATCACTCGGAATAAGTTTTACAAAGTGGAAAAAGAAACGAATATGGGGAACCCGTTGAGCCCCTTAATATCAGAACTTTTCATGTCAGCGTTTGAAATAAAATTAAATAATCAAAAGTTACTACCGCGGTTTTGGTGTCGTTACGTGGATGATGTTTTCTCGATAGTGAAAAAAGAGAAAGTAGATAGTACTTTAAATCTTTTAAATGAACAGTTCAGTTCAATAAAACTCACTATTGAAACAGAGCTAGATAGATAAATCTGTTTTCTAGATTTGGAGTTACAAAGAAATTTAGAAAATAAAATAGATGTGTCGGTTTTTCACAAACCCACAAGTATTCTCCGCGTTATTACGAGTGATTCGCACTGTCTGACCCAACATAAACACGCTGTTTTTCATTCGCTTCCATATAGATTATGTAAACTACCCCTATCAGCTGCAAGCTATAAATCGGAATACGAGTACATCAAACAAGTTGCAGATATGAACGACTATAGTTTTAACTTTAAAGTTAGTAGATAAAATTATTTTAAAACATTCAAACAAAATCAAAAAATTAAACCTTTCAACATTATTTTTGCAAAATTCAAAAAAGTGTGAAATGAAACGTGCTTCTATTTGTTATGTGCCGGAAATTACAAACAAAATTTCTAAAAAGTTTTATGACCATAATATTGACCTTGTATTTTCAAATAAAAATAAACTAAAAAATCTACTTGGCTCAACAAAAGACAAAGTGGATAATTTAAAAAAATCTGGCACTTATGCGATCAAATGCGGAGACTGTGAAAAATTTTATTATGGTCAAACAAAACGCACAAAACAGCAGGTTTTCATTTCAAAATTGAGTAGTTAGGTATAAAGAGAAAACTTGCCAAGTAAACGAACTCAATTTTAGTCAGTAATCATTAAACAACATATTTCTCTGATAATTTTGAGGTTCTTCCTTATTACTCTACTTAAAATTTTAGATATTTAATCGATCTCATTACTTTTGACGGCTGACTTGTTACGCAAAGTTTTTTTTTAAAGAAGAACTTGGCTCCTTTTTTAACATTTATGTTTTTGTTGTGTTACTATCTCATGGCCGGTGGTTTGAATGCCAAACTTTTAGATTGGGGAAATCAACTACAAAAGCCGAGAGGAAGCCATCTATTTAATTGGATGGGTCAATACAACGTTGAGTATATGCTCGTTATTCTGATACTGATAGGCCTTCGTTTCCAAGAAGCGGTTCCTATCTGGATCTATTGCTTAAATACTCAAGACTGACAATTACTGACACTGTGGGTCAACGACCAAGAAACTGTTTACGAACGATCGTGCACGACAGTGACCACTGTCGACTTGCTGCCGTAATTCAACTGCCAAATGAGCTCGTAGAGTTGGAGGAGTATGTGCCAGTGTGTTCTTACAATTACAGTAAGACTCGCTGGCCATTCTTCACCAGCGCCTTATCGAGTGAACTACGTACGAACAACATATCCCTACCAAATGATAGGAATTTAACAAATACTGAAATTGACAATTTCCTGAAAAAATGGACAGTACAATCCAACGAACAATGGAAACACCGATACCAAAATACAAAGAACGCGAAGCCACAGACATGTACCGCAACGCAACCATCGACGCAATACACAGACAAAAAAGTGGACTTTTGACAAGACTGAAACTCTTGTACAGACGATTTACTGACAGACACGATCTGGAGATTAGGACACTGAATCCGTCTATCAAAAACATCAACCAATTGATCAAGGAAAATTACAGGTTGTCTATTAATTTGTATTGGGACAACAAAATTCGGGCCGTTAATTCTAGCGACCCGAGTATGTTTCCTCAAATTAAAAATATTTAGACAGAATGATCAAAACGAACTTCCGTGTCTTAGGCTTCAGAGAACGACAGAGAACAGAGACGTACTTCTGATAGCTGGCATAGACCCAGAGGAAGCCGTCTTGGATGAGGACCTCTTTATAATCAAAGATCCTCGTGAGAAAGTGGAGGCTGTGGAGGCTGCTTTCCAGCAAGTGTACAAGGTGAATGCTAGCAGTTGCCCGAACCATGACCTGGAAAACAGAGCCTTTCTTCACCACTTCTACCTTCGAAATAAAATAACGCAATGGAGATCAGAGAATCTTGGTTTCACCGGGTTCAATGAAGAACACTTGTCAAACGCCACCATAGCCGAGTGAAACGGGGCTAATTCTCTGTTAATTTCGAAAGTTGAGCTCCAGCTCATCTTCGATTCATTAAAGAAAAAGAAGTCAGCAGGAATCGATGGTATATCCAACGTTGTACTGCGACATCTGCCTCAGGAAGCAGTTGACATTTATGCCACACTGTTTAACAACGCTCTGAATAATGCATATTATCCAGGGCGGTGGAAGACAGCTGTGGTTCATCCTCTCCCGAAAAAGGGAAAGGACAACTCCAATATGGCGAATCTCAGGTCGATAAGTCTTCTTCCGAGTATCAGCAAGGTATTTGAGAAAGTTATAAATAGAGATCTGTCCAAGTGGACGGAGGACAACAATATCATACCGGACAATCAGTTCGGTTATAAGGCGGGACATGACACCATTCATGCTGCGTCTAAACTCGTTTCTGATGTCCAATGGAACAAATATAAAAGGCAGTGTACAGATGCTTGTCTGGTTGACTTGGAGAAAGCTTTCGACACCGTATTGTTAGAAGGTAATTATCTAAAGCTAGTCAGACTTGGCATAAGTAAACCACTTTTATATATGCTTTATGATATGCTCAATGGTAGAAAGTTTGTTGTCAAAAGTGTCAATGTAACTTCTACCTCAATCTTCGAAATTAAAAATGGTCTTCAGCAGGAAGCGGTGAACTCACCGATTCTATTCAGTATTTACACCAGCGATCTGATAGGTGTCTAGCCCATGCCATAGCGTATGCCGACGATCTAATTGCGTACAGAACAGCTTCAACAGTTGCGGTCATCAGAATTCTCTTACAGCGTGATTTCGACAAGATTCAGCGATATTGCGATGACTGGAAGTTGAAAATCATCGTCCAGAAATCCGAAACTATACTGTTCAGGACTCCAATGCATCGAGCCCCTAGGGATACAGGAAAGAACTGCTTGCGCAAGCTGGTGATCGTAGGGCTACATGGACATCCACTGGCGAATAAAAGTGTAATAAAATACCTTGGCATCTGTATGGATCAGTATTTGTATTTCAACAGGCATATAAGTGCTGCTCTGACCAGGGCCAGGGGAGCTTTTGCCCTGATAAGACGGTTGTTTTATAGCAGCCGTCGTGACAGCAGGGTTAAGGTGATTTGCTACATGGCCCTTATCCGGCCAATGATTTCCTATGGATGCCCGGTGTGGTTCAACGTTGCCCTATCTCAAATGGAAAAGATTCGGGTGTTTGAGAGGCAGAGTCTTCGACGCTGCCTTGGATTACACAGAACACCGGAGTCGGAGTACAAACATAATTATTCCAACGATATTCTATACAATGGAGCCAACATTAACAGAATCGATTATTTTATACTCAAGCTGATATGGGGTCACATTGCAAGTGCGATTTCCTCGGCTAATAGCATAATTTTGGGAGCTTACTACCCCAACACTGATTACTACAAGAGTGTGCGTTTAAGTGGATTTATCCCACCCGATGCTTTCCTCTATTTAGATAGTCAAGGGCTGATCCAGGATAGAGAGCTGGTTCCGCTTATCTACCACGTCAGCCATAGAGCTGTAGATAGGCGACTCCTTTATAGTCGAGACGTCCTCGCACAGGGCGGAGCAGAGCGCCTTCGGTTCATAAGGACTGTGTCCGATCGAGACCGGAGAGACAGGGTAAAACAGGAGAACCAGTTTTGGTGGTTAAATCAAGAATTATATACAATATAGTTGACTTAGTTTTCTCGTCTTGGCTGACTTACATAGTTTTAAGTGTATTAATTAAGTAGGGACAGTCAGGGTGGCACCAAAAAAAAAAAAAAAAAAAATTATGAAACCAAAAAATTATAAAATCAAAAAAATCTAAACAAAAAAATTAAAAAATTGAAAATGCTTGCTGTGGCTGTTCTAGTTTTAAGGTAGTTGTAAGTAGTTTTAAGTATAGTTTTAAGTAGTTTTAATTAGCTTTTAAGTTTTATATAAAAAATAAAAAAATGATAAAGTAACCAAATTTTTTTAAAATCTTTCTTGGTAAAAAATAAAACCAATGATAGATATTATTTTTAAGTTAGTTCGTAGGTCGGAAGGCATTAGCATTAAGTTATTGTTTAATTTAGAGGGTCAGCAAGTTATTTGTAAGATATTGATACGTAGGCTAGTTTTTCATGAATTTTTGTCTAGCTTTATAATAATAATAATAATTTTAACTATATGCCTGTAAGACCTCAGGTCTTTTAAATGCAAATGCACGGCACTAGTTAGAAGAAATAGAAGGAAATGAAAGATTTTTGTTGGCACAGTGGATTGAGAATTTGATGTTAATTATCTCATGATATTCCACGGGTGGCATCCAGTTTAAGCTGGGGAATATAGAAGAATGCAACCTAGATTGGGGCTCGACCCACACGTCCAGGTTAGCAGTCAAACACTATATCCACTGTGCCATTGCCACCCGCTTTAAGATAGTTATAAGGAAAATAAAAAAAATAATATGAATTTAAAAAAATAAAAGCGAGCTCGACAAGTAGTGCGAGGCATCCAGATTTCGATCCCTAGGCTTACCTAAATGATTTTTCTTTATTTTTATTCACACTCTATACTTTGCTCTATACTTTAGCAATTCTTCTGAACTCTCTTAGAATGTTCTTCATTGCAACTGAATATCCTTCATTAAAGTGCTTTAAGGGTCAAAAAGTTCTGCTTTTTAACTCTATGGAGTACAAAAGAGACACTAAATGAGTGCAATAAACGATTATAAATAGCTTCTATGGATGAGTATAGGAGTAAAATTGTTAGTTGGGCTGTCTAGTGTGTTCGGGGTTCCAGCGCAGATGTGCCAGGAAAGTACTTCGTTGACCTCACACAAATCCCAGAATCATTAATATTAATTATATTATTATATTAAAAAACAGGCTATTTCCAATATGCTGATGAAAATCACACATTCGCCTCCACAAGAATGATCAACCGTCACATTTACTAGCTGCAAGCTCTGCAAATTAAGATGATCGTCAAGCATTCGATGTGATCCAAGGAAGGCGCATGATATAATTACAAAATTATGTTATTACAAAAAGAGTTCATTTTGATGAAGAATATAGAGTTGAATCTCTGGTGCAAGCTCCGTCATCAATTTAAAATTTGTATAAATAAAATTCATACACATATTTATTTAAACACACTTTTTTTTGCATTGAATTGAATTTTTTCCTGAACAAAAAAAGTCGTTAGCTATCAGCTGTCAAGATAAGGTGTGTTCGTGGTTTATTCCCCTAAAATTTCCCTACAGCCAGAGACATCTATTAGTCGTTTTTAAAACTGTTTCTTATGAATGTATTGGTGTTTTACTTTTGTACAAAAGTAAAAGTTAAGAGATCTCTAAAGGCTTAACTACATAGACCTACTTTTGTACAAAAGTGAGAAATTACACACATACTCTAGCGTCATCTGCTTGCGAAAAATTGAACTAAAATTGTGACTTGTAAAGAGAAGGGATGTGAGAGGACACTTGGTAGCTGCGATACAATATACCCTACAGTTTGTATCTTTATACTCCTCTTCTATCACTTTTATATCCTATTCTCTCTATAACCATCTTCCTTTTCTTTACTCTCACAAGATATGTGTTTATCCATCTTTACATAAACATTCATTCTTGTGACGCCAACCAAACAATAAAGAAGCGCTTTACATATATATACAAAAAAGATAAATTTCTATTTCAATAAAATACATTTTATACAAATCATTAAATTACAATTACCATACCCTCTGCATGGAAAACAAAGTATTTAGTATTTTGGAACCAACAGTTCACTTAATTTCGCTCGAATACCTTTGTTTATTGCTTTTCCAAAATACTTTTAGGGCAGGTCTCTGGTTGATGGAAACCAGGTATCTATTGAACTCTAAGATCATTTTGGAGCCACAATAGAAGATGAAGGTTAAATGGGTTATGGATAAAGAAACAGGCCAGTGAAACTTGTTGTTGTAAAATTTACCGCAACAAATCCCACCCTTACCTACTACGAAATGTGCTTACATTTCTGTAACACATTTTCTAAGATACGCCAAGGTAATGGAAAATGAAAATGGATTTTCCATCAAAATAATAATTAATAATTTTTGCGTTTTTGTCTTCGTTTTCTTCCGTGGTCCCAAAGGTCCACACTACCCCCATATTCTCACAGACTCTTGCTTATAAACCTCCCTTCACTATTACAACATATAGAAAGTATCTCCAACTTTGTTTTATTTTAAAATTAATCAATGGTTCAATAATATCTCCATCAGCTCTATATCGTCTAAATTTTAGCTATAGTCAAACGAGCTTAAGAAGTCAGTTGCCTTTACGTCCGATTTTCAGCAGAACAAACTATGGTGCGAATAGCCCCCTAAAACAATTGATTTCAGTTTTCAATAATTATTATTTTTTAATTTCCTCTGTAAACGACAACGTCAAAAGCAAAAGATTTAAAGATAACTTTTTTAATATATTGTAGTTATGTATATTTATTTATTTTTTTTTAAGTAAATTGTTTTGTAAATTAAATTGTGTGTTAATAGCTATAAGTTTTTTTCTTAACGTTAGGCCACTAACGGATTAATAAATAATAATAAGCGGCAACTGAACTTAATATTTCAATCAATCGCAGTTCCGCTGCAGTGCAGTTCTGCCTAGTGTGGTCTAACCTTTATGAGAAAATTATTTTTTGTTATTAAATTGATTTTTTACGTTTTAAGTAAGTAATAAAATATCTATTTGTTCCGTCGCCAACTTATTAATTCATGTTTTGTTTTAAACTTCAGATCAACAATTTATTCAGTTTCACAGTTTCGTTTAAACCTTGAACTGAGTTCAATTTTTAGTTTAAGTTAACCGAGATCATTTTGCCGTTTAAACCTAAGTTCAACGTTGGAGACCACTATACAATACATACATTATGGAATTTATTTACTTATTTTTCATAACCAATTCCATTAGCAAATCCATGTCTACTTTTAAAGTTGTTATTTCATTTTTTTTCACAATTATTGGTTTATTTTCCAATTTTTTTTTTTTTTAATTTTGTTCGTGTCACTTGAATAAAAAAAAATGTCGACAAATTATCAACAACCCAAAATAATTGTTGCTGTTTCGCGTGTTCTTTGCTTCAGAAAGAGAAAGAACAGACAAGGAAAGCTACGTACTGTTTGCAATACGTCACTTGGCGAAGCAAAAACTAACAATGCTGCCAACTCTTTTTCATAAAATCTAGTTAAACGAAGTTCAACTGATCTGAAGATCAGATTTCACTGTGAAACCGGAAGAGTTATGCCTAAAACAGATGTGCAGCTTTTTCCATGCAGCGAAATTAAATTACACAGGTTCTTATGGGAGCAGATTCACTCAAAGTCTGCATGCAGCGCAGCGCTGCACGATGTCTCTATTTCTAAATTTGCTGCCTAGTTTCATTGCAGCCACAACTGAAAAACGAACATTTATAAATAATTGCTATTTGGCATTACTCATATTGAAATCACCTGCCATTCTTTAAAAAATTTGTTTGTGTTGGTGATTTTTGTTTTGGAATCCATGAAGCCGGCGTTGCCACCCTACCATCGTCCAACGCAGAAAATCTCATTCCAACACTATTGTGTGACATCGGCAACGCTGTGCTTTCATGTATTTGTTTGACATAAATATGCATCATGAATGTCAGAAACTATGCACATGTGTTTCGTGTGCAGCTCTGCATGCAGAGATGCGTGCAGACTCGCTGCATATCTGTTTTAGCCATTAAACCAAAAATTTAAACTCAGTTCATTGTTCAGCCGATCTTAGGTTTAAACTCCCACTGTGGAACTGGGGGTAAATGTTTATTTGTCTTTTCAGTAAGGTGTCTATCAGTTCATGTTTGGTTGTTCATGGTTCATGTTTAAAGTTTATTTCATTATTAATACTATATTCTTCGATAGTAAATTAGTCTACATAAATACAAACAGTTAACAACACTTGCTTTGAGAAAAATATAATAAACTCACTTGTGAGGAGAAATGCTCTTACCGCACTTAGGGCCAGTTTGTTCACACTTGATCATCTTTAATCAAAAATTATTCCAGTTGATAAAAGCAATAAGAACAATCAAATAAGTTAAAATTAATATATTTTTTTTTAGAATTTATTATGACTATTGTGGCGTCACACACGAAACGAGCAAACCTTGTTTCTTTTTATTACTGTATTACAATAAAACAAATAAAAAATAATATCTACAATTCTCTGGCTGCCATCGCGAACTGTTTTTTTTATAAAAAAAAAGTTTAATGGCTGCAAATAAGAATTTATTAACCTTCTAATTATTGTAAACGCTGTTTTCAAATAAGGATGCACAAATACAAAATGGCACAAACGTCAACAAAAATGATAAAATCTTAATTCTTTATTAAGTTTTTACAACCCAACTGACAGAAAGTCTGGAAAATGGAACGATTTGTGGAAAAGCCATGATTTGTTAATCAAGCTGAAAAAAAGTGAACAAACAGGCTTGGATTATCACGGATCTGTAATCATGGATTAGGAAGAATCCGTGATAATCAAATTGCAGATTTAACCCACTGTGAACAAACTGACCCTTAATGTTGTTATGTTGATTGCTAGCATAGATAAACAATATAAAGATACACATCTTTCGTACGTTTTACCCCCCAAAACCCATTTGTTTACATTGTTGTTTTTGTAATTTAATTCTGTGTCCATGAACAAATGTGAAATCCAACAACAAAGTTACGGTGGTGGAAATCAGTAAGTTGCACTAGTATGCGTGTTTTAAAGCACACTAGTAAAACTTACTGATTTCCACCACGGCTAAACCCACCTTTTAGCTTGTAGGCAAACCGGATTGACAGCCAAAGATTTGTATCTTTATTTGTTATCTATGTTGCTAGATAACCACAATGTTTATTTTTTTCACTTGACAAGGTTCGTCTTTTCAAAGTTTTAAAATCACACTAGCGATTTGACATTTCAGATTGACAAAAAATGCTTCACGCTCGTACTCTTTCTTTCTTTTTTAGAACATTCCACTAAAACAACTTCGGAAAATAACAAAAATGACTATTCTGAGGGCGCCCTAGTGAGTTGCTGTCGAAGAGCACTCCATCCCTGCTGTAATGCATTTGTTTGTGAGACTGTTGCGGCCGTGCTGCCGGTGTCATCCATTGAAGGAGAGGCTTTAATTAAATGGAAAAAAAAAGATTGATTAAGAAAATATGAACAAAAACAATAAAATAAAATAAGTACTTACCATCGCAATTTATGTCTTCTTTACGTGCTGCTGCTGTTGTTTGTAGTGTTGTTGGTGATGCGGAAAGCTGAAAGGAAAACAAAAAGATAAATTGCAATTGGTCGCATTCAATACAATAGCCTAGTAAAGATCCAAAGAATACTCGACAAAGAAAGATAGGAAAATTGGTTGTGTTCAGAAGCCTATGCGATAGCCTATCTATGATAAACTATGGTGGGTTTACATGTAGCTGCATTTGAAGTATGCGAAAAATAAGGGATGCCAAATACCAAATGTATATTGGTTAGATAGAGAGAAAAGATCAAAATGTAGTTGAACTTCATTTCGGCAGTATAGGAAAGTGCCATAAAGCAGAGATCTTCTTGATGGTTCTCTTTTACTCACTCGGATATTTATATACATCTGTCCCGCTCTCCTTTTTGCACTAGCAGCATTAGTATCCATATTAGGTAGGTTTGGTAGGTTTTAGGTAAAATAGTTGTTATTGACATTTCGCATGGGGATACAAATATATACCAACATTTCTATCATCAGATGTTTGTTTACGAGGGTTTTCGATTGCAGCTGATTAAAATGATCTCTGACTGACGTAGAAAAGAAAAAGAAAGATAAAACGAAATGTTTTTAACTTACCATACACACACAGGTCTCACTCTCTTGTCTACATTTAAGAAATAAATTGACGTTTGGTGATAGAATATTCCGAACAGAGGTTTTGAGTCATTGCATAATTTATAATGAATCAAACTTCAAATAAATTATTAGTGAAAATGTCAATTTCAAAGCTGGAGTTTTTCACCAAACGTAATCGGTTCTATGAACGTCAAATTGTTCTTTCGGTTTATTAATCTGTACTATACTGCAGTAATATGGTATAGCCGGGAAAAGATACCGAAAATTAATGTAGACTTGTGGTGTTTTCACCTATGTTTTGGTGTGGTGAATTTTGGGTATGGTGGAATGGATCGGTTTCAAGGGAGTTGGTTGTTTGTGGTTGGTCGTTTTATGGAATATAAGTACAGAATGATTTGCCGATAAGCAAACTGGGTGCGACAAAACTTTTCACCTTAAACCATATGTGCACGTGTGATTAAGGCATGAGTACTGCCATCTATCCAAGAGTAGTAATACTATGAAATGACTTTTGGAAAATGGTGGTGAGGTTACATTTTTTTCGGAATGTCAATTCATAAGGCGAATTGAGATCTCCCACTACATTGACACATACAGAGAAAAAATTATTAAACTAAAAGAAAACTAGCGGGCATATTTCACCGTATGACCTTAGGTGTGTGAGGGGAAATTTCATAGAAAAGAAGTGGCATGTTCAAAGCAACGAATTTGGTTGGGATAAAGCGAAACGTCATAAATGAACATATCCAAGGGTGAATAGTGGACACGAGCAGACGTGATATTATATTTGAGTTCGGCTTACACCTAAACGATTTTTTTTGATGAAACGTATTAAATAGTTTTAAATGTAAGAAATAAGTGCCGGTTGAGATTTAATATTTCTGTGAAAATTAAAGCCAGGTTATAATCGTCTTTTTTTCATATTGTAGAAATACTTACTTGTGCAAGTCCGATATATTCGCTAAAATAATCAAAAAAAAAAACCCAGCCAATCATTTTTTTTTTATTAGCGATAAAAACGAGTGAGCTGAGTTTTGTGTCAGAAAACGAAATTTTTAATGAGGAAATAAGCGCTTACACGAAAATTTTCTACAGGCTAGCATTTTATATCGACATTTCTCTGGCAGTTCCAGCTGGCCAGCAGAGCGCTGGACCGCCACACAAATTTATTTTCATGCAGTATTTGTTGGCTATACCTGTAGCTCGTGCTTTTTCTGGAGGAGGATTCTTGCTGTGAAGAACCGAAAACCATAACGTTCATGTGCCGTTATTAGTGTATCCTGTATTTTGTGGTTACTTCCTTATCCTTACTTCTGGTGGCCTATAGTACCAGCTATCCTCGTAAAACTGGCATACCGAACGACATCAATTGGTATCCCAAAGAAGCTGTTTTTTTTTGGAAATCCTGGACCAAGCGGTATTGGATTGTGTATTCCCTATCCAGAACGCCCTCTCCTCTAGGCCAACAGGTGAACCTATCAAGAATTTAAAGAAAACTCAAAAAGTTAAATTTTATGAAAACTAGACAAATTGAAAAGTTAAGATTCAAATTAATCAATTACCTTTATGGTCATAAAAAGTAAATTACTTAAGATAAAGGACTTCCCAAGTCCAATTAATTCATTCCAGTATAACGTTTATTTTGTTGTAAATTTCCGAGACGTGAAGATTTATTTAATCAAACAGATTTTCTTTCTTTTTGCTATATTATAATATTCCTTTTTTTATATTAATTTTCATATTCAATTTGGTATTATAATCAATTTTCTTATATTATTTATTATTTTCTAAAATTTGATTTTGTATATATTTATTAAATTTTCTTTTGTAAGTGAATGGGATTATTTTTCAGGGTCTATCAATTGTGTTACTCTTATTTCGATATTTTATTCCTTTTGCGATAAAAATCACCTCCAAAGTGCTCTTAGAAGGTAGAGAATTGTTTTATGGTGTCTATATGTCTTTTCCATCAGAGTTTAATGATAGCCCTTTTAAGAAAAAAACATCTATCTCACGTTGTTTTGTATCTTTTATGTTCCTTTTTTTGCTAGCTGTAAAACCAACAAAAAAAGTCAATTTCCAAAATTAGTTTTCATTTATTGATTTTGTATAATAGTAAAATTTAAAATTCAAATTTAAAAATAATTCTAATGATAATCAAAAGTTTGAACTTCAATAAACTTCATGCAAAGTCTCTTGTTGATGAAATCATGGGTTTTTTCTTTTGATTTCTTAAGAGAAATCATGTGGTGCTAAATTTGAACTACCAGGGGTGTGGATAGTAGCAAAGATACTGCAGTGAAGATGATATGACCAGAACGTAGTCATCGCCAATAAGGGGGAATCCTAAATGGATTCCTAGGTTGGGTGGGTTAGGCCATACTGCGTTTACACCAGCAGTATCTTGAAGTGGTGATCGTCGGTCCGCAGTCTTACTCTATTGTTTGATTTTTTTTCAGCCCTGATTTGTGTTTATTTGTTTGCAGGCTAGGTTAAAGTTTCGGGGGCAAAATCCCCCCATTCCGGCGAGCTAATGTCGAGCATCGCAAGCAGCCCGCGTTCCCCGGAACTTACCACTCTCACCCCTTTTCTGATCGCTTCCTTTTCCAATTTCCTAACCTTTCCTTATTTTTCCTACCTAACCACATTACCACTCTTCCAATGATTCCTCTTGTCTCGCAACAAGACCTCACCATTTTGAAAACTGCTTCACTTTTTTCCAACAAGGGCAGTTCCACTTTTCTTCTTCTTAGCCTACCCCTCATTTCTCACTGCCATCACCAACGAACAAAAGATCGGCACTGAAAAAATTGTTTAATGTAGATCGGGACATGTTTGTCGTTTGCGATAGAGCTCTTCTTTACAAAATGGCAATATATCGCTGTCTCATTCATTTTCACTTTGTGGGGAATGTCACAGCTAAGAAGACAAAGATTGCTTTCACATAAGGAAACTGAGTTGCCGCCGACTGGGAGTTTGTAGGCGAGAAGGGCGTCAGGGAAAGAAAAAAAATCTCCCCTCTCACCCTTCTCGCCCACAAACTACCTAGTTTCTGCCAACTCAGTTTCCTTGTGTGAAAGCACTCAAAGAAAAACAAATTGATGTGTAATGCTAGGTGTCCACTTTTCACATTTCGAAATGAGGTAATTTCAACCTCATTTGCACGAAATTATATGCCCTTTTCACTGGGCCAAATGGGGTAATTTCGTTGCAAATTTCCAAATGAGATCCGAAATTAACTAATTTCCCATACAAAATCACATTTCGAAATGAGGTAATTTTAGCCTCATTTGCACGAAATTACGTTGGAAATTAGGTGAATGCATCCAGCGGGAAACAGTTACAAAAGCTCTTAAAAGCTTTTGGATGAAAATATCAATACACTATTGTTGTGTCGATCGTACTATTGAAATTAATTGAATAGACCAGATTAATAAAAGTTCATTTTTAATTCATATATAATTAAGATGTTACATATTACAATAATAACTACTTTAACTATTATCAAAAAGTAAACAAAAAGGAATTCATATCTTAATCGAGCATGTTAAAAAGACAGACAAAAAGATTCTATATGTCAAAGTAGAAAAGTGAGAAAGAGATCAATGTATTTAACATAGAGTAAGTATACTACCTAGAGGCCCGACTCGTACCCCCCTTGCCTTAAACACCCGCAAAATTTATTTGAGGTGAGTAAGAGAAAACTCTCTTAATCTACTCTTTTTTTCCTATCCGTGAATCCATGTGAGTGGTGGATTAAAAAACAGAATGGCGAAATTTGCTCAAACTGACAGGTATGTTTTTTTTGTTGTTTTCGTTTTGTCAAAAATCTGACAGTTCTAAGTAAAATAAATTATGTGAAATCTAAAATCATGTAAAGTTTTTATTTTAATATCAATAAAAGTTTATTTACTTGTATAAAAGAATATTTTTAATGTCATTAAAAAGTTTGTTGTGTTTATTTCTAGCTGCGGTACAATGTGAAAAAAGATTTTCATTTGGTTCCCTAAGACCATCTTCGATTCTGAAGAAGCATTCCAAGCGAAGAAATGCGATGTCGCAGCTATTATTCAGTCACACTCGAAGGGACGAAAACAACGCAAGCTGTATCTTAAACTTCGTGAGAACACAATTATACTGCAATCATATTGCCGACGGTTTTTGGCGATTCGAGCTGCAAAAAGAAGACCAGAGGCTGCTGTTAAGATTCGAGCATTCATTAAAGGCTTCATCACCAGAGAAGATCCACCAAATGGTGTGAATGAAAAGTTCATTGCCAATGCAAAGAGATAGTGGCTTATAAGATTATCAAAGGAGTTACCAACAAAAGTGCTGGACATGAGTTGGCCTTCCGCAGCCAAAACATTGTCAGGAAGCCTCTACATACCTACATATGGTGCATCGGCTTCACTTAACAAGAAATTATAGTCAGCAGCTGAGTAATGAGAAGAAGCAATTTGAACTCAAAAGTCACAGCTGAAAAGGTCTTTAAAGGTCAGTTTTTTGTTAAATTAATTTATTTCCCTTCTAAATAAAGTGTGTTTTCCATATACCTACCTAGATAAAAAGAAAAATTACCCGCAAAGTATTGCCAAACGGTTCGAAAAAGACCACATTTCCAAGGAACACTCGGCGCAAGTTAGTAATTTTGTGACAACAGCATTAGGTTCTGAAGAACTTAAATATTCCTCACCTTGCGTCAAATACGATCGACATGGCTATAAGCCAAGAGGTCGATTCATCCTCCTCATCAACAAAGCTATCTACCTTCTTGACGCAACAAACAAAAGCATCGACTGCCATTGGCCAAAATTGATTTTGTGCTAACGAATCACAGTGATCATCTGATGTTGGTACGAATTCCATTAGACTAAAAGAAAGACAAGGGTGATCTTATTCTAGAGATTCCTGCAATTATTGAGTGCTGCACGTACATCATTCATACAGTTGGCACAGCAAACATAATCAGTAGTGTGAATAGAGATTCGTAAGTTAAAAAGTTCTTTTTCTTGAAATAACAAATAGAATATATCTTAAAATTGGTAGAAATTTAATGGAATTGTCAGATAAACCACTTCGTAATTCCAAAACTATCTACTTCATTGGGAAATAATTTTTCCAATTAAAAATGCTTTTGGTGACACTTAGTAGACTTAATTTGAAACAGTTTTGATAGTACAGTTACAGTTTTGATTTTTTTAGTTTATAGGTTCTACTTTTTTCTTAACTTTTCTTGGTATGGAGGTATTCAGCCTTATCGGAAATTCCGGGAGAGATTGTTCTGCTCCCGATTTTCATTTTTCCCTGGATTCGAATACTCCTTTCGTCAATCTCCCCCGGAAATTACTTCGAATCAGTTTCGAAATACTTTGAGTGAATTTATATTCTGAAATTATTTGTCTGTCAAAGTTTGAAAATTATTTTATGAAATCAAATTAAATATTTGAAGTATTTGTGGTGATTAAGATTAAGAAGTATTAACAAAAATAACTCTTGGAATACGTATACCACAAACCAAATATTTGTATTTCAAGAGTGATTTTTTTCAATAAGCTTTTTATGTAAAAATTGTTGATGCTGGTTTTGAAAGTATCAAACGCTGATTACAAAAAAGTATCAACCACCTTTTTTGGTTAACCAGTTCCAAAGATACACCCCAATCCATTTTAAGATTTTACTTTTCCAAGTGGACAGCGAAAAGCTTTTAAGGTATATCTTTGGAACGGGTTCTCCAATAAAGGTGGTTGATACCTTTCTTGAATCAGCACTTCCTACTCTCAAAAGAAGCATCAACAATTTTTCCAAAGAAGAAGTATTAACAAAAATAACTCTTGGAATACGTATACCACATACCAAATATTTGTATTTCAAGAGTGATTTTTTTCAATAAGCATTTTATGTAAAAATTGTTGATGCTGGTTTTGAAAGTATCAAACGCTGATTACAAAAAAGTATCAACCACCTTTTTTGGTTAACCAGTTCCAAAGATACACCCCAATCCATTTTAAGATTTTACTTTTCCAAGTGGACAGCGAAAAGCTTTTAAGGTATATCTTTGGAACGGGTTCTCCAATAAAGGTGGTTGATACCTTTCTTGAATCAGCACTTCCTACTCTCAAAAGAAGCATCAACAATTTTTCCAAAGAAGAAGTATTAACAAAAATAACTCTTGGAATACGTATACCACATACCAAATATTTGTATTTCAAGAGTGATTTTTTTCAATAAGCATTTTATGTAAAAATTGTTGATGCTGGTTTTGAAAGTATCAAACGCTGATTACAAAAAAGTATCAACCACCTTTTTTGGTTAACCAGTTCCAAAGATACACCCCAATCCATTTTAAGATTTTACTTTTCCAAGTGGACAGCGAAAAGCTTTTAAGGTATATCTTTGGAACGGGTTCTCCAATAAAGGTGGTTGATACCTTTCTTGAATCAGCACTTCCTACTCTCAAAAGAAGCATCAACAATTTTTCCAAAGAAGAAGTATTAACAAAAATAACTCTTGGAATACGTATACCACATACCAAATATTTGTATTTCAAGAGTGATTTTTTTCAATAAGCATTTTATGTAAAAATTGTTGATGCTGGTTTTGAAAGTATCAAACGCTGATTACAAAAAAGTATCAACCACCTTTTTTGGTTAACCAGTTCCAAAGATACACCCCAATCCATTTTAAGATTTTACTTTTCCAAGTGGACAGCGAAAAGCTTTTAAGGTATATCTTTGGAACGGGTTCTCCAATAAAGGTGGTTGATACCTTTCTTGAATCAGCACTTCCTGCTCTCAAAAGAAGCATCAACAATTTTTCCAAAGAAGAAGTATTAACAAAAATAACTCTTGGAATACGTATACCACATACCAAATATTTGTATTTCAAGAGTGATTTTTTTCAATAAGCATTTTATGTAAAAATTGTTGATGCTGGTTTTGAAAGTATCAAACGCTGATTACAAAAAAGTATCAACCACCTTTTTTGGTTAACCAGTTCCAAAGATACACCCCAATCCATTTTAAGATTTTACTTTTCCAAGTGGACAGCGAAAAGCTTTTAAGGTATATCTTTGGAACGGGTTCTCCAATAAAGGTGGTTGATACCTTTCTTGAATCAGCACTTCCTACTCTCAAAAGAAGCATCAACAATTTTTCCAAAGAAGAAGTATTAACAAAAATAACTCTTGGAATACGTATACCACATTCCAAATAAGTGTATTTCAAGAGTGATTTTTTTCAATAAGCATTTTATGTAAAAACTGTTAATGCTAGTTTTGAAAGCATCAAGCACTGATTACAAAAAGATATCAATAGCCTTTATTCGACAACCTGTTAAAAAGATACAGTCCAAAAGCTTTTCGGTTTATACTTTTTTTTCCTTTTGTTACCATTATTTATTTATTGAATATTACAATTTTTCAATATGTGGCTGTAACTACATTTTTGTTTTATTGCAGACAATTCCGCGGGCTGATCCTGGTCATTGTGAAGTTCCCCAATGCAACTCTTATAGAAAGGGTGAAATTTCTATGTTTTGCCTTCTAACTAATCTAAACTATTTTATTCAAATCTAAGTATTTTATGGGTATATATTTTTATTTTTGTTACAAGTAATTTATATTCATAAGTTTATTATTTTATAACTTAATAATTGTAAATTTAATACTTTTTTAAATAAATGGAATGAAAATACTATGAAATTATTTCTTAGATTTCTATTAAATACGATTTTAAAACCTTTAGAATGGAAGTATAATTTGAACTTGCCTTTTTTACATGAAGGCTTCCTCGGATCTATCAATCTTAATTCCTTCTGCTTTTATTTGATTCTCAAAGTTTTAGTAGATCATTTTAAAAAAAAACAAAGAAAACAATGTATTCTCGGCCGAGATTTTGTTTTGATTGAATTCTGAGTATGAGTCTTAAATTAGGTCGTGGTAGTAAAAACTACAATCAACTTAAATATAGAGAAACATTTAAAAAAAAAATTCATATTTCAATTGATTATAATGATCAATACGAGTACTTAAATTAAGACTGAGTACCATTTCAATCAACTAAATCAAGAGTGTGGTTTGGAAATAATAGCGTTTTATAACTAGCACTTACAAGTATTTTGTATGTTTTTTTCTTCAAAATGTTAAAAGCGTTCTTATAAAATGCTATTATTTCCAAACCACTATCTTGATTTAGTTGATTGAAATGGTTCTCAGTCTTAATTTAAGTACTCGTATTAATCATTATAATCAATTTTAATACAGGGGCCTTACTCTGTAATTCGATTCTAAAGTCAAATCGTTCGAATTCGGAAAATATGTACTGTGTAATTTGAAAATCGGATATTGAAATCCGAATTTTATTTATCTAGATACATTTGTTCGAAAATCGGCAATTTCGTACTTGACAACTCTATTTTCGTTGCTTAATACATTCGAATTTCAGAAATTTCATTCGATATCGATTTGTCATCCGGAAAGGCTTTGATGAAAGCTAAACTGGTGTGTATTTAAAAAAAAAATATGTAAACAATATTTTTTTGATAAAATGCCAGACCAGTGAATAAATAGATCTTGACCTATATGTATTTGATCTTTAACTCTCTGTTGTTTATTGTTGTTTCGCAATAAACACTCCTTTACTGTTATCATAAGAATGGATCATTCAAACGAATTTAACTTCCCTAAAAAAACAGCAATGCACCGCGATAATATTACTCAAAGTCCCAAAAGTTTTTACAATGAAATTTCAGAAATATATAAATGTAGTAAAAGTCTAGAAAATGCGTTTGCCAATTTAGTCTTTAAATAAAATGTAACCCAAGTTAAAAAGAGAAAAAAAAACGTTAAAAACAAAAAAGTTGAAAACAAAGAAAAAGGATGGTGAAATGACGGGCAAAGGGATTCTCCACCAGGAATCTTTTTGACAAGCGCAAGCCACTGAACATTGCATAAATGAAGAGATAATCAATAATTCACTGGCAACACCTTGGGATAAATTTTTATTTGGTGGAAAGTCTGAAAGTGAAATGGTATCTCATTAAGAGAATTTGTAGAGAGATGGTTAGAAGCTATTTTTTTTTTATTTATATTTCAAATGGTTCACATATTCCAGTTGGTTGAGTATAGCGCAAGGAAGATGCTTGATGGGAATGGAAACAGTTTATTCAGATAACATAAGTAACAATATGTAGTAGCCCGTAGCGTAATGGTAAGTGCGTTCGACTGTGACGCTGGAGGGGTGGGTTCGCTTCCCAGCCTCGTACACCTAAAAACTAAAAAAGTGTCTTACAGGGCTACTGCCTCTTGCGAGGAATAGACAAATCCTCCAAGAGTATCACTTGTCACGAATAAGCGCTTCTCGTCTAGCCGTTCGGATTCGGCATAAAATTGTAGGTTCCCTCCATTCCTGTCGACAGGCGCGCACTGGAATGGTTGCGAGTTGTTAGTCACTAGGCCCTGGTTCTTCATGAGCCGTTGTGCCACCCAATTTATTTATTTATTTTAAGTAACAATATATATTAACACCCGTATTCATAAAGAAAAAATAGTTATTTTAGCTCCCGTGTTTAGGAAAACTACACGATGGAATACAAATTTTCTGGGCTCAAACTAAAGGCAATTGCTAACTGCTCCATTTGAGGCCGGAACATTGAGATTCCATGGTGTAGTTTTCCTAAACACGGGAGCTAAAATAACTATTTTTTCTGTATGAATAAGGGTGTAAGTATTTTTTTTTGCATTAAGAAAATAAGAATAATCTTCTAGCACAAGGAAATCTCCGGATAAAAGCACAACATTTATTTGAGGACGCTTGCGGACGAACAATTTAAACAGCAACAATTTCAATTTAATTTAACAAATTTAATTTATCAACGAATAAATTTAAATAATAAGAAAACGAGCTATTTGACTTTTTTTTTTTGAATTTAGAAAGTAATTTTTGACAAAAAAACAGCTTGAGTCTCGAAACATTTATTCGAAAGTTGCAAAAGTTTGAAATGAAAACATTTAGTTTAAAATTAATTAATATTTAAATAGGAAGGTTGTTTTCTATGCAAGTCTTCAGACTTGATTGTTCTGAAACTTCGCTGTCGCACGTTTCATATTCTTCTTCTGATTGAGAAGCGAAGAGTAATTGGACATTTCATCATCTTTCTGGTAAGGTTCTTGATTTTTTGAATTAGTTTTCAGTGGGGTTGGATCGGTTTTCTTAAGTTCTTCATGCGATTGGTCTATAAAGCATCTCAGAAATTCGTGTATCATGCTGCTGAAATGCTTTATAATCTTCTGTACAGGAAAATAATTTTTTCCAATAAACAAAAATGATACTCTAACGTTAAGCAAACCATAATTTTCTGTATACATCAAACTATTTAAATGACTGTTTTTATGTTAATCGAGATTTTCTGCATGCATTTGGTGCAATATGAATCGATTCCAATTCTAAAAAAAAGAAATTGAAAATTAAAATAAAATAAAATACTGAAATAATTATTTGCCCACCTGGATTAAGCTTACAAGATTGACATTCGAGGATCGGTCAGATAGAATCAAACCCAATGCCGAAGCTTCGGGTACAGTACGAAATGAACGAAGAAAGTTACTGGCTTGACATGGTGATGCAGCTAAAAAAGAAACAAGATAAGTTATTTTAAACAAAGTTACTCCTATTTTTTTACTCACCCCTTGATTTATCAAGCATGTGAAAAAGATAACCCAATGCACAAGACAAGCAAAACTCCTTAGCACATGAATGAATTAACAGGCGCTTCCTTGATGGCTCAATGAAATATAGAATCTGAAGCATTGAATTGCAATACGAATTAGGCAGTGTGACTTCCAGGCCAGCAAAACATGTTTGATTGTATTGCTCGAATTCGAAGTCTTGAGTTCCAAGCTTTGTGTACTTCATATCCACTTTTCTATATCGTCTTGGTATAATTTTTACTCCATTTTCGGTAGTCTTATTTGAATTCTGGATTCCATTTCCATTATTTGACCCAACGCCATTCGTTTACATCACGTATGGTATTTGATTTCGTCTATCAAGGCGGGGATTTGGAGAATAGCCAATATGTCTCTGCATTTTCATTGTTGCTAAAATATCCTGATCTATGGGCTCGGATCGCCTGTACTGATAGCGTAGCAGTTCCTCAGACCAATCACTGAACCAACTTGTGCCGGTGACCAAATGGGGCAAAACAATTGACGATAGCGGGAAATTTGTATCGGTTATCGGAACCATAGGCAGATGAGCAACTGGATCAGCAAACTCAGTATAGCGGGAATATCCATTGAACTGTCGTTGCGGACTGTTAACCGACGCAAGAATATGTACCCAGATTGATGACCAAACGACATTGCCTGCGATGATGAACGATTCAAGAAATTTGATGAGGCCCCTCTACCGGTTAGAATTGTTAGCCTCTGTTTCTTGGAACACATATAGAAGCCAATCGACCGACCAAATGTCCAAGGATTTGTTATTTAATCCAAAAAAAGCGCACGGAAAAAAAAGATCGATTCGAAAGTCGGGGATCCAAAAACTAGACCAAAATACGTGTTCCGGGACATTTTATTGCTGAATCTTTTGGTGGGAATATTTTCGCGAAAAAAATAAGCAACATTTAAGTTTTTCCGGCTAGTTTTATCGACAATAAATAAAAATACCGACGAAATTTAAAAAATTTATAAAAATTTGTTTTGTTGTCGAAGACATTGCAACAAAAACAAATGTCAGAAAAACCACCACTCGGTTCTCAGTTTTGCTCAGCAGCTGTAGTGGGGGAAGTGAAAATTAAAGGTACGTACGCATTAAATTTCAAGGGTTTGGTTCTACTTTTTGATTACATTTTCTTTGTTTTCAACGTAAATAGTCATAAATAATACCGGATTTGTATGCCAGAAGCAATAAAAGGCTATATTAAATAAAGTTGTTGTTCATAAACATTTAGAAACATCAATTTAATTGACAAAAAATTTAATTTTTCAATTTTTGAAATTAACGGATTCCCTTTTTTGAATACCTGATTCACCAATTGAGCACACGACCACGTTTGAGCAAATGCCCTAATGCATACATACAAAGCTCGTTTTGTCCCATTTAAAATGCATTGCAACTGCACACATCCTTACTGAATAGGGCATAAATCCTCTCAATTCAGCTTGTAGGGTGAAAGAGCATGGACCCCTTAAGTCGGTTCTCTAGGTAGTATTTTCTCTATGGTATTTAAATGAATGAGATAAATAAACATTGTGATTATTTAATATTGAGCGTTGTTCATTTACATGATAATTTTAAGAATATGACAATTATATACTCAACAACATAAAACAGAAAGAGAAATCAACAAAAATAAACGGCTAACTGCCATTCCAAATTCAAAATGAAATGAGATGTCAAATGAAATTAGCAAATTTGATAATGAAAACACTTTTAGGTTGGAAATTAGGTGAATGCACCCAGTGGGAATCAGTTTCAAAAGCTCTTAAAAGCTTTTGTATGAAAATATCAATACACTATACTCAAAAACATAAAACAGAAAGAGAAAACAGTAAAAATAAACGGCTAACTGCCATTCCAAATTCAAAATGAAATGAGATGTTGTTGCGAGGCAAGAGGAGGGGAAGGAAAAGGAATTAGTGTGGAGGTAGGGTAAGAAAAAGGAATAGGTAGGAAACCAAAAAAAAAGGAAGTGTTCGGAAAAGGAAACTAATGCTAAGTTCCGAGGGACGCGGCCTGCTTGCGATGCACGGCAGTTAGCTCGCCGGAATGGGGGGGGATCTTGCCCCCGAAACTTAACCTTACCAGCAACAAAAACACATATCAGGCCTGAAATCACAAAAGGTGAAAAAGCGGACGGACACTTACCACACCCAAAGGCACTGCTACTTTATAGTTCCTGCTTTAATGTTTTGCGATGTCCTTTATTTTTTTATTGTAGGCGTTGAAGTTTTTCAATATAAATACGCTAAATTTTCAATTAAATTTTTATAAACCTAATAATTCTTTAATATCTTAATCAATAACTGTACATTGTAAGTGAAAAGGATTTGTTTTCCCGAGCCGATCATTTTTTTTTCAATTCAGGTTTTGTTTTATGATTATCCACCTTCATCGAGCTCAGTGTAGGTAGGAAGTTATTTTAGTGTTGCAATTAGCGCATGTACCAAAAAGGGTACTTTCTAAGTCCTATTGGGGAAACGGATAAAGTTCACATTGATTTTTTTTGTTTATGTGTTTCATTGTTTCTAGTTCTACTTAAATTATACTTTGTTTCTTTTTTTTTATGATTCAAGTCAATTAAAATTCACCATTCTTTTTTCTTGATGTTAATGTAAGTGTCGAATAAAACTTCAGTTCAACGCCTGTATGGTTGAAATTTATGTTTTTGTTTGTTTCGTTTAAACGGAACATGATTTTTTAAAGAGTGAATTTCAGGGGTACCTAGGGTAGCCAAGTTCTTTCGGTGAAGATGGTATGATCTGAAGCCGATCATCCACCATCATTGGGGAAATCTAAATATGGCCGCAGATTTCCATGGTTGGGTGGGTAATGGCCACACTGCAACAACATCCGCAGTGCCCTTGGGTGTCGTAAGTGTCCGTCCGCTTTTTCACCTTTTGTGAGTTCAGGCCTGATATGTGTTTTTGTTGCTGGTGAGGTTAAGTTTCGGGGGCAAGATACCCCCCCATTCCGGCGAGCTAACTGCCGTGCATCGCAAGCAGGTCGCGTCCCTCGGAACTTAGCATTCGTTTCCTTTTCCGAACACTTCCTTTTTTTTTGGTTTCCTACCTATTCCTTTTTCTTACCCTACCTCCACACTAATTCCTTTTCCTTCCCCTCCTCTTGCTTCGCAACAAAATGGCGCCCAACGTGGGGCTTTTGTAGTCTTAGTTTCAGTTCCTATATGTTTTGATAGTCCCCAACCAAACTTGCTATGCATTTTCAAGAATCGTATGTCTGCATCGAGAAGGTCACAGACGCACTCAGGTGTATTGCGACGATTTCTTGGAAGTTCATAGCGACTGCGGTTAGTATTTGTTTAGGCGTTTTTTTGGAGTTGCTGCAGATTAACCGACTTTCGTAAGTCTGCACCGAGAAGGTCACTGACGGACTCAGGTGTATTGTGACAAAAGTTCGGGAACTTGTAGTAGCAACAGATAATGTTTTTGTCTTGTCTTTTCCTATTCCATTCCTTACTTTTTTTACTTTTCTATTTCAAATTTCAATTTCGTATCCTATAGTCTTATCTTGTTAGGTTTTTTCTTGGAACGTAGTGACCGTGTTTGACGAGTTGTTGAACATCGATGCACCGTTCTAATATTTTTGTTCTTCTGAGTTTTTGAACTCATTCCTCTGAAGTTTCCCTCGCCGTTTCATGTCTTTTAGCAAAGTCGTTTGTGACAGTCTAAAATTGCGGGAACGGAGAGGAAAACTAAGTAATGTTTTCGTTAGTGTTTCTACTTTTTTTCCCGTTTAACAATCTTACTACACCAAGGGAGTTAGTTCGTCTGTCCGTTGTCTTTTTAAAAAGTGATATCGTTAGTAGGATCATACCATACCGAAAAGAAACCGCCGACAATGCTACCTGAAGCACCCCGTATGTTTATGAAAACTAAACCTCAAACTATTTCAAAACCTTTTCAAGTGAAGAAACCACTTAATTTTTGTTTCATTTATGAAAATTATTTTGAAAGTGAAACTTTGTTTCGAAGGTTCAATATTTCAATTTTTCGTTGTGTTATATTCTTGTTTTTTTTTTTGTTCAAAATAAAAGTTAGTTCTGTTTTGAAAAAAAAAATAAAGTAAAATTTATTAATCTTACATTTACTTATACTATTGTATTAAAATATTGCGTTACTTGTTTATAAATAAATTTATCGTTTTTTGGTAACTATAATTTTGGAAAGTTATTTTCTTTGTTTTGGAACTAGTTTTCTAAAAATAGTTTTTAGAAACTTGTTTTGTTTAATTTATTATTTTTTTGTTATTTATTTTTCTTTAACGAAACTTTACGTTTAATTACTAAATCGTTATTTATTATTACTTTTCGTTAAATTTTTTTTTTTGTTTTCTTATTTTGATAAGTTTTTTTTTGTTAAGTTTTCTTTCGATATTGAGTATATTTTTTTCGTTTTTAGAAAAAAAAAATACTTCAATTTTGAAAAGTTTGTAAAATAAAGATACCCATACAAAGTTTTCTAAAATACGTCTTTTAGAATTATATTTGTTTTAAGGTTATATTTTGTTTTTTTTTTTTCTGTTTTTCGTTACAAGTTGTCATAAGAAACATCCTTTGTTTTTTTTCTATAAACTGTTTCTTTGATACTTTTGTTTCATTATTTTTTTTTTTGTTGATTTCAGTATCATTTTGTTTTTTCGTTAATATCAAGTTTTTGAAATTACCTTGAAATTTTTTTTTGAAGTATTTTGTTAAATTTTTTCAAGTTTTTCTTAGGTTAGTTTTACTTTTTTTTTTTTTTTTTTTTTTATATTGAGCGCGTGCAAAAGGGGTTGTGACTACCCTTAAGATGATATACACAGCACGAGCGATTAGGTAGATTGGAGGGGATTTAAAATGAGATACCGATGCACATTGGTTTTGAACGTCTGTAGATCACAATGGGAGGGGAAAATTGAGCTGGGTAGAGCATTCCACATTCGAGTAGTGCGACTAAAGAAAGAATCTCTGTACTTAACAGTACGTCCGAAATTGGGCTCAAGGGTAAACTGATGGGCATTCCTAGAAGCGCGAGTATTACGGTTGAATTGTTTAAGGGGAGGAATGCAACTGGCTATTTCACTAGAGCATTGTTTATGGAAATAACGGTAAAATAACGAAAGACATGAAACATTTCGACGGTGCTCAAGAGATGAGAATGTTTCCGTTATAGTTCTTTCACCTATCATTTTAAGAGCTCTCTTTTCAATTCTATCCAATAAACTCAAGTGGGTTATTAGAGCACCTGCCCAAATGTGAGAGTTATACTCAAGTTTTGGACGAATAAAGGCTTTGTAGATCACAGCCAGATCAGAAGGGGAGAAAAATTTCTTGCATCGACGGAGAAAACCTAAACACTTAGCAGCATTTTTGGCGATGTCGAATATGTGGTCGTTCCATAAAAGGTGGTCTGTGACACACATACCGAGGACTGAAAGCTTTTCGATTTCCTCAATGCAAGTGCCACTCATGGATAGTGGCATGGGGGGTGGGTTTCGTTTTAACGACACTAGACAGCATTGAGTTTTTGAAGCATTAAATTCTACACGATTTTTTATTCCCCAATGGACAATACTGTCGAGATCAGAATTTAGTGAGCTTATCATACGCTGCCGTTCAAGTTCCACATCCGAAGGACATGGATGAGAATCTGTAAACGAATATGAGAAGCTGAGGGTACTGTCGTCAGCGAAACAGTTTAATGGATTAGACAAAAGATCATTTAAAAAAAATAAGGAAGAGAGTCGCAGACAAAACGGAGCCCTGGGGCACACCAGCATTTATTTTGTGGATTTCAGACTTGAAACCGTCCAATACAACTTGTATTGAACGGTCCGAAAGGTAATTTCTAATCCAATGAAGAAGAGATTAATCGAAACCAAATGCGCGCATTTTCGAAAAGAGAGCATGATGCCAAACTCTATCAAATGCTTTAGTAATATCAAGCGTAATAATCTTACTTTCTCCAAAACGATGTAAAGATTTGTGCCACTGTTCCGTGAGATATACCATCAGATCACCAGTGGACCTATTGCTACGAAAGCCGTACTGCCGGTCATTAAGAAGCTTTCGATCTTCGAGATATTTCTTTAGCTGAAAATTAATCAGCGTTTCCGTGACCTTGGAAAGAACGGACGTAAGCGCAATTGGCCGATAGTTGGAGGGGGAAGAAGACACGCCTTTTTTAGGGACAGGCTGGACAAATGCTGTTTTCCATCCACTCGGAAAGAGACCAGTAGAGTAGGACAGATGGAAAAGCTTACGCAGTGGTTTTGCCAGTGTTGAAGAACACCTCTTCAGAACAATGGGAGGGATACTATCCGGGCCAGCGGATTTGTGTATATCGAGATCTTTCAGAACTCTGGCAACTGCACGAGTGCGGAAGAAGATTTGTCCCATAGAATCATTTGCGCTCTCAAGTACAGGAGGAGTCATAACACTTTCAGGCAGCGTCGAATTAACAGCAAACTGTGTTGCAAGCAAATTGGCTTTATCGATTGAGCTGACAAAAGGAGTATCGTTGAAGACGAGCGTTGGAGCCGAGGACGAGGTGGTGATTCGTATGTTTTTTACAAATGACCAAAAATTTTTACTACCTTTGGGACATTGTAGAATTTTTTGCCGTAATTTTTGATCATGTAAAAATTTGGTTCGTCGAATATGAACGTTACAGGTCTTTCTAGCTTGTTGAAACTTTTTCCGGTTTTCCTCTGTAGGGTTGGCTTTATAACTTCGGAAGCTTACTTCTCTAACCCTAATAACCTCTTTACAGCTCGAATCAAACCATGAGTTTTCTTTGCGTTTGATAGGTTTCACCCTATTTGGGATAAAATGTCTCATTCCACAAAGAATTAAGTTTGTAATCATATCTGCACTGGAATCTACGTCACTATCGAGGAAGCATAGTGATCAGTTAAATTTCCTGAAGAAAACATAGAGACCGTCCCAGTTGGCTTTCTCATACTGCCAAACGGTTCTCTTGGGAATTTTTTCTTTAACTGTGTTTTGGTGGCACGAGAAATTCGCAGATATGACACAATGGTCTGATGTGCCTAGGGGCGATAATACACTTATAGTGTATTTATCAGGGTCAGAGGTAAGAAACAAATCTAGAGTGTTGGCGGATTGACCTGCAACGTCAGGAATCCGAGTAGGCTCGTCGACCAGCTGAGTTAAGTTGTTTATCTCAGCAAAAATCTCGACATACCTTCCTACGGGTGTTGTCTGACCCGAATAACGTAGCCACGAAGAATTATGTACATTGAAATCGCCCGTAACAACGATTTCACTATGCGGAAAATGGGAAATAATTCTCTGGATGGAGTCGGATAGTGCATCGAATTCGTTGGAAGTCGAATTACTATCCAAACTAGGACTACGATAAATAAAACAAGTATGGATGATGCGCTTATGGATGGTGAATTTAAACCACATGAAATTAAAGTTCGTATTCAAACATGAACCATATTGTGGTTGAAGCTGATAAGCTACATCACTGCGAACATACACGGCGAGACCATGATGTGGACAAAATAGAGGCACTAAGCTATAACCATGTAGGCTGAATTCCGAGTGATCGGTATTTTCCTCTACCTGGGTTTCACTTAGTGCCAAAACAGCTGGCCTGTTTTTCACAGTATGGACATATGCAGCACAAAAATTCTGCCTCAGTCCCCGAATGTTGCTGTAGTCAACCCTAAATTCACCCACCATTACAATAAACAGACATAAAAAACCAAATCAGACAGTTATCTATGCTGATATCAAGTTTGGGCCCCAAATGACTTCACAGTACAATACTACTAGTGTTATGCCTAAAAAAGCAGTGTACTGATCCGCCCCTGGAAACAAAAAATCAATAACAGCAATTTATCTGATATGCTTCGGCTTAGTCCATCATAAGAATTGCATGTAATGATACATACATATACTACATATAATAACTAAGCCAAAGCACTGTGAGTGAAGTGGAAAGGAGAGATTAGGAATTACCGCTGTGCTATGCCTGTTTGTGGTTTGAGCATCATAAACGTCGCTACACGGGTGCACTTTTGTTGTTGTTTTTATGCACTGCCACTTGCACTTTTTTTTTATTTGTAACTTGTTTAAGTATGTATGTAATCTATTGATTCTTTTGATTTGCGCTGCGCGATTTGTGTTGATTTTGTATTTCTAATTTTTTTATTTATTATATTTAAGAGGGCAATGGATATTTTATTTATTTATTTTTTAATTTTGGCCTTGGTAGAAGGTTTGTCTACTACCAGGCAAGCTATGCAACGGGAAATGACAAATACCTTAAAGGATGAAATCCGAAATCAACTTGGTGATTTCCTCAAAAATCTGAATTTAGGGCAACCAAATAATTCTGCCACCGATCAGATACCAAGACCGACGGGACGTGCGTGTGACCCTGTGCCAGCAGCACCACCACCAATGCAGCAATATCCTCCAGCTGATCCAGATAGAAGTGCTTTTGCGCCGGTAAATCAACAACGTCCGAGACAAAATGGGATCCAGCCAGATCCATATGCTAACTTCTATTCAATGCCAAATCCGTACGGCTACCAACCTGAGTATTACGGCCCAACTCAGTATCCGAGACCTCAACCTCCGTTAAGAATAGATAGATGGGGCCTAAAGTTCGATGGTCAACCATCTACCTTGACCGCTGAAGATTTTGTTCTTCTGGTTGAGCAACAGTGGATCAATCACAAATGTTCGTGGCCAGAAGTATTAAGAGATTTTCATCTGTTTCTCTCAGAAAATGCTACCGAGTGGTACTGGCAGTTTCAACGGACTAATTACCGTCATGACTGGCCAGCTTTGAAGGACGCTTTGCTGCGTCAGTTTAAAAATACACGATCGGACTTCGAGCTAATCCGAGACATCATGGATCGTAAGCAGCATTCCTGGGAGAGTAGTGAAGATTTCTTCATGGCCATCAACAAAATGAAATTTCAGTTGAGAATTCCCATACCAGAGATAGAAATGGTGCGAATCCTGAAGAGAAATTTGAACGAGAGGATAGGGAAATTAGTTTATCCACAGGCTATTTTTACCTTGGATCAGCTGAAGACGGCATGCAAGGACGCTGAAGTGGCATTTCCGAGAAAAGAAGTGCCTAAGAATTTTTCAAAACCGCGAGGCAAATATGCGGCAAACGAATTGGAGTATGAAGAAGAGTACCAGCCGGCTGATGAGCAGCTTGCTGCTTATCAGTTTATCGGGGCTCGACCGAAAATTCCTCCTCGAAAATATGCGGATACTACAAGCCTAGTGTGTTGGAACTGCAAGGTGCAGGGTCATACGTACTTCGACTGCGAGTCTGAAGTGCGAAATGTGTTTTGCTACAAATGTGGCCAAGAGGGTGTTATAACTCCGCGTTGCACACGATGCAATCAGGGAAACCGGTCACGAGACGCGAAGGGTCCGGGGGAATCGCGTGCCGAACCAACTCAGAATCCCTAGTAGAGTCAAAAAGTGCCAAATCAGCTGAAGAAGCGGGAAGAGGGTGAGATCAAAATTAAAATTTTAAAACGTGAAACCAAAATAGCAATTAAGGAAAATAATAATATTCAACCAAATCTGTTTAAAATCAAGCCTTTACATGTCAGAATTGAAGAATACAACCGAGCTAGAGAGAGAATTTTTAATAGTGAGATTCATCTACCGTCGAAAAACGTGTTAAAAGCTCGGTTGCGCTTCAAATCTAGAAAAGAAACTCGAAAGCAAATTTCTTCAACGATTTTGAACTTAGCGTCAGATCCTAGGCCCTATGCTAAAATTAAATTAAATGAAAAAGAAGTTTTAGGTTTGCTAGACAGTGGAGGAAGTGTAAGCATACTAGGAAAAAATTGCTTGCTGCTAGCTAAGGAACTCCAATGTAAAGTTCTACCCTACCAATCAAGAGTTAAGACGGCTGATGGAAAAAGTCAGTCTATAGTGGGAAAAATAGAAATAAATGTGCAATACGAAAACAAAATAGAAAGATTAACGTTTTTCCTCGTTCCAAATTTGGACCAGGAGATTTATCTTGGGGTAGACTTCTGGAGAGCGTTCCAGTTAGCCCCAAACATTATCAGTAGTATATCGGTTAACGAAGCTTTAGATTTATTGAACGCTCATCGGTTGAACGCTAATCAGCAGGCCAGACTGGATGTAGTCAGGCAGAGATTTCTATGTTTTGACCGTGATGGTCTAGGAAAGACGGCGCTCATGGAGCACGTCATCGATACAGGAGACGCACTCCATGTGAAACAGCGTCACTACCCTGTCTCACCAGCGGTACAAGTCATTTTGTATGAAGAGTTAGATCGAATGTTGGATCTCGGCGTTATCGAGGAAAGCGAAAGTCCATGGTGTTCACCAGTGGTTCTCTTGCGAAAACCAGGCAAAAATCGTCTTTGTCTGGATTCTCGTAAGGTGAACTCACTAACAAAGAAAAACGCGAATCCTCTTCCTCATATCGAAGGGCTCCTCAGTCGACTACCGGATACTTACTACATCAGTAGTATAGATCTAAAAGAAGCATTCTGGCAAATACCGTTGGAGAAACAGAGTAGGGAAAAGACTGCCTTTGCGGTACCGGGAAGACCCTTGTACCAATTTACTGTTATGCCCTTTGGGTTGTGCAATGCAGGCCAAAGGTTATGCCAGTTGATGGACAAGGTTATTCCTGCACGACTTAGGGATCGTGTGTTCGTTTATTTAGACGACCTGCTTGTGATGGCGCCGGATTTTGAGACGCATATGACCTTGAACGCTTAGTTCGCTTAGTAGCCGACTGTTTACGCAGGTCTAATCTTACCATCAACATGAAGAAATCCAAATTCTGCTTTAAAGAGCTAAAGTATTTGGGCTTCATAGTTGGTGGTGGCCAGCTTAAAACCGATCCTGCCAAGGTGGAGGCAATTGTGGATTTCCCAATTCCCAAAACTCCAAGACATGTTCGGCGGTTACTTGGTTTAGCAGGGTGGTATCGAAAATTCATAAAGAATTTTTCTAGTCTGACTGCACCCCTAACTGACCTGCTCAAAAAGAGAAGCGATAAATTTAAAATGACAGAAGAGGCACTTCGAGCGTTCGATGAGCTAAAGAAAGCGTTAACCGCGGCGCCGGTTCTTTCGCATTCGGACTTTACAAAAAGATTCTATATCTAATGTGATGCTTCGGATGCTGGAATCGGAGCTGTACTGTTCCAAAAGAATAAAGAAGATGAGGAAGTTCCAATAGCGTACTTCTCGCAAAAGTTTAATAAGAGCCAGAGAAACTACAGTGTCACCGAGAAGAAGTGCATGGCGGCTGTGATGGCTGTGCAGAAATTCAGGCCGTATGTCGAGGGCATGGATTTCACAGTAATCACCGACCACTCCAGCCTTAAGTGGCTTATGAGCACGAAGGACCTGAGTGGTAAGCTCGCCAGGTGGAGTCTGTTGCTGCAATCGTATGCCTTCGACATACAGCACCGAAAAGGTACGCTAAATGTAGTTCCAGACACTCTTTCTCGGGTACACGTAGATTCTCTGGACTTAGAAGAGGTTACACCACTATTGGATCTGAACTCAGTTGAATTCCAATCCGAAGAATATACTTGTTTAATTGAAACAATAAAAGCTAACGCAACACAACTTCCCGATTTGAAAATTGAAGACGGTTTTGTATACAAACGAGCGTTTAGGATAGAAGGCGATGAGATCATGACAGAACACGCTTGGCTTTTGTGGATACCGTCTGGTCTCACAGAAGACATAATTAGTAAATCTCATAATCCCCCACGTACGGCCCACGGAGGCATAGGGAAAACCTTGAACAGAATCCGTCAACACTTTTATTGGCCTAATATGACTGTCCAAATTCGTCAATATGTGTCTAACTGTAGTATATGTAAACAAAGTAAAGCATCCAACCAAGTATCCCGTCTACCTATTGTTACGTCCTATTGTAGTAATCGACCGTTTGAGAAATTGTAAATTGATTTTCTCGGACCTTATCCGAGATCAAAAACCGGCAACGCGTACGTTTTTGTAGTATTGGATCATTTGTCCAAATTTGTTTTATTAAAAGCTTTGAAAAACGCGAACACATCAAGTGTTATTCAGTTTTTAAGAAAAGAAGTTTTTAACGTGTTTGGCGTTCCGAATATTATCCATTCGGATAATGGAAAACAATTCTGGGCTAAAGAGTTTCAAAATCTTTTATCCAAATACGGCATAAGGCACTTCAAAACTGCCAACTATGCACCGCAGTCGAACGCGTCGGAGAGAGTTAACCGCTCGTTGTTAGCAGCCATCCGTTCATATCTTAAAACCGATCAACGCGAATGGGATGTACATCTCAGCGATATCGTGTGTGCATTAAGGAGTTCGGTTCATAGTTCTATTGGCGTATCACCATACTATGCCTTATTTGGAACTAATATGATGACACACGGTAGCAGCTATGAACTGGCCCGAAAACTAAACGCGGTGGGCGACAACGAGTTGTTAACTATTCCCCGACGAGATCGATTGCAGTGTATAAGAAACGAAATACGCGAAAATATTTTGAAAACGAATGATAAATCCGCAAAAACATATAATATCCGAACGAAAAAATAAAATGCCGAATTATTAAACAAGTAGGAAATAGCATGTTTGAACTTGAAAATCTTAGCGGCAAAAAGATCGGTATATTTCACGCAAAAGATCTAAAACAATAATAAATTCGCGACACGAAACTGTTCACATGAGATCGGATTTTTAAAAAACCCAAACTTCGACGAAAAACTTGGTATGCATGTTGTCCGTTTGTCTTATAAATCCTTGCATGTTTTTGTTTTGTTTGTTCACACAGTACCTGCCTTAATAACTTTTAGTTTTATTTATTTTTGTAACACTCCGCGAAAATACCAAATTTTATTTAAATTATGAAGGAAAAAGACTAGTCACACTGTACCTGAAAATTTTTAACTATTTGAAACAAATTTGTAGATTGTGTTAGTAATTATTTATTTGTTGCATGATTGTACCTTATTTTATCCATTTATTTATTTATTAAAAACTATTTATTTATTAAAATCTATTTATTTAATTATTTATTTACGAATATATTTAACTAACAACATCTGTGATACTAATTATAAGCATCCGCAATGATTAAAAACTACGATCTGTGATTCTCACTTTATTTATTATTATCTTTATTATTAATAACAAACTGTGATATTTACAAACTTTTTATTGACTGTGATATTTTTTTATATATACTTATTTATTATTTATTAACTTTTTTATTTATTTCACGTCTTTTTATTAAAAACTACCACTTAAAATAACTTTTGAAAACGCTCACCGATAAGTGCATATATGGGTACTTGCATGTAGTATGTAGAATCCTTTTGGTATCCGATATAGAGATTGTTGACTGGTTTTGTTGAAAGATCCCTACAGCAGTAGTTTTGAAAAAAAAAAAAACAACAAGGTTGTTATAAAAAAAAAAATGAAAACAATCAAAAAATTATCTACCTAACTTTGCTACAGTAGCGTAGGGTTTCCAAACAAATTGTTTCCAAATCTTGTCGGTTAATGGTGGTGGATCGTCTGGACAAAAAAAAAGGTATTTCCTTTGTGCCTAGTTCAGCTACCTAATTCGAAAGAGAAAAAAAAATAGTATTAAAACAAATTATTGTTTGGTACCACATATGTACTTACATAACTTTATTTTAGGACGTCATGCACCAATAACGGCACTTATGTACTTGGCTGTACTTTTGCCCGGCTTTGGAGCGTGGGTTTACTCCCCACCTTTTATTTTGTTGTACTTGGTGCCTACAGGAAACGAGCGGACAGAGATTTAGCTCATCCAAAAGTAAAACAATTATTTTTCTCAGCGCCCTTATCCAGAAAAATAATTTTTTTTTGCTGAGAAATAAATCCTTCTCAGGCACTGTGATGGTAGATGCCCTCTGGTTTGGTTTTGTGTCACCTAGTGGCCACTACCGCAACAATAAACATAAAGCTAGAAAGAAAAAAAAATGGTTAAATCTGATAAATAAATGAAATGTTAATAATAAAAAACTTACCAAAATAATAACAATGACTGCATCGGGTGTCGCTGTGGGCTTGTGTTGTGAATGACGAATATGAAATGGCTTCTGCCAAAGAAAAACAAAAACACTCAAAAAGAGATGATTTTGATATATTTCAACTTTTCAACTCTTCAAATCTTCTTCAACTTTTCAAACCATCATATAAAGATGAGTGAAGTTTTCACAAGAGATTGATCTCTATTATATATAGAGATCAGTGACACTAGTTTAAGAAAAAAAAAGAATATTTAGGTAAAAATAGGGAAGTTCGGCGAACTGTCATTTATATTAAGGTTAGTTTTTTTTTTACTTCTGATTATAAATAAGTCTGTTTAGTGTTGAAAATAGTGAGGTTCGGTGAAATGTCATTCCTAGTAAAATTATATTTGTTAGACATGTAAATACTCAGTTATATTAAAGTTATTTTTTGTTTACATTCTGGTACAAAGTCTACTGATAAGAGACGAGAAATTGATTTTTTTTTTTTTTAGTGATATTAGCTCGATTAAGGTTACGTTGTTGATTAGTACTACACATTGATTCACCAACAGTACGGGCGACCTTATGTTTCGTCCTTTCATTGGAATATATCCAAACAAAGTACGAATTTTGTTGTGGACGCCCGAATAGAACTAGTTTACTCCATTTTATTGAACAAAAAAATTGCAATTAAGTTGCATCGTAGTCCAGAATGGGTACAAATGTAAACTGAGGATAAGTTGGTTGACTAGTTCTAGCACCCTCTGCCTTGTACCAGACGAACTATTTTCGGAACAGAACTTGAAATGTCATCGATTCCGAAAACTGAATTCTGTACTGTCAAAGTGAGTAGGAAAAAACGTGGTGTCCCTTGACTTGTCAAATCTATTCGATCAGCACAACGAACGAGACAAATTGAAGGTTAAGATGGAAAAAATTAAGTAGATTTTAAAATTGAAAGAATACCTGTACTGGTGCGTAGAGTACTTATTGCTAAGTGTTTAATTTACATTTTTTATAGTGTTTTTTTTTTTATTCAGTGCAAAGAACCAGGGAAAGTTTTCCCGTTTTTTCTGTTGGTTGAATACCCTGTCACAGATTTTAAAATTAAAGGAAAATAAAGTAGGGTGAGTTTTGTGAAGATGTTCTTTATTACAAGTGTGCTAAAAGTGCTACATTTTTGTAGGTTAACTATTTTCTGGCGGTCCCAGGTTATCAGCAGAGCGCTGGGCCGCCACGTTATAAAATAAAAAAAATTTTGTTCCCCACGACTTTTTTTGGCGTGCCATCTTTTTCCTCGGCCACCATCTTTTTTTTTTACAAATCAACTGTGGTTAACGTTGGAGGTCAGCTGTACGTTTTTCTTGGTTTTTCTACCAACTTGATAATATCAAGGATTGCGGCCTGGAATCACCCTCATTAGTGGACCAAAATTTGACATCCAAGCTGTTGCGTCCCGCCACGATTTTGGTTATCAACTGGAGTACCTTTTTACGTCCACAGGAGCCCTGATTACGCCTATGTGATTTGACATAACCTCTCAGCAAGTTTGAATATGTAAAAAGATCCATCGCAGTGAGTCTGTAAAAAATAAGAAAAGATTATTAAGAACAAAAAGAAAAACAATTTGAAACAAAAGAAAAAGAAAAGCAAAAAAACAAGAACAATTTGTATGGCAGTATATATAGATATATAGGTCTCGATAGAGATTTTTCGGGACCGAAAATCAAAGGCACTGCTACTTTATAGTTCCTGCTGAAGTTTTTCAATATAAATACGCTAAATTTTCAATTAAATTTTTATAAACCTAATAATTCTTTAATATCTTAATCAATAACTGTACATTGTAAGTGAAAAGGATTTGTTTTCCCGAGCCGATCATTTTTTTTTCAATTCAGGTTTTGTTTTATGATTATCCACCTTCATCGAGCTCAGTGTAGGTAGGAAGTTATTTTAGTGTTGCAATTAGCGCATGTACCAAAAAGGGTACTTTCTAAGTCCTATTGGGGAAACGGATAAAGTTCACATTGATTTTTTTTGTTTATGTGTTTCATTGTTTCTAGTTCTACTTAAATTATACTTTGTTTCTATTTTTTATGATTCAAGTCAATTAAAATTCACCATTCTTTTTTCTTGATGTTAATGTTAGTGTCGAATAAAACTTCAGTTCAACGCCTGTATGGTTGAAATTTATGTTTTTGTTTGTTTCGTTTAAACGGAACATGATTTTTTAAAGAGTGAATTTCAGGGGTGCCTAGGGTAACCAAGTTCTTTCAGTGAAGATGGTATGATCTGAAGCCGATCATCCACCATCATTGGGGAAATCTAAATATGGCCGCAGATTTCCATGGTTGGGTGGGTAATGGCCACACTGCAACAACATCCGCAGTGCCCTTGGGTGTCGTAAGTGTCCGTCCGCTTTTTCACCTTTTGTGAGTTCAGGCCTGATATGTGTTTTTGTTGCTGTTGAGGTTAAGTTTCGGGGGCAAGATCCCCCCCCATTCCGGCGAGCTAACTGCCGTGCATCGCAAGCAGACCGCGTCCCTCGGAACTTAGCATTCGTTTCCTTTTCCGAACACTTCCTTTTTTTTGGTTTCAAATTGTTTTTCTTTTTGTTCTTAAAAAATCTTTTCTTATTTTTTACAGACTCACTGCGGTGGATCTTTTAACATATTCAAACTTGCTGAGAGGTTATGTCAAATCACATAGGCGTAATCGGGGCTCCTGTGGACGTAAAAAGGTACTCCAGTTGATAACCAAAATCGTGGCGGGACGCAACAGCTTGGATGTCAAATTTTGGTCCACTAATGAGGGTGATTCCAGGCCGCATTCCTTGATATTATCAAGTTGGTAGAAAAACCAAGAAAAACGTACAGCTGACCTCCAACGTTAACCACAGTTGATTTGTAAAAAAAAAAATGGTGGCCGAAGAAAAAGATGGCACGCCAAAAAAAGTCGTGGGGAACAAATTTTTTTTTATTTTATAACGTGGCGGCCCAGCGCTCTGCTGATAACCTGGGACCGCCAGAAAATAGTTAACCTACAAAAATGTAGCACTTTTAGCACACTTATAATAAAGAACATCTTCACAAAACTCACCCTACTTTATTTTCCTTTAATTTTAAAATCTGTGACAGGGTATTCAACCAACAGAAAAAACGGGAAAACTTTCCCTGGTTCTTTGCACTGAATACAAAAAAAAACACTATACAAAATGTAAATTAAACACTTAGCAATAAGTACTCTACGCACCAGTACAGGTATTCTTTCAATTTTAAAATCTACTTAATTTTTTCCATCTTAACCTTCAATTTGTCTCGTTCGTTGTGCTGATCGAATAGATTTGACAAGTCAAGGGACACCACGTTTTTTCCTACTCACTTTGACAGTACAGAATTCAGTTTTCGGAATCGATGACATTTCAAGTTCTGTTCCGAAAATAGTTCGTCTGGTACAAGGCAGAGGGTGCTAGAACTAGTCAACCAACTTATCCTCAGTTTACATTTGTACCCATTCTGGACTACGATGCAACTTAATTGCAATTTTTTTGTTCAATAAAATGGAGTAAACAAGTTCTATTCAGGTGTCCACAACAATGTCAAATGAAATTAGTTAATTTGATAAAGAAAACACTTTTTTGCCAAATTTCGAAATTACCTCATATCGGCTCTAATGAAAATGTAGTATTAGCCGTTTATTAAATTGAATGTTTTAACACCTTATTGACCGCAAAGATCGTTAAAAGAAAAAATTGAAAAATATAAAAAACCAAAAAACTTTTTTATTATTTAAAATTTTATTTCTTTTATTAGCACGTATGCATTTCGGTTCTCAGCTGCGGAACCATCATCAGCGAGCGACAATCAAACAATTACAAAAGAGTTAAGGTACAAATACATAGTTGGTTATTTAGTTAAACTCTCTAAGAAAAATAAACATTTAACATTTAAACATAGTTAAGAGAGTAATGAAAACAGTTTTTATTTTCTCTTTTTTATCGTATTGAACAAAAGAGAGTCAATTGCTCCAGCTTCCAAATTCATTAAGTTCTCGGTCATGTGGATGTATATGGATTCATAAGCGTCTAGTTTGTGTGGTTTGTTTACTTTCTTTATGAGACGGAAATTACGGTCAAATGATGTAATGGTATGTGGATCTGCATTACTCGGGTCAAACATGTGTGCTGCTATAGCTTTGTCGATCTCTTTCTTTTTCACTGATCGAAGGTGTTCATTGAATCTCACCTCTGCAGCTCTCCTCGTCTGTCCAATATATTTTTTGTCACAATTAGAACAAGAGATTTCATAAATTCCACTGCATCGATGAGTTGGTGTTTGGTCTTTTGTGGATCCTAAGCGTAATTTAAGTTTGTTGTTGTTGGTATGAACGATGCTCATATTAGCTTTGGCAAATACATGTATGAGCTTGTTGGTGACGTCCGGGGCGAAGGGCAAAGTGACACGGTGCTTAGGTGTGGTTATGTTTTGTTCAAATAATGTACTGATGTTGTTTCGTTTTAACTTTATCGAGTGCTTTTTAATCAAATTGTCAATGATTGATTTCTCATACCCATTGACATCAGCTATATGTAATATTTGATGGTATTCTTTGATGTAATTTTCAATCGACAAAGGGAGACGGCATAATCTGTACACCATTGAATGAAATGCAGCAATTTTTTGTTGGTATGTGCAGTACGAGTCATTTGTTATGTAGCGATCTGTTGATGTTGATTTTCGGTAAACACTAAATTCAATTTTCTTGTTCTTTCGTTTTATTTCTAAATCGAGAAATGGTATAGTGTGATGTGTTTCATCTTCCTTCTCAAAAGTGAATTGGATACTTGGAAATCTGCTGTTGATTAATTCGAGTACCTGGTCAGCTTCTGATTTTTTCACCACGGCAAATGTATCGTCAACATACCTATACCAAATACGTGGTAGTTTACCAATTTTATTTAAATCGTTTTCAAATTTACACATAAATGCTTCAGCTACATAGGGCGACAGACCATTACCCATACTGCATCCGAAGTTGTTGGTGTAAAATACATTGCGGAATTGAAAACAATTGTGTTTCATGCAAATAGTGATACAATCAATATAAGCACTTACTTGTTCTGGTGGTAGATCGAATTTAAGTAGATGTAGTTTGATTGCTTCAACGGCTTCATTGATGGGGATTGATGGAAACAGAGCTGCAACATCAAATGAAATCATGATTTCATCGTCTTCAATTTCTATGTCTTTGGTTTTGTCGACAAAATCAAATGTATTTTTGACTGCAAACCCATCGAAGTTCCCGAATTTTCTCAAATCATTAACTAGCCATTTTGTTATGTTTGTGAGTGGTGAATTTACGTTTGAAACAATTTTCCTCATTTTATCTCCAGTTTTATGCACTTTTGGTAAACCATACATTAAAGGAACAGCCGGATTTGATACACGTAGTTTGTATTTGTTGACATTGAATACACGATGTATGGTTTCAACTGCAGTTTTGGCATCAGCGATCATAGCATTCAAAGGCGATTTCTTATTTACTTTGAAATTGTCTTCTTCAATTGACTTCAACATTTTGTCGTCATAATCCGCCTTGCTCATAATGACAACTTTATTACCTTTATCTGATTTCATGAAATAGGTATCATGATTTTTAAGTTTGTCGAGAGCTGTGTTCATTTTGATGTCTGAAGAGTTTAGGTGTTGTTGTTGTTTTAGTGCATTTTTTACAAGAGGAAGAGCTTTGTCTCTCACTGACTTTTTTATATCAAATGACTTGTAATGTATAGATGATTCGATGTCAGCAACGATGTCAATAATTGGAACTTTGCGTGATTTGACGGTATGATTAAGACCTCTGTTTAACAAATCCATTTCATCTTCTTCAAAACTTTCCTCTGTTTAGGTGTTGTTGTTGTTTTAGTGCATTTTTTACAAGAGGAAGAGCTTTGTCTCTCACTGACTTTTTTATATCAAATGACTTGTGTTGAATGTTTTTGATGTGTTTGAAGAAAAAAGAAAGAAACAAAATACAAAACTCGAGAAGCTTTTTGCCACAAACTCGCCCAAAACCGTGGAAAAGCCGTCCGTAAAACCAGTTAAAGATCTAGTCATTAACCTATCAGAGGAAAGTTTTGAAGAAGATGAAATGGATTTGTTAAACAGAGGTCTTAATCATACCGTCAAATCACGCAAAGTTCCAATTATTGACATCGTTGCTGACATCGAATCATCTATACAGTACAAGTCATTTGATATAAAAAAGTCAGTGAGAGACAAAGCTCTTCCTCTCGTAAAAAATGCACTAAAACAACAACAACACCTAAACTCTTCAGACATCAAAATGAACACAGCTCTCAACAAACTTAAAAATCATGATACCTATTTCATGAAATCAGATAAAGGTAATAAAGTTGTCATTATGAGCAAGGCGGATTATGACGACAAAATGTTGAAGTCAATTGAAGAAGACAATTTCAAAGTAAATAAGAAATCGCCTTTGAATGCTATGATCGCTGATGCCAAAACTGCAGTTGAAACCATACATCGTGTATTCAATGTCAACAAATACAAACTACGTGTATCAAATCCGGCTGTTCCTTTAATGTATGGTTTACCAAAAGTGCATAAAACTGGAGATAAAATGAGGAAAATTGTTCCAAACGTAAATTCACCACTCACAAACATAACAAAATGGCTAGTTAATGATTTGAGAAAATTCGGGAACTTCGATGGGTTTGCAGTCAAAAATACATTTGATTTTGTCGACAAAACCAAAGACATAGAAATTGAAGACGATGAAATCATGATTTCATTTGATGTTACAGCTCTGTTTCCATCAATCCCCATCAATGAAGCCGTTGAAGCAATCAAACTACATCTACTTAAATTCGATCTACCACCAGAACAAGTAAGTGCTTATATTGATTGTATCACTATTTGCATGAAACACAATTGTTTTCAATTCCGCAATGTATTTTACACCAACAACTTCGGATGCAGTATGGGTAATGGTCTGTCGCCCTATGTAGCTGAAGCATTTATGTGTAAATTTGAAAACGATTTAAATAAAATTGGTAAGCTATATAAGCTCCGTTATCCACAGCCAACACGAATTTGTTTCAACCCCGTTAGAAAACCTGCCAACCAGCTTTCACCACACCATCACATTTATCCAAGAAATACCGCAAGCTAAATCATTTCGTCTGAACAATCAACCACACGTTCCACGTGTTTCCTCAGACAAATTGTTGGAGTTACGTTTAAGTGCACATGAACATACCTACGTTCTTTCATTGTCCCGGTCTACATTGAACGATTTTTCGAGTGCCGATCTTTTGTTCGTTGGTAAAGGGAGTGAAAAGTGAGGGATAGGGATCAAATCGTTTGTACCACTAAATTCGATCGATTTTTCCAGTCTATTTATGATCTCTTTCACCTTGTTTCCAGTGTTTTGTGTGTGTTCGGTGTGAGTGTGCCGTTAGTTTGATGGTGTGAGTGAATATCAATGAAAAATGAAGACCGCAGCAATAAACAAATGAAGAAGACAAGGAAAAAATCTCATTGGAAAAATCGTTCTGTGTGTACATTTCGAACGATTTCTGGAAAAATCGGGCAATGTAGATCGGGACTATGGGAAATTGGGTAATTTCGGATCTCATTTGGAAATTTGCAACGAAATAACCACAGATAAGCAATACCTAGATGGGAATCTACGGCTGTCAATTCGGTTTGCCTACAAGCTCAAACGTCAAATGACCGTGGTGAACATCGGATTTTTGCACTAGTGTACGTGCAAACGACCGTGGTAAAAATCGGATTTTTGCACTAGTGTACGTGAAAAAAAATCCGAGTTTCACCTCGGTTCGTGAACAAAATGGCGGATAATTTAAGAATCCAAGGGTTTGTTTATATGTGCTAGGTTCTTGTATGCCGATTTCCTTTCGACGATTGCAGATTAATTTTTTTTGTTGTAAGGAAGTCGCAAAAAAAAGTCGTGTAGCCGGTGTAAATTTTCTATATGAAAGATTTGATTTTTGATCTTTTTTTCTAAACAAATCAAATTTTTCAAATCACAGATTTGATTTTTTTGTTGAAATGAAAGTTACATTAAGGTTTAACTACATATACCTACCTACTTTTGCAAAAAAGTACAAAAGTGAGAATTTAAAATGTTCGCTAAAGAAACCTTCTTGCAAGAAAACATACAAAAATTGTTTTGACAGAAAACGTAGTATAACTTCTTATTGGCTGTAGAGCTACTAGCGATGTTGTATTTGTAATAACTGTAAAATCGTACTGTACTATGGATGGCTTTTGTGATAAAACACGCCTATTGTGTTTTTTCCTCAATCAGAATTGACTTTATTGCAGTATTTTGCAATTAAGAACAGATGAGATTCACACCATTGTGGGTGCTTTCTTTTATCCCCATACAAATTAATTCTGGCAGATGAAGGTTTTGTTGGTATTCCAAATGTTTCGCATCGGCTTAGGAGACCATTTTTGTTGCAACACAATTTAAATTGTGTAAAGGATCTTTCAAATCAACGTTAAAGGCTCTTCCAAACCAATGTGAAACATTCGTTGCGGCGAAGAAACATTCGCATGTCAAAATTTATTTACATGGTGATAAATGAGAGTGCCCACACCAACGCGGCGGAGAAACATATGAATTAATTTTGACTGACGAATGTTTCTTCGCCGCAACGAATGTTTCGCATTGGTTTGGGTGAGCCTTAAATCGGAGCGAAACACTCACGACAACAAAACATTCACTTTTTAAAATTAAGTTAGTCCCGGTCTACATTGAACGATTTTTCCAGTGCCGATCTTTTGTTCGTCGGTGAAGGGAGTGAAAAGTGAGGGGTAGGGATCAAATTGTTTGTACCAGAAAACTCGAACGATTTTTCAAGTCTGTTTATGTTCTCTCTCTTCTCCTTTCCAGTTTTTTGTGTGTGTTCGGTGACAGTGTGCCATTCGTTTGATGGTGTGAGTGAATATCAATGAAAAATGAAGAGCACAGCAATAAAACAAGGAAGAAGAAAAGGAAAAAATCTTATGGAAAAAATTGTTCTGTGTGTACATTTCACACGATTTCTGGAAAAATCTTCGTGGAAAAATCGGGCAATGTAGATCGGAACTTACATGAAAATAATTGAGAGTAGGTACCCACAATGAAAGCGGTGCGATTTTCCATATGAACCCGATGACTGACAAAAATGTTGTCCACGCATCGGTTTGGGGGACCTTAAATTAATTTCTAAAAATTTACGTCGGAATTTGACCATGATGCAATCCAACCCCTTACGTATAAATTAAAATAATTTCATATATTAAGTGTGTCTGTACCCTAAAACTAAGAATATAGTAGCTGTCAAATTTGCCATGGTGAATTTAATTTTTGTTGATTTCTCGAACCTTATTATTGGTTGGCGAGATTTTTTTTATAATTATTGTGCTGTAGAGCTGAAAAAAATTGAAATTATGTTTTTAAATTTCATAAACATAATTAGGTCTTTTGCCCTTTGCTATACTCTGCTCAAACAGGGCCCCTTCGGAGGCGACAGAGTTCTACAAAAAGTTCTCATCGCGCATCGTCTGCCCAAGTAGCTTTTTGGCGAATAGGAAGAAAGAAACATGAAAGCACCAAAAGATTTTTCATGGAAATTCAAGGACTCGTTCAAGTTCCACTTGCCATGCGGGCATTGTGCTTGGTGAAACAATTATTTTTTTGTTTATTTATTTTTTAATGAAAATCACAAACACCGGAATAAAAATCTTCGCACAGCACATTTATGAAAAAAAAAATGAACTGTCAAACAAATCAAATTCACCGCGTTAAATTGTTGTTGCAGTTCACATCTATTCATCGACACGAAATGAAATTACAAAAACAACAATGTAAACAAATGGGTTTTGGGGGGTGATACGAACGAAAGATTCCTATCTAAGTATTGCTTATCTGTGGAAATAACCTCATTGGGCCACTGATCTCTATATATAACTGGATAGCGTATCCATAGAAAATGTTTGACTCCATTTGAAGATTGTTATACAGTGCGCTGGTACTAATTTGCAGCTTATCTATTGTTTTGGACAGAATTTTTTTTGTTATAAATAAAATAATTCTGAAATTTTGTAAAATGACTGAAAAGAAATGTAAAAAATCGGTAAGCTTTTACTAATTTTTAGTGAAAATGTAAAATAATAATTGTCTCCTTACAGAAAGAAGAAATTGCTCGCGAGTTCGACTTAGCAGAACGTAAAAGAAAAATTGCAACAATAATGAAACAGGATGGGCAGGCTTAAGAAGCAAAGCACTATTATTGCCGTAAGTGCAAAGAAGAAGATCCCAGATTACAGACAGTATTTCGAGTAGTTGCAGTTGAGAAAAAACTGGTTCCAGTTGGTGCAATAACCACTTCAACAGTTAGGAAAAAAGTTAAAGAAAGAGAAGCCGAAGAGTCAAACGCTGTGGAGCGCGTGAAGGATGATCAAATTGTGGTACATGTGAATTTATTGTGATCAGTGATTGACAAACTAGCACGTCAAGTAATTACTTTTTTCGTTATATTTTATTTATTAGAGTAATTTTTTTTCAGTCGAAGAAGGAGCGGAAGTCTTTGGAATCGTTTCCATGGGTAAAGAGAAACCCCAAAGCATAGCATACCTTCCTATATCAAAAATAATTGAAGTTGGAGCAAGACAAATAAAGGTTTACTCCCTGGAGAGTCGTGAACTGGTCCAGACATTCACAGGACACACATCAGAAGTGACAATTTTGAGTACGTTAAAAAAAACACAGAATATGCTGTTTCTGCTTCGAAAATGGAACGCATTATATGCCTGTGGAAGATTGGAAAAAAGGCAAAAACGAATGTCGTCGTCATGTACTCATGGAGGATATAGTTCTTTTTTTAACCTGCGAGCTGTATGATGAGGGAAATCTGAAATTGGCAAGTGAAACCAGAAGTGGAGTAATTCATGTTTACTTGATTCAATTCGATAGGTAAGTTTCAATCTTTGTTGTAATAGCATTTGTGTGAATAACCTTATTGAATTTCAGCATTACAGCAGAAATGCCCATCAAACCAAAAGTTACAATCGTAATCGCTTCTGGTAGTTCTTATGTCATTCAACCAATTGCCGCTGTAGCTGTTTCCCTCCAACATGCTATAAAAGGTCAAATGCTTTTTTCTATGGCAATAATAACTTTATGACTTTCGAACAGATTGTAAGATAATATCTCGATCTTTGCTCTAGTCTAATAAGTTATGATAAATGTTTGTTCTTTATATTGCAGTTATCCAACTATAGCAAGAAGCTTCAAGTGATTGTGCGAGCTGATCAAAAGTCATTTTATGAAGAAAAAAAGACAGAATGAAGCAAAATCGGTTCGTCCTTGAAGACTCACTCCATTCATCGATGCAACAAAAGTGGAAAAAACTTAAAGCACAGTAAATGCCTTTTGAATCGAGGCTGCAAAATCTTAATCAGCCCAATTCTAAATAAAAATTCCCGAGGAAATACTTCCCTTTTCCCTACTCTCTTATTCTAAACGAGAAGTTCCCGGGAATTTTGTTCCCTTTTTCTTATTCTAAGCGAACTTCGAATATGAGAAATAATACTACGAGGCTGATTGTGATCTGAGGCTGACTATGATCCTAATGTGGAAAAGCCTTTGGGAAAGGATCTAGTGAACAAGTTAAATGTGTTAAATGTGGAACGTTTGATGAAATTGAAGAACGGCGATATCTTTTTAAAGATACAGTTTTGTAGGCGTGAAAATATAAAAAATATAAATAATCATGTAGATTTAGATTTTATTTTTAAAAATAAATTATTTTGGAATTTAATGACACGATGGGTATTAATTCTGACCAAAAAATTTTAAAAAATAAAAGGAGCTATTTTTGTTTGCTGCTTATTTTTTTTTTCATATAGGTATGTGTATACATATGATGTTTTCGGTTGGTGGTTCAGTGTTACTACTTTTTGACGCCTATTACTCCTAAGACTTCGATTGGCTGCTCCGAGTGATGTTTCCTGTTATTTTCTCTCTCGGATCTTATAAAGTCGTATACCCTGAACACACAGAAAGCTTTTTCTAAAGTCTCGCCAAGATTTCTTTTGTGTTCTGTTGATTTAGTGGACGTGTACGAGCTCGATAACGGATTCCATCGCTTGAACATGCTGACCTATCGATCCAGGGGCCTTATTACGTAAAACGATAACGATCAAACGATTTCGTTGTTGCAGTACCTGTCCCTTTCTTTGTCTACTCATATGATAGGGAAAGCTATTGCCAAAACGATATCGTTTGATCGTTATCGTTTTACGTAATAAGGCTCCAGTTAAAAATAATATGAACCAACATAAGACCATAAGAAACCAAAAATAATATAGGCACAGTGAATTACAAGCACATGATGACATTTCACATTTTGCTTCCTCAATTGACTTCCCTTTGCAGGAGGACTTCTCTGCCTTCTGGATCGTTTACGAATGCCGATTCCACATGTAATAAAAATAATTAAAATAATTACCTTGAGCTTGAGCTGACTAAAACAGCATGTGGGCCACCACAACAGTATGCGGCATCGAGTAATAGATTGCCTGTTGTTGAGCTTGGCAATCGCGGAAGTTCAGCTGCTGGATGCGATTGTGAATGTTATTTTGTTCAACGACTGAAGTTGATTTACCATGGATGAAGCTCGAGTTATTGTTTTAAAAGCGATGCATATGACTTGGCGCCTTTGTTCAACAGAGTGTGGTATTGTCGAACGAATTCTCGTCCTACTGATTCTGTTGACTGCTGTTGTTCCTCCCTTTTCTATAGAAATAAAAATCTTGGGTTAGTTATGCAACATTTTGCGTGTTTATCTTGCAAATACCTACCTCTAATACTAGACGTCTTCTTAATTAAAAGTTCAATTGCGATGGAACAAATTCTGAAAAAAAAGAGAAATTAATGTCAAATTGTATGACGTTTTTTTTGAGACATTCATTAGTTCGAGTTTCTAAATTAAAAGAGAGTGTAAATCTACAAATGAATGGTTTCAAAATACTTTAAGAAATATATCTAATAATTTTATATATTTATAAAAGTTAATAAACTTTTATTAAAGTTAAAAAAAAACTTACACGATTTCACGTATTTATCGCATTTTGATTTTTCTTACACTGGACCCAGTAACTGTCATCTTCAAATTGAGTCAAATAAAACTGTTATACATATAACATAACATAAATTTATACATAGATTTTTTTTTTTTATTTATAGTGATTTTGCCCAGTGAAAATGGCATATAAGGTATTATCAGGCGCAGCTTGTCAAATTTTCAAGATGGCTGCCCTTTATGTAAGTGCACAGTAAACAAAAACAAATTTTTAGTGATTTTTTGAAATTCAATTTTTTTACTATAGTACGCTAGTGATATTACCTGTAATATATGTATCTTGGCTCTCGTCGAAGTTTTTTATGTTTTTTAAATGTTTGTCAAATCGTTACATTTGTAGAAATCACTAAAGAATAAAGAAAACAACATGTACCTGGAAATTAACAAAAATAATTATAAATTTTTTTCAACAGTGAAATTATATTTATAGATCTATTTGTGATGATGATACTATAAAGTTGTATTGTTTTAGTTTTTCTTTACTTTTTTTAGCCGAAAATCATTTCCCCAACGCGAGGAATAGAGCACGAATACAGTTGTGGACAAACACAATTATAATATTACAACAAAATAATTAATAATAAAAGTAATTTCAGTTTGATTTTTTCATTACCTTGAACGCACACTGCACAGCAAAAACAAATAATAATTTAACCCTGTCAAAAAACTCGTCGCATTGTGAATTGGGCAACCATTTACGATTTTATAACTAGAAAAAAAGGACAGCGAATCACGTCGCGCTCTCGTCGCGTTTACTCGTCGCATAGTGAATCGGGCTTTATCTCTCCACTTGTTGACCTCCTTATCAATAGTTGACGTTAGTAGATAGTTCATAGTGTGGTTGCGCTCGCGGGTCGTGGATGGAATCTAACATCATCACCCAAATCTGGATTCTAGATACTTTGCTTCTTAAATCATAATCAACCGACCAAAAGAACCAAAATGATATCCTTCTTAAACCGAAGTAGAAAACTTTTAATTCAATCTGTATGTATATTACCTTTTAACTACCTTTTAACTACAACTTTTTCAAACAACAATTTTACTCTAGGAAAAACTTTGTTTAGTTCTCGGGAATGAAAGCTGTGATCTCGATTCAGCTGTTTCCGCAATAGCACTTGCTTTTTTCTACTCTAAAACTTATCCACAACATTCTGGCTTCCTGCCTTTGCTCAATATTCCACGAACAAGCTTTCCTATTAAAACTGAAGTATTGTTCTTTCTAAGAAAATACAACATTACAGAAGAATGTCTTGTGTTCAAAGATGACACAAGCGATGAATTTATCAAAAAGAACTCTGTCATCCTTGTAGATCATCATGTCTCGCCGTATAGGGACTCCGTTATCGAAGTATTTGATCATCGGCCCGTTGACAATTCATGTGGACTGCCCAATACCTGTAAGAAAACCATCGAACAAGTTGGCTCGTGTGCCACTCTCATCGGAGATTTAATTATGCGGTCGAAGGGCCCTCACGACGAATTTCAACTTATACTATCACTACTGTACGGTGCTATTGTCATGGACACAGTAAACTTTTCGCCTGAAGCGTGTAGAAAAACAGAGCTGGATTCTGAAATAGCCGCTAAGATTGAAGATTTTCTGGGAATATCTAACCGCGTACATCATCGAGAAAGTTTGTTTATGGAGTTGGTTAAAACGAGAGAAGATATAAGCTCATTAACAGCCTATCAGCTACTACATAAAGACATGAAAATAGTCTCTAACTCGGATGGCAGTATCAGAGTGGGAATTCCAGGATATCCTATTTCAGTGCAGGAGTTTGTAAATCAGCCTAACGCCAAAGAATCAGTGAAAATGTTTGCCAAAGAAAATGAGTGCTCTGTGATTCTCCTAATTGGTATGAAGATAACAAATGGATCGGATGTAGCAAGGGACATTGGGTTGGTAAATATAAATAACGATGGACTATTTAAAGAAATATTGGAGAAAATTAAGGTCCATGATCAACCCAATTTACAACTCAGAGAAGTAGATAATTCCAATTTTCTTGGTGGTCGGTTCTTTCTACAGGAAAATATCAGAGCAACCAGGAAACAAATACTTCCAATTGTAAGGAATATTTTGGATACAAAACAATAATCAATTCAATATCTTGATCGTGACGACCAATTATTAAAACAGTATAGCCCAGTCAAAAATTACAAAAAAGTGCTAAATTCGCAAAGCGCGATGTAGTTCTGCATTTTTGATATGTTGTTGGGGCATAATAGAGAAGTCTATAGCCAAGTTTGCAACTACGAAAAACCTGTGCTTGCTGCAGGAAAAATTCAACAGTGAAAAAACGCTAAATTCACCCCATTTTTTCCTTTATAACTTTGGAAATTTCCAACTTAGGAGAAAACCGTCCACCATAAACTTGTTTGTTATAAAAGTTTCTACAAAACATGAGTTTTAAATTCATGCATGTTTTATTTGTGTTGCTATGTATCCATGAATAAAAAACAAATTCTATAAAACTAAGTAATTTTGAAGCACTCAAGAAATCGGTCAAACATTTTCCAATTCTGCTAAAAATTTGGAGTCAAGAAGTCTAGTATTATAATGCGAAATTCGAAAACTTGATTTAAATCGGTCCAAAAGTGTTGGCAAGAAACATGATGATAACTAAGTGCAACAAGCAATGTTTGCATCATTGCTGTGGTCAAAGTAGTACACTTAAGTTGGCACTCATTTTTCTACACGTACATGGAACCCTTGATTATCATAAAATATAGTTATAATATTTATATTTTTTTAAGCAACTTTTACAGCGATTTTAAAAGTTCAAGTAAATATGTAATTTCGTGAACATTTCGGACCTTTAAAAATCGCTTTAAAAATTGCCTAAAAAGAGATATAAATATTTATGATAGTTTAGTGTTTCAAATACGTGTACAAAGTTACATACTTTCAAAGTTATAAAGGAAAGTGTCGGAAAAAATGGGGTGATTTTAGCGATTTTTTTTTTGTTGCATTTTTCCTGCATCGAGCACAAGTTTTTAGAAGTTGCAAACTTTGCTACAGACTACTCTAACATGCCCCAACAACATACCTATCAGAAATGCAGAATTACATCGCGCTTTGCGAATTTATTGTCCAATTTGACTGGGCTAGTATAAAAAAAACTAATTCAGTGAAAATATATATCCTAAAAAAAAAAGATGCAGTTTATTATATTAAGTAGGTGTAGATTCATGTTACCCACCATTGACACTACGTTGTGGCTCCATTATGTATGTAGTAGTACCCGATTACACGATTCGATTTTTCGGTTGTTTCGTCTTTCGTCATTTTGACAGCTAGGGTGAGTGGATTAGAAATGTAGAGGGAAGAAAGTAACGAAAGCAAGAATGAAAATTTCAAGACTTTTTCTGCTTGAACTTTGACGTTTCTGATTTGGCAACCACAATTCTCCTCAATGCTAGCAAAAAACGATTTGAATAAAAATTATTGAATTGAAAAATAGTTTTTCGTAACACCTAATATGCGTTTGTATTTGCGAAATAAGTGATTAAAAAATATTTTTATTTATTACTACTGATTATTTCCTTACAAAACATCCCCCAATTCCATGAACGTCAAAATAACGAATGGAAATACGTACGTATTTTCGCAAACCATGTAATCATGAACGTTATTGCCTGTCAAAAACACGAAAGACGAAACGAACGGGAAAACGGACCGTATAATCAGGCTCTATTTGGGGAATGACAATACATATTTATTACCCTTCAAGCAAGCGAGTCCGTTTTGGATCCGAAACCAGTTCATAAACGGACGCAAAACCGGATCCAAAATCGGATCAAATTAGTATGGAAATTAGAATCACCACGGAGCCATTATGTGAATGTATTGTGAGAGAGAGTATTCTAATTCACCATACTCCGAGAAAACGGTGCCTAAATGGAATCCAAAACGGTCCAACAAAAATGAATGAATCGAGGCATACCCAAATGTATTGTATTAAAAAGAAACTTCCCCATCTAGTCGAGTTTCTACATTGCATACAAAAAAGCAAACAGAATTTTGTTCATTTCAAGACTTTATTTTCATTTATCAATCATAAAAGGTACAATATATATTTTCACAACTTTCTTAAAGTTTTCACAAGAAAAAAAGATAAAAAACGCAATGGCATTTGCCACGCTACCTACAAAACTGAACTACAAAAAAAGTGGTGGAAATTAAAACAAATTGACTGTACTCTCTCTATTTCTCCGTCCATACAAAAATTATCTCGATTCTTGTTCTTCTTTTTACATGCGTACACAGAAAATTTGTTAATGTGTGCGAGACATTCAGTTTTTTTTGGAGTCCCAAGTGATTCCAAAGTGAACCGAGAAATTCGGGTCCGTGATTTAGCTTGAAGGGTAGATGGATGGATATTTCATTGTCAGATAAATTTGCTGTTTTTGATATTAACATAGTATCATACATTAAAATCGGAAAGTTTGATGCAAGATACATTCACAGTACACATATCTAACTGGCTGAACACAATGACGACGTAGCTGCATTTGCAATCCGTGCTGCAGTATTTGTCAAAATATTGAATACACAAATTCAATGTTGCGAACACAATGCGACGCAGCTGCCATCGCAACATCGCACCGTATCGCACAAGTTGGTCAACTTTCAACTTTTGCTGCATGCTTTGTCACATTCTCAATAAAAAAAACAAGCTACTGCGCGGAAAAAAAATTATTTCTGTTTTCAGTGTTCTTGTGTTGTGTTAAAAAATAGTGAATGACGGTGAAACAATTATTTTGCAGTAAATAAGAGGGATATATTTTGGAATTTATCAACAGAAATTATCAAGCTGTACAGCTCCATTGTGGGCACATAGAAAATAGTGCGTACGACATTTTTTGAGGACTGGTCTTCTTGCGATGGCAGTTCTTGTTGCGGCACTCTATTGTGTTCAGCCAGTAAGGTATTATATTGCGCAGTTCAAGATGGCTGTCCATTGTGCCAATACACAATAAACAAAAAGAAATTTGTTGTGACTAATATTTTTTACTATTGATTTTGACACATGCGCAGAACTGAACGAAAATGAAAACGCTAAGGATATTAACTATAAGCCTAGTACGCTGCTGATGCGAAATCATAAACGAAAAATTTCGTTGTGCTTTTCGTTTTGCAGTACGCTGTTCGACCTGCGAAATTGAAGATAATACCAGATTGTTTTGACAACTCTCCACTCTCTTTTCTCACAGAATTAATTGACCGGACCATTAATTGTGGGCGGAAAAATGACATTTGGGTTCGTTCGTGTTTTTATTTATTGTTTCTTTCATTTCAGCATGGCTTTGTTTGATATTCTTTGTTAAATTTTCAGCAACAAAAATGTAAAAATGTCAGCAGCGTACTAGGCTTTAATATATATATATATGTAGCTTGAGATACATTAGGTCCGTTCTTTTATTTTAAATTTCTGTGATTTTCTGTGCAATTGTATGTTTTTAAGTCCAAAGCCGTTTGTGATTTTCTGTGCACATCGGACCTATTTATTACAGGTAATATTATTAGCGTTTTAATTTTAGTTCAGTTCTGCGCATGTTGTCAAACTCAATAGTAAAATAATAGGTCCGATCCTTTGCTTTGTGCTCAGAAAATCACAAACTGTCAGATTTTGGAGAGCAACGTTGAAACATTAGGTCCGATCCTTTACTTTGTGCACAGAAAATCACAAACTGTCAGATCTTGGAGAGCAACGTTGATATATTCTCAAAAATATAACTGTGCCAAAGTACGGGAACGCAAATTCAACCAAATTCCGTATTACCTAATGTGCTGGACAAATAAGGCACGATGATTGGCTTTCATTCTTTTGCTCTCAAATTGACATTTTGCTGTGCTGTGATTTTCAGTCCGAAGAAATTTCTCGGACTGAAAATCACAGGAAAATCATTCTCTCGTGAGCGTTGTTTTTTGTAAAAACCTGTCAAATTATTGAGTACGGGAACGGCTTTGGACTGAAAATCACACAAATGCACAGAAATTTAAGGTAAAGGAACGGACCTATTCTTAAAGGGCCATCACACACAGGCTCAATTTCGAACTGGACTAAACTGGGGAAATGAGAGCTTGTAGGCGAGGGAGGTACAGAGTGAGAAATGAAAAGACTAAAATGTTCATCCTTGTTACTTCGTTCACATGGAGAATTGAATCAGACTTGAAGTCGTATTCAATTCCATATGATCGGATTCAAAATTCCAACAGGATTTCTCGATCCGATTCCACTTTGCGAGCTGAATCGAATCGAAAAATACAAGTAGACCTGGATTGAAAAATTAAAGAATCGAGTTTTAAGTGTGTGTATTTCAATTTATTTTGTTTTGTTATTTTTTTTTCTCTCGTAGTCACTATTTCCGCATACACACAGTCAAGTTAAAATGTCACTTCAGGTGTACTTCGATTATATTTGAATTCGATTCGATCGTCGAATCCTGTCATGTAAACGGAGTATGTTTCTCTCTCATCGGCAAGTCGATCAACCTGAGTCGTGTTGCTAGCGTTCACATTCAACGACCGCCTCATCAACTTCATTTGTAAATAAATTTTCAAAAAGCAAGCACGGAGTAAATTTGATTTTTGGCACCTATTTGAGCGAAGGAAATTCAAATTTTCTCCCATTCTCTATGAATCTCACTTAAAAACTTAAAAAGAAACACTAAAATCCAAATTTTCAGACAATTCAGATGTTCAACTAGTGGTCACATTAGGGGGGTTCACACTCATCGACAAGTTCATCAACTTGTGTCGAAACGTCACATAGTTTGTAACATAGAGTAAGTATACTACCTAGAGGCCCGACTCGTAAACCCCTTGCCTTAAACACCCGCAAAATTTATTTGAGGTGAATAAGAGAAAACTCTCTTAATCTACTCTTTTTTTCATATCCGTGAATCCGTGCGAGTGGTGGATTAAAAAACAAAATGGCGAAATTTGCTCAAACTGACAGGTAGGTTTTTTCGTTGTTTTGTCAAAAGTGACAGTTCTTAAATCAATTACGTGAAATCGTGTGTTTTCTTTTAATTTCTATAAAAGTTCATTTACTTTTATAAATTGTATAAATATATAAAATACAATAAATATAATATATGTAAATGTCCAAAAATGTTAGACACTTTTAACAATTATGTGACTGGCCCCAACTGGATATCTGGGCCCTAGGATGTGTTCTTTATTGTTTGTATTTCCAAAAACATCCATTTGAAGATTCAGCAAAGCTTCGAATTTTAAATGGAAATTACATAATGACATCGGATTCCAGATTCAATTGCTTCCATGATGTTATAAAGGGATGTCTAACAGTGTTTCAATAATACTAGATCGTTTTGCAGCGATATTTGAAACTTAGAATGGGCCCTTAAAGGGGCCAATTGAAGTATTGTAATTTTGTTTGGGAGAACTGACATCTGAAATTATTTTTGCAAGGTAAACCAATAGTAACACCACCAAATGGTTCCACGGAGCACAGTCCGTCAACTGCAAATTGACTAGTTCCGTCTCCTCTTCCGACGCAACCTCCATCACCAAGACCTACAAACTCTCCCAATCTATCCGCTTTCTCATACAACAGTACTTCAGATAGTTTTCCCCAACAGCAACAGCAGCAGCGTCCAGCAAGACCACCTCCAGCTGCAAACAATATGCAATACAACTGTCAAGGCCAAAATCAAGCACAGGCACCCATCGCTGGAGCCGCACAATCAGGAAGTCTTTTCTCCTCAATACGAGGTGGTGCCGCAAGTTTTCTAAAAAATCTCCTTCTAACTAGTGCCGTGCATTGCATTTAAAAGACCTGAGGTCTTACAGGCATATAGTTAAAAACTATTAACTATAAACACCTCGTCTAAACTAAAGCAAACTATGCAACAGACAATTGCAAGAGTTGACATCGACATAAGACCCCTTTCACACAAGGAAACTGAGTTGCCGGCAATTGGGAGTTTGTAGGCAAAAAGGGCGTAAAAGGAAGACAAACAATCTTCCCTCATGTTGTATTAGTGAATTGAGTATGAAAAAGAACGCACCCATCAATCTAAACCAAAGTATAATGATGTAAACCTAGTATTAACATCACTTATCTATGTAAACCAAGAAACGTAATAAAATTACATTCGATATCAAATATTCAGCGCGTGTGTTTGTCTGGCTGCATTAACTGCATATATTACATTTTGGCGACGAGAAAATAAAACTAATAAGAGCGTGTGCAAGTTAAATTCAATAAATTTAAAAGTTTTCTTTTAGTTGTTGTTTTCGGAAAAGTGTTCTGAAATCTGAAGGAACAAAACTGAAATGGCAGTAACACAGCCAGCAATTGTAAGAAGCTCAGGCCATGTAGGCTCAGTGCTAACATTTAATTTAGACGATGACTTTGGCATCTACGAAGAACGTCTGGAACAATATTTTGTGGCAAATTACGTCGAGGACGAAAGAAGGGTGCCGGTGGTGTTAACCACAATTTCACAAAAGGCGTACGAGGTCCTCAGAGAAATAGTTTTTTCTAAGAAACCAAAAGAATTGGATTTCAAAGGGCTCATGGAGGTAATGCGGAGCCAGTTCGATACTACCACATCGGTAATAAGGAAGCGGATAGATTTTTTGAGGTCAAGCAGATGTCTGGGGAGTCCGTGAGTTGTTGGTTGGTGAGGCTGAAAGGGGTGGCAATGTTTTGCAAATTTGATAGTTCGTTGGAGGACTATGTAAAAAATAAATTCATGACGGGTTTAGTAGAAGGTGCTGTTTTGGACCGTGTCTGCGAAGAAGACGTTAATAAGCCGTTACCAGAAATTATCAAGGTGGCGTTGCAGAAGGAGAATACGATGAAAAAGAAAGACACAAATATATATCAAATGCAGAGAGCGAGAAACAAAAAACAAAATTGGCTTGAATGCAGATGGAAGCCGAGGTGGTCAGCGGAGATTTAGTGCGGAAAAGGACAATAACAGTAATCAAGTTTGTTTCGCATGTGGTAAACCAGACCATATATTTAGGTCATGCAAGTATAAAAATTTTAATTGTCGTAAATGTAAAAAAAAGGACATTTGGAAGTTATGTGTAAAACTGCTGTAGGGCATAATATGTTAGAGCAAGAAAGAAAATCTGAAACAGAAAAGACATGTTGTAAGAATAAAAATTTCGATTGTAACAATTTTAAAGATGTAGAATTTAAAGACATTGAATTTTATTCCTTGCTTGGTAGCCCAAGGGTTAGTCCAGTTTTAATTGAAATAAAATTAAATTATATTCCTATTACAGTTGAATTAGATTCAGGAGCGGGTGCATCGATGTTGCCAATGTCGATTTATAAACAGAGGTGTAATTTTAAATGAAAGTGACATTTGTTTAAAAACTTATAGTGGTAGTGTTCTTATTATTAAAATTCCAATTGCGCTTAAAGATGAGGTAGCTCGTGAACTAGGAAGGTTGGACAAATTGGGAATTATAGAAAGGGTTAAAAATTCTGAATGGGGAACACCGCTTGTGCCAATTTTAAAACCGAATGGGGAAATCAGAGTTTGCGGCGACTACAAAGTCACGATTGACGACCAGTTAGAAGACGTAAATCATCAAATGCCTTTGATAACAAAAATATACGAGAACTTAAGAGACGGTGAGTTATACTCAAAGTTAGATATGACTAACGCGTATTTTCAAATAAAAGTCGATGAAGATACTAGTAAAAAGCTGTCGTTAAGTACACATTTAGGAACGCATAGGGTTCTTAGATTACCTTTTGGGACGAAGCCAGCTTGCCAAATATTTCAACGGGAGGTTGAAAAGACATTGCATGGAATTGAAGGAGTAGCAAATTTAATTGACGACATTGTTGTCACAGGGAAAACTTTAGAGGATCATATCCGAAATTTAAAAGCAGTTTTGACAGCACTTTAAATGGATGGTTTTAAACTGAATAAAGAAAAATGTGTTTTCTTTGAGCCTGATATAAAATATCTAGGCCATATTTTAGATAAAAATGGTTTACGAAAAGATCCTGGAAAAGTGGTGGCGATGCTAGATTCCCCTAGGCCTACCAATGTAAGTGAGGTAAGAGCATTTGTGGGAATGGTTAATTATTACGGTAAATTTATTCCGAATTTATCCAGTTTACTTTTTCCGTTGTATCGGTTGTTACAAAAAGAGGTGGTTTTTGATTGGAAGGAGGAAGGCGAAGAGGCTTTTAGTAAATGCAAGAAGGCTTTGATTTCAGATGAAGAGTTGATGCATTTCAATCCAAATCTTCCGGTAGTTCTGGCGTGTGACGCATCGGCATATGGTATTGGTGCAGTTTTGTTGCACAAGTTACCTGACGGTGGAGAGCGGCCAATTTCGTTCGCATCGCGCACATTGTCAAAATCCGAGAAGAACTACGCGGTTATTCACAAAGAAGCTCTTGCTATTTTTTGGGGTGTTAGAAAGTTCTATGAATACCCAATGGGTAGATCATTCCGTATGAAATCCGATCATAAGCCATTAAAAGCTTTGTTTAGGAAAACAAGGAATACGTCTTATGGCAGCTGGCAGACTTCAAAGATGGGCGTTGTATCTAGCTAATTTCAACTATGAGTTAGAGTATGTAAATGGCAAAGATAATGCTGCTACCGATGGACTATCGCGTTTGCCATTGCCAATCGGTCAAAAACTAGATAATTTTCAAGAGTTGGACTATCTAAATTGGGTAGAAGAGTTTTTGCCGGTTAACGTTACGCAGATTAACGATGAGATAAGACGTGATAAAAGTTTGGGAAAAGTTTTTAGGTATGTCCAAAATGGCTGGCCTAAGGAGGTTGAAGACGATTTAAAACCATATTTTAATAGAAAAGATGAGTTAGGCATCTAAGAAGAAGTTCTTATGTGGGGCTACAGGGTAGTAATTCCGGTAAAATTACGTCCAAAAATTTTAAAAGAGCTTCACGGTACACATTTAGGGACAACAAAAATGAAAAGTATAGCGCGATCCTACTTTCGGTGGCCCAAGTTAGATGAGAATATTGAATTAGTGTCGAAGAATTGTCAACAGTGTGTTCAAGCTAGACCGGATCCTGCAAAGGCAAATTTGACAAAGTGGCCAAAAGCTAATTACGTGTTCGATCGGGTTCACATTGATTATGCGGCACCATTTCAAAATCGCATGTTTTTAATAATAACTGATGCTTATAGTAAGTGGCCGGAGGTTTTTGAAGTTCCTAGAGTAGACAATAAAAAAACACTCTTATGAAGCTGAGAGAAGTTTTCGCTCGTTTCGGGTTACCAAGAACTTTAGTCTCCGACAACGGAGCACAATTTGTGTCAGCAGAATTTAAAATATTTTGTCGAACAAATGGTATTGAGCATTTAACCTCTCCACCATTTCACCCGGCTAGTAACGGTGCTGCAGAAAATGCTGTAAAAAATTTAAGAACACTATAAAAAAAATGTATAATGAAAACAAAGAGACGTTACACACTGCATTGCAAAGGTATCTGTTTGGTTACAGAAATGCTCCACATTGTACAACAGGAGAAAAACCTTCAAGTATAATGTTTAAAAGGCATGTGTCTTCGCAATTAGATCGCTCGCGTCCAAATTTAAAAACTAATGACGAAACTCAGTTACGGAACTATAACAAGGGAAAAACTGGAAAAGAATTTTGAAGAGGGTGACCAGGTTTATATGCGAGATTATACAAATCAGTTTAAAAAGAATTGGAATACCGGTATTATAGACAAAAAGTTTGGTTTTTCAGTTTATTTATGCAAGGACGCAGTGAATTACTACAAAGAGACATGTACACCAGATGATAAAGGCAGGTTATTTTTATAATAGTGTGAGTAATGGTGAGGAAGAGTCAGAAGAGATTGCAAAAGAGGAAACATTCGAAGCAAACCCAAATAATATAGACTCAGTACAGGAAGGCAACATTGCTGAAAATACAGGTATAGGAGGACTATCACTCACTAATGAAAACAAAATCTCAGATTATATGAATCAAGGTATCAGCTGTTATGAATCGAAAAGGGCAACATCTGAAGGCATTGGTTCTAATATAATTGAAAATGAAAATAATGTTAATGAAAATGTAATTTCAAGCAAAATGTCATTGCGTCCAAGAAACAAAATTAAAGCTCCAACAAAGTTGGATTTGTAAAGAAACAGTTATGTATGTTTAATGAATTTTGTATGTACAAAGTAGCAATTAAGTATTAATAAACTTAGGATGAGGGTGTTGTATTAGTGAATTGAAAAAGAACGCACCCATCAATCTTAACCAAAGTATAATGATGTAAACCTAGTATTAAGATCACTTATCTATGTAAACCAAGAAACGTAATAAAATTACATTCGATATCAAAACTTCAGCTCGTGTGTTTGTCTGGCTACATTAACTGCATATATTACACCTCACACCCTTCTCGCCAACAAACTAGCCAGTTTCTGGCAACTCAGTTTCCTTGTATGAAAGCCGTCTAAGTTACATAACATCACGTGACCCCATGTCCTTCAGAGGGCTTCGAATCCATCGAAAGTCGTTATCAACGAGGAAAAGTTCGCGTTTATAATTTTGACAACCTAATCTGTCCGCGTCTCCCACCTCCAGTGCGGACAGTTGAGGCAGGTTCTATATATTCAGAAAGGGAGAGAGAGAGTTGTCGCGATCGGACGTGTTTGAAATTGGCTCTGATAAATTATTGTGATAATTTTGTAAAAAAAAATGTTTGATACAAAGTTTTAATTTGTTGGACAGACTTTAATTTTGTATTAATCATTGAATTTTGTAATTATTAAATAAACACAGGCAATTAAGGCAAACATCTTTAAAGATGGATTGCCAAAAATGCAATACGACTACAGTGGGTAAATCAACAATTAAATGTGGTGGTGTTTGCAAGAAAGTGTGGCATCTGTCATTGAAATGTTGTGGATTGGACAATTACAGCAGTGGTATTTTAAATGCAGTGAAAATCTTAAATTTATTTGTGAAGATTGTATGATTTATATGCAAAATGTGGGTACTGCAATTAAAGATATGCAAAACCTGTTAATAGAAAATAATAGTTGCTTAAAAGAATACAAAGAAGAGTTTGCGATATCTGTAAGAAAAAACAAAGAAGAGATTGATAAGTTACCTACTACAAGCAGTGGAAACTAGGCATTGTGAAAAGATTAAATCATTTGATAACATGCAACAATCGATTAGTAGCAGTGTAAATGAAATTAAAAAAATAAGTGATTGTAATTTAAATTTAAAGGTACAAAGTGATATAATAAGTGATGGTGTAAATAAATTAAAGAATGCAACGGATTCAATAACAGATATTGGGAACCAGATCTCCATCAACTTGTGTAAGAGAGATGATAAGTTAAAAGAAAGTGTTAATGTCATTTCTAAATCAGTTCAGTAGAAATTAAAAAGAAAAACAACAGTGTCAACAGTGTCGGTGAAAAGAAATCCTTCGCAAGTGAATTAAAAAAAGTTCGCAGATTAAAGTGGTCCCTAAAACAATGTCACAAAGTGCAGATAAAACAAAATCAGAAATTAAAGCTAGGGTTAATCCATCTACTAGCGGAGTTCAGGTATCGGGAATCCAAAAACTCAATAGTGGAGCGGTGGTAGTCTCATGTGATAATGAAAACTCGGTAGAAAAATTATCTAGTGATGTAATGGGTAAGCTTGGAAATGAATACAGTGTAAATGTGATTGAGAGAACACCGAGAGTGAAAATAAGCTATATAACAGACCACTTTGAAGGAAATGAGTTGATAATGTGTATACTTTTGATGGCGCTCACAGCCCAGGATGGGCTTCGGCCTCAACTAACAAGCCCCTCCAGCCAGCTCTGTCCCTAGCTAGCCGCTTCCAGTTGCGCACACCGAGTGCTTTGATGTCGTCATTCACTTGATTGCGCCACCTGTTACGGGTTCTTCCTCTGCTGCGTACCCCATCGGGGTTGGATTCGAAGACTCGTCGGGCAGGTGCGTTGCTGTCCATACGCTCCACGTGCCCCAGCCATCTAAGCAGCTGTATTTTCAGCTTTTTGACCAGGTCAACGTCGCTGTATAGCCCGTATAGCTCGTCGTTGAATCTTCTCCTCCATACTCCTTCGATACACACCGGACCGAAAATCACACGAAGAATCTTCCTCTCAAAGCACCCTAGCAGATTTTTATCCGAATCTTTCAGTGTCCATGCTTCTGACCCATAAAGCAGGACCGGGATGATTAGGGTTTTGTATAAAGTCTCCTTGGTTCTCTGAGAGAGGGCCTTACTACTTAAATGCCTTCTTAGACCGAAGAAACAGCGGTTGGCAAGAGTAATTCTTCGCTTGATCTCTGCACTGATGTCATTCTGCGATGTAATAGTGGAGCCCAGGTAGACAAAGTCCTTGACAACTTCGAAGTTATATCTGTCCATCGTGATATTTTGCCCGAGTCGACGATGTTGAGATTCCTCTCTCGATGACAGCATATACTTCGTCTTGTCCTCATTAACCGCCAATCCCATTCTAGCCGCCTCCGATTCAATGCTCGCAAATGCCCCTGCCACAGCTCGCTTCGTTCTGCCGACAATGTCTATGTCATCCGCATATGCAAGCAATTGAACGGACTTTTGATAGATTGTACCGCTGGTGTTGACATGTGCGTTGCGTACAATGGCTTCAAGAACGATGTTGAATAGGTTGCATGATAACGCGTCGCCTTGCCTCAATCCTTTCTCAACATCAAAGGAATCGGTGGTGTTCTTACCAATTTTGACGGAGCAGCGAGATTTCTCCATCGTCATCCTGCACAAGCGGACGAGTTTGGCAGGGATGCCGAGACTCGACATGGCTCTGTATAATTCGTCCCTTTTCACGCTATCATACGCGACTTTAAAATCGATAAAAAGGTGGTGTGTATCGATCTGGAATTCCCGGGATTTTTCTAAAATCTGTCGGAGTGTGAACATTTGATCGACGGTTGACTTGCCTGGCCTAAAACCGCACTGATAAGGGCCGATCAGATCGTTGACAAAAGGTTTTAAGCGGTCACACAGGATGGCCGACAAGATTTTATAAGCGACGTTTAGGAGACTAATTTCTCTGTAGTTGGTACATTTCAGAACATCTCCCTTTTTATGGATGGGGCACACTATACCGAGGTTCCATTCATCGGGCATACTTTCCTCCGACCAAATTTTGCAGATGAGCTGGTGTATGCTCCTAGCCAATTCATCTCCCGCTGATTTAAATAGTTCGGCTTGTAAGCCATCCGCACCTGCAGCCTTGTACGACTTAAGTTTGGATATCGCCAGCCGAACTTCGGTTAGGTCGGGTGGACGGAACTCTTGGCCATCATCGTCCAAGTTGAATGGAGCGTTCTGCCTATTAGCGGCATCTTGGCTGTCTTCGCCATTAAGCAGTCTAGAGAAGTGTTCTTTCCAGATCCTCAGCACTGACTGTGTGTCTACTACCATATTCCCACTCTCATCTCGGCAGGCTTCCGTTCTAGCCTTGAATCCTTGGGTGGATCGCTTCACCCTCTGATAAAATTTTCGAACATCTCCCCTACCGCTACAACCCTCAATAGACTCTACCGCCCGCTTCTCGTGCTCTCTCTTTTTCCTCCTGAGAAGTCGGCGTTCCTCTTTTCGTTTCAGCCCGTAGAGCTCCCGGGCCACTCTCTCAGCAGCTCTTGTTCGAGTCTGCAGCATTGCCTGGTAGGCCTCGTCCTTAGCTGCATGCGCTAGCCGGCACTCCTCATCGAACCAGGGGTTTCGTTGTATTCGCCTAGTGAAACCCAGCACATCAGAGGCGGCACTTCTAATGGCTTGTTGACAGTGTTCCCACTGGTCCTCTGCACTTGATGCTGGTAGCGGACCTCCTGAGAGATTAAGAGTTACGTGGTCTGCAAAAGTTCTGGCAGTCTCTTGCGATTTAAGCTTCTCGACATCGAATCTTTTCACAGCATCTGCTCTGCGTTGTCGCGTCATGGATATCCGCATACGTAGTCTAGCTACCACCAGGTAGTGATCCGAGTCAATGTTGGCCCCTCGGAACGTTCGGACGTCCAAGATACTGGAAGCATGTCTCGCGTCTATCGCAACGTGGTCGATTTGGTTGACGGTTACTTGATCACGCGACCGCCAAGTCCCCTTGTGTATATTGAGGTGTGGGAAGTAGGTGCTAGAGATGATGACATTTCGCCCCGCCGCAAAGTCTGCCAGCCTGTGTCCGTTGCCGGAAGTTTCGTCGTGTAGGCTGTGTCCTCCGACTATCGAACCAAAGATGCCCTCCTTTCCGAATCTTGCGTTGAAGTCACCAAGAATGATCTTCACGTCGTACTTCGGGCACATATCATACGTTGTCTCCAAGAGATCGTAGAATGCTTCTTTGGTTGAGTCTTCTCTCCTTTCATGGGGGGCGTGAACACAAATCAGCGAAATGTTCTTAAATTTGCCTTTGATGCGGATTGTGACCAGGCGCTCGCTTACACTTCGGAAGCCCAAGACTTCTTGCCTAAGTCTTCCCCTTATCACAAAACCACAACCCAAGAGCCGCTGACCCGGTTCCTTCAAGCACCCGCCGTAGTAGATGTCACACGTTTTCAGTCTCCGTACGCCCTCTCCATCCCATCGCACTTCCTGGATGGCTGTTACGTCAGCCTTTAGCCTGTCCAGGTTCTCCACTAATTGTTCGGCTGCACGTGTTCTGTATAAGGACAGGACGTTCCACGTGCAGATCCGAAATTCATTGTCCTTGTTTCGTTTGCTGGGGTCGTCAACTTTAAAATCATCCATATCCGAGGCTTGTTGTTGTTTCGGAACAACTTTTTTTTACGTGGTAGGGAAGTTACCCCGACGCACAACCCCCGACCCGGAGGACCAGACCCTTCGTATAACTCCAAGGGTAGGGAGCCGGATAAACCGCTCCTTATAGGCCTGAGCTACAAATATGTCGTAGTAGCCCATATAAGGTGTTCACTAAGTAGTTCAACCTAACTGGAACTGTAGACGCCACCGTTGATTCCATCTAGAGAATTCGTCCGCTGCCGCCTCGATGAAAGGAGAAGTGCCTTAGTGGGAACACTCCTCCCCCCCCTCTCTCGTTGGCTGTCCCCAACAGCTTTCCACGGGGATTTAAACCCCGTCTCCAGCTGAGGTACTAGACACCCGATGTTCACCACGTGGAGGTGAGAGTAGGAGTTGGTAGACAGAGGTGGATTTTGAGAAAAACCTGTGGACGCTTGTGTCCTCTTGAATGCACATAACTACCCTTTTGAACATCTGATAATGTGTATGCGTAAACAGAATGATTTTTTGAAAGATTCTCAAATGGATTTTAAAGCAATGTGGAAAAGAAAGGGGAAGAGATCTGACTATTACACAGCAGTGGTTGAAATGGACGTTAAGAGCTATAATGAAATTATGAAAGTGGGTATGATAAGTGTTGGCTGGGACAAGTGTGAGGTGACTGAAGCTATTTATATTAAAAGATGTTATAAGTGCTTAAGGTTTGGACATTTAAGAAAGGATTGTAAGAGTACGAGTTCTGTTTGCTCAAAATGTGGAGGACAACACTAAAGCTCAGATTGTGATACTGATTGTTTGTCTTGTGTTAATTGTATTAGAATGAATGCAGAGTTAAAGCTTAATCTAGATGTTAATCATAACGCTTTAGACAACGGTTGCGAAGTTTATCTTCGCAAGCTTAAAGTAGAAAGAAAAAGGCGTTTGTAGCAATACAAAACTAAGGAGAAAGTCATTGCATACTATTTAAATTTGCAAAGCCTTATCTCCTATAAAAACCATATATAATTGTTGATAAAAGATTGCAAGCCAGATATTTTATTACTTTCGGAAACACGTATTACGGTAGACATACAGGAATGTGAATATAAAATTAGTGACTATTCACACATAAATTGCTTTTCGCATTCAAGACAAACAAGAGGAGTGATGGCTTATGTTAAGAAAGGATTACGATTTGAAATTGGAAACGTTACTCAGTATAATGATGTTGTATGGATGCTAAAATTGTATGTTTGGTTTGAAAATAAAAAGTATCAGCCGTATCTATAAAATTATCTAAAAATGCCTTTTAGAGTTTATTAAGTTAAGCCTGCTTAAATATAAAAGTTGCCTTTAAATGACGTTACTTCAAGGGTTAGTCCAATTTTAATTGAAATAAAATTAAATGATTTTCCTATTACAGTTCAATTAGATTCAGGAGCGGGTGCATCGATGCTGCCAATGTCGATTTATAAACAGAGGTGTAATTTTAAATGAAAGTGACATTTGTTTAAAAACTTATAGTTGTGGTGTTCTTATGCCTGTAGGTAAAGAATAATTTAAAATTGATTTCATGGACAAACAAATTTGGGGTTGCTTTCATGTGGTGGAGGTAAAAGATTTTGACAAGAAACCTTTGATAAGTCGAGATATAATGAGAAAATTGGGCATTGGGTTACATATGGATGGAAAAGAAATTATTTTTGAAAATTTTCTGGAAAATTCTAACAGTAGGTTTAACAAGTTAACAAAAGATATTTGTGACCAATTTTCAAGCTTATTTGACGGTAAGTTGGGGGAGTATAAAAAAGCAGTGATTGCACTTGCTTTTAAAAGCAATGCAAAGCCAATTTACATTCCGGCCAGAAAAATTCCAATTGCGTTTAAAGATGAGGTAGCTCGTGAACTAGGAAGGTTGGACAAATTGGGAATTATAGAAAAGGTTAACCATTCTGAATGGGGAACACCGCTTGTGCCAATTTTAAAACCGAATGGGGAAATCAGAGTTTGAAGCGACTACAAAGTCACGATTGACGACCAGTTAGAAGACGTAAATCATCAAATGCCTTTGATAACAAAAATATACGAGAACTTAAGAGACGGTGAGTTATACTCAAAGTTAGATATGACTAACGCGTATTTTCAAATAAAAGTCGATGAAGATACTAGTAAAAAGCTGTCGTTAAGTACACATTTAGGAACGTATAGGGTTCTTAGATTACCTTTTGATATTTAGATATTTCAACGGGAGGTTGAATAGACATTGCATGGAATTGAAGGAAAAACTTTAGAGGATCATATCCGAAATTTAAAAGCAGTTTTGACAGCACTTAAAACGGATGGTTTTAAACTGAATAAAGAAAAATGTGTTTTCTTTGAGCCTGAGATAAAAAATCTAGGCCATATTTTAGATAAACATGGTTTACGAAAAGATCCTGGAAAAGTGGCGGCGATGCTAGATTCCCCTAGGCCTACCCATGTAAGTGAGGTAAGAGCATTTGTGGGAATGGTTAATTATTACGGTATATTTATTCCGAATTTATCCAGTTTACTTTTTCCGTTGTATCGGTTGTTACAAAAAGAGGTGGTTTTTGATTGGAAGGAGGAATGCGAAGAGGCTTTTAGTAAATGCAAGAAGGCTTTGATTTCAGATGAAGAGTTGATGCATTTCAATCCAAATCTTCCGGTAGTTCTGGCGTGTGACGCATCGGCATATGGTATTGGTGCGGTTTTGTTGCACAAGTTACCTGACGGTGGAGAGCGGCCAATTTCGTTCGCATCGCGCACATTGTCAAAATCCGACAAGAACTACGCGGTTATTCACAAAGAAGCTCTTGCTATTTTTTGGGGTGTTAGAAAGTTCTATGAATACCCAATGGGTAGATCATTCCGTATGAAATCCGATCATAAGCCATTAAAAGCTTTGTTTGGGAAAAAAAAGGAATACCTCTTATGGCAGCTGGCAGACTTCAAAGATGGGCGTTGTATCTAGCTAATTTCAACTATCAGTTAGAGTATGTAAATGGCAAAGATAATGCTGCTACCGATGGACTATCGCGTTTGCCATTGCCAATCGGTCAAAAACTAGATAAGTTTCAAGAGTTGGACTATCTAAATTGGGTAGAAGAGTTTTTGCCGGTTAACGTTACGCAGATTAACGATGAGACAAGACGTGATAAAAGTTTGGGAAAAGTTTTTAGGTATGTCCAAAATGGCTGGCCTAAGGAGGTTGAAGACGATTTAAAACCATATTTTAATAGAAAAGATGAGTTAGGCATCTAAGAAGAAGTTCTTATGTGGGGCTACAGGGTAGTAATTCCGGTAAAATTACGTCCAAAAATTTTAAAAGATCTTCACGGTACACATTTAGGGATAACAAAAATGAAGGGTATAGCGCGATCCTACTTTCGGTGGCCCAAGTTAGATGAGAATATTGAATTAGTGTCGAAGAATTGTCAACAGTGTGTTCAAGCTAGACCGGATCCTGCAAAGGCAAATTTGACAAAGTGGCCAAAAGCTAATTACGTGTTCGATCGGGTTCACATTGATTATGCGGGACCATTTCAAAATCGCATGTTTTTAATAATAACTGATGCTTATAGTAAGTGGCCGGAGGTTTTTGAAGTTCCTAGAGCAGACACTAAAAACACTCTTATGAAGCTGAGAGAAGTTTTCGCTCGTTTCGGGTTACCAAGAACTTTAGTCTCCGACAACGGAGCACAATTTGTGTCAGCAGAATTTAAAATATTTTGTCGAACAAATGGTATTGAGCATTTAACCTCTCCACCATTTCAACCGGCTAGTAACGGTGCTGCAGAAAATGCTGTAAAAAATTTAAGAACACTATAAAAAAAATGTATAATGAAAACAAAGAGACGTTACACACTGCATTGCAAAGGTATCTGTTTGGTTGCAGAAATGGTCCACATTGTACAACAGGAGAAAAACCTTCAAGTATAATGTTTAAAAGGCATGTGTCTTCGCAATTAGATCGCTCGCGTCCAAATTTAAAAACTAATGACGAAACTCAGTTACGGAACTATAACAAGGGAAAAACTGGAAAAGAATTTTGAAGAGGGTGACCAGGTTTATATGCGAGATTATACAAATCAGTTTAAAAAGAATTGGAATACCGGTATTATAGACAAAAAGTTTGGTTTTTCAGTTTATTTATGCAAGGACGCAGTGTAATACTACAAAGAGACATGTAGACCAGATGATAAAGGCAGGTTATTTTTATAATGGTGTGAGTAATGGTGAGGAAGAGTCAGAAGAGATTGCAAAAGAGGAAACATTCGAAGCAAACCCAAATAATATAGACTTAGTACAGGAAGGCAACATTGCTGAAAATTCAGGTATAGGAGGACTATCACTCACTAATGAAAACAAAATCTCAGATTATATGAATCAAGGTATCAGCTGTTATGAATCGAAAAGGGCAACATCTGAAGGCATTGGTTCTAATATAATTGAAAATGAAAATAATGTTAATGAAAATGTAATTTCAAGCAAAATGTCATTGCGTCCAAGAAACAAAATTAAAGCTCCAACAAAGTTGGATTTGTAAAGAAACAGTTATGTATGTTTAATGAATTTTGTATGTACAAAGTAGCAATTAAGTATTAATAAACTTAGGATGAGGGTGTTGTATTAGTGAATTGAGTATGAAAAAGAACGCACCCATCAATCTTAACTAAAGTATAATGATGTAAACCTAGTATTAAGATCACTTATCTATGTAAACCAAGAAACGTAATAAAATAACATTCGATATCAAAACTTCAGCTCGTGTGTTTGTCTGGCTGCATTAACTGCATATATTACACCTCACACCCTTCTCGCCAACAAACTAGCCAGTTTCTGGCAACTCAGTTTCCTTGTGTGAAAGCCGTCTAAGTTACATAACATCACGTGATCCCATGTCCTTCAGAGGGCTTCGAATCCATCGAAAGTCGTTATCAACGAGGAAAAGTTCGCGTTTATAATTTTGACAACCTAATCTGTCCGCGTCTCCCACCTCCAGTGCGGACAGTTGAGGCAGGTTCTATATATTCAGAAAGGGAGAGAGAGAGTTGTCGCGATCGGACGTGTTTGAAATTGGCTCTGATAAATTATTGTGATAATTTTGAAAAAAAAAATGTTTGATACGAAGTTTTAATTTGTTGGACAGACTTTAATTTTGTATTACTCATTGAATTTTGTAATTATTAAATAAACACAGGCAATTAAGGCAAACATCTTTAAAGATGGATTGCCAAAAATGCAATACGACTACAGTGGGTAAATCAACAATTAAATGTGATGGTGTTTGCAAGAAAGTGTGGCATCTGTCATTGAAATGTTGTGGATTGGACAATTACAGCAGTGGTATTTTAAATACAGTGAAAAATCTTAAATTTATTTGTGAAGATTGTATGATTTATATGCAAAATGTGGGTACTGCAATTAAAGATATGCAAAACCTGTTAATAGAAAATAATAGTTGCTTAAAAGAATACAAAGAAGAGTTTGCGATATCTGTAAGAAAAAACAAAGAAGAGATTGATAAGTTACCTACTACAAGCAGTGGAAACTAGGCATTGTGAAAAGATTAAATCATTTGATAACATGCAACAATCGATTAGTAGCAGTGTAAATGAAATTAAAAAAATAAGTGATTGTAATTTAAATTTAAAGGTACAAAGTGATATAATTAGTGATGGTGTAAATAAATTAAAGAATGCAACGGATTCAATAACAGATATTGGGAACCAGATCTCCATCAACGTGTGTGAGAGAGATGATAAGTTAAAAGAAAGTGTTAATGTCATTTCTAAATCAGTTCAGTAGAAATTAAAAAGAAAAACAACAGTGTCAACAGTGTCGGTGAAAAGAAATCATACGCAAGGGAATTAAAAAAAAGTTCGCAGATTAAAGTGGTCCCTAAAGAAATGTCACAAAGTGCAGATAAAACAAAATCAGAAATTAAAGCTAGGGTTAATCCATCTAATAGCGGAGTTCAGGTATCGGGAATCCAAAAACTCAATAGTGGAGCGGTGATAGTCTCATGTGATAATGAAAACTCGGTAGAAAAATTATCTAGTGATGTAATGGCTAAGCTTGGAAATGAATACAGTGTAAATGTGATTGAGAGAACACCGAGAGTGAAAATAAGCTATATAACAGACCAGTTTGAAGGAAATGAGTTGATAATGTGTATGCGTAAACAAAATGATTTTTTGAAAGATTCTCAAATGGATTTTAAAGCAATGTGGAAAAGAAAGGGGAAGAGATCTGAATATTACACAGCAGTGGCTGAAATGGACGTTAAGAGCTATAATGAAATTATGAAAGTGGGTATGATAAGTGTTGGCTGGGACAAGTGTGAGGTGACTGAAGCTATTTATATTAAAAGATGTTATAAGTGCTTAAGGTTTGGACATTTTAGAAAGGATTGTAAGAGTACGAGTTCTGTTTGCTCAAAATGTGGAGGACAACACTAAAGCTCAGATTGTGATACTGATTGTTTGTCTTGTGTTAATTGTATTAGAATGAATGCAGAGTTAAAGCTTAATCTAGATGTTAATCATAACGCTTTAGACAACGGTTGCGAAGTTTATCTTCGCAAGCTTAAAGTAGAAAGAAAAAGGCGTTTGTAGCAATCCAAAACTAAGGAGAAAGTCATTGCATACTATTTAAATTTGCAAAGCCTTATCTCCAATAAAAACCATATATAATTGTTGATAAAAGATTGCAAGCCAGATATTTTATTACTTTCGGAAACACGTATTACGGTAGACATACAGGAATGTGAATATAAAATAAGTGACTATTCACACATAAATTGCTTTTCGCATTCAAGACAAACAAGAGGAGTGATGGCTTATGTTAAGAAAGGACTACGATTTGAAATTGGAAACGTTACTCAGTATAATGATGTTGTATGGATGTTAAAATTGTATGTTTGGTTTGAAAATAAAAAATATCAGCCGTATCTATAAAATTGTCTAAAAATGCCTTTTAGAGTTTATTAAGTTAAGCCTGCTTAAATATTAAAGTTGCCTTTAAATGACGTTACTTCAAGGGTTAGTCCAATTTTAATTGAAATAAAATTAAATGATTTTCCTATTACAGTTCAATTAGATTCAGGAGCGGGTGCATCGATGTTGCCAATGTCGATTTATAAACAGAGGTGTAATTTTAAATGAAAGTGACATTTGTTTAAAAACTTATAGTTGTGGTGTTCTTATGCCTGTAGGTAAAGAATAATTTAAAATTGATTTCATGGACAAACAAAATTTGGGGTTGCTTTCATGTGGTGGAGGTAAAAGATTTTGACAAGAAACCTTTGATAGGTCGAGATATAATGAGAAAATTGGGCATTAGGTTACATATGGATGGAAAAAAAATTATTTTTTAAAATTTTCTGGAAAATTCTAACAGTAGGTTTAACAAGTTAACAAAAGATATTTGTGACCAATTTTCAAGCTTATTTGACGGTAAGTTGGGGGAGTATAAAAAAGCAGTGATTGCACTTGCTTTTAAAAGCAATGCAAAGCCAATTTACATTCCGGCCAGAAAAATTCCAATTGCGTTTAAAGATGAGGTAGCTCGTGAACTAGGAAGGTTGGACAAATTGGGAATTATAGAAAAGGTTAACAATTCTGAATGGGGAACACCGCTTGTACCAATTTTAAAATCCGAATGGGGAAATCAGAGTTTGAAGCGACTACAAAGCCACGATTGACGACCAGTTAGAAGACGTAAATCATCAAATGCCTTTGATAACAAAAATATACGAGAACTTAAGAGACGGTGAGTTATACTCAAAGTTAGATATGACTAACGCGTATTTTCAAATAAAAGTCGATGAAGATACTAGTAAAAAGCTGTCGTTAAGTACACATTTAGGAACGTATAGGGTTCTTAGATTACCTTTTGGGACGAAGCCAGCTTGCCAAATATTTCAACGGGAGGTTGAAAAGACATTGCATGGAATTGAAGGAGTAGCAAATTTAATTGACGACATTGTTGTCACAGGGAAAACTTTAGAGGATCATATCCGAAATTTAAAAGCAGTTTTGACAGCACTTAAAACGGATGGTTTTAAACTGAATAAAGAAAAATGTGTTTTCTTTGAGCCTGAGATAAAATATCTAGGCCATATTTTAGATAAAAATGGTTTACGAAAAGATCCTGGAAAAGTGGCGGCGATGCTAGATTCCCCTAGGCCTACCAATGTAAGTGAGGTAAGAGCATTTGTGGGAATGGTTAATTATTACGGTAAATTTATTCCGAATTTATCCAGTTTACTTTTTCCGTTGTATCGGTTGTTACAAAAAGAGGTGGTTTTTGATTGGAAGGAGGAATGCGAAGAGGCTTTTAGTAAATGCAAGAAGGCTTTGATTTCAGATGAAGAGTTGATGCATTTCAATCCAAATCTTCCGGTAGTTCTGGCGTGTGACGCATCGGCATATGGTATTGGTGCGGTTTTGTTGCACAAGTTACCTGACGGTGGAGAGCGGCCAATTTCGTTCGCATCGCGCACATTGTCAAAATCCGACAAGAACTACGCGGTTATTCACAAAGAAGCTCTTGCTATTTTTTGGGGTGTTAGAAAGTTCTATGAATACCCAATGGGTAGATCATTCCGTATGAAATCCGATCATAAGCCATTAAAAGCTTTGTATGGGGCAAAAAAGGAATACCTCTTATGGCAGCTGGCAGACTTCAAAGATGGGCGTTGTATCTAGCTAATTTCAACTATGAGTTAGAGTATGTAAATGGCAAAGATAATGCTGCTACCGATGAACTATCGCGTTTGCCATTGCCAATCGGTCAAAAACTAGATAAGTTTCAAGAGTTGGACTATCTAAATTGGGTAGAAGAGTTTTTGCCGGTTAACGTTACGCAGATTAACGATAAGACAAGACGTGATAAAAGTTTGGGAAAAGTGTTTAGGTATGTCCAAAATGGCTGGCCTAAGGAGGTTGAAGACGATTTAAAACCATATTTTAATAGAAAAGATGAGTTAGGCATCTAAGAAGAAGTTCTTATGTGGGGCTACAGGGTAGTAATTCCGGTAAAATTACGTCCAAAAATTTTAAAAGAGCTTCACGGTACACATTTAGGGATAACAAAAATGAAGGGTATAGCGCGATCCTACTTTCGGTGGCCCAAGTTAGATGAGAATATTGAATTAGTGTCGAAGAATTGTCAACAGTGTGTTCAAGCTAGACCGGATCCTGCAAAGGCAAATTTGACAAAGTGGCCAAAAGCTAATTACGTGTTCGATCGGGTTCACATTGATTATGCGGCACCATTTCAAAATCGCATGTTTTTAATAATAACTGATGCTTATAGTAAGTGGCCGGAGGTTTTTGAAGTTCCTAGAGTAGACAATAAAAAAACACTCTTATGAAGCTGAGAGAAGTTTTCGCTCGTTTCGGGTTACCAAGAACTTAAGTCTCCGACAACGGAGCACAATTTGTGTCAGCAGAATTTAAAATATTTTGTCGAACAAATGGTATTGAGCATTTAACCTTTCCACCATTTCACCCGGCTAGTAACGGTGCTGCAGAAAATGCTGCAAAAAATTTAAGAACACTATAAAAAAAATGTATATAATCAAAATAAAGAGACGTTACACACTGCATTGCAAAGGTATCTGTTTGGTTACAGAAATGCTCCACATTGTACAACAGGAGAAAAATCTTCAAGTATAATGTTTAAAAGGCATGTGTCTTCGCAATTAGATCGCTCGCGTCCAAATTTAAAACTTAATGATGAAACTCAGTTACGAAACTATAACAAAGGAAAAACTCTGGAAAAGAATTTTGAAGAGGGTGACCAGGTTTATATGCGAGATTATACAAATCAGTTTAAAAAGAATTGGAATCCCGGTATTTTAGACAAAAAGTTTGCTTTTTCAGTTTATTTATGCAAGGACGCAGTGTAATACTACAAAGAGACATGTAGACCAGATGATAAAGGCAGGTTATTTTAATAATGGTGTGAGTAATGGTGAGGAAGATTCAGAAGAGATTGCAAAAGAGGAAACATTCGAAGCAAACCCAAATAATATAGACTCAGTACAGGAAGGCAACATTGCTGAAAATTCAGGTATAGGAGGACTATCACTCACTAATGAAAACAAAATCTCAGATTATATGAATCAAGGTATCAGCTGTTATGAATCGAAAAGGAAAAAAAAAGAAATTATTTTCTGAAAATTTTCTGGAAAATTCTAACAGTAGGTTTAACAAGTTAACAAAAGATATTTGTGACCAATTTTCAAGCTTATTTGACGGTAAGTTGGGGGAGTATAAAAAAGCAGTGATTGCACTTGCTTTTAAAAGCAATGCAAAGCCAATTTACATTCCGGCCAGAAAAATTCCAATTGCGTTTAAAGATGAGGTAGCTCGTGAACTAGGAAGGTTGGACAAATTGGGAATTATAGAAAAGGTTAACAATTCTGAATGGGGAACACCGCTTGTACCAATTTTAAAATCCGAATGGGGAAATCAGAGTTTGAAGCGACTACAAAGCCACGATTGACGACCAGTTAGAAGACGTAAATCATCAAATGCCTTTGATAACAAAAATATACGAGAACTTAAGAGACGGTGAGTTATACTCAAAGTTAGATATGACTAACGCGTATTTTCAAATAAAAGTCGATGAAGATACTAGTAAAAAGCTGTCGTTAAGTACACATTTAGGAACGTATAGGGTTCTTAGATTACCTTTTGGGACGAAGCCAGCTTGCCAAATATTTCAACGGGAGGTTGAAAAGACATTGCATGGAATTGAAGGAGTAGCAAATTTAATTGACGACATTGTTGTCACAGGGAAAACTTTAGAGGATCATATCCGAAATTTAAAAGCAGTTTTGACAGCACTTAAAACGGATGGTTTTAAACTGAATAAAGAAAAATGTGTTTTCTTTGAGCCTGAGATAAAATATCTAGGCCATATTTTAGATAAAAATGGTTTACGAAAAGATCCTGGAAAAGTGGCGGCGATGCTAGATTCCCCTAGGCCTACCAATGTAAGTGAGGTAAGAGCATTTGTGGGAATGGTTAATTATTACGGTATATTTATTCCAAATTTATCCAGTTTACTTTTTCCGTTGTATCGGTTGTTACAAAAAGAGGTGGTTTTTGATTGGAAGGAGGAATGCGAAGAGGCTTTTAGTAAATGCAAGAAGGCTTTGATTTCAGATGAAGAGTTGATGCATTTCAATCCAAATCTTCCGGTAGTTCTGGCGTGTGACGCATCGGCATATGGTATTGGTGCGGTTTTGTTGCACAAGTTACCTGACGGTGGAGAGCGGCCAATTTCGTTCGCATCGCGCACATTGTCAAAATCCGAGAAGAACTACGCGGTTATTCACAAAGAAGCTCTTGCTATTTTTTGGGGTGTTAGAAAGTTCTATGAATACCCAATGGGTAGATCATTCCGTATGAAATCCGATCATAAGCCATTAAAAGCTTTGTTTGGGGAAAAAAGGAATACCTCTTATGGCAGCTGGCAGACTTCAAAGATGGGCGTTGTATCTAGCTAATTTCAACTATGAGTTAAGGTATGTAAATGGCAAAGATAATGCTGCTACCGATGGACTATTGCGTTTGCCATTGCCAATCGGTCAAAAACTAGATAAGTTTCAAGAGTTGGACTATCTAAATTGGGTAGAAGAGTTTTTGCCGGTTAACGTTACGCAGATTAACGATGAGACAAGACGTGATAAAAGTTTGGGAAAAGTTTTTAGGTATGTCCAAAATGGCTGGCCTAAGGAGGAGACGATTTAAAACCATATTTTAATAGAAAAGATGAGTTAGGCATCTAAGAAGAAGTTCTTATGTGGGGCTACAGGGTAGTAATTCCGGTAAAATTACGTCCAAAAATTTTAAAAGAGCTTCACGGTACACATTTAGGGATAACAAAAATGAAGGGTATAGCGCGATCCTACTTTCGGTGGCCCAAGTTAGATGAGAATATTGAATTAGTGTCGAAGAATTGTCAACAGTGTGTTCAAGCTAGACCGGATCCTGCAAAGGCAAATTTGACAAAGTGGCCAAAAGCTAATTACGTGTTCGATCGGGTTCACATTGATTATGCGGGACCATTTCAAAATCGCATGTTTTTAATAATAGCTGATGCTTATAGTAAGTGGCCGGAGGTTTTTGAAGTTCCTAGAGCAGACACTAAAAACACTCTTATGAAGCTGAGAGAAGTTTTCGCTCGTTTCGGGTTACCAAGAACTTTAGTCTCCGACAACGGAGCACAATTTGTGTCAGCAGAATTTAAAATATTTTGTCGAACAAATGGTGTTGAACATTTAACCTCTCCACCATTTCACCCGGCTAGTAACAGTGCTGCAGAAAATGCTGTAAAAAATTTAAGAACACTATAAAAAAATGTATAATGAAATTAAAGAGACGTTACACACTGCATTGCAAAGGTATCTGTTTGGTTACAGAAATGCTCCACATTGTACAACAGGAGAAAAACCTTCAAGTATAATGTTTAAAAGGCATGTGTCTTCGCAATTAGATCGCTCGCGTCCAAATTTAAAAACTAATGACGAAACTCAGCTACGAAACTATAACAAAGGAAAAACTCTGGAAAAGAATTTTGAAGAGGGTGACCAGGTTTATATGCGAGATTATACAAATCAGTTTAAAAAGAATTGGAATCCCGGTATTATAGACAAAAAGTTTGGTTTTTCAGTTTATTTATGCAAGGACGCAGTGTAATACTACAAAGAGACATGTAGACCAGATGATAAAGGCAGGTTATTTTTATAATGGTGTGAGTAATGGTGAGGAAGAGTCAGAAGAGATTGCAAAAGAGGAAACATTCGAAGCAAACCCAAATAATATAGACTCAGTACAGGAAGGCAACATTGCTGAAAATTCAGGTATAGGAGGACTATCACTCACTAATGAAAACAAAATCTCAGATTATATGAATCAAGGTATCAGCTGTTATGAATCGAAAAGGGCAACATCTGAAGGCATTGGTTCTAATATAATTGAAAATGAAAATAATGTTAATGAAAATGTAATTTCGAGCAAAATGTCATTGCGTACAAGAAACAAAATTAAAGCTCCAACAAAGTTGGATTTGTAAAGAAACATTTATGTATGTTTAATGAATTTTGTATGTACAAAGTAGCAATTAAGTATTAATAAACTTAGGATGAGGGTGTTGTCTTAGTGAATTGAGTATGAAAAAGAACGCACCCATCAATCTTAACCAAAGTATTATAATGATGCATTACACCTCTACCTTTCATCGCCACCGTTTATTTAATTGCATTAAAGCAATCCCGAATTACCTGTTATTTAATTACATTCAAGCAATCCAGAAATTACCGCCCGTTATTTTATTGCATTTAAGCAATCCGAAATTACCACTACCGCCTGTTAATACATTGCATTCAAGCAATCCAGAATCACCGCCGTTTATTTAATTGCACTCAAGCAATCCTGACCGTTAAATTAACTCTATAGCCAGAGTTCATTATTTGGTATAAATTCCATACAAATACTTTTTTTTATATACAACAACCCTGTACTATGTATAATCACATAAACCACCACTGGTTAAGTACTTTGGTAGGTTTTCATTATGATATTTTTTCTGTAACTCTTATAGTTCACAACCAGTTCTGACTCGAATATCTATAAGGGAGCGTTAACGAACAGAAGAATAGTGTGATCTACCATAGTGGAAAAGTACCAATTTGGAGTACCTGGTAGAGCTCCAACTTTTGAAAAGACTAGGGTTCCAGAATCGACAGTGGAAGCCCAGGTTTTAAAGTAGTTAGTGGCGTCTGCTATCTCAGACTGTAATTTAGTGGCGTCTGCTATCTCAGACTGTAATTTAGTGACGTCTGCTATCTCAGACTGTAATTAAGTGGCGTCTGCTATCTCAGACTGTTATTTAGTGACGTCTGCTATCTCAGACTGTAATTTAGTGGCGTCTGCTATCTTATACTGTAATTTAGTGGCGTCTGCTATCTCAGACTGTAATTTAGTGGCGTCTGCTATCTCAGACTGTAATTTAGTGGCGTCTGCTATCTCAGACTGTAATTTAGTGGCGTCTGCTATCTCAGACTGTAATTTAGTGACCACTGCTATCTTAGTCCCTTAATTGTATTGTATGAATTTTGGAATTATATAATATAAAGTAGAAGCATGAAACAAAATATTAAATTGTATGAACTTTGGATTATATAAAGGTAACCATAAACAAAATATTAAGTTGTATGAACTTTGGATTAAGTATATAAAGTAAAACAAAATATTAAGTTGTATACATTTTGGAATTATATAATGTATAAATTAATAAAGTAAACAAAATATTAAACTGTATTAATGTTGGAATTATATAATGTCTAAACTATTAAAGTAAAACTGTAACAAAACTTTAAATGAATTAACGAACCAGTGATTGGTGAATAAAGAATTTCAAAACCGACTAAAGTTAGTTGCTTCTTTAGTAAAACCCTGGATCCGATGAGCATACCTCAGCCTTTGACAAAAAGCATCTCACAAAATGGCGCCCGAGCAGGGACTTCAATGAGGATTGATTCATATACCCGTACCGACCGACCCACCGTTCCAGAAGAACCAAATCTCATTGATGTACATACCGAATAGACGTTCCAAACGCTCCAGTATACCCGTAAGGCGAAGCCTCCCGTTAATTAACCATACATCTTGAACTGAAAAGACAGTTCAGCCAGAACCCAAACCAGATTCCGTAACCAATAAACTCCGAATAAAAATGGATGACCCAAAAGAAGAGGACTTCGATGTCACTGCTAATATAGCATGGATATACTTACTTAAGAAACAAGAGTTGATTGATAAAATGGCCTCTAAGAATTTAGACACTGAAGGTACTGTAGCCACTCTGCGAACAAGATTTAGCACATTTATCAAGGAATCCCGTACCCGCCGTTCAACGCAGAATCTCTGTGAGGAAATCTCGCTACTAGTTCACAAAAGGATATTTTCAGACGAAGTCGAACCAGCACCGCCGTTACCCGTTCCGAAACCAGTCGGCTTCGTTGTTGAAAAGTATGCCCCGAATGATCAGTTGGACCTCATTACCCGTCGTACTATATCTACCGTTCAGAATGACCAGCCCACTCAATCAACCAGCCAGCAGTATGCGTCCATGTTTCCATTTATTCAACAACCAGAACCAGTTATAAACCAGATGAACCATCCAAGTCCCTAGAAATTTCACTTAAGTTACGAAGCTGAAATTATGAATATCGTCCGAAGATGGAACTTACGATTTGATGCCTCCGAAAATGCTATAGACTTCATAAGACGTATCGAGGAATTAATAACTAGTTATACGATTCCACCAGACCAGATGATGAGAACACTACCAGCAATATTTCGGGGTTCTGCTCTTCAGTGGTTCCGAATACACAGAGAAAAACTCCAGACTGGGGAACAATTTCGGCAAGCGTTTCTTCGATATTTTCTTCCTACTCGCTTTGTCCACAAATTGGAGGACGAAATAATGCGAAGAAGACAAGGACCACGAGAATCAGTAAAGGATTTTGTCCGAAATATGGAATACCTTATCCAGCAGCACCCGAAAATGAATTTAGAGGAGAACGTGGATAGGATTTATGACAGCCTCAGAACAGAATATTGCTTCATATCCGCCGAAGAGATTTCCAATCCCTCGAAGAACTAACCGACCTAGCCGAAGAACTAGAATTTGTTAGACTGGAAGAGCGAAATCAAAGACCATTTGTTTCCTCGAATCTTCACCCCTCCACCAGACCCCCACGACCAGTTGGAGTAGCACAAAATATTCAATCACCCTCCAGTAACACTAGTCCATATAACCGCTTAACTCATTGCTGGAACTGTAAGCAGCGAGGTCATCAAAAACCCAACTGCAATCGACCGTTTCGTCTCTTTTGTTCCTTCTGTGGGGAAGATGGTCGCCTGACTAAGGACTGTCCTTGTCACCAACACAGAAGAACATCACAGGAACATCATAGGACTGCTGCGATAAGCAATCCTAGGCCAGACCAACCATCCATTGTGGTATTTGAAATCAAAGAAGAAGACCCACCGGAAATAGCCACCTTAAAAACAGATCTTCTAAGTTCTCCAGCACCCACCAGTCCTGCCCGATCCAGATATAATAAAAGAATAATCAAACAACCATGTTCCCTAGTCAACCCACACAATCGTTGGTGGATACACTACCAGAGGCATGTTACCTACCGAAAACCCACTACGAAGCGCGTTGCCAAGAACGCATTGAGTAAAGTCCCCGAGAATCACGAGCAACCTCCACCACCAATCCGGCCTAAGAATCAGGAAAAGTCAGTATTAAAGCCATGCCAGGTCAAAGCTCCCTGGACAGATCCTAGGTACTTCATTCCAATAAAAATTGGCTGGCAGACTTTTAGTGCCCTAATTGACACTGGCTCAACCAAAACCTTTATTGGCCAAGCAATCCTGAATAAATTACAGAGCCTCACCCAACTAACAATTTAGCTTGTAGTAGGTCCGATTTTCATAATTTGGGAAGCTATTGCTTACATATAATTTGTACAAGGCTTGTTAATGCAAAACACACATTTTTTTGGTATTTTTTCCAAAAACAATCTGCTTAAGGCCTTTTAAAATAAGTCATATAGCAGCCAATAAGATTTAACTTGCATAAGGCCTTTTAAAGATCTGCTCGAAAATAAATAGTTTGTATATAGCATTCAGCTGAGAGACTAATACAAATCATGCCCAAAGGATTTGTATATAGCCAACTACTACAAGCTATAGCTTTTGCATTTTGTTCTTATGCAAATGTGTGGTTTTCTCGGTTTGTATATAGCCAATTAATACAAATCATTCCACGTGGATTTGCATATAGCCAACTACTACAAGCTATAGTTTTTGCATTTTGTTCTTATGCGAATGTGTGGTTTTTTCGGTTTGTATATAGCCAACTAATACAAATCATACCACGTGGATTTGCATATAGCCAACTACTACAAGCTATAGCTTTTGCATTTTGTTGTTATGCAAATGTTTGGTTTTTTTCGGTTTGTATATAGCCAACTAATACAAATCATACCACGTGGATTTGCATATAGCCAACTACTACAAGCTATAGCTTTTGCATTTTGTTCTTATGCAAATGTGTAGTTTTTTCGGTTTGTAAATAGCCAACTAATACAAATCATACCACGTGGATTTGTATATAGCAAGTTACTACAAGCTATAGCTTTTGCATTTTGTTCTTATGCAAATGTTTGGTTTTTTCGGTTTGTATATAGCCAATTAATACAAATCATACCACGTGGATTTGCATATAGCCAACTACTACAAGCTATAGCTTTTGCATTTTGTTCTTATGCAAATGTGTAGTTTTTTCGGTTTGTATATAGCCAACTAATACAAATCATATCACGTGGATTTGCATATAGCCAACTACTACAAGCTATTACTTTTTGCATTTTGTTCTTATGCAAATGAGTAGGTTTTTTGGTTTGTATATAGCCAACTAATACAAATCATACCACGTGGATTTGCATATAGCCAACTACTACAAGCTATAGCTTTTGCATTTTGTTCTTATGCAAATGTTTGGTTTTTTCGGTTTGTATATAGCCAACTAATACAAATCATACCACGTGGATTTGCATATAGCCAACTACTACAAGCTATAGCTTTTGCATTTTGTTCTTATGCAAATGTTTTGTTTTTTTGGTTTGTATATAGCCAACTAATACAAATCATACCACGTGAATTTGCATAAGGCCAACTACTACAAGCTATAGCTTTTGCATTTTGTTCTTATGCAAATGTTTGGTTTTTTCGGTTTGTATATAGCCAACTAATACAAATCATACCACGTGGATTTGCATATAGCCAACTACTACAAGCTATTACTTTTTGCATTTTGTTCTTATGCAAATGAGTAGTTTTTTTGGTTTGTATATAGCCAACTAATACAAATCAAACCACGTGGATTTGTATATAGCAAGTTACTACAAGCTATAGCTTTTGCATTTTGTTCTTATGCAAATGTTTGGTTTTTTCGGTTTGTATATAGCTAATTAACACAAATCATACCACGTGGATTTGCATATAGCCAACTACTACAAGCTATAGCTTTTGCATTTTGTTCTTATGCAAATGTGTAGTTTTTTCGGTTTGTATATAGCCAACTAATACAAATCATATCACGTGGATTTGCATATAGCCAACTACTACAAGCTATTACTTTTTGCATTTTGTTCTTATGCAAATGAGTAGTTTTTTTGGATTGTATATAGCCAACTAACACAAATCATACCACGTGGATTTGCATATAGCCAACTACTACAAGCTATAGCTTTTGCATTTTGTTCTTATGCAAATGTTTGGTTTTTTCGGTTTGTATATAGCCAACTAATACAAATCATACCACGTGGATTTGCATATAGCCAACTACTACAAGCTATAGCTTTTGCATTTTTTCTTTTGCAAATGTTTGGTTTTTTCGGTTGGTATATAGCCAACTAATACAAATCATACCACGTGAATTTGCATAAGGCCAACTTCTACAAGTTATAGCTTTTGCATTTTGTTCTTATGCAAATGTTTGGTTTTTTCGGTTTGTATATAGCCAACTAATACAAATCATACCACGTGGATTTGCATATAGCCAACTACTACAAGCTATTACTTTTTGCATTTTGTTCTTATGCAAATGAGTAGTTTTTTTGGTTTGTATATAGCCAACTAATACAAATCATACCACGTGGATTTGCATATAGCCAACTACTACAAGCTATAGCTTTTGTATTTTGTTCTTATGCAAATGTTTGGTTTTTTCGGTTTGTATATAGCCAATTAATACAAATCATACCACGTGGATTTGCATATAGCCAACTACTACAAGCTATAGCTTTTGCATTTTGTTCTTATGCGAATGTGTGGTTTTTTCGGTTTGTATATAGCCAACTAATACAAATCATTCCACGTGGATTTGCATAAGGCCAACTACTACAAGCTATGGCTTTTGCATTTTGTTCTTATGCAAATGTTTGGTTTTTTTCGGTTTGTATATAGCCAACTAATACAAATCATACCACGTGGATTTTTATATAGCAAGCTACTACAAGCTATAGCTTTTGCATTTTGTTCTTATGCAAATGTTTGGTTTTTTCGGTTTGTATATAGCCAATTAATACAAATCATACCACGTGGATTTGCATATAGCCAACTACTACAAGCTATAGCTTTTGCATTTTGTTCTTATGCAAATGTGTAGTTTTTTCAGTTTGTATATAGCCAACTAATACAAATCATATCTCGTGGATTTGCATATAGCCAACTACTACAAGCTATTACTTTTTGCATTTTGTTCTTATGCAAATGAGTATTTTTTTTGGTTTGTATATAGCCAACTAATACAAATCATACCACGTGGATTTGCATATAGCCAACTACTACAAGCTATAGCTTTTGCATTTTGTTCTTATGCAAATGTTTGTTTTTTTTTGGTTTGTATATAGCCAACTAATACAAATCATACCACGTGGATTTGCATATAGCCAACTACTACAAGCTATAGCTTTTGTATTTTGTTCTTATGCGAATGTGTGGTTTTTTCGGTTTGTATATAGCCAACTATTACAAATCATTCCACGTGAATTTGCATAAGGCCAACTACTACAAGCTATAGCTTTTGCATTTTGTTCTTATGCAAATGTTTGGTTTTTTCGGTTTGTATACAGCCAACTAATACAAATCATACCACGTGGATTTGTATATAGCAAGCTACTACAAGCTATAGCTTTTGCATTTTGTTCTTATGCAAATGTTTGATTTTTTCGGTTTGTATATAGCCAATTAATACAAATCATACCGCGTGGATTTGCATATAGCCAACTACTACAAGCTATAGCTTTTGCATTTTGTTCTTATGCAAATGTTTGTTTTTTTTTGGTTTGTATATAGCCAACTAATACAAATCATACCACGTGGATTTGCATATAGCCAACTACTACAAGCTATAGCTTTTACATTTCCTTCTTATGCAAATGTGTAGTTTTTTTGCGTTTTGTATAAAGCCAACTAATAAAAGCGATACCACGTGTATTTGAATAGGTACCTATAGCAATTTCTTTTGCATTTTGTTAATAGCCGTACGTTTTGAATTTCATGAAAACAATATAGCCTTAATACTACTGTGCGTTGTATATTAATTTATATTTCGTGGAAATTACACCATTATTGAATAAGTATTGGATGTTAATATTAATTTTGTTTTAACTTCATCCTAAAAAAAAGTTTTGGTTACCAGCAGGATTTGAACACAGAACCATTCGGTTTGATCCAAACGCATCGATGGAAAAATAATAATTGAGCACAAAATTTAAAAATTTCGAGCAGAAATCACAATATGAAAAAAAGAAATAGATGCTCGTATGGAAAAAAAATATCGGGTCACATTAAATAATAAAAAAAAGCGAGTGAGTCTACTAGTAATCGCCAATTATGTGTAATATTTCACCTTTTAAGCGAGTAAGCCTTGCATTGAATGTATTTCCAATAGCATTTTCTTATTATTTTTATATAAACGGGTATTCATTACAATTATTGCAAAGGAATATTTAAACATGTGAGTTGTAAAACAAGCGTAAAACATATCGAAACTGGCAAAAAAAATGGTTTACTTTGCAGGTGCGAGCTAGAATACATACCACGTTGATTTTATATATAGCAAGTTACTACAAGCTATAGCTTCTGCATTTTGTTCTTATACAAATCATACCACGTGGATTTGTATGGAGCAAACTACTACAAGATTTTCTTTTGCATTTTTTTTAAATAGCGGTCTTATACAAATGTATATGGAATCACAACAGCATTTGTAAGTTTTGAATTATATGCAAACAATGTACATATATATTATGTACATAATTTACCCTACCTGTAATACTTTTGTGTGTTGTAAATTAATTTGTATTTCGTGGAAATTTAACCATGAGTCGTCGGGAATAACTATTGATGTTGATTCTTTTCGATTTAACTTCATTGTTAACATAAACAAAGGTTTTGGTACCAGCATATAAGTGAGCAGTATTGTTTGTATATACAATATATAGGTATTTGGAGTACCTATATATTTTATACACATAGTTATATAATATAGTTTCTATGCCAACCACGAGAAATTACAAAAATTTCAATTGGTCAGTAAGAAACCAAGGAATAAAGGAAATATTGTGGAACATCCTTACCCAATGTAGCTACCTATGATACCTCAAATAATATTTTTTTTTTTTTTTTTTTTTTTTTATATTAAGCGCGTGCAAAAGGGGTTGTGACTACCCTTAAGATGATATACACAGCACGAGCGATTAGGTAGATTGGAGGGGATTTAAAAGGAGATACCAATGCACATTGGTTTTGAACGTCTGTAGATCACAATGGGAGGGGAAAATTGAGCTGGATAGAGCATTCCACATTCGAGTAGTGCGACTAAAGAAAGAATCTCTGTACTAACCAGTACGTCCGAAATTGGGCTCAAGGGTAAACTGATGGGCATTCCTAGAAGCGCGAGTATTACGGTTGAATTGTTTAAGGGGAGGAATGCAACTGGCTATTTCACTAGAGCATTGTTTATGGAAATAACGGTAAAATAACGAAAGACATGAAACATTACGACGGTGCTCAAGAGATGAGAATGTTTCCGTTATAGTTCTTTCACCTATCATTTTAAGAGCTTTCTTTTCAATTCTATCCAATAAACTCAAGTGGGTTATTGGAGCACCTGCCCAAATGTGGGAGTTATACTCAAGTTTTGGACGAATAAAGGCTTTGTAGATCACAGCCAGATCAGAAGGGGAGAAAAATTTCTGGCATCAACGGAGAAAACCTAAACACTTAGCAGCATTTTTGGCGATGTCGAATATGTGGTCGTTCCATAAAAGGTGGGCTGTGACACACATACCGAGGACTGAAAGAAACTCAAAAAAACGTTTGCTTTTCTAAAGCATTTTATTCAAATACCATACGAACAAATAAAGTGTTTAAAAAGAAAACAATTTTATTACCACCGCGAAGTTAGCTGACCGACTTTCGATTTTCGAAAAAAAATGTCAGGCGATAGACCTCTTTAGAGTCACCATTTCTGCAAAAAAACAATGGGTCACTCCCACACTTTTTTTTTTTAAATATAAACAATTTGCACTTTGTATGGAGCTTTTAAATGCTTATAACTCGGTAACCAAATTGAATACCAAATGCAAAAGGACTGTTATTTAGTGACTCTAAAAAGATTAAAATGGTCATCCAAAAATTTGATTAGAAAACCTCGTAATTTGTTAGTAAATCAATAATTAAAATCTTAACCAACCGAAAAGTTTACCATACATACTTATATTATTATAATAAATCGGCCATAAAAATGCAAAGTTGAACTTAGCTTGATGGATGTGTTACCGCCTATGGTGCCAGGGATCGCGGGTTTAAACCTCGCGACCTACTTTTTTTTTTTAAATATACCTATGTTTTTTTTTTATGTGTTTAACTTTTAACAAATGTTCTCGGCAGGGGGTAATTCGAAAAAATGGCTTAAGAGCGTCTGGTTGAGCATAGAAAATGTTAAAATTTGAAAATTATTACAATGAATATTTTATTACTATAAAAGAGAAATGTCGTCCGTGTGTAAGTATAACTCGAGAATGGATCATTCGATTTTCACGATTTTGGGCTTGCTGAACTCGTTTTGGCTTAAAGAAGGACGTAGGACACTGGAGAAAAATCCCGGAAAATTTCCAGGAAAATTGGAAAACGGGGAACATCCAGTTTGGAATGCCTAACTTGAGAACGGTTGCTTAGATATTTACGATTTTGGGCTTGATGAATTCGTATTGGCTCAAGGAAGGACATAGGACACTAGAGGAAAATCTTCGAAAATTTTTGGGAAAATTGGTAATCGCGGAACATAGTTTGATTTTTAAGATTTTAATTTTTTTCGTGATGGCCTAAAGAAGGAATATGAGGTGTCCTTTTCGATTCGGCATTCAAATTGAATTTTATATTTGCTATTGCGTTCGGTCAAAATAAAAAAAAAATGTCAGGCGATAGACCTCTTTTAGGTCATACCATTTCTGCAAAAAAATAATGGGTCACTCCCACTGTTTTTTTTTTTAAGTATAAACAAGTTGCACTTTGTATGGGGCTTTTAAATGCATATAACTCGGTAACCAAATTGAATTCCAAATGCAAAGCGACTTTTATTAAGTGACTCTAAAGTGTTTAAATGGTTAATCCAAAAAATTGATCGCCAGGGGATAATCGTAATTTGTTAATAAATCAATAATTCAAATCTTAACTAACCGAAAAGTTAACTATACATACATATGTTATCATAAAAATCAGCCATGAAAATATAATACCGAACATAGCTTGATGGATGTGTTACCGCCTATGGTGCCAGGGGTCGCAGGTTCGAATCTCGTGATTTACTTTTTTTTTTTAATATACTTATATTTTTTTTGTGTTTAACTTGTAATAAATGTTCTCGACAGGGGATAATTCGAAAAAAAAAATGGTTCAAGACCATCTGGTTGAGCATAAAAACACGTTAAAATTTGAATATAAAAATTATTGACAAGGGGTGAAAAATTTCATACTGAAAGGGTGTGTAAATGACGCGTCAAATTTATATTAGCTCTTTTAAATTCATAACTTGATGAAATTTTTATAACGAACTAATGATACAAAATTATAGTTGTAACCCTTTTCTAGAAATGTGTAAAGAATTATTTATTTGTTTATCTAACGGGAAAAAAAGAAGGGGCAATTCAATAAAATAAATCACAAAAAAGCTCCATTTAGCCAACTTTAGAGCCTTCAAACTTGAGTAAAATTTAATAATTTTCTTTGTTTGAGACATGTTGTTTAAGTAGAAATTTATAACCTGAATTTCTTTGTAAGATTGTTTGCACTTTAAAAATAAAAACTCATACTTAAAATGTGATTTAATTAAAAATCATTTCGATTTTTGGTAATTAAAATTCAAAAGTTAATGAAAAATTGATAAATTTTGAAAAACAAAACCAACACACCTATTACTCTAATCCTATTATTTTAACAGGAGCGGCGTGAATATTGGTTATATCGATTTTTTAACAAAAAAAATGAAAAAAGGATCATTTATTTTACAACAAATTTTGTTTTTATATTTTCACCACGCCCAGCAAATATTTCCAAATTTAAAAAATATAAGTTTTTAAAATCTAAAAAAAAATTTATATATAAAACATAACCTTCCGTTGCTCACAAGCTTCACAAAATAATTTCAAATATAAAAATTTTACATTCTAAATATTTTTATATTTTACAGATAAAATCCAGAGAAAATTTTAATATTGTCAATTTGTCTGCTCAAAGTCGGCTATACATCGAAAAGTACTTATCCGAATTTCAAAATTTAGATGTCTATAGTAAGGTCATTTTTCCACCATTTAAACACATACAACATCTTAATAGACAACCTTTCAATTTTAAAGACAAATACGTATAAGAAGATAAAATGACATTATTTTGACTAAATAGTGAATACCATATCTTTTTATTTAAAAATTTGATATACAAAATATAACTGTGCTAAATACATTATACAGATAAAATCCAGAAAAAAATGTGAAATTGCTGATTTCTCTGTATAACATTGGCTAAACAGAAAAAGTACTTATCCGAAATTCAAAATTTAGAAAGCTTATTTGCTCACCATTAAAATACATTTTTAAAATGTATAATCGACTCAAAAATTTTAAAGACTAATACAGTTGGGCAGATAAAATAGCATTATTTTGATTAAATATTGAATATCTTAACTGTTTCCGCACCGATTATCAAAACTTAAATTTTCTAATAATTAATACCAATCAACAATTATCTTGGCATATTAAACATATTTCTACGATAACCAGAAGCTTTAAAATGGATTTTTAAGCATAATCGCAAGAAAAATTCATCAAAAATACAGTCTATTGGTCGATCAAATTGTTTGTTTTTTAAAAAAACTTAAGCAATTATTTTCTGTTTTCCAGAAAAATATTATAACTTTCCGTAAGATATTTACATGAACACCCCTTTCAAAATTAAATGAAACGTCACAAATGGCTTATCCCAGTGTATCAGGCTTTTCTCTAAGCTTTCCGCATCAAATTCATAAGATAATATTATCTGTTTTGCACACTATTTTTCCCATACAATGTTTGACAGTTCATTTCCACCGAGATATAATAATATGGTTCACCAGGTATACCGCTTTTATACTTCTTTGATTATTTTCTTTTTAAAGGGTGGGTTTGCTCGCTTAGTTAACTAGAGCTAAGGTAAAATATTAGAGTGCCTCTAGATATCGACTCATTGCTCTTGAGTGCGCTTAACGATTCATTGAAACCAATAAAAAAACTATTATTTTGATATCTTTTTTGTTGCTCTACCTGCTATATTATTATCACAATTTCAAAATTGATTTTTTATATTTATTGAAAAAAAAAAAGAAATTAAAACTGCCCGGTTCGATCATTACCAACCCTCGGCCACCAGTGGGCTTTGTGATCCTGTTTGAAAAAAATAATTTGAACCGATATTTTTTCTTTCAAAAAATCATAACTTCAGTTCTAATACTCGGATTTTCATGGTCAAGCTCTTTAAAAAAAGCCGAAAAATAGAAAAATTATTGTGTGAGTGAGCAATCAGTTTGATTTTTATATCAATAGTGTATTCAAAATTCTATAAAATAAAATTGGTCAATTTAAAAAAAATATAATTACATATGATTAATGGCGAAAACCTCCTTTATAAATATGTTTCAGATTGTACGTATTAAAGGAAAAGTATTGAGGGTACTTTAATCACATTTTTTGCGGAAAAATCAATTTTCATTACGAAAAATATATTAATATGAAAAAAAATTGTGAAAAATGTTTCGGCGCAAACAACTGTTACAGATTTATAATTAAAAATAAAATGTGGAAATTTTAAACAATTTTAATTTTGCTTATCAATTTATAAAATGAATTTCCATCAAGTTAAGATCGATAAAATTAAACAATTAAAACTTGAAAAATTATTGCAAATGTTTAAAAAATTCATACTAAAAATGTGATTGTGTAAAAAACTCAATTGAATAATTTTTGTTATAATTTCAAAAAACAAATCCATCCATGATTGCTCTTAACCTTATTAAAAACATTTGCTATAATTGTATTATGATAAATTCAACAAGAGTGAAGCTAAATTTGGTCATCAATTGTTTACCAACTAAAATGGATTATAATAAAAAAAAAACAATCGACTTGGTATGGCTAAAATTTATTGCCGCACAATTTTAAACGATTTAGTAAATTGTTAAAGCCATTTTACTACCTTGGTAAGGTAAAAAGAAGATTTTCCCAATTTTAAACTCTCTTAACATCTTACTATCTCTTAACAATTAGCTAAAGTTAAAACCACAAAATGGTTACTTTAACTTTTTAGCAATTTGCTAAATCCATATTAGTCCAATCAAATTATTCAAAAACTATAGAAAATATCTACAAAAATTTGGGAAGAGAATTTTATTGTTTTATTTTAACGAGTATCTCTTGGGGATTCTAAAACCACAATTTTCCAATAAAAAACCCTCTGCGTAATCCGCCATTTTGAAAAAGGTGTTTAAAAGTGTTTACTCAATTTTCTCAACCGCTATTGGTCGTACAGTAGCTATTTTTGTTTACTTTTGTAGGTTAACATGTTCTTTACAATTTTTGCCTAGTTTTTTTTTTTTGGTTTTTCAAGTTTATCTCACCCAAAGTCCATCCGAACCAAAAATCACTTTTGCTACTTTTTATAGAACATTAAGTTTCCAAAATTTCTGTTTATTTAGATTTCATGTAAGTCAAAAAACTTTCAAGATATAGCACGACAAAAATTCTAATATTATATATTAAAGTGTCGATTTATTTTATTAAACTGCCCCTAGTTGTTCCCCGTTAGATTACAAAATATAAAATTTCTAACATACCTGTAGAAAAAGGTTATACCTCAAATTGTGTATAATTTGTTTCTTAAAAATTTAAAATTTTTCATCATATTTTGAATGTAAAATAGTATATATAAAGTTGACGGGACATTTACACAACCTTTTAGTAAAACATTTTTTGCCCCTCCCCAATAATTTTTATTTAAGAATTTATCCACATTTGCAAGCTAAATTTTGAGATCTTAATTTAAAAAATCTGACCAGCAGAAATGAAGTAAGGATTTTTCAAAAGGAAAAAAAAGCTGATTAGAAAAAATTATATAAAATAACATTAAAAAAAAAAAACAAATATAAAAATAAATTTTATCTAACCGGCTTTTTTTCCTTTTTTAAAAATCTTAACTTCATTTCGGCTACATGAAATTGGGCCCCCATGAAAAATGGCCCCAAACGAAAAATGAGAAATGGCCCCGAATTTGGGGCTCTTTTTCATAATGAAAAATGGCCCCATTTTCAAAATGGAAAAATGACCCCAATCTTATGTAAAATGGCCCCAAACAAAAAATGAAAAATTTTGCGTCGGTTTGGGAGAGCCTTAAAAGTACCTTGCCTGCACCGCTTCGCGGGTTCAAGGATTTAAACTCCCTTTTCGGGTCCTCTGCCCCGCTCACGCGACTCCGTCGCTCCGCTTAGGGTATGCTCAGTCGCCTGGCAGGCGCCTATGTTTTCCGTCGGTTTGCTATCGAAGTTTTTTTTGAAAAAGTATTTTCATTGAAGATTAAAAGTTTGGGGCCATTTTTCGTAATGAAATTTTAAAATGCAAAAAGGCCCCAAAACCATGAAAAATGGCCCCAATTTACAAATTCTTAAATTTGTTTGTTTTTGTTGTTTCCCATATAAATTTTTGGACCATTTTTCATTTTATGTTTGGGGCCATATTTCATTGGGGCCAAATTTCATGTAGCCCTTCATTTCTACCGAATTTTTGTAGATATTTTTGATAATTTGATTGGACTATATGGCATCTGATGGTACATCGCACCGATGGAACCTAGGTCAAGGTTCGATTCCTGCTGGTACACAGATTCTTTTTTTTTTTTTTTTTTGTAACTAATGAAGTTAAAATGATAAAAATATTAACATCGAATACTTTTTTAGAGCACATATTGGGTTTCCATCAACTTTATGTGTAATTAATTTACAACGCATAAAAACAATATTGTGTTCATCAAATTTAAACCTAAAAATGTTAAGCTATGTGCTTAATTAGCAATTTACTAGTTAGAAAAAGGTTTAAAATGTTGGAATATCTTAGCAAATTGCTAATTAACTAGGAAATTGCTGACTAGTAAAATGCTAAGCCCTTAACAATAGGTTGTTTTAAATTTTGCGCCACTGATATTAAGGCAAGGATATGATTTATAAAAATACTAATCCACTTTGACAAAATAGTAACAGCAATTTGAGTTAATGTTTTTCTTTCACGTACCTTATTGTTTTAAATTAAAAAGTTGAGAAAATTATGTAACATAATAAAAAATAAAATGAAAATAAGCTAGAAAAAAAATTTATTTTTCAACTGCATTAAGAGGCTTTTATAAAGTCTTATGCAAGCTATTTGTTTTCAAAGTAACTGCAAATGAAGGCCATTTTAAGACCTTTTTATGCAAGTTATTTTTTGTTCATAGTCACTGCAGGTGAATGCCTTTTTAAGACCTAATTACACAAGTTATTTGTTTTCAAAGTAACTGCAGGTGAAGGCCTTTTTAAGACCTTAATGTACAAGTTATTTTTTTCATAGTAACTGCAGGTGATGGCCATTTTAAGACCTTATTATACAAATTATTTGTTTTCAAAGTAACTGCATGTGAAGGCTTTTTCAAGATCTTATTACACAATTTATTGTTTTTTCATAGTAACTGTACGGGAAGGCCTTTATAAGACCTTGCTATACAAGCTATTTTTTTAATAGCATAACTGGAGGTGAAAGCCATTTGTTTGTTTCTTTAAGGCCTTATTAAAATGTTCGCGGAAAGATATTGATTTGCATAGCACTTGTGATGGAAGTTCTTATGGAGTTAATTATCTTGTATAACTTACGCCAAAGTGATTTGCATAAGACCTGTTATGGTTACTATACAAGCCAGAAAATAGCTTCTTTAAGGCCTTATTAAGATGTTCAAGGAAAAGTATTGATTTGCATAGAACTTGTGTTGGTAGTTCTTATGGAGTTAATTAGCTTGCATAATTTACGCCAAAGTGATTTGCATAAGACCTGTAATGGTTACTATACAAGCCAGGAAATAGTTTGTATTGAACCTACTACAAGCTAAATTGTTAGTTGGGCAACACTCCTGTCCGTTACGAACGGTTGGGTATTAGACTGGCAAATGGAGAACCAGTAATCACAAAGGAACACTACTTAATTACGTTCAACCTGGATGACAAGCGGATTCGTGGCGAAGTGACCTTCTTGAAAGATCTGTCACAAAATGCGATCATTGGAGTATAAATGCTAGACCAATCTAAATTTACAATGACCCTGGCAGGAAGATCGTTGATGAATCGTGACATTCAGCTACCATGGACAGACCAATTGTCTACTTTAGTAAGCAGTGATCAACTTTCGCAAAATGAAAAGCAGGCACTAGGCGAGTTTCTTGCTTACGAAATTCCGAAATTTGAGAGGATAAATGGACCATCTAACGCAGCGGAACACCGGATCAGGCTAACCACTGACCAACCTTTTAAGCAACGATATTACCCGCGCAATCCAGCAATGCAGAAAGTAATTAATGAACAAATTGCCGAGTTACTGAAGAATGACAAAATTGAACTTTCAAGTAGTCCATTTAGTTCCCCCATAGTACTTGTCAAAAAGAAGGACGGATCATGGAGACTTTGTGTAGATTTCAGACAGCTAAACGAAATATCCGTGAAGGATGCCTACCCACTGCCATTGATTCACGCCATACTAGATAAACTGAGGGAAGCAAGGTTCATCTCTACCCTTGACTTGAAGCAGGGCTATTGGCAAATACCTTTAGAGCAACAATCTCGAGCTTAAACCGCATTCACAGTACCAGGGCGCGGATTATTTCAATGGAAAGTGATGCCCTTTGGTTTACACTCTGCACCAGCTACGTTCCAGCGTGCCCTTGATCAAATTATAGGAGTAGACATGGAGAATTACGCTTTTGCATACCTGGATGATATTATCATCATCAGCAAAACGTTTGTGGACCACATCAAACATCTGCGAGAAGTATTCCGAAGGTTAGGAAGCGGGAACCTTAAAATAAATCCTGAAAAATGCGAGTTTGGTAAGAAAGAACTTAAATATCTCGGACACGTCGTTAGTCAAGAAGGAATACATACCGACCCTGACAAAATATTGGCGGTTAGGGAGTTAAAAGCCCCATCTAACGTAAAGGAGCTGCGAAGAATTTTAGGTATAACCTCTTGGTACCGGCGATTTATCCAAGACTTTTCAACACTAGCCGCACCCCTGACTAAGTTGTTAAAAAAGAATAACCAGTGGACATGGGAACATGAACAGAAGGAGGCCTTCAATACATTAAAAAAGAAATTGACTGAAGCACCGGTATTAACATGTCCAAACTTTGATCAACCGTTCACCCTCCAAACAGATGCAAGTCAAGATGGACTAGGAGTCGTATTGTCCCAAAAAGAAGGAGAGCACATGCCAGCCGCACACTGACCGATCCCGAAAAAAAATATGCTGTCACCGAGCAGGAATGCCTGGCTTTTCTATGGGGAATCCAGAAAATGCGGCCATATCTAGAAGGATACCATTTCACGGTGATAACCGATCACCATTCGCTTAAATGGTACACTCCCTGGAAAACCCATCTGGAAGACTTGCACGCTGGGCGATTCAACTCCAGCAGTACGATTTCAACATATAATATCGAAAAGGGTCATTAAATGTTGTAGCCGATGCACTGTCCAGAGACCCACTGCCCATCGCAACGAAAGACTTCCTAGCCGCTAGCATTGATGTCCACCCAGACTGGGTACTACGCCAACAACATGTTATTTCAAAACACCCAGAAAAATGCCCCGAATACCGCCTAGAAGGGGACAAACTGTATCGAAGATTCCTCACCAAAAATCCGCTCGCAAACCACACATACGATTAGAAGTTATGTGTTCCGAAAGATCGACAAAACGACGTTTTGCAAGAAAACCATGATGCCCCCACGGCAGGACACTTAGGAATAGCTAAAACAATTGCTAGAGTCTCAAGACTGTACTACTAGCCGGGACTAGGAAAAGATGTAACCAAATATGTACGCCGATGCAAGATTTGTAACCAATATAAGAGCAACCAACAAAAACCTTGTGGACAAATGCATACTATGCAAGTGGAAGAACCATGGGAGGTGGTGTGCATAGATTTCGTAGGACCACTACCAAGATCAATGAAAGGTCATACTATGATGTTAGTCATGACCGATAAATTCACTAAATGGGTGGAGGTAGTACCGCTCCGGTCCGCCACCACGAAAGGTGTCATTCAGTCGTTAAGAGAGGAAATTTTATTTCGTTTTGGAGTGCCAAAGATATTGTTATCAGACAACGGTACCCAATTCACCAGCCACCAATTCCTTGAATTTCTCGATGAAATGGGTATACAACAACGTCTTACCGCACCCTATACTCCACAAGAGAATCCAACTGAAAGAGTAAACCGTGTTATAAAGACAATGATCGCTCAATACCTTCAAGAAAATCACCGTATGTGGGATAAACACCTCCCCGAACTCACATTCGCAATAAACACCAGCCAACATACAACAACCGGTTTTTCCCCAGCCTTACTAAACTCTGGGAGAGAATTAAGAGCACCTAAACAGACAGACAACCCAACCGATTATAAAAACCCTCCCGCCGAACCCCTGTCCATACGACGAGAGAGAATGAAAACCCTATACGAATTAGTAAAAGCAAACGCGAAAAGAGCAACCGAAACCCAACAAAAATACTATAACCTGCGCCGCCGTAAGTGGAAACCATGTATAGGAGAAAGAGTGTATAAGAGAAATAGAGTACTCTCTTCAGGGGTAAATTTTTATGCTGAGAAACTAGCGCCTAAATACGACGGTCCGTATATAGTTGCAAAATTTATTTCCCCTGTAATCTTATTCTCCATAGAGAAAGAGACCGCAAAACAAACAAGAGACAAATAAATACTGCGCGCACATTCAGGATTTAAAAGCACAGCAGGACGACGAGCAAAGCTTCATTTGGTCATCAACCATGAATGCAAGCACATAAAAACCCGCCGCCGGTAAAGCGAGGCAAATTAAAAAAAAGCCTGAGGACAAGGAATATGACCCCTATAGACGACAACAGACGAGACCAGCAAAGATAAAACCCCCTAGCCAAAGACCACCCATAGCAATTTTGTCCGTCGACCAAATAAAACGACCGGACACACCCATGTCGGTTTGAGAGAAAATGAAACAAATCCGAAGGATGCGAGATCTGGCCGCTGAAAAGTGGAAGACACGTAATATCTGCGCGCACATTCAGGATTTAAAAGCACAGCAGGACGACGAGCAAAGCTTCATTTGGTCATCAACCATGAATGCAAGCACATCAAAATCCGCCGCCGGTAAAGCGAGGCAAATTAAAAAAAAGCCTGAGGACAAGGAATATGACCCCTATAGACGACAACAGACGAGACCAGCAAAGATAAAACCCCCTAGCCAAAGACCACCCATAGCAATTTTGTCCGTCGACCAAATAAAACGACCGGACACACCCATGTCGGTTTCAGAGAAAATGAAACAAATCCGAAGGATGCGAGATCTGGCCGCTGAAAAGTGGAAGACACGTAATATCCAAACCGAACTGCACGAAATAGCCGCCGCCGTATCCAGTACACCAATAAAGATCTTATCCACAACCCCCGACAAAAAAATCTTGGACCAGACAATACATAAGCCTTTACCACCAGATCCAGCCGTACAAATTAATTTCAACAATAGCCAATCACAATCAACAATAGTAAATCCAAACCAAACAGAAAACCTACCACCCACTCCCGGAAGAAGCATCATCTTCGATTTAACACAGCCTCCACCACCCGATCCAGACACAACACAACAAAACACAAATCCAACCCATAGCAAACAAATTGATCAAGATATTTTGTATATATCCACCGACAGTAGTGACCTATCAGACTCAGACCATCAGGACTTTAAAAAAATCATAAGCCCAAAGCACAATGACGATCCATTCAAAGGACTTAACATCCTCAGACACCCAATGTACCGACCAAATTTGAAAAGGCAAAAATTGTATGTAAAACGAACTTATGGGAAAAAAATCGTCGAGAGACATAATAATACGGTAACATTGAAGTTTGGAAACCGGACAAAAACTATCGAGCTAGCACAATAAATCAGACCGGCAATATTAATTTTAATTTTTTTTTGTCTGAAATCAAATTATTAAGTTTTTTGTTATTATCGAAAAAAATAAGTTTAAGTTAATAAGTCATTCATTATTTTTCAATAAAATATATAAAAAAAAAGGGAAATGAAAAATATACAGACAAGGAGTTAGTATTTTTATTTACTTAATATTAGAAAAAAAAACTTATAAACTAAAAAAAAAGCATTGAAAAAAAAATATGAACAATGAATTTAACAAAATAAAAAAAAAAAACAAGAAAACAAAAATTTGAAAAAAATGAACAATGAATTTGAAAAAAAGACCTATGTAAGAAAAAAAAAATATAAAAACAAGAAAAATACTTTAAAAAAAAAAAAAATTGAATTAAAAAACGGAAAAAAACAGAAGACAGCACCGTGGAACGCAGTCAAAGTTCCACCAATGACAATGCCATTCCACGCAAGAACTACCGCCTCTTTTGCAGGTAGCACCGATGGACTGGGTCAGATCCCAAAACCGATGATTCCAAACCATCCACAAACTACTGCGCCTTCTGCGGGTAGCACCGATGGACACCAATGGATGGGTTCATACCCAACAACCAAAAATAAAATTCCTGACATATCGAATACCGAATGTACACAACCGCGCCTTCTGCGGGTAGCACCGATGGACATCGATGGATTAAGTCTTATAATTTGACCAATGATTGCAGCCACATCACTTCATCATCTTCAAACTATCGCGCCATTTGCGGGGAGCACCGATGGACACCGATGGACTGGGTCAGATCCCAAAACCGATGATTCCAAACCATCCAATAACTATCGCGCCTTCTACGGATAGCACCGATGGACACCGATGGATTGAGTAATATCCTATGAAAGTTTTCCAACTACCGTTACCAGTTTTGTAGACGAGAAGGTTCTCGTCTCCGAAAGAAGGAGGGGAATGTAATGATGCATTACACCTCTACCTTTCATCGCCGCCGTTTATTTAATTGCATTAAAGCAATCCCGAATTACCTGTTATTTAATTGCATTCAAGCAATCCAGAAATTACCGCCCGTTATTTTATTGCATTTAAGCAATCCGAAATTACCAGTACTGCTTGTTAATATATTGCATTCAAGCAATCCAGAATCACCGCCGTTTATTTAATTGCACTCATGCAATCCTGACCGTTAAATTAACTCTATAGCCAGAGTTCATTATTTGGTATAAATTCCATACAAATACTTTTTTTTATATACAACAACCCTGTACTATGTATAATCACATAAACCACCACTGGTTAAGTACTTTGGTAGGTTTTCATTATGATATTTTTTCTGTAACTCTTATAGTTCACAACCAGTTTTGACTCAAATATCTATAAGGGACCGTTAACGAACAGAAGATTAGTGTGATCTACCATAGTGGAAAAGTACCAATTTGGAGTACCTGGTAGGGCTCCAACTTTTGAAAAGACTAGGGTTCCAGAATCGACAGTGGAAGCCCAGGTTTTAAAGTAGTTAGTTAGTGGCGTCTGCTATCTCAGACTGTAATTTAGTGGCGTCTGCTATCTCAGACTGTAATTTAGTGGCGTCTGCTATCTCAGACTGTAATTTAGTGTCGTCTGCTATCTCAGACTGTAATTTAGTGGCGTCTGCTATCTCAGACTGTAATTTAGTGGCGTCTGCTATCTCAGACTGTAATTTAGTGGCGTCTGCTATCTCAGACTGTAATTTAGTGACCACTGCTATCTCAGTCCCTTAATTGTATTGTATGAATTTTGGAATTATATAATATAAAGTAAAAGCATAAAACAAAATATTAAATTGTATGAACTTTGGATTATATAAAGGTAACCATAAACAAAATATAAAGTTGTATGAACTTTGGATTAAGTATATAAAGTAAAACAAAATATTAAGTTGTATACATTTTGGAATTGTATAATGTATAAATTAATAAAGTAAACAAAATATTAAACTGTATTAATGTTGGAATTATATAATGTCTAAACTATTAAAGTAAAACTGTAACAAAACTTTAAATGAATTAACGAACCAGTGATTGGTGAATAAAGAACCTCAAAACCGACTAAAGTTAGTTGCTTCTTTAGTAAAACTGTTACACCATTTTATTACGACAAATAAAAATAATAGTCAATTCAAATTGTTAAAGTCTTTTTATTTATTTTTGGTTTTTTATTTAGGAGAATCGAACTTTACTCCATAGATGGTGAAACTAAACTAAACTAACTTATAAAAATGTTTCAGACAAAAATCATAAGTAGAAAATAAAATGATGAGTCGCGAAATGCGACATGGGATATTTTGTTTATTTCAAATTGGAATTGGGAGGATGGTTAATGATGAATAAACACATTGGGTGTTTATCTCGTATTATTATGGGATAGGAGGAAACGATTAATGGTGAATAAATACATCGGGTGTTTATCTCGTTTTGGGTAGGTACATATAGGTATGTTATATTGGAATATATAACACCTTCCCCCTTAGAAAAGGACATTGGAAATGGAACAGTTACAATTTTCGTTTTAAAACTAATGAAATTTACATTACATTATTTCATTCAATATTTTTAATTAGTGTAGATAAACACATATATATGTTTTATAATAGTTTCTGTATAAAAGTTGGATACAATATAATATATTTATATATTTATTTTATATAGGAGGTTACATATTCAAAATTATTTTTTTTTTTATTACAATAGGTATATTATCTCTTTCAAAAGTATAGGTTTGAAATTAACTTAAAATATTATAAGTAAAGTGTATTTATAAATCAAGTTTATATTCTTCTTCTAATACATTGGTTGGTGACTTAACTGATTTATTACTTTTATATATAAATACAGGTTTTATACATTCCTTTTTATTTACTTTGAACCAAGAATTTAAGAAACATAGTTTTAAGCAAAAGTTTTTGGATCTTAAACATTGACAGGAATAAAATATTATAAAAAGATTAATGAGTGTTCCAACAGAATAAGTTACAATACTAAAATGATAAGTTGGATTTGGTCTTAAGAATAATTCTGTTAATTTTCCTTTCATAACATCAATTCGATGTGCTGTGTTCGATAATTCGTTCAAATTAACATGCGAAATTCTAATCGGGTCAATGGCTTTAAATGCTAAAATATATTTCAAGTTTTCGTCAGTACAACAGTCATCTTGACTTATGTCTTTTCCTAAGATTTTATTATCGTATTCTCCTGTTAATTCTAGGTCTGGTATAAGCATAGTATTAAGCATTTGTGCTCTACATTTTTTATTTTTGAGAGTAATTATTCCTACTCCAATGACTGTAATGTCTTCTAATAAACCGCATGTAATAGATACTATTGTGGGTTGAGTTAAAACGTATAACCAGGTATTGTGTTTTTCAAGCTTATGCCAAATATCTAAATTTTGATTTACAGCTTTCATGTCACATTGCGTGATTCTATTAAACAAGAATACATCTGTTTCACAGATTGAATTAATGTACGGATTCATTAATGTTATTTGTTTGCACAATTTTTGTGATCCTACTGTTACACAATTTTTATCAATTTCATCAAATATTGCAGCTTTAGATTTAGTGTTGGAGATTAGCAAATATTTTCTTTTAGGATTGACCATGACGGTTGTTAAGAGTTTAGTTTGAGGTATAGGTATCATATTAAATAGTTCATACGTTTCCTGATTTGTTATCGGTACCTTGATTATAAAAATGAGTTGTTCGCTTTGTATATACGAAGTTATTTTTGAAATTTCTAAAAGAATGTTAACATTCTCTTCTTTAACATGAACCGGGTAAAACATTCCCGATGGTAAGTTTATTTCAGAGTCTTTTAATTTTGATACAAATATATCTGCTGGAATCACAGATGGGTGGATTTTTCCTATTTTCGTGAACGTAACAATGTTTATTAATAAGTTGAGGTCTATTTCCGTGTCTATTACTATCATACTAAAGTAATTAACCATTTCTAATGTGTGTTCTAAGTTTTGTTTTAAATTAAGGGAATTGCTATTTATCTTTCTAAGGCCTTGGCTTATTTCGATCTCAGCTCTTTTTAAATCTAGCATGGTTTTATTAAAATTATTAACTGTATTACTTAAAATGGTCGTTTGATCTTGTAAAATTGTTATGCTGGCTTTTTGTTTATATTCTAATTCAGATATAGCTTCATATATAAAATCAGAATCTTTTTGATCCATTGTTCCAAATACAATTTTCATTCCGGAGCCTACCACGTCCAATAATCCTCTTTTGGGTCTATTATATTTACCGATTAAATGTAGTAAATTAAAATATGTAGTTTCAATAATTTTAATTCAATTTTGTATGGTTTTAAGGATTCTAGAACACTCTATGGTTTCGTGATGTGAACACAGATTAGAGAATTCGTCATAGTAATTTTTAATGAGAATTTGTCTATAAGATATAAATGAGGTATTTAAGTATGTTACTAAATTCCGTGTTTGGTCGTATAGGTGGACTTCTGATATCTTTTCGTAATATATCCCTGTCATATGTGACAGATCGTTGATGGCATAGTTCCTGTTATTATTGCCCTGACCTTCAGCCAATGCCCTGTAAATAAGGCTTTGTGTTATTTATATGATACGTTACTATTTTATTATTTCTTTTAAATTTAACGTTGGTAGAATTTGCTTTTATAACAGTATAAGGTCCTTGATACAAAGGATCAAATTTATTTTTTTGTGGAATTTTGATGAATATCTTATCTCCTGGCTTATAAATTTTCTGGTTTAATGTTTTATCGTGTTGAATCTTTGATTTTTCTTTTGACTTTATAACGTTTTCTCTAGCTATTTCTTGTGATTTGATAATTTTGTTTTTTATTTCATTACTATATTCATCATAACATAATTCATTTCTCGTGAGCACAGAGTTGGGTAATTCAGGTTTATAACCAAAAACTAACTCGTAAGGCGTATAGTTTGTACTTGAGTGAATATTTGTGTTGTAAGAAGAACTTGCAAAATCAATAATGATATCCCATTCACCAGAATCGGTAAAATTTCTTAGGTATTCAGTGAGTGTTGCATGGACTCTTTCCAAAGCACCATTTGTTTGGGTGTAATAAGGACTTGTATTTAATTTTTTGATTTTAAGAATCTTACATAAATTTTGGATTACTGAACTCATAAAGTTTGCACCTTGGTCAGTTAAAATTGATGAGGGAATTCCATATTTGGAAATGAAATGGTGAAATAGAGCGTTTGCAATAGTTATTGCTTCTTGATTGGGTATTGCAATAAAACAAGTAAATTTAGTTAAATCGTCTTGAATTGAAAGGACATATTTATTTCCTGACAGAGTCTCTTTTAATGGACCGAATATGTCTAAGGATATTCTTTCAAAAGATTTCTTGCTTGAAGTTGTTACTAACATTGGATTTTTTGTGGGTTTTCTATTTATTTTATTAGTCTGGCATTTGATACAACTTTTAACATATTTTTCTATATCTTTGTTCATACTTTTCCATCTAAATTTCGTTCGCAAAGATTTTATCATTCATGGCCACCTATCTTAGAATTATGTGCTTGCTTTAAAATTTGATCTATTTCTTGAGGTTTTGGAATTATGACTTCATTTTCTTCAACATATTTTACTTCAATGTTGCTCTCGGAAAATTTGGAAAAAGTTAAATCTAATAATTGCTTTTCAGGAACATCATACATTTTTGTAATGTAAAGTTTTTTGTATTTGTGACATACATCAACCAGTTGGTTGATCATCTCTGTTATTTTACCTAAATCAGCATCTTCCCATTCGTTTTCTTTGATTATCAAGTAAATAGTTTTTTGATTAGATATTTGGAATTTAATTATTGAACCTAGTTCCATGGGTTCTTTGGATAATAAATCTTTTTCGTTCAAATTCATAAGACTATTGGAATATGTTGGACTTTTAAAGAAAATATCTGTAAAATTTAAGACTATGCCATCTGAAAATATTTTATTTTGGATTAACTCGGTTTGTATTTCTTTTTCATGGATGTTTCTATTTGCATCAGTTGAGGTTGACGGTATTTCACGCAAAATATCTCTTATTTCTTCTTCTTCTATTGGATTTACATTTTTGATTCTACTTAAACAATCGGCCTGAGTATTTGTTGAACCTTTTTTATACACGATTTCGTAGTCATATTCAGCGAGTTTTAAGCGCCATCGTATGAGTCTACTTCCGGGATCTGTGACACTATATAGCCATGTTAATGGTTTGTGATCAGTTTGTATTATGAATTTTGTTCCATACAGGTACGGACGGAAATGTTTTACTGCCCAAACTATGGCCAAACATTCTTTTTCAGTAGTGGAGAAATTTCCTTCGGGCTTGTTTAAAGTCCTTGATGCATATCCTATGGGAAGTAATTTATCATCATATTTTTGGGATAGAATTGCTCCAAGAGCGAAGTTGGATGCATCAGTAGTCAGATAAAATATCTCTTTAAAATTAGGATACTGCAGAATCGGTTCCTTCATTAAGGCAGTTTTTAATTGGTTAAATGCATTTTGCTGGTCTATTGTCCAATTAAATGAAGCATTTTTCTTTAATAATTTAGTTATATTCTGAGATATTTTCTAGAAATTTGGTATAAATCTCCGGTAATATCCTACCAGACCTAAAAATTGTTTAATTTCTTTTTGGGTAGTTGGAGCTTTATAATTGTGTATTACTTTAATTTTTTCGTCATTTGGCTTTAAGCCTTCTTGAGAAATTATATGTCCTAAATAGCAAACTTCTTGCCTTAGAAATTCGCACTTGTCTGGTTGCAATTTTAAATTTGCCATTCTCAACTGGCTGAAAACACTAGATAATTTATTTTTATGGTCTTCTAATGAAGATGCATATACTACATTCTACTACATTCATCAGTCTTTGAAAACAGGCAGGAGCATTTTTCAATCCAAAGGGCATTCTTGAAAATTCATAGTGACCGGTTGGAGTAGAAAAAGCTGTTTTTTCCCTGTCTTCGTTTTGCAAAGATATCTGGTGAAATCCTGAAGCTAAATCAAGCGTAGTGAAGTATTTGGAATTACCTTATTGGTCAAGGATATCGCTTATATTAGGTAGTGGAAAATTATCGGTTACTGTAATTTCATTTAATTTTCGGTAGTCAATGACTACTCTCCATTTAATTTTACCAGACGAATCTGTTTTCTTTGGTACCACCCATAATGGTGAGGACCATGGATGGTTTTATTATTTCTTGTTTCAACATTTTGTTTATTTGTTCATTAACTTCATTTTCATGAACTTTAGGATACCTGTAAGTTTTTGCACAAACAGGTGAAGCATCTTTCTGTAAAGGTATATGGTGCTCAAATAAAGTTGTGTGCGAAAGAAAATCGCCTTCCACGTGAAAAAGATCGGAATACTCTTTACATAATTCGTGAACAGAAATTGTTTCTTCTGTATTTAAATGATCTACTCTTATATTATTTTTTATTCGCTCCCATCTCTTATTTTCCTCGCCTATTGGATTGACTGTAAATTTAATTTGTGGCATAGGTTTTAAATCTAGGGGACCTAATTTCAGACGTACAAACTCTTCAGTTGTATTTATTATTGTAACATATGCAACGCCATCAATATTTTTAGCTATGCAATCACTTAGATAACATCCTGGCACTATTTCTACTTTTTCGATATAACCTTCCTTTAAATCACTTACAATTGGAACTTATACTACCGACTCACTCCTTCCCGGTAAATATGCTCTGTATTGTGTATCGAAATACAAACAACTTTTAATTTCATTATTATAAATTTTTTCATTCATATAATCGATCAAACAATCATTATCTTTGAGAAAATCGTTTCCTAAAATACCATCAAACTGAATGTTGATATTCGGAAAAACGTGAAAATTGTGACTAAATTCATAGTTTGATCCAACTGAAGGATAAAACATAAAGTTAAGTGCCACTTTTCCGTGACTCTCAATATTACTTTCTTCGATGCCATTAATTTTTATTTTATTTGTTTCGTCAATACAGTTGCCTAAATTATTTTTCAGAATCGAAATTTCTGAACCTGTATCTAATAGGAGAGAAAATATTTAATTGTTATTATTTTTTATTTTTATATATGGCCTTAAAGTGGATAAACTGTTAACTCGACAGGGTTCGTTTTGAATGGATTTTCCCGTTTCATGTTTGAATTTTCGAAACGGGTCCTCTCCCCGTTTTTTGGTAAATTTGAATTTTTATTCTTCAAAAAACATCTTTCGATTGTGTGTCCATTCTTCTTACAATAATTACAAAAACTAAAATTTTGATTGTTGTTTTTGTGGTAACATTTTTCACTCGAATGTCCCTGTTTTTTGCAATAATTGCAAAATGATTGTGTTCTATGTGTAGTCGGTTGGACATTATAATTATTTGATTTATAATTATGAGAATATCTTCTCAAGTTCAGCGCAATTTCCTCGTCATGTGCAAGACGACTTGCTTCCGTTAGAGTACTAGGATTTCGTATCCTCAATAATTGTCCGTACTCTTCTGAACAATTATTGATAAAAGCCGTTAGGCCCAATCTCTTTATTAAATCGCCTTGTGATGGGTCAATTTTACAATTGTTTTCGAACGCAAGCGTCGTCATCAATGTTTGTATCTTTTCCTCCACTCTTTGAGTAAAGGAAGATATATTTTCATTTTTAAATTGTCTACAATTCTGTAGTTCAATTTGTATTTGGGCGAAAGATTTTCTTTCGCCAAAAGTTTCAATTAGTTTTTTCTTTAAACTATCCCAATTGGAATAGTTGACCGTTAAGGTCACGTTTTTAGCGGGACCTTTTAGACCGGCTTTTATAAATGGCATGAGTATCGGTACTTGTTCAGGCTTGGCAAGTCCGATTGACTCATTGACCCCATCAATAAATCCACTAAGTTTATTGAACGAGCCATCGAACTCAGGAATTAGTTTAATTAATAGATTAATATCTAAATATATACTTGTATCTTCGTTAGCCATTTTATGTTTAAAAAAAAAATTTCATAAATTGAATATTAAATAACAATAATAATTATTATAATAAAAATATAATACTATTTAATAATGTAATAAAAAGAAATCTCTTACAACAATAAAATTATCAGCATCATGATGAAAACGGTTTTGTCGTAATGATGGTGTATCCCGGCCAAACGGTTGGATGAAAAGATTATAGTTGCTGGAGTGGCTGTTGTTTTTTAGTATATCACACGTATTATTTCCTTGTGTTGAGAGTATAGTTGAATGTATAGTTGAATTAGAGTTTCTTTTATTTACACTAATTTGTGTATGTGTTTTTTTTTTCAATTTGCACTTTAGTGGATTAATTAGAATTACACACTTAGTTGTAGGTACTTTAGGTGTTTTAGATTGTTATGGTTCGTTGTTTTTTTTTTTTTTTTTTTTTTTTTTTTTTTTTTTTTTTTGTTTTATAGCACACATAAAGCAAAAACGATTGGACATTGTTGGTTAGATATGTAATAATAATTTTTGTTTAGAGTAGAAATTATGTTTGAGTTTAGTATCGCGTCCGTGGCTGATGTGCTTTTTAATTCCGATCCCACTTCTGACACCAATTTTGTTACACCAATTTTGTTACACCATTTTATTGCGACAAATAAAAATAATAGTCAATTCAAATTGTTAAAGTCTTTTTATTTATTTTTGGTTTTTTATTTAGGAGAATCGAACTTTACTCCATTGATGGTGAAACTAAACTAAACTTACTTATAAAAATGTTTCAGACAAAAATCATAAGTAGAAAATAAAATGATGAGTCGCGAAATGCGACATGGGATACTGTGTTTATTTTAATTTGGAATTGGGAGGAAATACAGTTCTTAAGAGGAAGATAAAATTATGATGAGTCGCGAAATGCGACATGGGATATTTTGTTTATTTCAAATTGGAATTGGGAGGATGGTTAATGATGAATAAACACATTGGGTGTTTATCTCGTATTATTATGGGATAGGAGGAAACGATTAATGGTGAATAAATACATCGGGTGTTTATCTCGTTTTGGGTAGGTACATATAGGTATGTTATATTGAAATATATATAACACCTTCCCCCTTAGAAAAGGAAATTGGAAATGGAACAGTTACAATTTTCGTTTTAAAACTAATGAAATTTACATTACATTATTTCATTCAATATTTTTAATTAGTGTAGATAAACACATATATATGTTTTATAATAGTTTCTGTATAAAAGTTGGATACAATATAATATATTTATATATTTATTTTATATAGGAGGTTACATATTCAAAATTATTTTTTTTTTATTACAATAGGTATATTATCTCTTTCAAAAGTATAGGTTTGAAATTAACTTAAAATATTATAAGTAAAGTGTATTTATAAATCAAGTTTATATTCTTCTTCTAATATATTGGTTGGTGACTTAACTGATTTATTACTTTTATATATAAATACAGGTTTTATACATTCCTTTTTATTTACTTTGAACCAAGAATTTAAGAAACATAGTTTTAAGCAAAAGTTTTTGGATCTTAAACATTTACAGGAATAAAATATTATAAAAAGATTAATGAGTGTTCCAACAGAATAAGTTACAATACTAAAATGATAAGTTGGATTTGGTCTTAAGAATAATTCTGTTAATTTTCCTTTCATAACATCAATTCGATGTGCTGTGTTCGATAATTCGTTCAAATTAACATGCGAAATTCTAATCGGGTCAATGGCTTTAAATGCTAAAATATATTTCAAGTTTTCGTCAGTACAACAGTCATCTTGACTTATGTCTTTTCCTAAGATTTTATTATCGTATTCTCCTGTTAATTCTAGGTCTGGTATAAGCATAGTATTAAGCATTTGTGCTCTACATTTTTTATTTTTGAGAGTAATTATTCCTACTCCAATGACTGTAATGTCTTCTAATAAACCGCATGTAATAGATACTATTGTGGGTTGAGTTAAAACGTATAACCAGGTATTGTGTTTTTCAAGCTTATGCCAAATATCTAAATTTTGATTTACAGCTTTCATGTCACATTGCGTGATTCTATTAAACAAGAATACATCTGTTTCACAGATTGAATTAATGTACGGATTCATTAATGTTATTTGTTTGCACAATTTTTGTGATCCTACTGTTACACAATTTTTATCAATTTCATCAAATATTGCAGCTTTAGATTTAGTGTTGGAGATTAGCAAATATTTTCTTTTAGGATTGACCATGACGGTTGTTAAGAGTTTAGTTTGAGGTATAGGTATCATATTAAATAGTTCATACGTTTCCTGATTTGTTATCGGTACCTTGATTATAAAAATGAGTTGTTCGCTTTGTATATACGAAGTTATTTTTGAAATTTCTAAAAGAATGTTAACATTCTCTTCTTTAACATGAACCGGGTAAAACATTCCCGATGGTAAGTTTATTTCAGAGTCTTTTAATTTTGATACAAATATATCTGCTGGAATCACAGATGGGTGGATTTTTCCTATTTTCGTGAACGTAACAATTTTTATTAATAAGTTGAGGTCTATTTCCGTGTCTATTACTATCATACTAAAGTAATTAACCATTTCTAATGTGTGTTCTAAGTTTTGTTTTAAATTAAGGGAATTGCTATTTATCTTTCTAAGGCCTTGGCTTATTTCGATCTCAGCTCTTTTTAAATCTAGCATGGTTTTATTAAAATTATTAACTGTATTACTTAAAATGGTCGTTTGATCTTGTAAAATTGTTATGCTGGCTTTTTGTTTATATTCTAATTCAGATATAGCTTCATATATAAAATCAGAATCTTTTTGATCCATTGTTCCAAATACAATTTTCATTCCGGAGCCTACTACGTCCAATAATCCTCTTTTGGGTCTATTATATTTACCGATTAAATGTAGTAAATTAAAATATGTAGTTTCAATAATTTTAATTCAATTTTTTATGGTTTTAAGGATTCTAGAACACTCTATGGTTTCGTGTTGTGAACACAGATTAGAGAATTCGTCATAGTAATTTTTAATGAGAATTTGTCTATAAGATATAAATGAGGTATTTAAGTATGTTACTAAATTCCGTGTTTGGTCGTATAGGTGGACTTCTGATATCTTTTCGTAATATATCCCTGTCATATGTGACAGATCGTTGATGGCATAGTTCCTGTTATTATTGCCCTGACCTTCAGCCAATGCCCTGTAAATAAGGCTTTGTGTTATTTATATGATACGTTACTATTTTATTATTTCTTTTAAATTTAACGTTGGTAGAATTTGCTTTTATAACAGTATAAGGTCCTTGATACAAAGGATCAAATTTATTTTTTTGTGGAATTATGATGAATATCTTATCTCCTGGCTTATAAATTTTCTGGTTTAATGTTTTATCGTGTTGAATCTTTGATTTTTCTTTTGACTTTATAACGTTTTCTCTAGCTATTTCTTGTGATTTGATAGTTTTGTTTTTTATTTCATTACTATATTCATCATAACATAATTCATTTCTCGTGAGCACAGAGTTGGGTAATTCAGGTTTATAACCAAAAACTAACTCGTCAGGAGTATAGTTTGTACTTGAGTGAATATTTGTGTTGTAAGAAAAACTTGCAAAATCAATAATGATATCCCATTCACCAGAATCGGTAAAATTTCTTAGGTATTCAGTGAGTGTTGCATGGACTCTTTCCAAAGCACCATTTGTTTGGGTGTAATAAGGACTTGTATTTAATTTTTTGATTTTAAGAATCTTACATAAATTTTGGATTACTGAACTCATAAAGTTTGCACCTCGGTCAGTTAAAATTGATGAGGGAATTCCATATTTGGAAATGAAATGGTGAAATAGAGCGTTTGCAATAGTTATTGCTTCTTGATTGGGTATTGCAATAAAACAAGTAAATTTAGTTAAATCGTCTTGAATTGAAAGGACATATTTATTTCCTGACAGAGTCTCTTTTAATGACCGAATATGTCTAAGGATATTCTTTCAAAAGATTTCTTGCTTGAAGTTGTTACTAACATTGGATTTTTTGTGGGTTTTCTATTTATTTTATTAGTCTGGCATTTGATACAACTTTTAACATATTTTTCTATATCTTTGTTCATACTTTTCCATCTAAATTTCGTTCGCAAAGATTTTATCATTCATGGCCACCTATCTTAGAATTATGTGCTTGCTTTAAAATTTGATCTATTTCTTGAGGTTTTGGAATTATGACTTCATTTTCTTCAACATATTTTACTTCAATGTTGCTCTCGGAAAATTTGGAAAAAGTTAAATCTAATAATTGCTTTTCAGGAACATCATACATTTTTGTAATGTAAAGTTTTTTGTATTTGTGACATACATCAACCAGTTGGTTGATCATCTCTGTTATTTTACCTAAATCAGCATCTTCCCATTCGTTTTCTTTAATTATCAAGTAAATAGTTTTTTGATTAGATATTTGGAATTTAATTATTGAACCTAGTTCCATGGGTTCTTTGGATAATAAATCTTTTTCGTTCAAATTCATAAGACTATTGGAATATGTTGGACTTTTAAAGAAAATATCTGTAAAATTTAAGACTATGCCATCTGAAAATATTTTATTTTGGATTAACTCGGTTTGTATTTCTTTTTCATGGATGTTTCTATTTGCATCAGTTGAGGTTGACGGTATTTCACGCAAAATATCTCTTATTTCTTCTTCTTCTATTGGATTTACATTTTTGATTCTACTTAAACAATCGGCCTGAGTATTTGTTGAACCTTTTTTATACACGATTTCGTAGTCATATTCAGCGAGTTTTAAGCGCCATCGTATGAGTCTACTTCCGGGATCTGTGACACTATATAGCCATGTTAATGGTTTGTGATCAGTTTGTATTATGAATTTTGTTCCATACAGGTACGGACGGAAATGTTTTACTGCCCAAACTATGGCCAAACATTCTTTTTCAGTAGTGGAGAAATTTCCTTCGGGCTTGTTTAAAGTCCTTGATGCATATCCTATGGGAAGTAATTTATCATCATATTTTTGGGATAGAATTGCTCCAAGAGCGAAGTTGGATGCATCAGTAGTCAGATAAAATATCTCTTTAAAATTAGGATGCTGCAGAATCGGTTCCTTCATTAAGGCAGTTTTTAATTGGTTAAATGCATTTTGCTGGTCTATTGTCCAATTAAATGAAGCATTTTTCTTTAATAATTTAGTTATATTCTGAGATATTTTCTAGAAATTTGGTATAAATCTCCGGTAATATCCTACCAGACCTAAAAATTGTTTAATTTCTTTTTGGGTAGTTGGAGCTTTATAATTTTGTATTACTTTAATTTTTTCGTCATTTGGCTTTAAGCCTTCTTGAGAAATTATATGTCCTAAATAGCAAACTTCTTGCCTTAGAAATTCGCACTTGTCTGGTTGCAATTTTAAATTTGCCATTCTTAACTGGCTGAAAACACTAGATAATTTATTTTTATGGTCTTCTAATGAAGATGCATATACGACTATGTTGTCTAAATAAACGAAACATTTAATACCTTGTATTCCTGCTAAAACTACATTCATCAGTCTTTGAAAACAGGCAGGAGCATTTTTCAATCCAAAGGGCATTCTTGAAAATTCTTAGTGACCGGTTGGAGTAGAAAAAGCTGTTTTTTCCCTGTCTTCGTTCTGCAAAGATATCTGGTGAAATCCTGAAGCTAAATCAAGCGTAGTGAAGTATTTGGAATTACCTAATTGGTCAAGGATATCGCTTATATTAGGTAGTGGAAAATTATCGGTTACTGTAATTTCATTTAATTTTCGGTAGTCAATGACTACTCTCCATTTAATTTTACCAGACGAATCTGTTTTCTTTGGTACCACCCATAATGGTGAGGACCATGGATGGTTTTATTATTTCTTGTTTCAACATTTTGTTTATTTGTTCATTAACTTCATTTTCATGAACTTTAGGATACCTGTAAGTTTTTGCACAAACAGGTGAAGAATCTTTCTGTAAAGGTATATGGTGCTCAAATAAAGTTGTGTGCGAAAGAAAATCGCCTTCCACGTGAAAAAGATCGGAATACTCTTTACATAATTCGTGAACAGAAATTGTTTCTTCTGTATTTAAATGATCTACTCTTATATTATTTTTTATTCGCTCCCATCTCTTATTTTCCTCGCCTATTGGATTGACTGTAAATTTAATTTGTGGCATAGGTTTTAAATCTAGGGGACCTAATTTCAGACGTACAAACTCTTCAGTTGTATTTATTATTGTAACATATGCAACGCCATCAATATTTTTAGCTATGCAATCACTTAGATAACATCCTGGCACTATTTCTACTTTTTCGATATAACCTTCCTTTAAATCACTTACAATTGGAACTTATACTACCGACTCACTCCTTCCCGGTAAATATGCTCTGTATTGTGTATCGAAATACAAACAACTTTTAATTTCATTATTATAAATTTTTTCATTCATATAATCGATCAAACAATCATTATCTTTGAGAAAATCGTTTCCTAAAATACCATCAAACTGAATGTTGATATTCGGAAAAACGTGAAAATTGTGACTAAATTCATAGTTTGATCCAACTGAAGGATAAAACATAAAGTTAAGTGCCACTTTTCCGTGACTCTCAATATTACTTTCTTCGATGCCATTAATTTTTATTTTATTTGTTTCGTCAATACAGTTGCCTAAATTATTTTTCAGAATCGAAATTTCTGAACCTGTATCTAATAGGAGAGAAAATATTTAATTGTTATTATTTTTTATTTTTATATATGGCCTTAAAGTGGATAAACTGTTAACTCGACAGGGTTCGTTTTGAATGGATTTTCCCGTTTCATGTTTGAATTTTCGAAACGGGTCCTCTCCCCGTTTTTTGGTAAATTTGAATTTTTATTCTTCAAAAAACATCTTTCGATTGTGTGTCCATTCTTCTTACAATAATTACAAAAACTAAAATTTTGATTGTTGTTTTTGTGGTAACATTTTTCACTCGAATGTCCCTTTTTTTTGCAATAATTGCAAAAAGATTGTGTTCTATGTGTAGTCGGTTGGACATTATAATTATTTGATTTATAATTATGAGAATATCTTCTCAAGTTCAGCGCAATTTCCTCGTCATGTGCAAGACGACTTGCTTCCGTTAGAGTACTAGGATTTCGTATCCTCAATAATTGTCCGTACTCTTCTGAACAATTATTGATAAAAGCCGTTAGGCCCATTCTCTTTATTAAATCGCCTTGTGATGGGTCAATTTTACAATTGTTTTCGAACGCAAGCGTCGTCATCAATGTTTGTATCTTTTCCTCCACTCTTTGAGTAAAGGAAGATATATTTTCATTTTTAAATTGTCTACAATTCTGTAGTTCAATTTGTATTTGGGCGAAAGATTTTCTTTCGCCAAAAGTTTCAATTAGTTTTTTCTTTAAACTATCCCAATTGGAATAGTTGACCGTTAAGGTCACGTTTTTAGCGGGACCTTTTAGACCGGCTTTTATAAATGGCATGAGTATCGGTACTTGTTCAGGCTTGGCAAGTCCGATTGACTCATTGACCCCATCAATAAATCCACTAAGTTTATTGAACGAGCCATCGAACTCAGGAATTAGTTTAATTAATAGATTAATATCTAAATATATACTTGTATCTTCGTTAGCCATTTTATGTTTAAAAAAAAAATTTCATAAATTGAATATTAAATAACAATAATAATTATTATAATAAAAATATAATACTATTTAATAATGTAATAAAAAGAAATCTCTTACAACAATAAAATTATCAGCATCATGATGAAAACGGTTTTGTCGTAATGATGGTGTATCCCGGCCAAACGGTTGGATGAAAAGATTATAGCTGCTGGAGTGGCTGTTGTTTTTTAGTATATCACACGTATTATTTCCTTGTGTTGAGAGTATAGTTGAATGTATAGTTGAATTAGAGTTTCTTTTATTTACACTAATTTGTGTATGTGTTTTTTTTTTCAATTTGCACTTTAGTGGATTAATTAGAATTACACACTTAGTTGTAGGTACTTTAGGTGTTTTAGATTGTTATGGTTCGTTGTTTTTTTTTTTTTTTTTTTTTTTTTATTTCATAGCACACATAAAGCAAAAACGATTGGACATTGTTGGTTAGATATGTAATAATAATTTTTGTTTAGAGTAGAAATTATGTTTGAGTTTAGTATCGCGTCCGTGGCTGATGTGCTTTTTAATTCCGATCCCACTTCTGACACCAATTTTGTTACACCATTTTATTACGACAAATAAAAATAATAGTCAATTCAAATTGTTAAAGTCTTTTTATTTATTTTTGGTTTTTTATTTAGGAGAATCGAACTTTACTCCATTGATGGTGAAACTAAACTAAACTTACTTATAAAAATGATTCAGACAAAAATCATAAGTAGAAAATAAAATGATGAGTCGCGAAATGCGACATGGGATACTGTGTTTATTTTAATTTGGAATTGGGAGGAAATACAGTTCTTAAGAGGAAGATAAAATTATGATGAGTTGCGAAATGCGACATGGGATATTTTGTTTATTTCAAATTGGAATTGGGAGGATGGTTAATGATGAATAAACACATTGGGTGTTTATCTCGTATTATTATGGGATAGGAGGAAATGATTAATGGTGAATAAACACATCGGGTGTTTGGCTAGGTACATATAGGTATGTTATATTGGAATATATAACAAAACCCTGGATCCGATGAGCATACCTCAGCCTTTGACAAAAAGCATCTCACAGTATAATGATGTAAACCTAGTATTAAGATCACTTATCTATGTAAACCAAGAAACGTAATAAAATTATATTGGATATCAAAACTTCAGCTCGTGTGTTTGTCTGGCTGCATTAACTGCATATATAACACCTCACACCCTTCTCGCCAACAAACTAGCCAGTTTCTGGCAAGTCAGTTTCCTTGTGTGAAAGCCGTCTAAGTTACATAACATCACGTGATCCCATGTCCTTCAGAGGGCTTCGAATCCATCGAAAGCCGTTATCAACGAGGAAAAGTTCGCGTTTATAATTTTGGCAACCGAAACTGTCCGCGTCTCCCACCGCCAGTGCGGACAGTTGAGGCAGGTTCTATATATTCAGAAAGGGAGAGAGAGAGTTGTCGCGATCGGACGTGTTTGAAATTGGCTCTGATAAATTATTGTGATAATTTTGTAAAAAAAAACGTTTGATACAAAGTTTTAATTTGTTGGACAGACTTTAATTTTGTATTAATCATTGAATTTTGTAATTATTAAATAAACACAGGCAATTAAGGCAAACATCTTTAGAGATGGATTGCCAAAAATGCAATACGACTACAGTGGGTAAATCAACAATTAAATGTGATGGTGTTTGCAAGAAAGTGTGGCATCTGTCATTGAAATGTTGTGGATTGGACAATTACAGCAGTGGTATTTTAAATACAGTGAAAAATCTTAAATTTATTTGTGAAGATTGTATGATTTATATGCAAAATGTGGGTACTGCAATTAAAGATATGCAAAACCTGTTAATAGAAAATAATAGTTGCTTAAAAGAATACAAAGAAGAGTTTGCGCTATCTTTAAGAAAGACAAAGAAGAGATTGATAAGTTACCTACTACAAGCAGTGGAAACTAGGCATTGTGAAAAGATTAAATCATTTGATAACATGCAACAATCGATTAGTAGCAGTGTAAATGAAATTAAAAAAATAAGTGATTGTAATTTAAATTTAAAGGTACAAAGTGATATAATTAGTGATGGTGTAAATAAATTTAAGAATGCAACGGATTCAATAACAGATATTGGGAACCAGATCTCCATCAACGTGTGTAAGATAGATGATAAGTTAAAAGAAAGTGTTAATGTCATTTCTAAATCAGTTCAGTAGAAATTAAAAAGAAAAACAACAGTGTCAACAGTGTCGGTGAAAAGAAATCATTCGCAAGTGAATTAAAAAAAAGTTCGCAGATTAAAGTGGTCCCTAAAGAAATGTCACAAAGTGCAGATAAAACAAAATCAGAAATTAAAGCTAGGGTTAATCCATCTACTAGCGGAGTTCAGGTATCGGGAATCCAAAAACTCAATAGTGGAGCGGTGATAGTCTTATGTGATAATGAAAACTCGGTAGAAAAATTATCTAGTGATGTAATGGCTAAGCTTGGAAATGAATACAGTGTAAATGTGATTGAGAGAACACCGAGAGTGAAAATAAGCTATATAACAGACCAGTTTGAAGGAAATGAGTTGATAATGTGTATGCGTAAACAGAATGATTTTTTGAAAGATTCTCAAATGGATTTTAAAGCAATGTGGAAAAGAAAGGGGAAGAGATCTGACTATTACACACCAGTGGTTGAAATGGACGTTAAGAGCTATAATGAAATTATGAAAGTGGGTATGATAAGTATTGGCTGGGACAAGTGTGAGGTGACTGAAGCTATTTATATTAAAAGATGTTATAAGTGCTTAAGGTTTGGACATTTTAGAAAGGATTGTAAGAGTAGGAGTTCTGTTTGCTCAAAATGTGGAGGACAACACTAAAGCTCAGATTGTGATACTGATTGTTTGTCTTGTGTTAATTGTATTAGAATGAATGCAGAGTTAAAGCTTAATCTAGATGTTAATCATAACGCTTAAGACAACGGTTGCGAAGTTTATCTTCGCAAGCTTAAAGTAGAAATAAAAAGGCGTTTGTAGCAATCCAAAACTAAGGAGAAAGTCATTGCAAACTATTTAAATTCGCAAAGCCTTATCTCCAATAAAAACCATATAGAATTGTTGATAAAAGATTTCAAGCCAGATATTTTATTACTTTCGGAAACACGTATTACGGTAGACATACAGGAATGTGAATATAAAATTAGTGACTATTCAAACATAGATTGCTTTTCGCATTCAAGACAAACAAGAGGAGTGATGGCTTATGTTAAGAAAGGACTACGATTTGAAATTGGAAACGTTACTCAGTATAATGATGTTGTATGGATGTTAAAATTGTATGTTTAGTTTGAAAATAAAAAGTATCAGCCGTATCTATAAAATTATCTAAAAATGCCTTTTAGAGGTTATTAAGTTAAGCCTGCTTAAATATTAAAGTTGCCTTTAAATGACGTTACTTCAGGGGTTAGTCCAATTTTAATTGAAATAAAATTAAACGATTTTCCTATTACAGTTGAATTAGATTCAGGAGCGGGTGCATCGATGTTGCCAATGTCGATTTATAAACAGAGGTGTAATTTTAAATGAAAGTGACATTTGTTTAAAAACTTATAGTGGTGGTGTTCTTATGCTTGTAGGTAAAAAATAATTTAAAACTGATTTCATGGACAAACAAATTTGGGGTTGCTTTCATGTGGTGGAGGTAAAAGATTTTGACAAGAAACCTTTGATAGGTGGAGATATAATGAGAAAATTGTGCATTGGGTTACATATGGATGGAAAAGAAATTATTTTTTAAAATTTTCTTGAAAATTCTAACAGTAGGTTTAACAAGTTAACAAAAGATATTTGTGACCAATTTTCAAGCTTATTTGACGGTAAGTTGGGGGAGTATAAAAAAGCAGTGATTTCACTTGCTTTTAAAAGCAATGCAAAGCCAATTTACATTCCGGCCAGAAAAATTCCAATTGCGTTTAAAAATGAGGTAGCTCGTGAACTAGGAAGGTTGGACAAATTGGGAATTATAGAAAAGGTTAAAAGTTCTGAATGGGGAACACCGCTTGTGCCAATTTTAAAACCGAATGGGAAAATCAGAGTTTGCGGCGACTACAAAGTCACGATTAACGACCAGTTAGAAGACGTAAATCATCTAATGCCTTTGATAACAAAAATATACGAGAACTTAAGAGACGGTGAGTTATACTCAAAGTTAGTTATGATATGATATGAAATAAAAGTCGATGAAGATACTAGTAAAAAGCTGTCGTTAAGTACACATTTAGGAACGTATAGGGTTCTTAGATTACCCTTTGGGACGAAGCCAGCTTGCCAAATATTTCAACGGGAGGTTGAAAAGACTTCGCGGTTGCTTTGGTTTGACCATTGCATGCACTATGTGGTTAAAATCCATACAATGTGTGCAATGGACTAAATCAAAGTTATATTGGATAAATTGCTGTAATTTTGTTTGTGTGCCCAGGGGCGGCTCAATGCAACCTACCATTAAGGCATAACACTAATGGTAATTGCTATTGTGAAGTAATTTTGGTACCCAATATTTAATTTGAGCATAGTTAATTGTCTAGTTTTTTTTTTATGTTGAATGCTGTAATGGAAGCTAAGTTTAGGGTCGATTATAGTAACAGTCGGGGGCTTAGGAAGAAGTTCTGTGCTGCATATGTTCATACTGTAAAAAACAGGCCAGCAGTCTTCGCACTAAGCGAAACCCAGGTTGGTGAAAATTCCGATTCCTCCGAATTCAGCCTCCAAGGTTATAATTTAGTGCCGCTATTTGTTCCACATCATGGTCTTGCCCTCTATGTACGTAATGATGTTGCTTATCAGCTCCAACCACAATATGGCCAATGTATAAATACAAATTTTAACTTCATGTGGTTCAAGTTCACCATCCATTAGCGCATTATTCATACATGTTTTATTTACCGCAGCCCAAGTTTGGACGGCAATTCGACTTCCAACGAATTCGATGCGCTATCTGACTCTATCCAGAGAATTGTTTCCCATTATCCGCACAGTGAAATCGTTGTTACGGGCGATTTCAATGTATACAATTCTACGTGGTTGCGCTATTCAGGCCAGACAACACCCGAAGGAAGGTATGTCGAGATTTTTGCTGAGTTAAACCACCTGACTCAGCTTGTCGACGAGCCTACTCGGATCCCTGACGTTACAGGTTAATCTGCCAACACTCTAGATTTGTTTCTTACCTCCGACCCTGGTAAATACACCATTAGTGTATTATCACCTCTAGGCACATCAGACCATTGTGTCATATCTGCGAATTTCTTGTGCCACCAAAACACAGTTAAAGAAAAAACTACCAAGAGAACCGTTTGGCAGTACGAGAAAGCCAACTGGGACGGTCTCAATGTTTTCTTTAGGAACTTTAACTGGTCACTATGCTTCCCCGATAGTGACGTAGATTTCAGTGCAGATATGATTACAAACTTAATTCTTTGTGGAATGAGAAATTGTATCCCGAATAGGGTGAAAACTATCAAACCCAAAGAAAATTCATGGTTTGATTCGAGCTGGAAGGAGGTTATTAGGGTTAGAGAAGTAAGCTTTCGTTGTTATAAAGCCAACCCTACTGAGGAAAACCGGAAAAAGTTTCAACAAGCTAGAAAGACCTGCAACGTTCATATTCGACGAACCAAATTTTTACATGATCAAAAAATACGGTACAAAATTCTACAATGTCCCAAAGGTAGTAAACATTTTTGGGCATTTGTAAAAAACATACGAAACACCACCTCGTCCTCGGTTCCAACGCTCGTCTTCAATAACACCCCTTTTGTCAGCTCGTTAGATAAAGCCAATTTGCTTGCGGCACAGTTTGCTGTTAATTCGACGCTGCCAGAAAGTGTTATGGCTCCTCCTGTACTTGAGAGCGTAAATGATTTTATGGGACAAATCTTCTTTCGCACTCATGCAGTTGCTAGAGTTCTAAAAGATCTCGACGTACACAAATCCGCTGGCCCGGATAGTATCCCTCCCATCGTTCTGAAGAGGTGTTCTTCAACGCTGGCAAAACCACTGCGTAAGCTTTTCCATCTGTCCTACTCTACTGGTCTCTTTCCGAGTGGATGGAAAACAGCATTTGTCCAGCCTGTTCCTAAAAAAGGCGTATCTTCTTCACCCTCAAATTATCGACCAATTGCACTTACGTCCCTTCTTTCCAAGGTCATGGAAACGCTGATTAATTTTCAGCTCAACAAATATCTCGAGGAACGAAAGCTTCTTAATGACCGGCAGTACGGCTTTCGTAGCAATAGGTCCACTGGTGATTTGATGGTATATCTCACCGAACAGTGGAACAAATCTTTACATCGTTTTGGAGAAAGTAAGATTATTGCACTTGATATTTCAAAAGCGTTTGATAGAGTTTGGCATCAAGCTCTTTTATCGAAAGTGCGCGCATTTGGTTTCGATGAATTTCTTCTTCATTGGATTAGAAATTACCTTTCGGACCGTTCAACACAAGTTGTATTGGACGGTTTCAAGTCTGAAATCCATAAAATAAATGCTGGTGTGCCCCAGGGCTCCGTTCTGTCTCCGACTCTCTTCCTTATTTTTATAAATGATCTTTTGTCTGGAACTTCTAATCCATTAAACTGTTTCGCTGACGACAGTACCCTCAGCTTTTCATATTCGCTTACAGATTCACATCCATGTCCTTCGGATGTGGAACTTGAACGGCAGCTCATTAAATTCTGATCTAAACAGCATCGTTAATGGGGAATCAAAAACCGCGTAGAATTTAATGCTTCTAAAACTCAATGCTGTCTCCTGTCGTTAAAGCGAAACCCACTCCCAATGCCGCTATCAATGAACGGCACTTGCATCGAGGAAACCAAACAGCTCTCAGTTCTCGGTATGTGTGTCACAGACCACCTTTTGTGGAATGACCACATATTTGATGTCGCCAAAAACGCTGCTAAGTGTTTAGGTTTTCTCCGTAGATGCAAGAAATTTTTTTCCCCTTCTGATCTGGCTATGATCTACAAAGCCTTTATTCGTCCAAAACTTGAGTACAATTCTCATGTCTGGGCAGGAGCTCCAAAAACTCACTTAAGTTTGTTGGACAGAATACAAAAGAGAGCTTGAAAAATGATAGGTGAAGGATCTATAACGGAAACAATTACATCTCTCGAACACCGCCGTAATGTTTCATGCCTTTCCCTATTTTACCGTTATTTTTATAAACAGTGTTCTAGTGAAATAGCCAGTTACATTCCTCCCCTTAAATAATTCAACCGTAATACTCGCGCTTCTAGGAATGCCCATCAGTTTACCCTCGAGCCCAACTTCGGACGTACTGTTAAGTATAGAGATTCTTTCTTTAGTCGAACCACAAGAATGTGGAATACTTTACCTGGCTCTGTGTTTCCCTCTTATTACAGTATTCAGACATTCAAAACAAATGTTCATCGGTATCTCCTTTTTAACCCTTTCCAATTTCCTGAACGCTCGCACTGCGTTTAATATTTTAAGGGTAATAATAATCCCTTTAGTGCGCGCAAAGTTTAAAAAAAAAAAAAAAAAAAAAATGCATGGAATTGAAGGAGTAGCAAATTTAATTGACGACATTGTTGTCACAGGAAAACTTTAGAGGATCATATCCGAAATTTAAAAGCAGTTTTGACAGCACTTAAAACGGATGGTTTTAAACTGAATAAAGAAAAATGTGTTTTCTTTGAGCCTGAGATAAAATATCTAGGCCATATTTTAGATAAAAATGGTTTACGAAAAGATCCTGGAAAAGTGGCGGCGATGCTAGATTCCCCTAGGCCTACCAATGTAAGTGAGGTAAGAGCACTTGTGGGAATGGTTAATTATTACGTTAAATTTATTCCGAATTTATCCAGTTTACTTTTTCCGTTGTATCGGTTGTAACAAAAAGAGGTGGTTTTTGATTGGAAGGAGGAATGCGAAGAGGCTTTTAGTAAATGCAAGAAGGCTTTGATTTCAGATGAAGTGTTGATGCATTTCAATCCAAATCTTCCGGTAGTTCTGGCGTGTGACGCATCGACATATGGTATTGGTGCGGTTTTGTTGCACAAGTTACCTGACGGCGGAGAGCGGCCAATTTCGTTCGCATCGCGCACATTGTCAAAATCCGAATAGAACTACGCGGTTATTCACAAAGAAGCTCTTGCTATTTATTTGGGTGTTAGAAAGTTCTATGAATACCTGATGGGAGATCATTCCGTATAAAATTCAATCATAAGCCATTAAAAGCTTTGTTTGGGGAAAAAAAAGAAATACCTCTTATGGTAGCTGGCAGACTTCAAAGATGGGCGTTGTATCTAGCTAATTTCAACTATGAGTTAGAGTATGTAAATGGCAAAGATAATGCTGCTGCCGATGGACCATCGCGTTTGCCATTGCCAATCGGTCAAAAACTAGATAAGTTTCAAGAGTTGGACTATCTAAATTGGGTAGAAGAGTTTTTGCCGGTTAATGTTGCGCAGATTAAAGATGAGACAAGACGTGATAAAAGTTTGGGAAAAGTTTTTAGATATGTCCAAAATGGCTGGCCTAAGGAGGTTGAAGACGATTTAAAACCATATTTTAATAGGAAAGATGAGTTAAGCATCGAAGGAAAAGTTCTTATGTGGGTCTACAGGGTAGTAATTCCACACATTAGGGATAACACATTTAGGGATAACACATTTAGGGATAACAAAAATGATCCTACTTTTGGTGGCCCAAGTTAGATGAGAATATTGAATTAGTGTCGAAGAATTGTCAACAGTGTGTTCAAGCTAGACCGGATCCTGCAAAGGCAAATTTGACAAAGTGGCCAAAAGCTAATTACGTGTTCGATCGGGTTCACATTGATTATGCGGGACCATTTCAAAATCGCATGTTTTTAATAATAACTGATGCTTATAGTAAGTGGCCGGAGGTTTTTGAAGTTCCTAGAGCAGACACTTAAAACACTCTTATGAAGCTGAGAGAAGTTTTCGCTCGTTTCGGGTTACCAATAACTTTAGTCTCCGACACCGGAGCACAATTTGTGTCAGCAGAATTTAAAATTTTTTGTCGAACAAATGGTATTGAGCATTTAATCTCTCCACCATTTCACCCGGCTAGTAACGGTGCTGCAGAAAATGGTGTACAAAATTTAAGAACACTATAAAAAAAATGTATAATGAAAACAAAGAGACGTTACACACTGCATTGCAAAGGTATCTGTTTGGTTACAGAAATGCTCCACATTGTACAACAGGAGAAGAACCTTCAAGTATAATGTTGAAAAGGCATGAGTCTTCGTGATTAGATCGCTCGCGTCCAAATTTAAAAACTAATGACGAAACTCAGTTACGAAACTATAATAAAGGAAGAACTGTGGAAAAGAATTTTGAAGGGGGTGACCAGGTTTATATGCGAGATTATACAAATCAGTTTAAAAAGAAGTGGAATCCCGGTATTATAGACAAAAAGTTTGGTTCTTCAGTTTGTTTATGCAAGGACGCAGTGTAATAGTACAAAGGGACATGTAGACCAGATGATAAAGGCAGGTTATTTTTATAATGGTGTGAGTAATGGTGAGGAAGAGTCAGAAGAGATTGCAAAAGAGGAAACATTTGAAGCAAACCCAAATAATATAGACTCAGTACAGGAAGGCAACATTGCTGAAAATTCAGGTATAGGAGGACTATCACTCACTAATGAAAACAAAATCTCAGATTATATGAATCAAGGTATCAGCAACATCTGAAGGCATTGGTTCTAATATAATTGAAAATGAAAATAATGTTAATGAAAATGTAATTTCAAGCAAAATGTCATTGCGTCCAAGAAACAAAATTAAAGCTCCAACAAAGTTGGATTTGTAAAGAAACAGTTATGTATGTTTAATGAATTTTGTATGTACAAAGTAGCAATTAAGTATTAATAAACTTAGGATGAGGGTGTTGTATTAGTGAATTGAGTATGAAAAAGAACGCACCCATCAATCTTAACCAAAGTATAATGATGTAAACCTAGTATTAAGATCACTTATCTATGTAAACCAAGAAACGTAATAAAATTACATTCGATATCAAAACTTCAGCTCGTGTGTTTGTCTGGCTGCATTAACTGCATATATTACACCTCACACCCTTCTCGCCAACAAACTAGCCAGTTTCTGGCAACTCAGTTTCCTTGTGTGAAAGCCGTCTAAGTTACATAACATCATGTGATCCCATGTCCTTCAGAGGGCTTCGAATCCATCGAAAGTCGTTATCAACGAGGAAAAGTTCGCGTTTATAATTTTGACAACCGAAACTGTCCGCGTCTCCCACCTCCAGTGCGGACAGTTGAGGCAGGTTCTATATATACAGAAAGGGAGAGAGAGAGTTGTCGCGATCGGACGTGTTTGAAATTGGCTCTGATAAATTATTGTGATAATTTTGTAAACAAAAATGTTTGATACGAAGTTTTAATTTGTTGGACAGACTTTAATTTTGTATTAATCATTGAATTTTGTAATTATTAAATAAACACAGGCAATTAAGGCAAACATCTTTAAAGGTGGATTGCCAAAAATGCTATACGACTATAGTGGGTAAATCAACAATTAAATGTGATGGTGTTTGCAAGAAAGTGTGGCATCTGTCATTGAAATGTTGTGGATTGGACAATTACAGCAGTGGTATTTTAAATACAGTGAAAAATCTTAAATTTATTTGTGAAGATTGTATGATTTATATGCAAAATGTGGGTACTGCAATTAAAGATATGCAAAACCTGTTAATAGAAAATAATAGTTGCTTAAAAGAATACAAAGAAGAGTTTGCGCTATCTTTAAGAAAGACAAAGAAGAGATTGATAAATTACCTACTACAAGCAGTGGAAACTAGGCATTGTGAAAAGATTAAATCATTTGATAACATGCAACAATCGATTAGTAGCAGTGTAAATGAAATTAAAAAAATAAGTGATTGTAATTTAAATTTAAAGGTACAAAGTGATATAATTAGTGATGGTGTGAATAAATTAAAGAATGCAACGGATTCAATAACAGATATTGGGAACCAGATCTCCATCAACGTGTTCAGTATAAATTAATAAGAAAAACAACAGTGTCAACAGTGTCGGTGAAAAGAAATCCTACCCAAGAGAATTAAAAAAAAGTTCGCAGATTAAAGTGGTCCCTAAAGAAATGTCACAATATGCAGATAAAACAAAATTAAGAAATTAAAGCTAGGGTTAATCCATCTACTAGCGGGGTTCAGGTATCGGGAATCCAAAAACTCAATAGTGGAGCGGTGATAGTCTCATGTGATAATGAAAACTCGGTAGAAAAATTATCTAGTGATGTAATGGCTAAGCTTGGAAATGAATACAGTGTAAATGTGATTGAGAGAACACCGAGAGTGAAAATAAGCTATATAACAGACCAGTTTGAAGGAAATGAATTGATAATGTGTATGCGTAAACAGAATGATTTTTTGAAAGATTCTCAAATGGATTTTAAAGCAATCTGGAAAAGAAAGGGGAAGAGATCTGGCTAATACACAGCAGTGGTTGAAATGGACGTTAAGAGCTATAATGAAATTATGAAAGTGGGTATGATAAGTGTTGGCTGGGACAAGTGTGAGGTGACTGAAGCTATTTATATTAAAAGATGTTATAAGTGCTTAAGGTTTAGACATTTTAGAAAGGATTGTAAGAGTAGGAGTTCTGTTTGCTCAAAATGTGGAGGACAACACTAAAGCTCAGATTGTGATACTGATTGTTTGTCTTGTGTTAATTGTATTAGAATGAATGCAGAGTTAAAGCTTAATCTAGATGTTAATCATAACGCTTTAGACAACGGTTGCGAAGTTTATCTTCGCAAGCTTAAAGTAGAAAGAAAAAGACGTTTGTAGCAATCCAAAACTAAGGAGAAAGTCATTGCATACTATTTAAATTTGCAAAGCCTTATCTCCAATAAAAACCATATAGAATTGTTGATAAAAGATTGCAAGCCAGATATTTTATTACTTTCGGAAACACGTATTACGGTAGACATACAGGAATGTGAATATAAAATTAGTGACTATTCACACATAAATTGCTTTTCGCATTCAAGACAAACAAGAGGAGTGATGGCTTATGTTAAGAAAGGACTACGATTTGAAATTGGAAACGTTACTCAGTATAATGATGTTGTATGGATGTTAAAATTGTATGTTTGGTTTGAAAATAAAAAGTATCAGCCGTATCTATAAAATTATCTAAAAATGCCTTTTAGAGGTTATTAAGTTAAGCCTGCTTAAATATTAAAGTTGCCTTTAAATGACGTTACTTCAGGGGTTAGTCCAATTTTAATTGAAATAAAATTAAACGATTTTCCTATTACAGTTGAATTAGATTCAGGAGCGGGTGCATCGATGTTGCCAATGTCGATTTATAAACAGAGGTGTAATTTTAAATGAAAGTGACATTTGTTTAAAAACTTATAGTGGTGGTGTTCTTATGCTTGTAGGTAAAAAATAATTTAAAACTGATTTCATGGACAAACAAATTTGGGGTTGCTTTCATGTGGTGGAGGTAAAAGATTTTGACAAGAAACCTTTGATAGGTGGAGATATAATGAGAAAATTGTGCATTGGGTTACATATGGATGGAAAAGAAATTATTTTTTAAAATTTTCTTGAAAATTCTAACAGTAGGTTTAACAAGTTAACAAAAGATATTTGTGACCAATTTTCAAGCTTATTTGACGGTAAGTTGGGGGAGTATAAAAAAGCACTGATTTCACTTGCTTTTAAAAGCAATGCAAAGCCAATTTACATTCGGGCCAGAAAAATTCCAATTACGTTTAAAAATGAGGTAGCTCGTGAACTAGGAAGGTTGGACAAATTGGGAATTATAAAAACGGTTAAAAGTTCTGAATGGGGAACACCGCTTGTGCCAATTTTAAAACCGAATGGGAAAATCAGAGTTTGCGGCGACTACAAAGTCACGATTAACGACCAGTTAGAAGACGTAAATCATCTAATGCCTTTGATAACAAAAATATACGAGAACTTAAGAGACGGTGAGTAATACTCAAAGTTAGATATGATATGATATGAAATAAAAGTCGATGAAGATACTAGTAAAAAGCTGTCGTTAAGTACACATTTAGGAACGTATAGGGTTCTTAGATTACCTTTTGGGACGAAGCCAGCTTGCCAAATATTTCAACGGGAGGTTGAAAAGACATCGCAGTTGCTTTGGTTTGACCATTGCATGCACTATGTGGTTAAAATCCATACAATGTGTGCAATGGACTAAATCAAAGTAATATTGGATAAATTGCTGCAATTTTGTTTGTGTGACCAGGGGCGGCTCAATGCAACCTACCATTAAGGCATAACACTAATGGTAATTGCTATTGTGAAGTAATTTTGGTACCCAATATTTAATTTGAGGATAGTTAATTGTCTAGTTTTTTTTATGTTGAATGCTGTAATGGAAGCTAAGTTTAGGGTCGATTATAGTAACATTCGGGGGCTTAGGAAGAAGTTCTGTGCTGCATATGTTCATACTGTAAAAAACAGGCCAGCAGTCTTCGCACTAAGCGAAACCCAGGTTGGTGAAAATTCCGATCCCTCCGAATTCAGCCTCCAAGGTTATAATTTAGTGCCGCTATTTTTTCCACATCATGGTCTTGCCCTCTATGTACGTAATGATGTTGCTTATCAGCTCCAACCACAATATGGCCAATGTATAAATACAAATTTTAAATTCATGTGGTTCAAGTTCACCATCCATTAGCGCATTATTCATACATGTTTTATTTACCGCAGCCCAAGTTTGGACGGCAATTCGACTTCCAACGAATTCGATGCGCTATCTGACTCTATCCAGAGAATTGTTTCCCATTATCCGCACAGTGAAATCGTTGTTACGGGCGATTTCAATGTACACAATTCTACGTGGTTGCGCTATTCAGGCCAGACAACACCCGAAGGAAGGTATGTCGAGATTTTTGCTGAGTTAAACCACCTGACTCAGCTTGTTGACGAGCCTACTCGGATCCCTGACGTTACAGGTTAATCCGCCAACACTCTAGATTTGTTTCTTACCTCCGACCCTGGTAAATACACCATTAGTGTATTATCACCTCTAGGCACATAAGACCATTGTGTCATATCTGCGAATTTCTCGTGCCACCAAAACACAGTTAAAGAAAAAACTCCCAAGAGAACCGTTTGGCAGTACGAGAAAGCCAACTGGGCCGGTCTCAATGTTTTCTTTAGGAACTTTAACTGGTCACTATGCTTCCTCGATAGTGACGTAGCTTCCAGTGCAGATATGATTACAAACTTAATTCTTTGTGGAATGAGAAATTTTATCCCGAATAGGTATCAAACCCAAAGAAAATTCATGGCTTGATTCGAGCTGTAAGGAGGTTATTAGGGTTAGAGAAGTAAACTTTCGTTGTTATAAAGCCAACCCTACTGAGGAAAACCGGAAAAAGTTTCAACAAGCTAGAAAGACCGTCATATTCGACGAACCAAATTTTTACATGATCAAAAATTACGGCAAAACATTCTACAATGTCCCAAAGGTAGTAAACATTTTTGGGCATTTGTAAAAAACATACGAAACACCACCTCGTCCTCGGTTCCAACGCTCGTCTTCAATAACACCCCTTTTGTCAGCTCGTTAGATAAAGCCAATTTGCTTGCGGCACAGTTTGCTGTTAATTCGACGCTGCCAGAAAGTGTTATGGCTCCTCCTGTACTTGAGAGCGTAAATAATTTTATGGGACAAATCTTCTTTCGCACTCATGCAGTTGCTAGAGTTCTAAAAGATCTCGACGTACACAAATCCGCTGGCCCGGATAGTATCCCTCCCATCGTTCTGAAGAGGTGTTCTTCAACGCTGGCAAAACCACCGCGTAAGCTTTTCCATCTGTCCTACTCCAATGGTCTCTTTCCGAGTGGATGGAAAACAGCATTTGTCCAGCCTGTTCCTAAAAAAGGCGTATCTTCTTCACCCTCAAATTATCGACCAATTGCACTTACGTCCTTTCTTTCCAAGGTCATGGAAACGCTGATTAGTTTTCAGCTCAACAAATATCTCGAGGAACGAAAGCTTCTTAATGACCGGCAGTACGGCTTTCGTAGCAATAGGTCCACTGGTGATTTGATGGTATATCTCACCGAACAGTGGAACAAATCTTTACATCGTTTTGGAGAAAGTATGTTTATTGCACTTGATATTTCAAACGCGTTTGATAGAGTTTGGCATCAAGCTCTTTTATCGAAAGTGCGCGCATTTGGTTTCGATGAATCTCTTCTTCATTGGATTAGAAATTACCTTTCGGACCGTTCAACATAAGTTGTATTGGACGGTTTCAAGTCTGAAATCCATAAAATAATTGCTGGTGTGCCCCAGGGCTCCGTTTTGTCTCCGACTCTCTTCCTTATTTTTATAAATGATCTTTTGTCTGGAACTTCTAATCCATTAAACTGTTTCGCTGACGACAGTACCCTCAGCTTTTCATATTCATTTACAGATTCACATCCATGTCCTTCGGATGTGGAACTTGAACGGCAGCGTATGATAAGCTCATTAAATTCTGATCTAAACAGCATCGTTAATGGGGAATCAAAAACCGCGTAGAATTTAATGCTTCTAAAACTCAATGCTGTCTCCTGTCGTTAAAGCGAAACCCACTCCCAATGCCGCTATCAATGAACGGCACTTGCATCGAGGAAACCAAACAGCTCTCAGTTCTCGGTATGTGTGTCACAGACCACCTTTTGTGGAATGACCACATATTTGATGTCGCCAAAAACGCTGCTAAGTGTTTAGGTTTTCTCCGCAGATGCAAGAAATTTTTTTCCCCTTCTGATCTGGCTATGATCTACAAAGCCTTTATTCGTCCAAAACTTGAGTACAATTCTCATGTCTGGGCAGGAGCTCCAAAAACTCACTTAAGTTTGTTGGACAGAATACAAAAGAGAGCTTGAAAAATGATAGGTGAAGGATCTATAACGGAAACAATTACATCTCTCGAACACCGCCGTAATGTTTCATGCCTTTCCCTATTTTACCGTTATTTTTATAAACAGTGTTCTAGTGAAATAGCCAGTTACATTCCTCCCCTTAAATAATTCAACCGTAATACTCGCGCTTCTAGGAATGCCCATCAGTTTACCCTCGAGCCCAACTTCGGACGTACTGTTAAGTATAGAGATTCTTTCTTTAGTCGAACCACAAGAATGTGGAATACTTTACCTGGCTCTGTGTTTCCCTCTTATTACAGTATTCAGACATTCAAAACAAATGTTCATCGGTATCTCCTTTTTAACCCTTTCCAATTTCCTGAACGCTCGCACTGCGTTTAATATTTTAAGGGTAATAATAATCCCTTTAGTGCGCGCAAAGTTTAAAAAAAAAAAAAAAAAAAAATGCATGGAATTGAAGGAGTAGCAAATTTAATTGACGACATTGTTGTCACAGGAAAACTTTAGAGGATCATATCCGAAATTTAAAAGCAGTTTTGACAACACTTAAAACGGATGGTTTTAAACTGAATAAAGAAAAATGTGTTTTCTTTGAGCCTGAGATAAAATATCTAGGCCATATTTTAGATAAAAATGGTTTACGAAAAGATCCTGGAAAAGTGGCGGCGATGCTAGATTCCCCTAGGCCTACCAATGTAAGTGAGGTAAGAGCACTTGTGGGAATGGTTAATTATTACGTTAAATTTATTCCGAATTTATCCAGTTTACTTTTTCCGTTGTATCGGTTGTAACAAAAAGAGGTGGTTTTTGATTGGAAGGAGGAATGCGAAGAGGCTTTTAGTAAATGCAGGAAGGCTTTGATTTCAGATGAAGTGTTGATGCATTTCAATCCAAATCTTCCGGTAGTTCTGGCGTGTGACGCATCGACATATGGTATTGGTGCGGTTTTGTTGCACAAGTTACCTGACGGCGGAGAGCGGCCAATTTCGTTCGCATCGCGCATATTGTCAAAATCCGAAAAGAACTACGCGGTTATTCACAAAGCTATTTATTGGGGTGTTAGAAAGTTCTATGAATACCTAATGGGAGATCATTCCGTATAAAATCCGATCATAAGCCATTTAAAGCTTTGTTTGGGAAAAAAAAAGAAATACCTCTTATGGCAGCTGGCAGACTTCAAAGATGGGCGTTGTATCTAGCTAATTTCAACTATGAGTTAGAGTATGTAAATGGCAAAGATAATGCTGCTGCCGATGGATCATCGCGTTTGCCATTGCCAATCGGTCAAAAACTAGATAAGTTTCTAAATTGGGTAGAAGAGTTTTTGCCGGTTAATGTTGCGCAGATTAAAGATGAGACAAGACGTGATAAAAGTTTGGGAAAAGTTTTTAGATATGTCCAAAATGGCTGGCCTAAGGAGGTTGAAGACGATTTAAAACCATATTTTAATAGAAAAGATGAGTTAAGCATCGAAGGAAAAGTTCTTATGTGGGTCTACAGGGTAGTAATTCCGGTAAAATTATGCCCAACAATTTTAAAAGAGCTTCACGGTACACATTTAGGGATAATAAAAATGAAGGGTATAGCGCGATCCTACTTTTGGTGGCCCAAGTAAGATGAGAATATTGAATTAGTGTCGAAGAATTGTCAACAGTGTGTTCAAGCTAGACCGGATCCTGCAAAGGCAAATTTGACAAAGTGGCCAAAAGCTAATTACGTGTTCGATCGGGTTCACATTGATTATGCGGGACCATTTCAAAATCGCATGTTTTTAATAATAACTGATGCTTATAGTAAGTGGCCGGAGGTTTTTGAAGTTCCTAGAGCAGACACTAAAAACACTCTTATGAAGCTGAGAGAAGTTTTCGCTCGTTTCGGGTAACCAAGAACTTTAGTCTCCGACAACGGAGCACAATTTGTGTCAGCAGAATTTAAAATTTTTTGTCGAACAAATGGTATTGAGCATTTAACCTCTCCACCATTTCACCCGGCTAGTAACGGTGCTTCAGAAAATGGTGTAAAAAATTTAAGAACACTATAAAAAAAATGTATAATGAAAATAAAGAGACGTTACACACTGCATTGCAAAGGTATCTGTTTGGTTACAGAAATGCTCCACATGGTACAACAGGAGAAAAATCTTCAAGTATAATGTTTAAAAGGCATGTGTCTTCGCGATTAAATCGTTCGCGTCCAAATTTAAAAACTAATGACGAAACTCAGTTACGAAACTACAACAAAGGAAGAACTCTGGAAAAGAATTTTGAAGAGGGTGACCAGGTTTATATGCGAGATTATACAAATCAGTTTAAAAAGAAGTGGAATCCCGCGGTATTATAGACAAAAAATTTGGTTCTTCAGTTTGTTTATACAAGGACGCAGTGTAATACTACAAAGGGACATGGACCAGATGATAAAGGCAGGTTATTTTTATAATGGTGTGAGTAATGGTGAGGAAGAGTCAGAAGAGATTGCAAAAGAGGAAACATTCGAAGCAAACCCAAATAATATAGACTCAGTACATGAAGGCAACATTGCTGAAATTCAGGTTTAGGGGAACTATCACTCACTAATGAAAACAAAATCTCAGATTATATGAATCAAGGTATCAGCTGTTATGAATCGAAAAGGGCAACATCTGAAGGCATTGGTTCTAATATAATTGAAAATGAAAATAATGTTAATGAAAATGTAATTTCAAGCAAAATATCATTGCGTCCAAGAAACAAAATTAAAGCTCCAACAAAGTTGGATTTGTAAAGAAACAGTTATGTATGTTTAATGAATTTTGTATGTACAAAGTAGCAATAAAGTATTAATAAACTTAGGATGAGGGTGTTGTATTAGTGAATTGAGTATGAAAAAGAACGCACCCATCAATCTTAACCAAAGTATAATGATGTAAACCTAGTATTAAGATCACTTATCTATGTAAACCAAGAAACGTAATAAAATTACATTCGATATCAAAACTTCAGCTCGTGTGTTTGTCTGGCTGCATTAACTGCATATATTACACCTCACACCCTTCTCGCCAACAAACTAGCCAGTTTCTGGCAACTCAGTTTCCTTGTGTGAAAGCCGTCTAAGTTACATAACATCATGTGATCCCATGTCCTTCAGAGGGCTTCGAATCCATCGAAAGTCGTTATAAACGAGGAAAAGTTCGCGTTTATAATTTTGACAACCGAAACTGTCCGCGTCTACCACCTCCAGTGCGGACAGTTGAGGCAGGTTGTATATATTCAGAAAGGGAGAGAGAGAGAGTTGTCGCGATCGGACGTGTTTGAAATTCGTTCTGATAAATTATTGTGATAATTTTGTAAAAAAAATTGTTTGTTACAAAGTTTTAATTTGTTGGACAGACTTTAATTTTGTATTAATCATTGAATTTTGTAATTATTAAATAAACACAGGCAATTAAGGCAAACATCTTTAAAGATGGATTGCCAAAAATGCAATACGACTACAGTGGGTAAATCAACAATTAATTGTGATGGTGTTTGCAAGAAAGTGTGGCATCTGTCATTGAAATGTTGTGGATTGGACAATTACAGCAGTGGTATTTTAAATACAGTGAAAAATCTTAAATTTATTTGTGAATATTGTATGATTTATATGCAAAATGTGGGTACTGCAATTAAAGATATGCTAAACCTGTTAATAGAAAATAAAAGTTGCTTAAAAGAATACAAAGAAGAGTTTGCGCTATCTTTAAGAAAGAACAAAGAAGAGATTGATAAGTTACCTACTACAAGCAGTGGAAACTAGGCATTGTGAAAAGATTGAATCATTTGATAACATGCAACAATCGATTAGTAGCAGTGTAAATGAAATTAAAAAAATAAGTGATTGTAATTAAAATTTAAAGGTACAAAAGTGATATAATTAGTGATGGTGTGAATAAATTAAAGAATGCAACGGAATCAATAACAGATATTGGGAACCAGATCTCCATCAACGTGTGTGAGAGAGATGAGAAGTTAAAAGAAAGTGTTAATGTCATTTCTAAATCAGTTCAGTAGAAATTAAAAAGAAAAACAACAGTGTCAACAGTGTCGGTGAAAAGAAATCATACGCAAGTGAATTAAAAAAAAGTTCGCAGATTAAAGTGGTCCCTAAAGAAATGTCACAAAGTGCAGATAAAACAAAATCAGAAATTAAAGCTAGGGTTAATCCATCTACTAGCGGAATTCAGGTATCGGGAATCCAAAAACTCAATAGTTGAGCGGTGATAGTCTCATGTGATAATGAAAACTCGGTAGAAAAATTATCTAGTGATGTAATGGGTAAGCTTGGAAATGAATACAGTGTAAATGTGATTGAGAGAACACCGAGAGTGAAAATAAGCTATATAACAGACCAGTTTGAAGGAAATGAGTTGATAATGTGTATGCGTAAACAGAATGATTTTTTGAAAGATTCTCAAATGGATTTTAAAGCCATGTGAAAAAGAAAGGGGAAGAGATCTGACTATTACACAGCAGTGGTTGAAATGGTCGTTAAGAGCTATAATGAAATTATGAAAGTGGGTATGATAAGTATTGGCTGGGACAATTGTGAGGTGACTGAAGCTATTTATATTAAAAGATGTTATAAGTGCTTAAGTTTATCTTCGCAAGCTTAAAGTAGAAAGAAAAAGGCATTTGTAGCAATCCAAAACTAAGGAGAAAGTCATTGCATACTATTTAAATTCGCAAAGCCTTATTTCCAATAAAAACCATATAGAATTGTTGATAAAAGATTGTAAGCCAGATATTTTATTACTTTCAGAATCACGTATTACGGTAGACATACAGGAATTTGAATATAAAATTAGTGACTATTCACACATAAATTGCTTTTCGCATTCAAGACAAACAGGAGGAGTGATGGCTTATGTTAAGAAAGGACTACGATTTGAAATTGGAAACGTTACTCAGTATAATGATGTTGTATGGATGTTAAAATTGTATGTTTGGTTTGAAAATAAAAAGTATCAGCCGTATCTATAAAATTATCTAAAAATGCCTTTTAGATGTTATTAAGTTAAGCCTGCTTAAATATTAAAGTTGCCTTTAAATGACGTTACTTAATTTTGTATCTATAACCAATATTCCTTTCATACTTAACTAAACAGCCGTAAGGTAACATAACGCAAGAAAAGTGACAAAACTGCTACAAATTTCTAGTACATTTTTCACTCTCAGGCTATTTCTGTCAGATTGCAAAAAAAAGCATGCACAAAATAGCGCACAAACAATAAGACAGAAATGGAAGCAACTGTTTGTATGTGTGTATGCATCGTCAAACACAGAAGACAGAAGAAATGAAACCATTCCATTTTGGTTTTTTTTTTATTTTATTTTGACTTCAGAAATTTCTTTCCTTTATTGGTGAGAAAATATAGGTATGTGACATAAACAAATACTTCAATTTATTTAATAGAACCAAACATCATTTCTTATATTATTTTCTTAAACAAAAAAAAAACAATTAAAACTCGGCCATTACAATCACAGTGCACACATAAATATTTCTTTACAGAACCTACGCACAATTTGTTTTCATACAAAAAAAAAAAAACAATTTTCATGTGTCCAAATATTTTTAAGTTGGCTTTGCGTTGCCTTTAAACGCGGTGGATGGCGTTTAAGTTACGAGGGGTTTAAGTAACTTACCTTTAATGTGAAAATTGATTATAGATATCAATTTCACACTAAAGTGATATTTAGAGGCAGTTTAAAGTTAAGAAGCATTTAAAATCTCTTTATAGATTCGGCCGTATGTAGTTGTGGCGGTGTATAGATCACCAAGCTCAACGATAAATGATTTTTAAGCTTTTGTGAAAGATGGTACGCGGAACATTTGGAAAATGAGAATAGTATTGTATTGATTGGTGACTTTAATATTGATTTATTGGCGAATGATAATAACAAAAAGAAAATGTTAGAGTTAATAATTGATCAAAGTGACATTCAACTTATAAATTAGCCAACAAGAATTACAGAAAACTCAAGAACACTAATTGATTACGTTATAGTAAAAAATGATCAAAGAGAGGAGTTTATTGCGTGTGTGGATAAAAACTTTAAAGTATCTGACCATGAAACGATAAGAACGGAAGTCGAGTGTAACAGCTATAAATACGTCAAACAGAAAAGAAAAATTTTGAAATACTCTAAACCCAAATTTGATAGACTTTTGAATGATATGGACTTTTCTGAATTATATCATATGGAGAACTTAAGTGATCTTACAACACAATTTAGTAGTAAAATTAAATTGGCATGTGAGGCCATGACAATTGAAAGGGTAATAGTGAAAATGTGGATTGTCAGTGGTATAATCGCGAACAGTGGAGGATGAAGCAGCAACAAATTTCTGCGTTTAGATCAGTAATTTACAGCAATGATATAACTTTATGGCAACGATATAAAATAACACGTTATAATTATAAAAGGGCGGTTATGGACATAGTACACATATCTAAGGTATTGTATTGCGCAGATTAAGATGGCCGTCCATTGTGCCCATACACAGTAAACAAAAACAAATTTATTGTGACTAATTTTGTTTACTATTTACTATATACATGCGCAGAACTGAATGAAAATGAAAACCCTAAAGATATTTCCTTTAATATATGTACCTTGGGTTATGTAAGCTAAAAACGAGCATATTCGTCGGCAAATTCAGGCAAACAGTGGTAACCAAATTGGGACCAGGAAAATGATCAAATCTTTAATATTTAAGAACAATAAAAGCAAAGATATTATTTCGGTTAAGTTTGATCAAGAGACGTTTAGTGAAGAAGTGCAAATAGCAAATAAGTTCAATTATTATTTTGTTAAAAGTGTAAATGATATAAATAAATCAATTCCCATTCAACAATATGTTGCCCCGAATTTGCGGATAGATAGTGTTTTTATATTTCAATATGCAAGTTTAGAGTCAGTGGTTTCTTTGGTAAAAAAAACTTAATAACAAGAAGGACTTAAATGGAATTAACAAGGATATAATTTTTAACTCTATCGAAATCATTGGCTAAAAATTGTAAACAATTCTTTATGTGCTGGAATATTTCCAGATAATTGGAAAGAGTCAATAGTCATACCGGTTGAAAAAGTGGCTAATACCACCAAATGCGAGGAATTTCGCCCAGTTAATATGTTGCCAACATTGAAAAAAATCATAGAGTGGTTGGTAGCAAGTCAGCTACAAGCCTATATTGAAGGAAATAGGATTTTGATACAAGAACAATCTGGATTCAGAAAGGGTCATATTTGTGAAACAGCTTTAAATTAGTAGTTGTGTGAATGGAGAAGAGGGATTGATTGTAATAATTCAGTGATAGCAGTGTTTTTGGATTTTAAGCGTGCGTTTGAAACGATTGACAGAATTATATTGCTGCAAAAATTAGAAATGTATGGAATACGAGGCAAGGAATTGAATTGGTTTAGTTCATATTTAATAGGAAGGACGCAGAGAACAAAAGTTGGCAGTTCAGTTTCTAGTCCACTAAGCGTAGACCTTGATGGTGTCCCCCAGGGTTCTGTTTTGGGAGAGTTGCTTTTTCTTTTATATATAAACGATGTAAAATGTGTCTTGAAATATTGTAAGATAATGCTGTTTGCGGATGATGCCTTGATTTATATAAGTGGTAAGAATTCAAAAATGTTGCTTGAATGTATGAATGCAGACTTAAGTAGTATAAATAAATGGCTTCAAATGAATAAAATGAAATTAAACGTGAAAAAGACAAAGTGCATGAAGTTCAGGGTGGTTGAACCAATAACTATATGTATGGATGGAGATATTGTTGAGTGTGTTAACAGTTTTAAATTCCTTTGTTGTAACTTTAGACTCAAACTTGAATTTTAAAGAACATGGAAAGAATGTGTGTGCAAAAATCGCAAAAAAGATTGGGTTTTAAGAAGAATCAGGCGTGATTTAACATTTGAAAGTTCGTTACTGCTTTATAATGCCATTGTGTTACCTCATTTTAACTATTGTTCGACGTTATTGTATGCTTGTCAACGAAAAATAATAAATCGGCTCCAAGTACTTCAGAACAAAGCAATGAGAGTCATATTAAAATTGAATATTTATACACCGATAAGAGTGATGTTAAATGCATTAAATTGGATGAATGTGGACCAAAGACTAAAGACAGTGCAATGATGTTAATTTTTAAAATGAAAAACAAGCGAAAAAACAAGGACTTAAGACCAAACAGATGCATCAGAAGCAGTACCCACAATTCTGTTATGCATTCGGGATTTAATTTGTTCAATAGCCTACCAACTGAGTTGAAGTCTGAGCTAAGTATCAATGTTTTTAAATATAAACTTATTTGTTATTTGAAAAATAGTTAATTATAAAATACATTTTTGTATTTATTTCGTTATAATTTTAAAGGCTTTTTATACCTCATAAATTGAGTTTTTTTTTATCACGGTCTAGGGAAAATATAGAGCCTAATCTCTGCAGCGCAGAGATAGGTACTCTTGGCTTAAGCCGAGATAGTTGCTGAAACTCTATTATTATTATTAACTTGTCTTCAGTCCAGGGCACCAAATTTACATGGAATTTTTCTGTTGCTGAAGAAATGTATGGTTTCCTGACGGCCGATCCGAAAATGATTGTATTCATTCAGACAAGTGATAGTGGTGGCTGCAGTGCAGCCACTCTCGCTCTGCTCATGTATAGCGGACTTGTTCATGAACCTGAAGATGCCGTACAGGTGTTTGCTGTTAAAAGACATCCAATCAACTTGAGACCTTCGGAGTTTCGTTATTTGTATTATTTGGGTGATATATTGAGGATAACACCACTCCTGCCGCATTACAAGAAATTGGTTTGGCTGGTGTGCCAGCCAATTCCACGAATGACTAATGCTCGCCCAACTAACAATTTAACCTGTTTAAGTGTCTATGCAAGTTTTTTCTGGTTTGTATAGCGACTAATAAAGACCTTATGCAAATCAGTTTGGCGCACATTATACAAGCTATTTCATTTCCTTAAGACCTTTGAGCATTAGTTCTATATAATTAAATAGCTTTCCATGGAAAGTCTTATTGATAAAATAAACAAAGCAAAACAGTGTTATTGCTTCACTAAACAAGTTATCTGACTTTTATAAGACAGTCACTTGCAGGTCGCATAAATCTAATGACTCAGATTATAAGGCCTTACAAAGGCCTAGTTAGGCAGTGTATTATTTAAGTTAGAACCGCTTTTCTATTTATTCTTTTTATTTTGTATTTATTATTATTTGAAAAAATTCAACTTTAACTCACAATTAAATTTCAGATTCCGGGTATCGAACTCAGCTCCTATCGATTAGTAGGCCACCACGCAACACACCAGGCCAATTGGCAATATACCATACGCCTGTAAAAATGTTAATGAGTTGATATCTCAAGCCCAAAAAAATCAAACTAAATTTTCATTAAACATATTGGTACCCATGGGGCTTAAGAAGATTGAATTTAAAGTATCAATCATTAAATTCTTTAAGTATTTGAAAAATATATAGCATAAGTTAAGTTTATACATAGTTTAAACTTTAAACTAACATTTTTCAAATGTACCAGTCAATCTATAATGTTTTCAATATCTTATAAGGTATGCATGACCTTTTTTATCGTACCACATGTTTGAAAAAAGTTCCTAGTTTTTTTTTCAAGCAAATAGATCTACTTACATATGTAATGTATGTATGAGAGATGCAGTAGTGTAATTAAGTTGTTTAATTCTATCAAAGTTTCTACTCCTAAGGGGACAATTAGTTACGTACAATATTTCATTTTCCGATATACCTAAGTTTGTTTTCTATAACAAAAATACAAAAAAAAAAATATAATTAAGGAAGGCAATAAATGTATGTACAAAAAAAAAAAACAAATTCCTCTTTTTTCTTAGCTTTCATTTTTGATTTCTGTAAGCAAGCTATTAACAAAATGCAAAAGCTATACATTTCAGATGGATGGCAGTATCTGTCACAAATGTAAATTCTTGATTTGTATAAGTTTGCTATTAACAAAATACAAAAGCTATAATTTTATTACGGAAGCCAATATAGATGTCACAACCAAAGCTAAATGTTCGCGCTTTATTCAGCTAATTTTTGATTGCCTTAAGTTTGCTATCAACAAAACGCAAAAGCTATAATGTTCCCTTACGTAAGTCAAAAGTTTTACAAGAAAAGCAAATCCCACTTGTACAAACTGATTGATCATCATCATCAGTCTTGTTATACACCTACATATTTCAAAAATGCATCACGTTTTTTTTTGAGTTATAATTTTGGTGAAGTGGTCAGTGGAAACCAAGGATAATAGTTTACTCTAAAAAACGAATTGCTATTAAGTAAAATATGCGAACAACTTTTTTTAACTCGTTGGAGTTTTAAATACATTAAAAAAAATTCTTGCAAGACTATACTTTTGAAAACTCAAGCGAAGATATTTTCATGCACAAAATGGCAGAAACAATTCTTATAGTTTTTATTTGTTTTAGCTTAAACAATGTACGTGGGCGTAGTTCAAACATTTATAATAGGCTTTATAAATTTATGAAAATTACGTTCTTCAAAGCAATATAACAACACTGACAGGGACCAGTTATAGCTATCATTGAAAACCATCATTGAAAAAGTAAGCTGTTTATTTTGAGACCCTTGGAAGTATTAATCATTAAATATTTTAATGCATAAATATAGATTACGACTTCAAAATTATTTCTCCTCCAAAAAAAAAATCATGTTGACCCATATCTTCCCCATAACGTAACTTTTAATTTTTTAAATGATCATTAAGGTAGTTCATCATTGAAAAATTAAAAGTCATTTTATGAGAAAGAATGTGCAAAATTGAATTTTGTTTTACCTAGAAATAAATACTAAGTCAATAAGCTTTACTTTGGCATCAAAATAATCATATATTTTTACTTCAAAATCTCTCAAAATTGACAATTAATATTTTCAATGATGGTTTTCAATGATAGCTATAACTGGGCCCTAAAATCAAACTATTTAAACATCTATCTGACATTTTCATGATGCGCGATTACTTTATTAAAAAAGCCGTAAAGGAGTTGTCTATAATGACTTTCAGCTGAATGTTCTATAAAAGCTATTATTTTTCTAGCTTAGGCAACCAATTTCGGCAGGCCTTAAAAAGGTTTCCGCAGACCGCATTACATGAAGTCTCATATATGAACAAATTGAAAGACACTAAGCAAGCTATTTTGAAATAAATAAATCGTTAAATGCTTGACTTGCATTATTTAGCCTTAAAATTATTCTATGTCAGCAATAGCCTATCAAATTCTGAAAATTGGACCTTATACAAGTTAAATTGTTAGTTGGGCGTGACGGTTGTCGTATGTACTTTACTGCAATGAAAGGCTTCTAATGAACACAGTGCAGGATTATGAAAAGATGAAGTGAGTTTTAAAGGGTTTGTTCCTTTTTTTTCAATTTATTCATTATTTCTTTTTCTAGATTATACATGCCTGGACCAGGAAAAATTGTCCTACCAATAATTTTTGAGTGTTTGTGGAGATCTTACGGTTGTGTTGTATCATGCCCTAAATGCCCTCAAGGGAATGGGTCGCCCGCAAGGCTTGTCAATTGCTATTAAACACTAGTTTCATACCAGAAAGGAAACCCTTATAACTTTCACAACCAACGATCTAGATGAATTGCAGAGGCCAACTCCGAAGCCATTCAAGCGCAAATAACTCGAGTCTTTCTTTTAGGAAGGATTGTGAATCACTTACAGCTTTGGGGTCTATTATTAACCTTCATAGAATTGACTAAGAACCCAATTTACCAAGTCTGGGATCATGAATTTATGCATTGCGCTACAGAGATTGAAAAGCAAGTTTATTGTATATTCAGTATTATTGTGATTGTTTTTATAAAATCAAGTTGATAGTTAAATAGTTTAAAAAAAGGCCAATCATGTCGATATGACGGCTGAGAATCAAGGCCTCTGCCAAATTGGATTTGGCTTCGACACGTAAACCTAATAAACAACACAGAGATGAACCGTCTGTCGCCCAGGCAAATTGTACTTTTTCTGCCAAAAAAATCCAAGTGAAGGTTTTTAAACGCAATTGTCTTTATTTTACCATAAGAAATACTTTCGCGAAAGTCCCTTACTAAATCGTATGCGCGTCAATAGTTATTCAAGGTTAAATGTCGAAAATATCAGTTTTTCGCATAAAACTCGGAAACGGTAAATGCTATCGAAAAGTGTTTCATACAAAACTTGTAGATTGTCATTTGAAAAAAAAAGTTATGACAATTTTTTTCTTATGACCCACCGTAAAGAAGATATGGACATTTCAAAAATCGAAAAATGTCGAAAATGGTCGTTTTTCACGTATATCTCCTAAACGGTTCAAATTTTTGAAAACATCTGAATACAAAGTTTGCAAATTATGCAAATTCCTACAAGAAAAAATTATAATTTTTTTCTTAAATATAACAGTTTTAAAGATATTGTTTTTTTTAAAGTTTGACAAAAAGTTCAAATTTCTGGTTTTTTAGTTTTTTGCTCTTAAAAACACAAGTTGTCGAAAAAATCTTACGCTTAGTTCAAACATCATAATATTCCCTTCATAAGTTGCAAAGATATTGTGACTTCAATAGCGTCAACTGTCAAACCGGTTTTTGGAATTATATCTTTTAAACCCTAAGCTTAATCGAAAAATTATATTAGCGAAATTTGTACATTATATAATATTATATAAGTATGCATTAACAGTTTTTTTCTATAAGCTATAATTTTTTGACATCATTATTTAAATAAAAACACCAAAAGTCTAAAATATCGGTTTTTGGCTCTTTACTCTTAAATGACTATTTTTTCGGAACATGTTTTATGTCTACTTTGCAGATGTGAACATTCCTTAGAGGAAACATTATCACACTTTTTTGCGTATAACACATCAGTTGCAAGATATTGCGACTTCCAAAATGGACAACTTCGAATAAACAGGATTTTGTAATAAAATTTATGTACAACTATACACTCCTCGTCAACTGAATACGCACAAACATTTTTGAATATATTTTATCCATTTTTTCCAAACAGTGATGGTTATTATGCCATCTGTTGATGGTAAAAATTTTCGTAACATATAAATAACAGAATTTCAAAGTTTTATCCAAAAACAACCGTGAGTTTTTCCTTCAACCACTTCCAAAGTGTAACTTATGCAAAGTAGAAGTTTTTTTTTGAGTCAACTGAATAGGTACAAAAATTAAAATTGGTATTGGAATGGAATGAAACAAGTTTTTGTTTAAGTTTAGTAGTAGGTACTTCCACCTTTATTTTTAATTGCTTCGTAAATTCGATCCGGCATGGAATCGTATAGCTTTTTAATGTAATTTAATGAAATTTCGCTCCACGCAAATTTGATTGCAGAAATTAAGGTTTCTTTGTCTTCGAACTGACGACCACCCTCATAAACTTTGCGTACTAACCATCCCCAGACATTTTCTATGATGTTTAGATCAGGTGAGTACGGCGGCCATTGAAGCAACTGCACTTGTTGCTCCTCTATCCATGTTTTTATTATGCGCGCTGAGTGAATAGGCGCATTATCATGTTGGTAGGTCCAGTTTATGGGTCCAAAGATGTTAGAAAATTTCTTTCCAAAATTACTTTATACCCAGCTGCTGTCATTCTTGATGTTACAACCTCGAGCTCAACTGTTCCATAATAACTGACTGCTCCCCATATCATGACACCTCCTTCACGACTATGATGGCGCTTTAAAAATCTTTTTTCTTTTCTTAAGTCGTGAAAATAGAAGTTGAACCCATCAGGGCCATCGAAATTAAACTTTTTTTCATCTGAAAAAACCACGTGATACCATTCTTTTTTCCAACTCATGTGAAGTCTTGAAAAATCTAATCGCAACATTTTCCGTCTCTCGTCAAGTGGTGGTTTTTTCTTAAGTTTCATTCGTTTAAGATGGCTTGAGTTGTTGATTACTCTTAATACTGTTGAGCAACTTGCGTTTACGCTGACTTTTTGTTTTATTTTTGCCACAGAATCAGAAGAATTTGATGCACATCTTAAAATTCTTCGTCTCTCAGCTGCTGTTGTTGCTGTTTTCTTACCTCCCTTCATGTTTTTGCCGTATGCATCTTTATTTTTCAAGTAAGAATAAACTACATTAAAACTTCGGCCAACTTTATCAGCTATTGCACGTCCAGTTAGGCCTTGGTCTCTAAGTAAATCGATTTTAGCTTTTTCAACACTGTTAAGACACGTAGATCTACCCATTTTTCTTAAAATTTGAAATCAAGAATTAAATTTTACTGAAAACACTAAAATCGTTAATTTAAACTGTCAAGCACTCCAAAAAACTTATAAACAACGAAGAAAATGGCGTTGTACCTATTCAGTTGACTAAAAAAAAAACTCCTACTTTGCATATAAAACACTTTGCAAGTGGTTGAAGAAAAACTCACGGTTGTTTTTGGATAATTCTTTCGGAATTATCTGCTTAACATCTTAAGGGAATAGTTAGCATCAACAGATGGCATAATAACCATCACTGTTTGGAAAAAATGGATAAAGTATATTAAAAAATGTTTGTGCGTATTCAGTTGACGAGGAGTGTATCTCCGAAGTATAAAGTCGCAATATCTTGCAATATTAATTAAGAAACATGCCTTTCGAACGGCTCGAGCGTCGAGCCGTACTGATCGTCATCGTATATACGTATACTCGTTAACAATCCTCTTTGTGTGTGCCAATCATAAGCACATCAAATCAGAGTTAGACTGCTTTCACACAAGGAAACTGAGTTGCCGACAACTGGGAGTTTGTAGGCGAGAAGGGCTTAAGGGAAAGAAACAAATCTCCTTTCTCACCCTTCTCGCCTACAAACACCCATATCTCCTATACTATATCGAATTTCTAAGTGTTATGGGCTTAAATCCTTCTCCACCTTGAAATCTGTACTGTACTGCCCCCATTTTTTTGTAAACCACCCCCCAATCAATAAATCGATAATGAAAGTTTGTGAGTGAAATGCTTTACTGTGAAAATCATTATACAAAATTGACTGTACACCCACTCGCTTTTTTTTTTTTTTATTAAAAGAAAATGAACTTTGTATGGAACTTTCAAACACCCATATCTCCTATACTATATCGAATTTCTAACTGTACATGGGCTTAAATCCTTCTCCACCTTGAAATGTGTACTGTACAGCCACCATTGTTTTTAATCGATTTATTGATTGGGGGAAAAAAATGAATGGTGGCGAACGTTGTACAGTCAATTTTGTTTTGATAAATGACGGGTACAGTTAAAGATACATCGACTGGCATTTTAATTTTTCCGAAAATCGAAAGTGCGCCGGCTGACATCGAGGTGGTCAATTTATGTCGACTCTTTCATTATAAGTTTCCTGAGTCTCTAACTCAAACAGCTTTATTTTAAAAACGCGCACCATTCTCTCACTTCTCTCTTCGGATTTATAATAAAGAGAATTAAGTCATTCAGTCTGTATAATTAGATTTTAAATTTCTGTGCGCAAATAAAAAAAAAAAACCTTTTAAAGGTTTCATTGCTTCCGTGTTAAACCCTTTTTTGTTGATGTACTTTATACTTAAAAACACTTTCAATAATAAATTAAAAAAAATATATTTGTAATCTATAGTATACATGGTGTCCGCTAAACTGGAAAGTCAGGGAACAAAATTTGGTCAGGGAAAGTCAGGGAATTCGGGAAGCGATCAGGGAAAATGTTTTCCATATTATTTTTAAAAATTCACTTAACTCCTTTTTCACTTTCTCTCATAAGAAACTTTTTTCTGATCGAACATTTCCTTTTGATTACATCTCTGTTAAAAATTATTCATTTCGTATCTGTTGCCATACCTGTGAATATGCCAAACAAATTAGTGAAACGTGTTTATGAAACTATGTACACCATGGAATAAGAATAAGCAATTGCTTACTGCTCCATTTGAGTCCGGAACATTCTAATTCCATGGTGTAGTTTTCCTTAACATAATAACATAATATTTAAATAATAAAAGTAATTTCAGTTTGATTTTTTCATTATTTTGAATGCACACTGCTCACCAAGAAGAACAAGAAGAAATAATTTAACGCTACCAAAACACTCGTCGTCAAGGAACTCGTCGCATTGTGCATTGGGAAACGATTTTATATCTAGAAAAAAATGACAGCGAATGAAGTCACGCTCTCGTCGCACAGTGTGAAATTTTCACATTCCAGCGGAATTTAAGTCAAGAAAAAAAGTTTAGCTGTCGAGTACAAAAACGATTTTTATCAGTTCTTAACATAAGCGTTGATTCATTTCAGGTAGTAAAAGCTTCATATTTCCATTTTGTACAGTTAGCTGTCAAAGCCAAACACCATGTGAAAAAAGTTAAAGGCATTTTACAGCGGATGAGCTGAGCTCTGCTGTTTTTACATGTGTTTAGTGAACGGTAAAATTATTCGATATTTTATATCTCTGCGGTGTAGTGTTATATGTTGTTGGTTAAGTGGTCCCTAAGTTTTTGGTATTTTAAGCGTACCATGCTATCAGTAATTTAAGCTTACTACGCTATATTGGATAGAGCGATTACTCGCCGCCAAATTAAGAAGTGATAGTTTCCGTGTTCAAAACACAAGTGTCTTTATTGAATCTTAACATTCCTTATATACTAATTTGTCTAACTGTTATAATACTTTTCTATCTTACTTCTACACATTCAATCTCACATTCAAACGTTATACTATTTTCTTATTGGCTACAATATTTAAATAAGGATCTTATTACTATTGAGTGACAATCAATGCAATCGAGTAGAATGCTGATGTTATGCTATGACTAACATACTCGATTTCACTTTACATGTTTTGTCACTCATTTGTTAAATGGGCAGTGGCGGCGCATATGTAGATACACTACACCCTCGCCCTTAAGAAAAATTTTTTTTATATTTCGAAAATTATTACTCTATGCATAATTTGGAAAATTTACTTTTACACGCTAAAATTTGTATGTTCAATTAAATTGTAATTACTTTTTCTTTTTTTTTTTTTTTTTTTTTTTTTTTCTTATTTTCCGTTGCTGTTCTTTTTTCTTTTATTTTTATTTCCATTTCTCTGGCTTTGCTAAGTGCATATTGTAACCTGACTTTTAGCTCATGAGCATAGTTGTCATAGTTATAAATTTTTGTTTTATTATTTAACGTGTCTGCTTGTAAGCATGGTAGTTTCCCATAAAAGAGTTCATATGGTGAATACCCAGTGTCTATATGTGGTGCTGTATTGTATGCAAATGTAAAATATGGAACCCATTTGTCCCATTCATTGTCATTGACATTTGATAAAAGAAATTCATTGAGTGTCCGATGATTTCTTTCAAGGGCACCTATAGTTTGGTGGTGATATGGAGAAGAAAATGTTTGCTTTATCTTTAATAGCGAACATATGTTGCTCATAAGTTCGTTATTGAATTCTGTACCTTTATCTGATTTTAGAATCTTAAAGTGTCCATATCTAAGAATAAATTCTTCCACTAAAGTCTTTGCTGTTGTTGTTGCGTCTTTTGATGTCATAGGGTATGCGATGACAAATTTAGTCAGTTCACATTGCATGGTTAAAATATATCTTTTTTCATTTGATATTCGTAATGGTCCGACTGTGTCAATTGACACCACTTCAAAACTGTTGCTTGGAGTGTCTGTAATCGTTTGTGGTTCTATTGTGTTTTTTGTTTGTTTATTTCTTACACATGAATCACAGTTTGTTATGAATTGTTTTACCATTTGATTCATCTTTCGCCATATGTATCTTTGTTTTAATTTTATTAGGGTTTTCCGAATACCTAAATGTCCTCCGTGTGCAGAGTTATGAAATTCGTCGATTAGTTTGTATTTAGTTAAATCATCAAGTATTTGTTTCGGGGCATTATATATTATTATTTTTAGCTTAGGATTCTGGCCATTTATTTTTATGTTTGCATATGTTTCTTTGAATTTATCTTTTTCAAAATGCTTAAATATTTCATCATTGTTCATAAGGGCTAGCTCGTTTATTTTTTCTTTATTCATTCTGGATGCTAATTTCTTCAGTGTCGACTCTAGTGTCGCTGAATTATCGTTAGATCCCGTATACCTATACTTATTTTCTTTGTTTATATCTGATGCAGGCTTCATCAGGTTCGAATCTGGATTCGACGATTTATCGCTGCATCGCTCGTGTACAAAATTTTCATCAATATTTATTTTTGAATTCCTAGCATTTTTATCAATATTAAATTTTAATTTCTTTATATTTTTGACGTCATTAATGGATATGCATTCCCAGATTTGAAGGTGTACAGGCTTCTCTTGAGAATTGCATTTCTCCTTGTTGTTGTCCGTATTCATTTTTGTGGACATCCCCCTTGTGATAACTAATGTTCTTTTGACGGTTTCATCGATTTCTGTCGGTATCATTTGTTTTAATAAGTCCGAGTCGATTTTTATTCTAGATAGAGCGTCTGCGTTTGTATTCATTTTTCCTTTTTTGTATATTATGTCAAACTCATAATCGCTTAAGTCTAATCGTATTCTAGTCATTTTTGACGATGGATTTTTGTGTGAGAATAGAGATACTAAAGGTCTATGGTCGGTGACAACAGTGAATTTTCGTCCGTATAGGTATGATCGGAAAAATTGTATACCCCAGTGGATTGCGAGTAATTCTTTTTCTATTACGGGTTTGTTAAGGTCATGTTTTTGCAGTGATTTACTTGCGTATGATATGGGAAGATCTGCACCAATTTCGCCTTGGGAAAGGATTGCTCCTAGTGCATAATTTGATGCGTCAGTTGTTAGAATAAATGGTTTTTCGAAATTTGGATGCTGTAGTATAGGAGGTTCCATGAGTTTATTTTTTAAAGTGTCAAAAGCTGTTTGACAATTTGTATCCCACTTGAATTTCGTGTTTTTCTTTAAAAGGTTATTAAGGCTTTGTGCAATATCAGCAAAATTTGGTATGAACCTCCTGTAATAATTGCAAAAGGCTATAAATCGTCTAACTTCATCTGCATTTTTTGGAATTGGATACTCTTTAATCGTTTTGTGTTTTGCAGGGTCGGTTTTTACGCCATTGCTTGTAATTAAGTGGCCTAGATATATTACTTCAGGGCAAAGAAAATTGCATTTTTCTGGATTTAGCTTAAGGCTGTATTGTTTGAGTCGTTCGAGGATACGTACTAGATTTTCGTTGTGCTAGAGCGATAGTAAGCATTCTTTGAAAACTGTTGGATGAAATTTTAAGTCCAAATGGCAGTCTCTTAAATTGGTAATGTCCATTGTTGGTGGAAAATGCCGTAAGTGGTCTTGAGTCTTTGTGTAGTCCTATTTGGTGAAAAGAACTAGTCATATCTAATGTTGAAAACCATTTTGCTCTTCCTAGTTTGTCAAGTACGTCTTCTAAACGAGTTAAAGGGAATTTGTCGTTCACTATTTTATCATTTAACTTTCTGTAGTCTACTACTACTCTCCATTTCTTTTTGTCGGCTACATTTTTCTTTGGTACTAGTAATAGAGGTGCGTTGTAAGGGCTTTTTGAATGCTCTATTATGTTGTCGTTGAACATTTGTTCAACTTGCTCAGATATGACTTCTAAATGTGCATGGGGAAGTCTATAGTTTTTTATGTATGTAGGTGTTTTATCTGAAGTTTCAATTTTCTGAGTGTAAAAATTGTTTGTTGTAAGTGGTTCGTTTACTAAATGAAAAATTTCTTGATATTTTCTAAAGATGTCAATTAACTCCTTTCTTGCATGATCGTCTTTGCAGTCTACTTTTAGTTTTTTTATTATTTGTTTAAAACGATCCTCATTATAATTGATTTCGTTTTTATATTTCATTATGTCATAGTTATCAAGTGGTTCTGTGTCTAAGGTAATGTCGTTTAAAATTACTTCATTGTCGTTCGTGTTGAGCAATTTGATATGCGCCATGCCATTTTTTGGTACTATTGTGTTGCTTATGAATACACCTGACGCTATTTCTTTATTTGTAATAAGAGTGTCATGATTTAAATGAAGTTTTAGTGCGTGAATCATTTCTGTTCTTGCAGGTATTTTGATTCTAAGTGCATGTAATGGTTTTGATTGCATTGGCAAAGTTATTGTTTTTTCGTCGTCGCTTAATGATATTGTAAATGTTTCGTAGTCTATTTTGCAGAGAAATTTGGTAAAAAAATCTCTACCTAAGATACCATCTGTTTCGATAGGAAATTTTTCATCTACTAGTTGGAATTTCTGTAGATAGATAGTTTCACATAATTGGAGGTTTAGATCGAGTGTTCCTAAAAAGTGTATTTCCTCATTAGTTATACCAGTGAGTTTGCATTTCTGTTCTGGGTCATATTCTTCATTCTCTAGTTTACTTGTAATTTTACAGATAGATATGTCTGCACCCGTGTCTATTAGAAATGTCATATTTTTATTTTTATGTTTTGCAACAATAAAATTTGTGTTGCTATCCGATATTCTATACACTTTTAATTTTGGCTGTCTGGAATATTCGCGTATTCCGAGCCGTATTCGTTTCCCTCTTGTCGCTCATTATGTAATAGTCGTATTTGCTGTCTCGTATGTCTGAATTGGTTTTGATTATGACCTTGGTTATTGTTTCTTTGAGCATTTTGGGTTCGGTTATTGTTCCAGTTATAATGTCGATTGAAGTTATTGTTTCGGTTGGAATTTCGAGTTTGGATGTTGCTGTTGTATTGATTTTGATTCATGTTTCTTTGGAATCTGTTACGGTCATTGCCGTCTTGATTAAAGTTTTGTCTGTTTTGTCGATTAATGTTTTCTGGGTTATGTTTATGGATTTGTGATTTTTGTATATGATGAAAAAGAGACTAACTTAAAAGTAAGTTAAAACAGGTAAGAAACTGACTGAGTTAAAAATCTTTTAGTAGGTACCAAACGAACAAAATATTAAATTTTTTGTTTATATTTTTTTTTTAAATATTTTTTAACCGTCAGCCCGTTACAAATGTAATACCAATTTTTTCGTAACTAAATAAGGAATAAGCTAAAAATATTTCAACCCCTTATAATAATATATAATGGTGGTTTTGAGGGTCGTTTGTTAAGTTGTTTTGTCTTACTCTTACGAATTGCAAAAGATTAAAAACAATACCTATTTTTATTCTGATAAATGAGGTAAAAATTTATATTTTTTGATTTCTCCAGAGATGGTTTTGATACCAAAAATATTATTTAAAAACTAATATTTGTTTTTTTTTTACAAATTAAATGCTCCAAAAACTGCTTTTTGCGTAAAATTGATGCTTGCGACCCCTAAACATAACTTTAAAGATTCAGGTATTCTATCATGGGTTCAAAGAACTTATTTCCAATAAAATCGAGCGACAAATACACAAAATATTAAAGAAAAACTAAGGGAAAAAGGAATTGTTACCCTAAAACTCATTTTAATCAAAATTAAATAACTTTTGTCAAACAGCGAATTAGGACAAACGGTTAACGGATAAGGAATGCATAAACAAATACATTTATATGATATGAAGGCCGTTCTTATTAGTGCTGGGCCAATTTGCCCATTGTCCTTTGACTGTGAGGTTCAACCAACGCGTTCAAGTTTATATTTCAAGTACGATTATTTCTTTTTACTTATTTCTTCATACTGTTTCTGCATACCTGAATTAATACATTTTGATTTATTAAAAAATAATAAACTATTCAATTTTAAAATCGCAGAGATATACATATACATATGATTTAAAAGCATTTTATTTAAATGGTCATTCATTACTATGAACTACATTGCATAGGTATAGTCGTCCCATTTGTTAAGCAAAGCCATTTTTTTTAAATTCATGCAGTTATTTTTTTCACTTTAAATGCAATCCGTTATGTATACCTTCAGGTAGATCTTTGAAAAATACAAGAAGAGTTCTTTTTGTCTAAGGTTTAATTAACTCCATTCAAATACGTAAACTTTCACCACTTTGTGCAATATTTGTGCAATATTAATACGTACCTACTAATGAAAAATTTTTTTTGATTTTTTGGTCAGGGAAAGTCAGGGAAATTTATTTTGAAAAATAGTGGACACCATGATATACCTTGATTAACAATCGACATATTTTTATTTTTTTTTTTTAAAGAAAGAATTTAACCACCGCCTGTGTGAATCAAAAACAATTAAAAAATGTCGACTTTGAAGTAACGTAACTTGGCCGCCAGACCAAGAGAGAAAGTAATACTCACGTATGACGTGTGTTACACCGTTAATATTAATTTGGCACTTTTATTTTATTTTTATTCACAAATATTATTTTGAGCACTGTTTTATATGGAGAGGAGCCACTGTGCGTCGCGTCGGTCCGCGTCATTATTTTAATCTAAATAAAACAATGTTTAAATCATAGACATATATGTTAACAATAAAAATCTTATTTGATCTATAATGGTCCTTAAAGGAAAATAAATGAACTTAAAGAAATTATACTTAACAAAAAATATAATAAAATCTGAGTTTTCGTTATGTTTTTAATATAAACAATTGTTGCTTTTTTTTTTTTTTTTTTTTTTTGTTGACATGTTTTTATTTTTACTTAGAATATACTTGTTGGTATAATATTATATGCCAACACAAATTCATTGTTTTTGTTACATTAAAATCCGTTACAAAAGAATACCTTTAAAACAAACAAAAAATTATCGAATTCGGAGCTGCCAATCTTGAGATATAACAACACAAACGAACAACAATTCATTTTTATATTTTGTGTATATGTAAAAGAAGATAGATAAATAATTCTAGTTTTAAAATCATTTCGATTACTGATTTTATGTTGGTGTAGGAGGTGGCTGTAAGAAGTTCTTGAAGGCGTAGTCTTAGGCTAAGCGCGCATATGCAATTTAAATGAAATTAAATAGTTTAATCATTAGTTGCCCAGTGATCGTGCATATGAGGAACTCCAAAGGCAATCAACGAAAAAAAACCAATAGTAACACAGACAACACTTATTATTTTTTTTGTTTTCAACACAATAACACAACAAGTAGTTACGATTATAAGCACACATTTCCTTTATAAAAAGGGCACAAATGTGTTTTAAATTTTTTCCAAAATACAAAATTAAAAACAATAGTTGACTAAAACTTTGGAGATGTGAACGTCATGTATATATAATTTAATTTAATTTTCTTCAGAAACAAAAATTAACTAATTAAAACAATGGAGTGAACTGCACGGACTGATCAAATTATCTGTCAAATCAAAACGTACTCATGAGAAAAATATATTATTTTGTAGGTCCGTGAAGTATACTACTTAACTCGTCACACTTTAAGCCCAGTACGCAGATCGAGAAAATTTTTTTCTCCCATACAAATTTTTCCCCGGACAAATTTTGCGTTGGAATTTTTTCCGGGCAGTACGCAGATCACGAGAAAAATTCTGACGTTTGAGCCCGCTAAACATAAGAAAGTAATCGCTGCACAAAAACAAGTTTCCACTATATTTTTCCTACAAAAATAATGTTCTGTGCATTTTTTTGCAGGAAAAATGTTGACGTTTGATGTGTACCGTGATTTAAATCAACCAACAATATATACCTTTTTCGTTCTTTCCAATATAAAAATGTATTAGGAGGACAATTACAGGGAAAAATAGACGAAACAAATTGTTTAGGAATTGAGAGAATCAAATCAATAGAACAGCTGTTTCTACCCAGTCAGTGGTGTAGCTAATAATAAAAGCTTCAATGGGGCCCACCGGTATTGCTCATCAATGCGTTAATCTGCTTTATTTTTAATTTAAATAAAAACATACTGCAAACTGATTCCTATTTAACAAATCAGTATTTCTATGTCTAATTTTCCATTAGTGCAAATTAGTTTTTATGTTAAAAGGATTAAAACTTAAAAAAAATGTAGACCATCTGAAAATAATTTAATTTAAAGGCTCTACCAAACCAACATGAAACATTTGTTCTGCAGGGCGAAGCATTCACAATGATAACAAAAATGACAAAAGCAATGCTAACAGAAACTGTTGTCGGCGAATGTTTCGCGCCGCTTTCGCGTTGGTTTGGGAGAGCCATAAATGTTTGTTTCATTATAGTATATGTACTGATGCATAAAAGTAAAGGTAAAGCATATAGAAATATTTCTTTATGCTGAAGTTGCGCTAGTGGAATCATCTAGATATATAGGTATAATGCGTATGTATTTAAACGAAATAAATGCTTTGATTTTCATATCTTTCATTACTAAAACAAAATATTAACGCATAAATTACCCCGTTTCTTGAAAACATAACTCAATATGAAAAATATAATTTCCGATGTTGAAATTTTCTAGCTACGCTACTGCCTTGATATCAATTTTATTTTTATCTCTAAACCTTCAAAATTCGTATCGAGTAAAAAGATGTAGAGATAACATTTTTCTTTGCGTCGTTCTGCATACAAGGCTTTAGGTAGCATTTGAATAAAATGCACTAATACATACATTACCCGGAAACTATTTAGTTGAATGTGGGCGTAGATCTTAGAAGAAGAAATAGAGGAACTGCCCTTGTTTGAAAAAAGTAAAGCAGTTTTTAAAATGGTGTGAGTCTCACAAACACAAATGCATTACAGCAGGAACAGAGTGCTTTGATGGCAAATCACTAGGGCGCTATCAGAATAGTCATTTTTGTCATTTTCCGAAATTTTCTTAGTGATATTTTCTTAAAAAAAGAAAGGGTACGTGTGTGAAGCAATTTTTGTCAGTCTGAAATGTCAAATCGCTAGATTGATTTTATAAAAGAAAAGTGTGCTTGCGTAGTCAAGAGTCATTTTTTAGATTAGACCGTCCAAAGATGGGGCCTAAATTCTTTCGAGACCTTGAGGGGAGACATAAAGGGATGGTTAAAGTAAAAAAAAAAACATTTTGATCAGAATGTTCTAAATATTAGGGAAATCTGATAGAGTACATCACTATCAAGATTCCATGCCTTACTCAGTGTGGAAGGTAGCAGGTTCGACCCCCAGTGTGGGTCTCAACTTTTATCTGCTTTTTTACACAACAGAGAAGTACAAACGATAATTGCATTGGACAGTCGACGAATGGAAGGTGGAAAAAGTGCGGGGGCATCGAAAGATGTTCCAGCAAAGACAGTAAAGCCGACAACGGCAAAATCATCAGAGCCAGCCAAAACAACAACAACAAAAACAAGTACGAAGGCAATCAAGCCAGCAACGGCATCAATACCGGGGACATCGAAAGATGCCCTGGCAACAGCATCATCCGATGCCGATACGGTGCAATCAGCCGATCAGCCGAAAAAAAGAAGGAGGAGGGTAAGAAGTGTACCCAACTTGGTAAAGCGCCGCTCCATTACCACAGCTGAGCTGCCAGTTGAATGGAAGGAGACGGTGCACAATGCCAACAACACAGCAGCAGTCGAGAAACAGAAACAAGTGTTCACCTCGCCATCTGATGACGAGGAAATTGAATATATGTCCGAGGGTGGAGAGGGACTATACAAATCAGGTGATAGCCAACAAATAATCGGCCTCACCTCACCAGAGGCGTCAGAGGAAGAAACTGAGGTTCAAAACTTAGAAGATGAGATAGGCAAAGTGCGGGGGGCGATTGAGACTCTCCAAGCTAGGCTCACCCCCCTAATCGAAGCATTAAAAGAAAAGCAGCAAGCTCGTCGAGAGAGAGAACGACAGGAGCGGCAAGCTAAAAAAGCAAGACAGGCCCCACTAAAGGAGGCCCAGTCAAAAAGTGGTGATGCGGAGCCCCATGAAGCACAGCAGCAGAAAAAAGAGCCGCTGCTGACAAGCAAACAACTACAGCAGGCGAACAAAAAATCAAACGAGCAGCAGCAACAAAACAAACAGCAGCAGAAACAACAACAGCAGAACCAGCAGCAGCAGAGACAACCGCAGCAGAACCAGCAGCAGCAGAATCAACAGCAGCAGAGTCAACAGCAGCAGCCACAGCCGCAGATAACCAAGAAAGAGAAAGTGCCGCCCATTAATGTTTATAAGATGGACCTTAAAGAGACCATAGAATTATGTAAGTCGGCCATAGGCCAGAACTTTTATATTAAACGTTTAAGTATAGATAGGCATGCTATCCACTGCATGACTGTGGAACAGCACAAAATAATTAAAAATTTATTAAAAGTCTCCACAACTGAATTCTTCAGCTTCACGCCGAAAGTTGATAAATTACAAACGGTCCTCTTGAAGGGCATAGATTCCTGAACGGATCCGAAGGACCTCTTAAATGAGCTCCGCCAAAAAGCGAGTGACGATCTCGACTTTATCGAGGTCAAGCCGTTTACCACAGTCCGAGCAAGACGGGAGAAGAGGAATTTGTCCATCTTCCTAGTGCAGCTCTCACCCAATAGCAAACTGGATAGTTTGAGGAGTATCTCCGTCCTCAACTACCAGTGTGTAACCTGGGATAGATTAAAGAGGCGCGGTGACATGCTTCAATGCATGCGCTGCCAAAGGTTCGGCCACGCTGCAGCAAACTGCGAAATGCAGTCACGCTGCGTTAAGTGTGGTGAGAACCACATAAAAGGAGAATGTAAGCTAGGTGAGGAAAGGGTCGAGGACAAGGCCCTGCTCAAATGTGCACTCTGCCGGAAAGACGGACACCCCGCTAGCTATCGGGGATGTCCGATCTTTCAGGAACTGAAAAATAAAAAAGTAAGGCAAATAGAAGTAGAGAAACGCCCATTAACGCGTGCTCCCACAACAATGTCCGTTAACCCCCAAATCTCGTACGCCCAAATGGCGTCAGGGAGGGGAACAACGGTACAGCCTACGCCAAAGGCAGCCCCACAGGCCCCCGTGCCTAAGGCTCCGGCGGCACAGGCGGATATTATGACCTTGTTGGTGGCCATTCAGGGCCAATTAACAGGTCTTCAAAAACAGATCGGGGAGCAGGCAAAGCGGGTAGACCATCTCTACTCCTATTTGCCAAGCTTAACGCAATTTATAGGTTAAGGGCGCGCTGCCGGAGAGGCCCTTTAGGATCCTTGCTGTGAATGTAAATTCACTGGTAAGGACCGAACGTAGAGCAAATCTATTCCAATTGTTGAAGGATCAAAGTCCAGATGTGTTTATGGCCAGCGAAACTAAGCTGAACCAGAAACATAAAAGAAACAATAATTACAATATCGTACGAAGAGATCGGCCCAACTCCACTTTTGGGGGAGGTGTCGCAATCTTTGTACGAAAAGGCATTAACTATAAAGTTATATATAATAGTGAAGTACGCAGATTTCGGTTGCTTGAGGCGTGTATCGTATGCATTCCTCTCAAACATGGGAAGCGGATGTATGCGATTGCGGCTTATGCACCGGAATCACCTCAGCCAACTGAATTTTTAACAGAGCTCGAAAAACTTTTTCAATGCTTACAACTGAACTCGGAAGAGAATTACTATCTCATGGCCGGTGATTTGAATGCCAAACATGTAGATTGGGGAAATCAAATACAAAATCCGAGAGGTAGCCATCTATTTAATTGGATGAATCAATACAACGTTGAGTATATGCTCGACCTTCTGGCTACTGATAGGCCTTCGTTTCCAAGAAGCGGTTCCTATCTGGATGTTTTGCTTAAGGACTCAAGACTGACTATTATTGACACTGTGGGTCAACGACCTAGAAACTGTTTACGAACGATAGAGTACGACAGTGACCACTGCGGACTTGCTGCCGTAATTCAACTTCCGAACGAGCTCGTGGAGTTGGAAGAGTATGTGCCAGTGCATTCTTACAACTACAGTAAGATTCGCTGGCCACGCTTCACCAGCGCTTTATCGAGCGAACTAGGTACTAACAATATATCCCCACCAAATGACAGGAATTTAACAAATACGGAAATTGACGATTACCTGGAAAAAATGGACAGTACAATCCAACAAACAATGGAAAAAACAATACCGAAATACAAAGAACGAGAAGCCACCGACTTGTACCGCAACGCAACTATCGACGCACTACACAGACAAAAAAGTGGACTTTTGACAAGACTGAAACTCTTGTACAGACGATTTACTGACCGACACGATCTGGAGATTAGGACACTGAAGTCGTCTATCAAAAACATCAACCAACTGATCAAAGAAAACTACCGGTTGTCTATTAATTTTTACTGGGACAACAAAATTCGGGCCGTTAATTCTAGCGACCCGAGTATGTTTCCTCAAATTAATAAAATATTTAGACGGAATGATCAGAACGAACTTCCGTGTCTTAAGCTTCAGAGAACGACAGAGAACAGAGACGTACTTCTGATAGCAGGCATAGATCCAGAGGAAGCCGTCTTGGACGATGACCTCTTTATAATCGAAGATCCTCGTGAGAAAGTGGAGGCTGTGGGGGCTGCTTTCCAGCAAGTGTATAAGGTGAATGCTAGCATTCGCCCGAACCATGACCTGGAGAACAGAGCCTTGCTTCACCACTTCTACCTTCGAAATGAAATGACGCAATGGCGATCAGAGAATCTCGGTTTCACCGGGTTCAATGAAGAATACTTGGCAAACGCCACCATCGCCGAGCGAAACGGGGCTAATTCCCTGTTAATTTCGAAAGTTGAGCTCCAGCTCATCTTCGCTTCATTAAAGAAAAAGAAGTCAGCAGGAATCGATGGTATATCCAACGTTGTACTGCGACATCTTCCTCAGGAAGCAGTTGACATTTATGCCACACTGTTTAACAACGCTCTGAATAATGCATATTATCCAGGGCGCTGGAAAACAGCTGTGGTTCATCCTCTCCCGAAAAAGGGAAAGGACAACTCCAATCCGGCGAATCTCCGGTCGATAAGTCTTCTTCCAAGTATCAGTAAGGTATTTGAGAAAGTTATAAATAGAGCTCTGTCCAAGTGGGCGGAGGACAACAATATCATACCGGATAATCAGTTCGGTTTTAAGGCGGGACATGACACCATTCATGCCGCGTCCAAACTCGTTTCTGATGTCCAATGGAACAAATCTAAAAGACAGTGTACGGGTGCTTGTCTGGTTGACTTGGAGAAAGCTTTCGACACCGTATGGTTAGAAGGTCTATATCTAAAGCTAGCCAGACTGGGCATAAGTAAACCGCTTTTATATATGCTTTATGATATGCTCAATGGTAGAAAGTTTGTTGTCAAAATTGGCAATGTAACTTCTACCACAACCTTCGAAATTAAAAATGGCCTTCAACAGGGAGCGGTGAACTCACCGATTCTATTCAGTATTTACACCAGCGATCTGATAGGTAGTCTAGCCCATGCCATAGCGTATGCCGACGATCTAATTGCGTACAGAACAGCTCCAACAGTTGAGGTCATCAGAATTCTCTTGCAGCGTGACTTCGACAAGATTCAGCGATATTGCGATGACTGGAAGTTGAAAATCAACTTTCACAAATCCGAAACCATTCTGTTCAGGACTCCATTGCGTGGAGCCCCTAGGGATACAAGAAAGAACTGGCGCAAGCTGGTGATCGTAGGGCCACATGGACATCCACTGGCGAATAAAAGTGTAGTAAAGTACCTTGGCATCTGGATGGATCAGTATTTGTATTTCGACAGACATATAAATGCTGCTCTGACCAGAGCCAGGGGAGCTTTCGCCCTGACAAAACGGTTGTTTTTTAGCAGCCGTCTTGATAGCAGGGTTAAGGTGATTTGCTACATGGCCCTTATCCGGCCAATGATTGCCTATGGATGCCCGGTGTGGTTCAATGTTGCCCCATCTCAAATGGAAAAGATTCGGGTGTTTGAGAGACAGTGTCTTCGACGCTGCCTTGGATTACACAGAACACCAGAGTCGGAGTACAAACATTATTATTCCAACGAGGTTCTATACAATGGAGCCAACATTAACAGAATCGATAATTTTATACTCAAGCTGATTCGGGGTCACATTGCAAGAGCGATGTCCTCGGCTAATAGCTTAATTTTTGGGGCTTACTACCCCAACAACGAATACTTTGAGAGTGTGCGTTTGAGCGGTTATATTCCACCTAACGCATTCTTCTATTTAGACAGTCGGGGGCTGATACAGGATAGAGAGGCGGTTCCGCTAATCTACCACGTCTGCCGTAGAACTGTGGATAGGCGACTTCTTTATAGTCGAGACGTCATCGCACAAGGTGGAGCTGAGCGACTTCGGTTCAGTAGGACTGTGTCTGATAGGGACCGAAGAGATAGGGTGAAGCAGGAGAGCCAGTTTTGGTGGCTTAATGCTGAAAATGAAAATTTTTCAAGTTGACTCAGATATAGTTCTGGTCTTGGTCGACTTACATAGTTTTAGGTTTATTAGATTTAAGTAGGGACAGTCAGGGTGGCACAAAAAAAAAAAAAAAAAAAAAAAAAAAAAAAAAAAAAAAATTATAAAACAACAAAATCAAACAAAAAAAAAATATAAAACAACAAAATCAAACAAAATATAAAACAACAAAATCAAACAAAAAAAAAAAAATACAAAATTAAAAAAGCCTGCTGTGGCTGTTCTAGTTTTTAAGGTAGTTATAAGTAGTTTTATAGTAGTCTTAAGTAGTCTAAGTAGTTTTAATTAGTGTTAAGATATTTTTTTAGGTAGTTGTAAGTTTTATATACAAAATTAAAAAAATGATATAGAAACCAAGTTTTTCCCAATCTTTCTTGGTGAAAAATAAAACCAGTTAGATTTTAGTATATAATTAGTTCTTAGGCCGAAAGGCATTAGTATTAAGATATTGTTTGACTTAGAGCGCCCGCCTAGGGCCAGTAAGTTAGTTGTAAGATATTGATAAGTAGGCTAGTTTTTTATGAATTTTTGTCTAGCATTAAGATAGTTATAAGTTAAATGAAAATAAAAATGAATTAAAAAAAAAAAAAAAAAATTCCATGCCTTACGCGAAAAAATGCAAGGAATTTTGTCTGAAATTATAAAGAATTAAAATTTTCCTACAATATATTCACATTAACATATTGAAATTTCAAAGACTTTTAATGCTATGACAACCTGTTGTTTCTGTTCTTAATTATATTGCCAGTAGAAATAAGAGTTAAATTAATGTTTATTCTTTTCCTACCAATATTCTCATGCTTATATTTTTTAAACATTACTCAAAGTGTACCGTAGTTCATGCGCTATTATTATAACCACTACTCAACCTCAACAGATTTCCCAAACAAAAGTTATGCATTTTAAAATTTTATAAAAATATTGTTCTTAATTAGGCCGCCACGACTGTATATACAAAATTAATTAAAAACAAAACCGGTCTAACGATTTTTGAATTTATTAAAGAAATAAGATGGCATACTTTTTTTTGAGCTCTGTCTGTTTTAGCTATTAAAATGACTAATTTATAATAATTCATAGTAATCATTTATATTTTAAATTATTTTAAATTTTTTTTTAATGATATCATAATGTTATGGAACCAATAAATATGTACATTGTCTATTTCAAGCTACGTTAAAGTTGTTGGCTACGAGAGCAAGTTTTATGCGATCCAATGCACTACATCTATGTAATTGAAGTGGTAGACCAAAATTAACTTTAAGCACAAAAGTTGATAATTTCATCACTATTGGCTTTTGGGTTTTACATATTTGACATGTATTTTATTCTCTTTTTCATCTAATCAACTTTTGTGTAAGTTGTGTTTGTGCCTCTTTTGTCAAAAACCTTATTTTATAAAATGGATTATTTTGTAATCTTGATGATTCGATTAGGTATTACAAAGAAAAACATATGAGTTTCTTTTTTTTTAAATAGAAATAAATATTTTATTAATATTGTTTGCATAGTATGTTAATTTGTTAAAAAAAAAATAATACCCATAATGAGTTATACAAACGGCCGTTTTATAACACCGCACTCAATTATAAATACTAAAATTAATTTATCAAAATATATAATTGTAATTTTTGTATAATTTATACATTCTATTACTTTTTATTTTAATATACTCTTGATAGATTTTTAGATTGGTAAAAAAAAAAATATAAAATACTTAAATGACAATAGAAAATTAAAGTACATAATAGGTAAGGTTAGGTAGGTGATTTTCACAACATCTTAAGATACATTTTTTGTTTGCATTTTTTTTTTGTTCCACTGGGTGCAACATGAACTGTTGTTGTTCCGTTGTGTATTGAGGGAATTTGAAAAGCGATTGCTTTCAATTTTGATAAAATGTCTAATTTTTCGAAAAGATTTGCGAAGTTTGTCTTTGAGGGTCCGGTATCTCCACAAGCTAATATTTGATGTTTTTTCCTTTTTAGTTATGGAATTAGACGACAATGATTCTTCTCGTAAGCTCATTGACTCTTTTGTTCCAGTTCTGTTCGTCATAAAGAAGCCATCCAGGTGTTGCTGGGCAACTAGATGTTTGATGAAGGAATTCTTCACTCGGCATTTGTATTTCAAACTAAATTAAATATAGTTTTGTTTTAATTATAAAAAATTAAATTCTTGAATACAACCCAACCAAGAGTAATAAAGAAGTTATAAAGATGCCAATTTGTGTTTTGTGTTTAATAATTCAAACTTTTAATAGAAATCGAAATTTTATATAATTTTTGTATGATTGCACGTGATAATGAAAAGAGTTTTTGTGTTTTTTTTTTGGCTTAGTGTAAGTCATAGAAGAAGAATAAGGTCCCTGATTTTGGTATAAGTATGAATCAATATAAAATGCTACCTTAGCAAAGTGTGTTGTCTTCTTTGTTGAACTTTGATTGCCAGTTAAATTGTCGAATTTAATTGGATTTTCATCTTCGGGTAGTTACTCATAAGAATCATCGATATTGTCCTGAAAAAAAAAAAAAAACAAAATATTTAATCATTCAATCAAAAAAATCTTGATTTAATTTGTTTTATGTTTTCAATTCGGCTGTGGCGGGTCGCCATTGGCGGCAATACACTTCAAGTTTTTTGTTGCCATGAATACACTTTAAAAAGTGACAAACCCTCTGAAGTGTCATCTTCAAAATGATCCAAAAAAAACTGTTATACTCTGTAGGGAATCCACTATCCAGTGTTTTATAGAGATCAGTGATCTTCCCCATCTAGTCGAGTTTCTACCCAGCAAACGTAGAACTACATAAATAACCGGTGAAATATGTACGAAATTGAAGTACTTCTTTTCCACTGAAAAAGGATAGGGGCTCGGGAAAAAACTCAGTTATATACTTAGAAGAAGAAATAGAGGAACTGCCCTTGTTGGAAGAAAGTGAAGCAGTTTTTAAAATGGTGTGAGGTCTCACAAACACAAATGCATTACAGCAGGGACGGAGTGCTCTTTGAAGGCAACTCACTAGGGCGCCATCAGAATAGTCATTTTTGTTATTTTCCGAAGTTGTTTTAGTGGAATGTTCTAAAGAAAAAAATAAAGAGTACGTACGAGAAGCAATTTGTCAATCTGAAATGTCAAATCGCTAGTGTGATTTTAAAAAAGAACAATAAAAAAGTGTTACAAATTAAGACACATATATATAAAAAAAACTTTGAAAAGACAAACATTTTCAAGTGAATAAAATAGACATTGTAGTTATTTATCAATCAACAAAAAAATAGTAAGTACGGTAAGAGCATTTCCTCTCACAAGTGAGTTTTATTATATTTTTCTCAAAGCAAGTGCTGTTAACTGTTTGTATTATTTATGTAGATTAATTAAATATCGAAGAACATATTATTTATAATGGATTAAACTTTAAACATGAACCATGAACAACCAAATATGAACTGATAGACACCTTACTGAACAGACAAATTAACATTGAAATATGAACATATAAGTTGGCGACGGAACAAATAGATATTTTATTACCAACTCAAAACGTAAAAAATCGATTTAATAACAAAAAATAATTTTCTCATAAGAAGGGCGCTTAACAGATAGTTGCGCCTTTCAACCTCCAATATAATCTCATGCACACCTGTTAACGAGAATTTCAGTTTGACATTTCTGGTTCTTAAATTCTAACAAAAAAATTATGTGCACATTTTCAGCTAAATTATAATATTCTTGACTTAATTTAAAGTGTAAACCATTCTAAATATATTGTTTAATAGTTCATCAATCTAAAGACAAAAACATTACAGCACTTTTTTTGAGAAAAATATAATAAAATTCACCTGTAAAAGGAAAAGCTTTTATCCACCTTGTTTTGTTGATTTCCACACGCCTGAACAATGGACTTCATGTTTTTTTTTTTTAATTTATAAGAAGATCACCACAATGTCTATCTAATGCATTTTAAATTATATGTTTTTTCAAAAAAATTGTTATATTGTTTTGGGTTTTAATCTGTACCAATTTTTTTTCTTTGTTTTTTCTAATCACACGCTAACGATTTGACAGTTCTGGTTCTCAAAAATTGCTTCACTCACGTACACTTTATATGTGACAAATACCTCTTCCTCTATTTCTTCTTCTAAGGTTATATACCTCCTACACATGAGAATACATGAAGCAGCTATCTCTTTCTAGCATGCGAAATGTAGTGAATTTCCCCTCTATCAAAGTACTGACAAATGTACTTCAAATGTATATCAGCGAAGCACTACTGGAAGTACTTCTAATGTTTATTCGCCAGTAGATTCTTAAACCATAGCGAAAGCCCTGAAACTTGCCATTTAAAAGTACTTCTTATGCGTATACATTTCACCGGTTATATCCGTACTATGAAGTAAGTTTTTTGTTTGGTTTTAAGATGTTTTGAATTTTAATCAACTCATTGTTTTCCTCACCGGCGAAATTATAAATCATATTTTAGACGTTGCGATTGATTATTATGTTTTCCCTCAGAATTTTATTTTCTGCATACTTTTGTGCTTTATTTTCAACTTCGTTCTGGCAGTATTTCTGTTAATAAAACAAAATTTAAATGGAAGTTCGACTTTTAGGGCGAAATTCATAGTCGTCACTCAAGTCGAAATTTGTCTCAAGTGTACGCTTGAGGAGATTTTTTGAGAATGTTTTTTGATTCGAGTCTATATTAAAAAAAAATACCATAAAATTCAAGTCTTTGTTACACAAACTGGAACAAGAAAATGATCTATTTGTTGACTTGTATGGTATATTTTTTAAAGTGAAAGTGGGCTAAGTCACTGCAAAAAAAGTCATTAAGCTGATCACAAAAGTAGTTGTAACTTAACGGTTGGGATATCTTAAAAGGTAAAACTGCAATAAATAGACATATTGATTGGTCCTGTATTTGTAAGAAATAAAAAATACCGTTGAATTGCAATAATTATTTAAATAAAATCATTTTCATTGAAAAAAGGCAAAAAGTGACTTAGTCCACTTTCATAATTAAGGGTAGGTACATATAGGCTCGAACCAAAAAACATGAATAAGGATCTGGTGCTGTATAGAATGCATATTCCAAAAAGGTATTGTAATCAAAATATGTGTTCTAATCATAAATTATACAAATATGCAAATGCAATAATTTTTACCTCGTAACGAATAGCATTTTCGCTTTCCAGTTGATCAATTCTCGTGTTGAGGGTTTGTAAATTGTTAGCAAAAACGCAAGACACAAAGTTATAGTTATTGTATTTATTGAATATAATTAAGTATTAATGTTAAGCAATGAAAAAGTATTTGAGTTAAAAGAATAAGTTAAATTGAGATTGAGATGCGTAATGGATGGTGGTTAAATTAGAAGTGACGTGTTGCATAGATAGAAGTATGTATCTCACAAATCAAAGAGTTCAGAGATACATCTTGATTCAACGCTTTCGCTTAATTCTGTTTGTTCGCTTCAACACTCCTCCTCGATGAGCCACTATTTAAAAAGATTAAGTAGTTTACAAAAACCTAACTGCTTTACAGGTCCCAGCGGCTTTGTGAAGATGTCAGCAAGCATTGAATCCGTTGGACAGTATTGCAGATAGACTTCTTTGTTGTTATATTGATCCCGTACAAACCGTTCTCTTGTTTCTATGTGCTTCGATCATCAAATTAGTCGCTCTGTATTAACAAAAGCTATGCAGCTCTGGTTATCCACATTCGTTAGACGTCGCAGCCATACTGCTTCTTGGGTAGCTTCGCTGAGTGCCACATACTCAGCCTCCATAGATGAAAGTGAAACACAATCTTGGCGTCTACTCGTCCAATAAATAGGCCCTCCAAACATAAAAATATTTCCGGATGTGGATTTTCTGCTTTCTTGGTCTCCTGCCCAGTCAGCATCTGAGTAACCAATTAGTGCCCATTCGATTGTCTCTCCCAGACAAAGTTTGTAGTCAATGGTGCCCTTGATGTAGCGAAGTATTCTCTTTGCTGCCGTCCAATCGGCTTCTGAAGGGCTTTTAAACTTCCTGCCCAAAATTGCAGTACTGACAGCAATGTCAGGCCTGGCATTAACTGCCAAATACAGCAAGGCTCCAATAAGACTCTGATATAGCGTTTGATTTGGAAATGGTGCACTGGTTTCATCGATTTTTAAGTATCCAGGGTCCATCGGTGTCTTCGCAGGTTTAGCGGAATCCATACCAAACTTCGAAATTATTTTATTGCTGTAGTTCTTAAGTGAGACATAAAACGCAGCATCTGATCGTTGAATTTCCATATCAAGGAAGTGGTGTACATCACCGAAGCATGTTATCTGGAATCTGGAATATCTGAATAAAATTGATCAATCTTACCTTGATACATATACAAGCAGATATAACGTTTGTTTCCCAAATTTCTTCATGTACAAACATGGATCCGAAGCCGATACCTCAAAATTTAAGTTTCGTAACGATTCATCCAATGTCTGGTTCCAGCAACTTGCGGATTGCTTCAATCCTTTTTTTGCTTTTATTCAGATAGCAAACTAAATTTTCTTTTCCAGGAACTACATAACCAGGCGACTGCTTCATGAAGATTTCCTCTTCCACAATTCCATTCAAATAAGCTGTCTTCACATCGAAATGTTTTACAAACATATGTTGCTTTGCAGCTACAGCCAAAAAAATTCTCAAAGTTGTGATTCTTGTGACAGGAGCAAACACCTCGTCGTAATAGACACCGAACTTCTGTGCGTATCCTTGAGCGACGATACGGGCTTTATGTCTTGATATTTCGTTCTTGTCGTTTAGTTTAGTTTTAAACACCCATTTCGAACCGATTGCTTTTCTACCTTCTGGCAAAGTTGTTAGTGTCCAAGTTTTATTTTGTTTGTAGGATGCCATCTCTTCATCCATAGCTTTCATCCATTCCGAAATTTGCACAGCTTCTTTGTAGTCTTTTGGCTCCTCCAAAATCATGGATACCGTATCTACAATATAATCGTTAAGATGGGCTGGTAGCTTACCTTGCGTTTGCCGCCCCGAGCGTCGTGTTACAGTCTCTTCCAGATTTACAGAATTTGGTTCATCAAAACCAAAAAACTCATCTCACTGGAACTATCGTCAGCCAGAACTTCACCTGAATTGATTCCATCAGAATCAGGAACATCGGAACCGAGAGAAAGAGGCATCAGAACTTCGTCAAACATTTTGACAACATCATCAGGGCTTGGAACCCTGGCAGCAACTCCCTCCCTTAGTTCCAGAAAACGAGCATCACGACTTATCATTATCTTGTCAGTTTCAAAATCTACAAAACGATATCCTTTATGTTGTTCAGAGTATTCAACGAACGTTAGCTTCTTGGCCTTACTATCCAACTTTTGACCTCTAACACTAGGGATATACACAAACGCCTGACAGCCAAACACTCGCAGATGTTGTATCGATGGTTTAGTCTTAGTCCATAACTCAAATGGCGTCTTTGAAATGGATTTAGATGGCATGCGATTATATACATAAGTTGCTGTTAGTACAGCTTCGCCCCAATAGCGTTTCGGCAAACCAGCATCCAGCAGCATACATGTAACCATCTCGATGAGAGATCTATTTTTGCTTTCAGCAACACCATTTTGCTGAGCAGAGTATGGTGTTGTAAACTGACTCGTAATGCCCTCCAAACGATAGAACTCACGTAACCTTTTGTTGTCGTACTCTCCTCCTCCATCAGATCGAATGACAATAGGTTTCCTCCCAAAACTATTTTCGACTTGACGAACATATTGTTCGATTCGTTCGGGTGCCTCTGACTTATGTTTCAAGAGAAAAACTACATCGATCATTGTCATTATGTATCTATTACCAGATGGAGTCGGTGTACTAATTGGGCCACACAAATCAGTATGGACAATATCGAGAACTTTCTTTGCCTTGCGTTCTTAAACTGTAGGAAATGGTTTTCGACTGATTTTTCCCTGTATGCAGCACTCACAGACATCTACACAACCACAGACTTGTATTTTTAAACCTGTCACAAGATTTTCATTTACCATACGTTTCAAAATGCCCAATAAATGCTTCGATGCCCAAAACGTCTGTGCCACTGATGTTCACAGTTTTCTTTGTGTCTTTCCGATACTAAGGAACTTCTTTCTTCAATTTTGAGTTGGTATAGATTGCCATTTCGAACTCCCATTGCTACAGCCATCCCGTTGGAATTCAGAATTCGACATCCAGTTTGGTTAAACTTTACACTTAGGCCCTTGTCAACCAATCTACTTACAGACACAAGGCTCCCCTCCAAATCCGGAACTAGCAGCACATCATGTAGAGTTATCTTCACCGGTTTCTTATCTCCATCTTTGCCCCACAAAACACCTTCGCCACGACCAGCAGTTGCAATTTGTTTTCCATCGGCCAAAGTAACGTGTGAGCCGTCAAATTCTATTAAAGATGTGAAGAAATCTCTGTTGCAAATCATATGAGAACTGGCACCACTGTCAATCAGCCAAGAACCAGATTTTTCACCCCTTGCTACAAAAGCGACTTTGGTTTCGTCGACAGACTTTAGATGGTCGTTCTTCTTCGATGCCAAATATTTACGGCAACTTGATCGAATATGCCCCACCTTCTTGCAGTAAAAAGAAGTCCTAGTGTCCGCTCCACGTTTGGAAACAATTTGCAAATCTTTTTCGTGCTTCGGAGTGTCAACCCTATCAATGCGACGGTGGTATTCATCAGTAAGTTTTTGTTTGATGAATTCGATGGTTGCGTCTTTATCTGGCAGACTGTCCAAAGCTGAAACCAATGTCTCAAAAGAATCCGGAAGGCTTTGCAAAATCATGCAAATTTGTGTGTCCTTATCCAACACATGACCAGCAGCAGCCAAGCGGTCGAAAATGTCTTCGATGTCGAACACATGCTTTTCAACATTTCCACCTTCTTGTTACCTGACAGAGCACAATTTCCTCAGAACAGCCACACGGGTTGATCGAGAAATTTTCTCGTGGTGAGTGCGAAGTGCGTTCCAAACATCACATGCATGTTCACAGTTTTTTACCAAGGACAGCTGGTTGTCGCCAAGATACAGGATAATTGTTCCTTTTGTCTTTCTATCACCCGTCTTCCATACATTTGTTATGTTCTTCTCCTCGGAAGCAGCTTCTTCTACATATTTCAGCAAATCCTCTCGTACAAGAAAACTTTCCACACGAACTTTCCAGATTTGCCAATTCGTGTTGTTTAATCTTGGCACACAGGCTTTTTCGTCCATCATCTTACTTATATATCTTTTCTTCGTGTAGCAAAAACGGAAAAACAAACTTTTATATTTATTAACAAAAAAACTTTACCATAAAGCAAAACTATAGGCAATAACTGGGCCCATAACCTGTTAGCAAAAACGCAAGACACAAAGTTATAGTTATTGTATTTATTGAATATAATAAAGTATTAATGTTAAACAATGAAAAAGTATTTGAGTTAAAAGAATAAGTTAAATTGAGATTGAGGTGCGTAATGGATGGCGGTTAAATTAGAAGTGACGCCGTGCATAGATAGAAGAATGTATCTCACAAATAAAAGAGTTCAGAGATACATCTTGGTTCATCGCTTTCGCTTAGTTCTGTTTGTTCGCTTCAACATAAATAAGTAATAATAAAATTAAGTTTTTCGCACACATTGTTGATTGATATAATATCTGTTCAAGAATACATACAAAAAGAGACTGAAATTTTTATTATTTTTTACAAAAAGATATATGTAAAGGTTTACCTTTTTCAGAATTTGAAGTGCACTGAGGCTGAGATGTTTCTTCTTCTTTGAATAATTTGCGTTTTTTTTAACTCCGAAGGAGTTGAAATTTGAGTTTTTGGGGGCAAATCACTTAAGTTATGCAATTGGCTTTCATCTATTGCTTGAAAATCACTCATTTGGGTTTCATATATCTTAGTGCCTATCCAAAAATTCAATTTGGGTTGAGGAAATAAACCCATGTGGAATGAGTTCACTGTTGAGTTTATTTCCTGATCCAAGAATTGGTGAAAAGGGTGAAACTGAAAAAGTAAACATTGGATCAATGGCATTAATTTATAAGATTTTAATACTACCTAGGACGATTTCTTTCCGACATTTTATGATAAGTTGATTTCTGATATTTGGAATCTATAAATATGAAAATATCGAGAATCAAGTTAGTGAGAAAACTGTGAAAAGCAGTAATGTAAAATGGGAACGAAAATTATTTGTTCCCTATATGGCATGTAGTAAAACTTATAAGATGTTTCAGATTTGAAATATGTAGTAATTTCATTTGATTCTTCTTTGCAACATAATAGTATGCCTAACACTGACGATTTCACAGGTTCATCGAAAAAATCCGATGTTTTTTTTAACACATATCCGAAAATAGTGTCCTTGGAGTCTCTTTTTCCAAATCCAGTAACCTTGAATGCATATCCTCCGACGTAGCAAAAAGAGTTATTGTTATTTTCAATATTTATGTTGAAACTGTTGAATTTTGAATGAAAAGGTATGTATTCATTTGTTTTAACTTCGTTCAATCTTCGGTGTAACTGCTGCAAAATTTGGTTTGGCTTTTTTATCAAAATTTTCATATATTGCATATAATTTTCAAATTTATATGCTGAAAAGTTATCGAAAGGACCAAACTGTTTAACACTGGCACGCAAATGAAAAAGGCAGTGTACATTAAAACTGACTTTGTCTTCCCCATATAGAACAGAGAATATTCGTAAAAAATCTTGCAAAATTTGGGCAACTACATCAGCGTTTTGGTGACCGGAATTCTTGCAGCTTAGTACTCTTATCGCTGTATGGGGTAATAGAAAATGGTAACAGATGTCCTCATGGACACTATCTTTCAGAGCTACTATGCCACTGTATAGCAAAAAATGTCTCAGTTGCTTTCCAAATTGCTATGTCTTCGAGTGTTCTAACTGTTCTGCCAAACTCGCATGGGACAAACTTCCCCAATAATTTTAATTTGGTGTTGATCTGTTAAATATTTACTGAATGTCGGAAAGTTTTGTTCTTCGCTATTAATATCAACATTTTTTTGACCACTCCCAAGTCAACCAGGTGCATTGGGTCCAATGGAAGTTGTGAGACCGTTCCAATTCCAATTCTATCTAGCTCATTCTGCTCCGTTTTAGGGTCTATTCTATGGTGATTCAAATCTAGTCAAATCTAGTGAAGGTTTGGTCATTTCTTTCTTCAGCTATAACTTGGCTGAAAACTATTATTTTGTTCAAATACTTTCCTTGCTGCATACATTTGGGGCAACTATTTTTCCCGGTATGATAATGAACGCCAGTAATGTATGGTCTAGCTGGACTGTCACACGAAAATAATCTGATCTTAAAAGTTTTAAGGATTGGATTATCTCCGATTTGCACACCATTTTCTTGAAGCTCATTAACCTCATGCGCAAACAATTTTAGGAAATTATTTACAGAGTTGGGTTTTTTGAACCCTGAGTAACACCCTATAAGAATGGAACTTCTGTTGGAAAATTGACGAATGCTCCAAGTATTGACCAAAGAACACGTCGAGAGCTTTTAAATACTTGTAGGCCATCGATTCCCACATCTATTTTAATTTCTTCTTTGGCTAGAAAACTGAACTGTCTTGATTCGCCTGGTTCAAGTTTCATTGGTAAAATGGCTTTAGTGTCAGCTGCCAAAAGCTTGCGAGCCGTTCGCGGCAAGTTTCTTACACCCAATGAACTCAAAGTTTGGAGAAGATCATCAACTTGGTTGTGAGACACCTTGTTTCTCAAAACCCACTGTCCCAGTTTATGTCTGAGTGTTGCTTCATTTTCTTTAAGTTCTTCCTCATACGATAAGCTAAATTCTTCGTTTTGCTCGCTGCTACATCCTCTCTCCGACTGGCCAATTTCCTCGTCTTCCAATGCTGACTGGTCCATGCTGCACCCTTCCTCCGGCTTGCCAATTTCCCCCTCTTGCAAAACTCATTGCTCCATACACACGTCTCCCTCGTTCTGGCCAATTTCTTTTTCTCCAGCAGCACTAACAACGAACGTCTTTAAGTTTTTGTAGAGTGCAATATTTTCATTGAAGAACTTTAGCTCATCGGCCATTTTATTTTCGAATGTTTTTTAACTCCTTTTTGTATGTTCATAATTTTTGGATATCTTTGGAGAAAAATATATAACAAAAATAATTTATATTAATCTTAAATAATATGTATTTATATTTTTTTGAACTCTGTTCAATTTCACAAAACTTCAAAATTTAAAAGACAACCATTTATAACTCGCGCTTGCCGATAAAATAACTGTTTTTGTTTGTCATGTTGTGCACATACGAGATGAGACAAAACCTTGTGCATCGTATACATCGCACTCTTTCTTCCCTTTTACGATAGAAGAGTTTTATATTTTTTTTTTTAGGAGAAACAAAAGTACTTTTTTTGAGGGGAGAGTTTTTGATAAATAAAGAACCCATACATTTATAGAATGCGTTTTCCTTGTGTTTGTGTTTTAAGGCAAACTACTGAGTTTTGGTTTGCAGGGTACATTGCATACAAAAAAAAAAAAAAACAGAATTTTGTTCATTTCAAGACTTTATTTTTATTTATCAATTATAAAAGGTGCATTATATATTTCCACAACTATATACATATAATAAACAGTTAACTTGTATTTTTGATTGGAAATTTCTTAAAGTTTTCACAAGAAAAAAAGATAAAAAAACAATGGTCTTCGCCACGCTACCTACAAAACTGAACTACAAAAAAAAAGGTGGTGGAAATTAAAACAAAATGACTGAACTCTCTCTATTTCTCCGTGCATACAAAAATTCTCCCGATTCTTGTTCTTCTTTTTACATGCGCACACAGAAATTTTGTTAATGTGTGTGAGACACTCAGTTTTTTTTGATTCCCAAGTGATTCCAAAGTGAACCGAGAAATTCGGATCCGTGATTTTGCTTGAAGGGTAATGACACTTTAGTGTCAAACACAGGATACTTAAGTAAAAGTTATTAAGGTAAGTGTGCCACGCGAAAATTTGCATTTTGCATCCTATATTACATACTAAAGTGGCACTGCTGTTACCGTGAAACATGCCATAAAGTTTAAACAAAACAAAATAAATGTTAAAATATACTGGAAAGTGAGCGAAATGGGCGAATCCTGTCGTCTGTAGATCAAAACTGGCCTGAGCAGTTATATCTACAAATAAAATAAGTATCGAAGACATTTAAAAAAAAAAACTTAATCTTAAATCACAGTACACATATGTAAGGTATTATATTGCGCAGTTTAAGATGGCTGTCCATTGTGCCCATAAACAGTAAACAAAAACAAATTTATTGTGACTAATTTTTGTTACTATTGATTTTGACACATGCGCAGAACTGAACAAAAATAAAAAATAAATCGCGTGGCACAACGGCTCATGAAGAACCAGGGCCTAGTGACTAACAACTCGCAACCATTCCTGTGTGCGCCTTTCGACAGGAATGGAAGGGACCTACAATTTTATGCCGAATCCGAACGGCTAGACGAGAAGCACTTATTCGTGACAAGTGATACTCTTGGAGGATTTGTCAATTCCTCGCAAGAGGCAGTAGCCCTGAAAAAAAACTTTTTTAGTTTTTAGATGGACGAGGCTGGGAAGCGATCCCAGACCTCCAGCGTGACAGTCGTACGCACTAACCATTACGCTACGGGCTACTACACTGAACAAAAATGAAAACGCTAATGATATTGGGGCATATTCATAGTCGCAGATAGACCCAGGTACAGTTTAAGACAATTTTGGCTCAATGAATACAGACCGATTTTAATTATAAATTGTTGATTTTATATTTTTATAAGATGATAAACTTGGTATACTACACAAATAGCTTCAAATATTTTGGAACGATAAACTTAAAAAAATAGAATCAACTTCCGAAATTTCATCTAAACCCATGTTTAACTTAAACCCTGGTCTAAAATGACTATGAATATGCCCCATTATCTTTAATATATGTACCTTGATCTTAAATCACCTCAGGTTGCGATGTGGGTTCACCCAATTTGAATTTATTTAAATCCATGCCACGATGTGGTCTCGGTAAAATTTATTTGAGGTGAGTAAGAGAAAACTCTCTTAATCTACTCTTTTTTTCCTATCCGTGAACCCGTGTGAGTGGTGGATTAAATAACAAAATGGCGAAATTTGCTCAACAAAATGGCGAAATTTGCTAAAAACTGACAGGTTTTTTTGTTTTGTTTTGTGTGACAGTTCTAAAATAAATTACGTGAAATGTAAAATCGTGTAAGTTTTAACTTCTAGGCTCGTCAGACCATTGTGTCATATCTGCTAATTTCTCGTGCCAACAAAACTCAGTTAAAGAGAAAGCACCAACGAGAACCGTTTGGCAATACGAGAAAGCCAACTGGGACAGTCTCAACGGTTTCTTCAGTAACTTTAACTGGTCACTATGCTTCCTCGATAGTGACGTAGACGCCAGTGCAGATATGATCACAAATTTAATTCTTTGTGGAATAAGAAATTTTATCCCGAATAGGGTAAAATCTATCAAACCCAAACTAAACTCGTGGTTTAATTCGAGCTGTAAAGAGGTTATTAGGGTCAGAGAAGTAAGTTTCCGACTGAGGAAAACCGGAAAAAGTTTCAACAAGCCAGGAAGTCCTGTAACGACCATATTCGAAGAACCAAATTTTTGCATGACCAAAAATTAAGGCAACAAATTCTACAAAGTCCCAATAGTAGTAAAATTTTTTGGTCATTTGCAAAGAACAAACCAAATGCCACTTCGTCGTCGGTTCCAACGCTCGTCTTCAACGACACCCCTTTTGTCAGCTCGTTAGAGAAAGCCAATTTGCTTGCAGCACAGTTTGCTGTTAATTCGACGCTGCCAGAAAGTGTTATGACTCCTCCCGTACTTGAGAGCGCAAACGATTTTATGGGACGAATCTTCTTTCGCACTCGTGCAGTTGCCAGAGTCCTAAAAGATCTTGATATACACAAATCCGCTGGCCAGGATAGTATCCCTCCCATTGTTCTGAAGAGGTGTTCTTCAACGCTGGCAAAACCACTGCGTAAGCTTTTCCATCTGTCCTATTCTACTGGTCTCTTTCCGAGTGGATGGAAAACAGCATTTGTCCAGCCTGTCCCTAAAAAAGGCGTATCTTCTTCACCCTCAAATTATCGTCCAATTGCACTTACGTCTCTTCTTTCCGAGGTCATGGAAACGCTGATCCATTTTCAGCTCAAGAAATATCTCGAAGCACGAAAGCTTCTTAATGACCGGCAGTACGGCTTTCGAAGCAATAGGTCCACTGGTGATCTGATGGTATATCTCACCGAACAGTGCAACAAATCTTTACATCGTTTTGGAGAAAGTAAGATTATTGCACTTGATATTTCTAAAGCGTTTGATAGAGTTTGGCATCAAGCTCTCTTATCGAAAATACGCGCATTTGGTTTCGATGAATCTCTTCTTCGTTGGATTAGAAATTACCTTTCGGACCGCTCAATACAAGTTGTATTAGACGGTTTCAAGTCTGAAATCCACAAAATAAATGCTGGTGTACTCCAGGGCTCCGTTTTGTCCCCGACTCTCTTCCTTATTTTCATAAATGATCTTTTATCTGAAACTTCTAATCCATTAAACTGTTTCGTTGATGACAGTACCCTCAGCTTTTCATATTCGTTTTTAGATTCACATCCATGTCCTTCGGATGTGGAACTCGAACGGCAGCGTATGATAAGCTCATTAAATTCTGTTCTTGACAGCATTGTCCAATGGGGAATCAAAAACCGCGTGGAATTTAATGCTTCTAAAAAACTCAATGCTGTCTTCTGTCGTCCAAACGAAACCCATCCCTCATGCCACTATCCAGGAGTGGCACTTGCATTGTGGAAACCGAAAAGCTTTCAGTACTCGGTATGTGTATCACAGACCACCTTGTATGGAATGATCACATTTTTGATGTCGCCAAAAATGCTGCTAAGTGTTTGGGTTTTCTACGGCGATGCAAGAAATTTTTCTCCCCATCTGAGTTTCGGCAGGTGCTCCATCAACCCACTTGTGTCTTTTGGATAGGATACAAAGAAGAGCTATGAAAATGATAGGTGACAGAAATATAACGGAAGCATTTGCAACTCTCGAACACCGCCGCAATGTTGATGTCTTTCGTTGTTTTACCGTTATTTTTATAAGCAGTGCTCTACTGATATAGCCAGTTGCATTCCGCCCCTAAAAGAATTTAACCGTAATACTCGTACTTTCAGGAATGCACATCAGTTTACCCTTGAGCCTAACTTCGGACGTACGGTCAAGTATAGAGATTCTTTTTTTAGCCAAACTACCCGAATGTGGAATGCTTTACCCGGCTCTATTTTTCCCTTCTATTTCGATATTCAAAGGTTTAAAACCAATGTGCATCGGCATCTGTTTTTATCTTCCCTGTTTTCCTAACGCTCGCACTGTGTTTAATTTATCAATTTAAGGGTACCAAAAACCCCTTGAGTGCGCGTACTAAAAAAAAAAATATTACAAAATGTTATTATGTTAAGAAATAAAGGAGTCATTAAAAACCAAACTTTAAAAAAAACTATTTCAGTTCATACCAATCATTTAAGGGTGAAAAGATGAACCTAGCTGATAACTTGTTAAAAAACTTAACATAACTTTTACATAGTACCTAGCTTATAAGCCACAACGAAAATTATTGGCATTAGGAACTTAACTTACAATAAAATTATGTTTTTTTAAATACAGACTTTCGGATCTAACACACTTTTACAAAATCAGAAGAACCGATTTTGCTAATAAAATGGAACTTCCTATGGCCGGTTTTATTTTTCTCCATCCATGACAATGAAGGAACTAAGGAAATATTTGTTTTGTTCTAGTATACTTAGCTAAAGGTAGATTTTATTTATTTATTTTTTTTTTTTTTCAAAATTGACACTTCTGTTAAGTGAAAAAATCAATAAACAAAAAATAAATGTTTTCAATGCGCTAGAATCAACACAATTGTAACGACTTTTTGCTAACATTTTGGGAATTTTCAAGGGGGGTACAATCACAGCGAGGGGAGTACGGGAGTACAGTGAATTGCTGGGAAGTACGAATACTCCCTTGGTACACACTTCGGCAGCCCTGATCATCAGTTGGCCAGAGTACAACATTGACTCCAATTCATCGTGCTCAGTTGAATAAATCTTCAAACTTTGAAAACATTCAAATAGCACAAGTGCAACAATCAAATTAGTAGGAGCTCGAGTCCAAGACTTATCAATAGTCAAACTACAATTGCAGCGTACTACATCATCGACGACACCAGCAGCTAATCAACATCATCAGCAGGCCAGAATGCAGTCAGGGGTTTCTAAAACTGTGCAGACAAACACTCGTCTGCTCCAGAGTCAACCACGAACGGCGGCCATTGCTCACAGAAAATCTCAATCGCCAGGCATTCAACAGACGTCGCCAACATCTGGAAAAATGATTATTCCACGTGGCAAGGTAGCTATTGGCAATTCACAACCATCGGCAGTTACACGAACTCAAACACCAGAGCTCTCAAAATCTGGAGACTTAAGGTAACCAAGAAAGTAATGTCGAATGAAACATCAACAAACAACAAGCACTTGCCCCACACCAATCACAAGTTCAAATTCAGAAAGTGCAGCAGATTGCACCACCCATACGACATGTTATTGCGCCGAAACAGAAGCAGTCTCAGGTGAAGACAGCTGTGATGGACGTTACATCATTTAACCATGAGGAACAACACCAGCTCGCAACATTGTGCCCAATTACTGGGAAGGATTTTTTTTGTGTTTAGTGCATGCAATTTAACTTGCAATTCTATACAAATATTTGCGTTTTAGGTTCGATACTTGGTCATGTAGAGGGACAGAAATCCATGAAGAACTACACCACCAGATCCAATCTATGCAATCTGGTATTCTGCTAACGGAGCTACTTACAACCGCCAATCAGCACCAACACCATGAACAGCAGGCAGATTTTCAAGAAATAGAGCAATCTGGCAATCTCTTGCAGCTTGCCGGCGATCAAGAACTTATGACCAATGAGGATGGCTCACCATTGCTAGTTACAGGTGAAGACGGTACTGTCTATCAAGAAACTGGCAAGAATGAAGAGGGCGAAACAATAGGTACTTGTTGCTCTAGGGGCCGGTGGAGAATAGCAATTCACCTATGTTGTAGCTGCAGCAGAAGCCGACGCAAAACTACGTTCTCACTTTAGATAATGCTGTTGCAGACCCTGTGGCTCAATTATCACCCGAACAACAAGCTGAAGCATTTTCCACCGCTGCTGCTGAATCTGGTTAGTACATTTTAAAACAAGATGACGGGATTACAGGAGAAATGGTTAGTATGAACGAAGCAAACGAAATGTATCCCGCGCAACAAGGTCAACTGTGCATTCAGACATGCAGCGAAAGTGGCGACAAGATCAAAATATACCCGCTGAAGTTGTTCAAGCTGATCTCCCGGCACTTGGTAAGTTTGCCCATACTCATTGATCATCCATTGCATAGTTTCTCTCACGTTGTTTTTATTTTCAAGGCGGAACAAAGCGCGTAGTTCTTTTACTGCAAGATGGTACGTTCATATGATAACTTAAATGCAGGACGATGAATACAAGTCTCTTAATATAACGTCATAATGTAACTAGGTGTCACTTTTAACAAGTAACTTAAGTAGGTTTATAATAATTTAAACATTTAAGTATCGTGTTAGATCCCATTTCTTCCTATTTCTCAGATAAAGTAGATAGTTATGCACACACACTATACTATACATACCTTTGTTTTTATAACTTGTTTATAACACAAACAAAATTCTCTATAATAATTTGTTTTGTTATTGTTTTGCGTGTAAACATTTTTCTGAGTTGCTAGTCAGTCTCTCAAAAAACACGGCTTATATTAACTAAAACTAAGTTATCCCTGTTTTCTTTCAATTAAAATTTGAAATCAAGATTTATATACCTATATCCTTAGGCCGGTATTCACCGAGCGCTCGTAAACTGCTCTTAACTTTATGAGCTTCTTAACTTGAAAATTATTTGTGCTATTCACCAACCACTCATAAGTACTTTTCGATGTCAGAAAAAGAGAGAGGTTCTCTCTCTATCAGGCATACCCAAACTGTGAAATCAAACTGTTTTCGAAAATGAGTGACAGCTGGCGCTAAGACAAAATGTCAACAATTTAAAGAATCAAACAAAAAAATCCTAAAATCTGTTTTTTTGTTTTTTATCAAATAACTGTGCAAAACACAGATTCAAGTAGGTCTTTTGTTTGTAATTTCATTAACGTTTCATAAAAATAAACCTACCTGTCTGGGATATGCTAAGGATAATTCGCATTGCGAGAAAGACAAACGAAGAAGATCATCAGATTCTCCCGCGTTGGGTTGCAAAGATCACAATTCCTAAAGCAGTCGTAATCGCAATCGTTCGAGATCCCGTTATCCATCCAAAGAGCAAAGAGTAATTCCATCAATTCCTGATGAATCAACTGCTTCAACTTCGGTATCTCAAAATAAGAGCGCAATTAATTTGAAAGCTGTTCTTCGCTGCGCCCACCGCTTAGTGATGAAGCTCCGAAAACACCAATCGTTATAAGCAAAACAGACGGCACTCCGATTGCACTCCCTACATATTATAACCCCGATATTATCAATACTACAAAATATGCAAAACAACAGTCTAGACCTGGGCAACATTCGCCCGCCATCAGGCATGGAATCATTGAGAATGTCTGGTTGCTATAAAGTTCCGCAGAGTCAGCAATTATCTAGAATACGCAAGAAATCGTTACCTGCTAGACTCGATGATACTGCTAGATGAACTGCTAGACTCAAGTATTAAATCCGAGATTTTAGATCACAGCCTGAACAACACAACAATGAGTAATTATGAAACGGCTATGATTTTGATGATAGCACAATTACACTGCAAATCTGTTCTGAGATACTTCTTCGTGAAGGTTACGATTCAAATAAAACGACGCCCCTACAATCTGATTTTAGTTTTGCCGAATCAACTCCAAGAAAATATCGCAATGTCAACAGTGTTAAGAGGACAATAATTCCAAAACAAAATGGGAAACTTGTTAAGGACCGCTTTTAAACATACACAATTGCAGCAGATTTCGCTCTGAACAAAAACTTAAGCGGTGAGATGCAGGAATAAGATTTTAAAGGAGACGAAGATGAAGTATTGCCAACAAATATATGGGAAATCGAAGATGTATGTATGCAGGTGAACATTCGAGTGGGCATGTATTAAGGAAGAGTCCTTCAGAGATCCAAAGAAGAAATGCAAATCCAGAACGCTATCTCTCACGAACAAATCAGCTATACTTGTGATCAGGAATATAATTTTGATGTAAGTACATAAATGAATTAAATTCTTAAACTTAAAGGAGACATAAATTCTTAAACTTAAACGAGACATTTGTCGTTAAAAAGGTATTTTTGTATACATGAATACTTACTATGGCAGCTCATTCCAAATCGCTGTGCGAAAAAAGTTATTGGCCAACAAAAATTGTAATTTGGTGAATATTATTGAAACACATATAATGTAAGTATGTAGTATAGGCAACAATGGGCTGGCCTTACCAATAACAACAAGACACATGTTTCTGAAAAGGTCTTTTTATGAACTACAATAGTTATCTCGACAGCTTAGTTTAAATCCCTGTGTGAAAAAAGTTATTCCATAATTAAAATGTACATTGTGTAGGTATGTATAGCAAAAATGTGTTGGTCCAACCAATAAGGACACAACATACGTCGTTGGAAAGGTGTTTTCATGTACATACTACAATATTTACCTAGACCGCACATTTCAAATTGTTGTGTGAAAAAAGTCATTCGATAATTAAAATTGTGATTGGGCACATTTTATTATGAAATAAAAGACTTTTTGCCTTTTTTCTATACTTAAATTCACCACATCACAATCTTAATTATCGAATAACTTTTTTTACACAGCGGTTTGAAATGAACTGTCCTTTTATAGTTAGTGTTACTATTATAGTACATGAAAATACCTGTACAACGACGTACGTCCTTATTGGTTGGACCAGCACATTTTTGCCCATACTTCATACCTACAAAATAAACATTTTCTATATTGAAATTCACTACATCATCGCAACCTTTATTAGCGAAAACTTTTTTCACACAGGTATTTAAAGTAAACTGACAAAGTACATAAAAAGACCTTTTCAGAAACATGTGTCTTGTTGTTATTGGTTAGGCCAGCACATTGTTGCCCGTAGCGTAATGGTTAGTGCGTTCGACTGTCACGCTGGAGGTCTGGGTTCGCTTTCCAGCCTCGTCCACCTAAAAACTAAAAAAGTTTTTTTTCAGGGCTACTGCCTCTTGCGAGGAATTGACAAATCCTCCAAGAGTATCACTTGTCACGAATAAGTGCTTCTCGTCTAGCCGTTCGGATTCGGCATAAAGTTGTAGGTTCCTTCCATTCCTGTCGAAAGGCGCACACAGGAATGGTTGCGAATTGTTAGTCACTAGGCCCTGGTTCTTCATGAGCCGTTGTGCCACCCGATTTATTTTTAGCACATTGTTGCCTATACTAAATTACATACTTACATTATCAGTCTTATGCATAAACGAATTATAGCGAGTACAAAGTGCTATGCACTCTTTATAATGCCTCTGAACGGAAAACCTTATTCATAAACTTATGCAACGTTGAATAGAGGCAACATAAGCTAATCGCGTATGGAGGTTGTATAGAGCCAACATAAGGGTTGTTTAGTATCGGAATGTCACTCTGACTCACACACAACAATAATGTAGATAGATATTAGGGGGGCGGTTATTTTTGTAATATTTGAGGTGTTGAAATCTGACTATCAAAATATTTTATAAAATTAAATACAACAATAAATAATGTTGGTTTTGTTAATTAATTGTACATTTTTGTTGTGATATTGTTTAAATAAAATTAAGAATATTTTTTTGTACACTTTATTTTATAGAATCTACTTAATAAATGTAAAAGATTTTCCATCAAATCTTACAACTTTTGCAAATGCTCGACGGCATGCGCGATTTAAATAAAATTATACAAAGTTTCACCTTCATCACTTTCACGGGAAAATACAAATAAATTTTAAGCATTACATTACAAAATAAGCACCACCCTTTTATTTTTCTCCTCAAAAAAAAAAACATCACGGTGTGAGTGAAGGGAACAATTCATGGAATAAATCAAAAACGACATTTTTTTTGTTTCAAATATTTTTAATTTTATTTGCAAACACAAAACACCAACAAAGTAACTGGCTCATTATAATAATATTAAAAGAAATTAATAAAAAAAACAAAAAGAATCCAATCGCCCACAGAATTACTTCTATTGATTTTTCACACAGTACACACATAGCTGGGTCTCCTTTGTCAGTTTTGAGAGTAAAACGTAATAGATTTCTCCTCTATGGTACAAATTTTGACACAAGCTCATTATAACTATAATGGGGTGAAAAATATTTTATGCATAACAATTTATTCAACTTTGTATAGTGGGTACATAAATCCTTATGCAGTGCATAACTATTCATCTGTTCAGCGTATTCTAATGAATACGGCTGTTTATGTTTAAATTATATGAACCAAATTCCAATCTTTGTTGACACACAGCGATTTGGAATGCGCTAATATAGTAATATTCATGTACACAAAAATACCTTTTAAACGACGTCTCCTTGTTATTGGTTCCTAGACCAGCTTCCATACATTTCTGCCTGTTCTCCTTTATCGTTCTTTAGTAAAAGGCCACTGTGGAGCCGCTCACTGCCAAAGATTCTAAACACTTGAAATTTGTTTCAATTTCAGATTCAATTGGTGCAAGCAACGATCAAGAAAGTCTAACTTACTGACGATTGCTCCGAAGAGATGTCTTTTTCAAAGCAATGACAAAGCAATTTAAATTTATTGCTTCTTCTGATTTAATCGCTGAGCACAATTACACAGATATCGAGGAAGCCTGTTCAATGCGTTCGCATTGATAATAGCGACAACTTCTCATTAGCGAAAACAACTGCTGAAAGTGACTATAATGGAATGTAATCAAACTTCTGAAACCGAGTCGTGCTATCAGAATAACTTTCAAAACAAGGAGGGTCCTGCCAAGTGTTTGATTAGACCACGAATAGTGAAGTTAGGGGATAAATATTCTGCCACTGAAGTGAATTTCAGCACAAAACCGGTTGTAAAAGCAGTACTTGGACGTAAGAAACCCCAACATATCACCTTACCTACGCCGCCGCGCCGGCCGCCAGCACTTGAACGTCAAGGAACTTTTGTTCAAGATGAACGGACAATAACCTATGTTCCAGTACCTATTGTGGTTTTGCCTACATGCGCTTCTACACAATTCTGTTGTTTGGTAACTGTATAGGTGAATAGTAAAATAACAATTATTTGCTACCACACAAAAAATGAAGTGTAAACCACGAGTGTATTTCTTAATTTGTTTATTAAAGTTTACCAAAAACTTTGATTTTGGATAGAAATTAAATAAAAATGGAAAGTCTTGCTATTGCCCACAAATGAGAAGTATGTATGTCGTTGGAAAGCTTAGCCCTAGTACATAATTTTTTTGTATCGACACAAAGCTGTACGCCATGGTGTTCAGGCAGTATATGGCAACACAGATTGCAATCAGACCAAAAATGAATTGCAATAGTGTTCTATTGAAATGACAGTATTGGTCGCTTTCGATGTAAATAGATACCAAAATAAAGGAACTTTTATACCAATGGCCGATATCATGGTTGGTGAATAATTCGCTTAACAGTAAGAAGATTCTACTTTTTTTTATTTGATTTAGCAAATTTAATGAATGGGAATAAATTGTGCGGTTTGTGGCCACAATTGAGATATATCTGCAACGTTGGAAAGCTTAGTTTAAGAGCATCATTTTTAAATATGGACAAACTGTAAACCATGGGGTTTAGGCAGTATATTACAAAATGTTTTTTCTTATTTTTTTGGTCGCTTATTTTAGCCAATATATTACACTCCATAGTACCTAATCATTTACCTAGGTCTCGTTTCTGGGCCTTAGGTAGACCAGGTCCCATATATGTTTTAGCCCATTCTCCTTTATCTACTGCAGACTAAAATTGTGGCCACTACTTGTAAGCTAGAATAATTTGTCCGATAATTTGTATTAATTTAATTAAGTTTATTTTCTACAGCATTTTTAAAGACCGCTTCGTAATATGACCAGGATATTTCTCGCGATACTTAGCCCAGTAGCAACAGTTGAACTTTTAGGAAAAGCTATTTCTCCGTTGAATTTGATCTGCCTCTGGATTAAATTCCAAATATTCTTACTGAATAGATAAGGTGGTAAGTCAGCTTTTTTCAGTGCATCATTGGGTACGGTTGTATAAACTGATGACTTATAAAATTTAATTACGTCAGCTGAGACAAAATACAAATTTAAATCGTTATACATATTTTAGTTCAAATTTTAAAAGTCTCGGTTAAGGATACTTTTTGAGACAGTGTGACGCAACCCTTCGATGTCTATTGCGCTTGCATTTGGTTCATCGAGAGATACTTTAACCATTTCTGGTGTCAATGTATCAACAAGTCTCGCCAATAACCAAAAGTAATCACGACATGCTGGCCCATAAGGTTCTTTGCCATCATCCAATACGAAATGAGTGTGAGACTGCTGAAAGCAGGTCATTTTTTCGACAACAGGAAGAAATGAGATTAATGTTTGCAATAGAGGGGCCAACAACTCCTGATAGCTTTGAGAATTTCCCAAGCAAATCTGATACAATCCAGCGCTTATTTCACGTCTCACTGATGGTTCTGAATCTTCTAAAATGTACTTTCGCACCCAGCCGCAGTATTCCGGAGCATTCCACAGTGATATGCGCGCATTTTCTGACGAGTGCACAAAACTAACCATTATATTCATTGTATACTGTACTATCTGAGCGCGGCCCCAAAAACCAGTGCGAATATGCAATTGGTTAGTGAAGTGGGTGTGAGCTTCATCGTTTAGTATTGATGCCAGCCGCTTGAGACATGAATCGATTTCCATCATTTCAAGCATGAATGTGTGAGGCTTTGAAATCGCTACAGGAATGTCCTCTGATCGCTGTTCTACAGAAATCTTAGCAAGCTGGCGAGACAATCATGCCTCCATTCGTTAATATTGTCATGATGACCGTTTTGCAACATTCCGCATCACTGATATTAGCATCAGCACCCCACCGCTTTCCGAGCTCTCTCCTGGACTATTTTTTCTTCGGCGACCAATTTCCGCGGCGACTGACTTGAGTTGCTTTTGGATGAAGATGATGATGACGTGCTAAACAGTCGGTTTATACTTATTGCTTTTGAGCTGTGAAAGTCTCCATTACAACAACTACCTGAAGATGAGCTTAAATTGCTCACGGCTAAACTCTCGACTATATGCAAGGAGTAAATGAACTTTTGTAAATTTCCGGGGTGTTAGAGATCAGCCAGTTTTCTGTTAATGGCGTCTCTACAAAATTTACGTTCCTCTGCATTGTCAGCCGTTTCACACTCGAAAAGATCCACGCTGAAATTTTGAAATGATTCCAGGATATTGGGATTGGTGGATAGTATTGCCAAGATGTCCCATACACGACGCGATAACAATTGTGCTTTTGTGTGGGTCTGAATATTGTTGTTTCCTTGGATTTCCATATCGCCAAGTGTTTGACACCTTTCACACAAGGAAACTGAGGTGCCGGCAACTGTGAGTTTGTAGGCGAGAAGGGCGTAAGAGGAAGAAACAAAATCTCCCTTCTCACCCTTCTCTCCTACAAACTAGCTAGTTTCTGGCAACTCAGTTTCCTTGTGTGAAAGCGGTCTTTGCATCAATCGAAACAGCTTTTCAAAATACTTTGGCTGTAGTAAAAGAACTGTGGGCAGGCATTCCCACCTCCGGCTGGTTGTAATGTTGGATGATCTAATGGTTCCTTGCGGCGGGCACCTCGTCCACCCAGCGATACATAGACAATCTTGAATAGATTTCAAGTATGATATTGAAGTATATGCACGAAATGTACATACCTGATTATCTTTAAAACCAACGTCACCCAAGCTCTGCTCGTTATACTCAGATGTCAGTTCATGTCCCTGGGTTATTAATCTAAGAGGACCTTCGCTCAACAATAGCCCTAGCACAGGAGCTGTTACCCCAGATGCACGTGCACCACCTTGCAGATTCTCCCACCTTTAAATACAACACACACAAAATTGGTTACGTTTAAATCAAATGCTGGCAAACATACCATTTTGAAATCTCAGACTTAAGTTCTGCTGTTAAGTCACAGGAATGCATATGCAAAAGTGATTTTTCCGACAGTCCGGCTGGTTGTAAAACTATTCGGATGGACGGTCCCGCACCTTCGTTTTTAAGATTACTATGTGACCCAATACCTTTGCCCTCGATAGCCCAGCGCCTTAGATGAAAAGCGTATCTCCGTCGAAAAGTCTCCAAGTGTATGTTTAAAAGCATAAGACCACGTTGAACACACATTAAGGCGTACTCTTTTTCACAACTAAAATGGGTAAAAAAAAAGAATAAATAAAACGCAATAATCATAGAATCACAAAGAATTACCCTCTTAAGCCATTTGAAGCCTGAACCAAATGATCCATGCACTGCGATACAAATTCTTTCTCTAGCCTTAACTGCTGACCCATGTAGTACATGTTTATATACTGATTAGAGATACCTAAGTGTTCTGGGCTCGCAAGGCAATTTTCCAAAGATGAAACATTCCAACAATATTGGATGAAGTGGTTCCGATTCCATTTGCTAGTCAGCGTTGAAACAACATTAATGCAACCATAGAAAATTCTTCCAGAGGTAATTCGGGCAATTTTTTCAAATACAAGTGCTGCAAAGAGCTTCAATCCCTAGTGCATGCCGATCACCACCTTTAGCCTGACTTTGAAGCCATGCAAAATAACAATCACAGCATTCAGGATCATGTGCTAGCCATTCCCAAAGAGCATCAACTTGTTCGAGGCTCAATCGGAAAAGAATACACAAAAAACACACATATACCTTGGTGATTTTGTATTGCGCAATAGCCTTAGCTACTTAGGGCTTACCTAAAGTTTTTCGGAGATCCTAACGAACTGAAAACCGAAGAAAGAAAATGCAACCTTACAGAGACTTGAGTTTTGTGGGAATACATTGAAGATCCATTTGAATTAAGCACAAGCATATTATCACTTCCCATATTAAATGCCCTGGCATATGCCTTGATGTTATTGAAGAAATGATACGTCATTTTATGCTGCCGTTCGGCCCACATAGTAACTTGATGTGTTTCAGCAGCTCGAAATTGTTGAAATGAAGCAAAAAGCTTTGGCAGTAATTTTAAGCTAACAATGACACTTTTGTTGTTTGATGTAGGCAGCCTTCAATAAATTCTGTGCGTAACAATCGACCTGTGCTGAAACATAATAATATTGCCAGAGCCTTTTCAGCGTCCAATGCTAAAGATTCGCCCAATGGACCCTTAGACAAATAGAATATGTTTATTCATTGAAACTTCATTTTCGATTGCAGTTGCACTTACAATTTTATCATCTTGCAATAGATCCCACAGCAGAGTATTCCCTGGCAGGCAAACATCATTTAAAGTAAAAGTTGGCTGCAATTCTTTAGGCTCGACTGCAGTTGTCTCTTCTGCTTTACAATGCAGACTCTTGTTCGCGCTCGAACCAGGTTGTATAGCTTTGATTGATTCACCTGAGACAGAAGTGCCCCGCTTCGCAATTAAAAGCAAAGCAAAGCCAGGTAAACAACTATGTGTGCGACTAACCAGCTGGGCAAGTTCTTCTTCGCATGGAGATTCATCATCGTCAAAGTCTGCCAAATTCTTCTCGGACTTGTTACTCATCAGTGATGAAAAGCTTCCAACATTTTCTACACCACTAAGCAGTTCGCTTATGTGTGCTTCACCAATAGCTCTTATATACGGACCTTCTACATGTAAGTGCTTTAGCACAGCCGCCGAAACAGGATTATCACTGCAATCACTGTCATTTATTACTTCACCCTCGCTATGGGATTCTCCTTCCCAAATGGTTTCAACTAGCTCATGAGCCAAACGACTTTATGGAAGATTATTGTTTTTCCTTCGCTTTCGTGTTTTTTTCCGAATTTGAAGCACTGACGGCTGATGAAGTTCCTCCTCGCTACTAACGGCTAATTTAACTCGACGCGACGGAAACGCTTTATCGGTTGATCGGTTTTTATTTTGTTAAAATATATTTTATTAAATTGAAAACTAATGCAAACATTTTTCAGAAAAAACACAAACGAAAACAAATTTTTGACTGTGTGACTGACAGTAGTGATATTTTGAGAGAAGTGAAGTTTTGTTGCGAAATTTATCGAACAACTTTTCGAAGAGAGCGCTCGTAACTTAGGAGTGCTCCAGACTCAGACCTTTTGCGAGACCGCCATATACTTAGCAGGTGAAAGTCACGAATTTCATTTTTTTTGGTTCCCAGAATTCAGTCCTCATTTGGTCCAATTTGCGCAACCACTTTTAGAATTTACGTCAGCGTAGTTAATTAGTTATTAACAGTTTAAGTTTTGGCGTATACTTAGCAGACATAGAAACAAAGGTGGGCTTTTTTGGTGTCAATCGATCGGGAATGGTGTTGTCAAATTTGCGCAACCTATTTTAGAATTTGGTGCATCATAGTTTAGTTAATAATTAATAAAATGTTAAAAAAAATGACAGCTCTATAAACAATTACAATTTACAAACAAATATACGTTTCGTAACGTAACGTATTTAAAACTGTCACAACAAACCCACTTTTCTGTCCCAATTTAATATTTTTTTGTTTTGGCTGTCAATATTTGTGGCTGGAGCAGTCGCTACCTCTTTTTATACTTACTTACTTTTGATGGCGCTCACAGCCCAGGATGGGCTTCGGCCTCAACTAACAAGCCCCTCCAGCCAGCTCTGTCCCTAGCTAGCCGCTTCCAGTTGCGCACACCGAGTGCTTTGATATCGCCACTCACTTGATTGCGCCACCTGTTACGGGTTCTTCCTCTGCTGCGTACCCCATCGGGGTTGGATTCGAAGACTCGTCGGGCAGGTGCGTTGCTGTCCATACGCTCCACGTGCCCCAGCCATCTCAGCCGCTGTATTTTCAGCTTTTTGACCAGGTCAACGTCGCTGTATAGCCCGTATAGCTCGTCGTTGAATCTTCTCCTCCACGCTCCTTCGATACACACCGGACCAAAATTCACACGAAGAATCTTCCTCTCAAAGCACCCTAGCAGATTTTTATCCGAATCTTTCAGTGTCCATGCTTTTGACCCATAAAGCAGGACCGGGATGATTAGGGTTTTGTATAAAGTCTCCTTGGTTCTCTGAGAGAGGGCCTTACTACTTAAATGCCTTCTTAGACCAAAGAAACAGCGGTTGGCAAGAGTAATTCTTCGCTTGATCTCTGCACTGATGTCATTCTGCGATGTAAAAGTGGAGCCCAGGTAGACAAAGTCCTTGACAACTTCGAAGTTATATCTGTCCATCGTGATATTTTGCCCGAGTCGACGATGTTGAGATTCCTCTCTCGATGACAGCATATACTTCGTCTTGTCCTCATTAACCGCCAATCCCATTCTAGCCGCCTCCGATTCAATGCTCGCAAATGCCCCTGCCACAGCTCGCTTCGTTCTGCCGACAATGTCTATGTCATCCGCATATGCGAGCAATTGAACGGACTTTTGATAGATTGTACCGCTGGTGTTGACATGTGCGTTGCGTACAATGGCTTCAAGAACGATGTTGAATAGGTTGCATGATAACGCGTCGCCTTGCCTCAATCCTTTCTCAACATCAAAGGAATCGGTGGTGTTCTTACCAATTTTGACGGAGCAGCGAGATTTCTCCATCGTCATCCTGCACAAGCGGACGAGTTTGGCAGGGATGCCGAGACTCGACATGGCTCTGTATAATTCGTCCCTTTTCACGCAATCATACGCGACTTTAAAATCGATAAAAAGGTGGTGTGTATCGATCTGGAATTCTCGGGATTTTTCTAAAATCTGTCGGAGTGTGAACATTTGATCGACGGTTGACTTGCCTGGCCTAAAACCGCACTGATAAGGGCCGATCAGATCGTTGACAAAAGGTCGACAAGATTTTATAAGCGACGTTTAGGAGACTAATTCCTCTGTAGTTGGTACATTTCAGAACATCTCCCTTTTTATGGATGGGGCACACTATACCGAGGTTCCATTCATCGGGCATACTTTCCTCCGACCAAATTTTGCAGATGAGCTGGTGTATGCTCCTAGCCAATTCATCTCCCGCTGATTTAAATAGTTCGGCTTGTAAGCCATCCGCACCTGCAGCCTTGTACGACTTAAGTTTGGATATCGCCAGCCGCACTTCAGTTAGGTCGGGTGGACGGAACTCTTGGCCATCATCGTCCAAGTTGAATGGAGCGTTCTGCCTATTAGCGGCATCTTGGCTGTCTTCGCCATTAAGCAGTCTAGAGAAGTGTTCTTTCCAGATCCTCAGCACTGACTGTGTGTCTACTACCATATTCCCACTCTCATCTCGGCAGGCTTCCGTTCTAGCCTTGAATCCTTGAGTGGATCGCTTCACCCTCTGATAAAATTTTCGAACATCTCCCCTTCCGCTACAACCCTCAATAGACTCTACCGCCCGCTTCTCGTGCTCTCTCTTTTTCCTCCTGAGAAGTCGGCGTTCCTCTTTTCGTTTCAGCCCGTAGAGCTCCCAGGCCACTCTCTCAGCAGCTCTTGTTCGAGTCTGCAGCATTGCCTGGTAGGCCTCGTCCTTAGCTGCATGCGCTAGCCGGCACTCTTCATCGAACCAGGGGTTTCGTTGTATTCGCCTAGTGAAACCCAGCACATCAGAGGCGGCACTTCTGATGGCTTGTTGACAGTGTTCCCACTGGTCCTCTGCACTTGATGCTGGTGGGGGACCTCCTGAGAGATTAAGAGTTACATGGTCTGCAAAAGTTCTGGCAGTCTCTTGCGATTTAAGCTTCTCGACATCGAATCTTTTCACAGCATCTGCTCTGCGTTGTCGCGTCATGGATATCCGTATACGTAGTCTAGCTACCACCAGGTAGTGATCCGAGTCAATGTTGGCCCCTCGGAACGTTCGGACGTCCAAGATACTGGAAGCATGTCTCGCGTCTATCGCAACGTGGTCGATTTGGTTGACGGTTACTTGATCACGCGACCGCCAAGTCCCCTTGTGTATATTGAGGTGTGGGAAGTAGGTGCTTGAGATGATGACATTTCGCCCCGCCGCAAAGTCTGCCAGCCTGTGTCCGTTGCCGGAAGTTTCGTCGTGTAGGCTGTGTCCTCCGACTATTGAACCAAAGATGCCCTCCTTTCCGAATCTTGCGTTGAAGTCACCAAGAATGATCTTCACGTCGTACTTCGGGCACATATCATACGTTGTCTCCAAGAGATCGTAGAATGCTTCTTTGGTTGAGTCTTCTCTCCTTTCATGGGGGTCGTGAACACAAATCAGCGAAATGTTCTTAAATTTGCCTATGATGCGGATTGTGACCAGGCGCTCGCTTACACTCCGGAAGTCCAAGACTTCTTGCCTAAGTCTTCCCCTTATCACAAAACCACAACCACAGAGCCGCTGACCCTGTTCCTTCAAGCACCCGCCGTAGTAGATGTCACACGTTTTCAGTCTCCGTACGCCCTCTCTATCCCATCGCACTTCCTGGATGGCTGTTACGTCAGCCTTAAGCCTGTCCAGGTTCTCCACTAATTGTTCGGCTGCACGTGTTCTGTATAAGGACAGGACGTTCCACGTGCAGATCCGAAATTCATTGTCCTTGTTTCGTTTGCTGGGGTCGTCAACTTTAAAATCATCCATATCCGAGGCTTGTTGTTGTTTCGGAACAACTTTTTTTTACGTGGTAGGGAAGTTACCCCGACGCACAACCCCCGACCCGGAGGACCAGACCCTTCGTATTACTCCAAGGGTAGGGAGCCGGATACACCGCTCCTTATAGGCCTGAGCTACAAATATGTCTTAGTAGCCCATATAAGGTGTTCACTAAGTAGTTCAACCTAACTGGAACTGTAGACGCCACCGTTGATTCCATCTAGAGAATTCGTCCGCTGCCGCCTCGATGAAAGGAGAAGTGCCTTAGTGGGAACAGTCCTCCCCCCCTCTCTCGTTGGCTGTCCCCAACAGCTTTCCACGGGGATTTAAACCCCGTCTCCAGCTGAGGTACTAGACACCCGATGTTCACCACGCGGAGGTGAGAGTAGGAGTTGGTAGACAGAGGTGGGTTTTGAGAAAAACCTGTGGACGCTTGTGTCCTCTTGAATGCACATAACTACCCTTTTGAACATCCACCTCTTTTTATATGCTGTGCTTATAATTTTTGTGAGTATGATTTAAAAAGTTCGCTAACGAAAGTTTCTGTTTCAGACTACCACTTCGTATACTGTGAGGACATAAAACAATCAACTGGCATTATGATAATTGAATATCTGCCATATCGATATTTGCATCACTAGCTGGAATAATGCCATGGATTGTGCAAACAAAAACATCTTGAATAGGAAACTCCTTTGATAAAAAAGTGCCTGGAAGATAATGCTCGGTCTGTGAAGAACATCGACTTGATAATCTACCAGGAGCACTGATCCTCTACCAGGAGTGTTGCTGGATGCTAAATTTGTCTGCATAAAAAGTGTTGTTTAAACCTGTGGCAAACAGAGTAGACGCAATCAGTGTTCAATAAGTTAAGTTGTCTATGGCGATGAGACTTTGCAATAGACAAATCCAATTTTGGGAATTCGTTTATGATGTGGACATATCTCAGAACATTCCTTAGCACTACCATTTTGTTGATTTGGATTTATTTGAAATTTACACTTGATTGAGATTGTTAATCTCTGGTCAGTCAAATTCATTTTGACAAAGGTAAGATATACAAGAAAATATAATTTAATCATGTTCTTCATTATTTTTGTATTGCTTTTTTAACTTAAAGATAAATCCTATCGCTAGTTCCTAATTACTCCTTTTGCAATGCCAACATTCTGAATTTTTGATCGACTGACTTTTAGTCTTCAGTAATGCGCGGATAAACATATATTCAAGACTTGATTCCCGGCTTAGCAGATATATGAAGTACAATACATGCAGATGCCGGCCATATCGAAATTGGATTTTCCCTTCATTCAGTTGCCATTGTATTGGACATAATATTGGGAAAAGTTTATATGAACCTGAGAGATTAGACACTAAGGTAAAGATAAACCTCATTTATTGATTCAATAAATAATTGCTTCTACATCTGTTACAGATAAAACTATAAATAATTTACAACAACATCTGTATAAAATAAAACCTTATGCTAAAGAATCCACATTCCCAATTAATAGTGATGATGAAATACCGATTCGTACATATAATTAAAACAGCAACCAAAAGCAAGAACACAACTATATATTCTCTTCAACCCGCTAAATTAAATGATAAAATTTAACGCTAGATCTTTTTTTTTAAAGTTTATTCATATTCCTTTACAAGTATTTTTAATATTAAAAGATAAAGCAAGTTATATTAAAAATCGCAACTTTAAATTATGTGTCGGTCATATAAGAAATATTCACCTCGATAAACGCTATGACAAAAAAATATATATATATACTTAAATAACGTTACCTAAATATGTAAGAAAATCTATATAAAATCTGATCAAAAACTATTTCAAACTCTTGTAATAAATTGACCGTAAATATTACTTAATCTTTCACAATCTGAGCGTCTGTTTACTGTGTTTTCTGTATTTAAAATATGTAACATTTCTATTAACATTCTTTTTTTGTAATTAGACTCTGTCTGTAAAATATCAATGTTATTATAGTCAGGTCGATGACCTTCATCTATGCAATGGAGAGCTAAAGCTGTTTTATGTGAACTACCACTATTTATGTCAGATTTATGAACTGAAATACGATTTTTTAGCTTTTGCATAGATGTTCCTACATAAACTGAAGGACAACTTATTGTTCCATCACCTAAACATTTTATTTTATATACTATATCAGATTTATCCTCCTTTGATAATTTACTTTTAAGATTTGAGAATAAGGATGTTCTTAAAGTATTTGCTGATTTAAATGCTATACGAACAGTTTCTTTATCTCTTATAGGAGCGTCTAATAAACGATTCGAAAGATTAGGAATATATAAAATGCTTTTATATGAAAACTGTTGTAAATTTGTTTGTAAATTCGTTTGTATCAAAGGATTATAATATCGATTTATTAAAGTTTTGGTTATATTTATAGGAAATGAATTCGAAGATAATGTATCCATTATAATTTTAATGTTTTTTTGACGAAAGGTAATATCACTAATATCTAATACTCTGCTAATAATTTTTATTAACCAAAAAGGTCACGTAAACAGGAATAGTCATACTTATGTACTTCTGTTTTTTCTTATCAATCATTTTCTCAATAAGTCGGGTCGGATATAACGACCGCCGCCGGCTATTGCGACCACATTCCTTGGCGGTCGCTATAAACGGCGTCGACTGAGTAAAAAATACCATGAGTCGAGATCGTTTCAAAAGAATCAAGTCCTATTTACATGTTTCTGAAAACAGTAAAATCGATACCAGATAAAAGATTTGTGAAGGGATCGCACCAGCGATCACTTAATTAATTGCCTCAAACCTCAAAACAATTAATAGAACATTCAACCTGCTTCGATGTTTAATATCCATATTCCCATCGCATTACATTTCATGATCAGCTAGAGCAAAGCCAAAGCACAAACAATACAACATTCATATTTCCGTTGACACACTCAGTGCATTGTACATATAGCTATAAATAAATGCTCATATAGTTCAACTGGCACCTTCAGTGCACAAGCTATATAATATGACACCTAATATACAACAACACTTTCAGTGATTGAAGAAAAACAAACATAATTAAGGGTCGCTGACTTATGGTAGTAAAATATGCATCATAAACAAGCTAGCCCAAAACACTTGAAGTGCATGGCTATTATGCTGATGCTGCATTTTATGGGAATTCTTATTGAATATCGAAGTATTGTTGAATACCAATACAGGCATTATTTTATTGACGAATTTTGTATAAAAAGAGAAGAATAAAATTAAAACACTTCACTTCTTATTCTACATTCAAAGATTGTGTTTCACTTAATTAAGCAACTCGCTGAAGTCAAACCAATTTTTGATATAATTATAGTAATATAGACGCCTTAAAGAGCTACTCGCTTTTGGGTCAAAGTTAACTAGGCTACTCGCCGTACCACGTCTAAATTGCTAAGGAGTAAAAGTCAAAATATATATATTCCAAGCTTTATCCAGCTACAGACTTTGCATGGCGATCTTGCCAGACTCAAGGACTAAGAAGAAGACTTTGAGCGAAGCTGACAAGAAGATCTGCTCGAGCTCCGACAAGACAACCTGTGCTGCAGATTTGATAACTTTCAACCGGTCAGAGGCATTTACACCATTGACATCGTCGACGATATCTACAACCAACAAGAAGAAACAAGACGTTGCATAGGACACATCCACTTAGATGTCAGAGAAAATTCGCCTGGCTTTGGCAGCCAATCTAATAGAGCAGGCACAAGCTCTAATTAACCAACCGAAAACAGTGGAGGCAGAACCAAAACCTATCAGTATAGAGGATTATAAAAGAAGAAACAGCATAAAACGGACACCTGAAGCAAACATTCCACCAGTAAGCAAAAGAGGGGGAAAACAGGTGAAGCTTAAACAACACCTCATCGAGCTGTATAGACTAGCAAACATACCTGGCCTATCTACAGAAGGAAAACAAAAATATCTAAAAGAGATAAGAAATCTAAAGGGAGCTATCCGCTCCTCCAGGCAGAAGAAAAGAAGACAAAGACAACAAGACGAAAAAAAGTTCCTGGTAGAGAACAACAAAAAGCGTCTCTAAATAATGGGTAAAGGACAATCGAAAATAGAAGAGGTAGTTGTGAACAGCAACGGACCTCAATTGAATAAACTTAATGAAAAATATAACTATGAAATAGACTTTTTATCAATTTTATTAGTTATAATAATAATATTCTTCTTAAAATACTTCCACAGGACAATTAAGAGAAAATTAAATAATATCGTAAAAAAAGAAATCATAAAAAATAATATTATAGGCAGACGAATATCTGTGTAAAAAAAAAACAAAAAAAAAATAAAAATAAACATTTTTTTTAATATACATATGTATTCTTTAAAATTATTATGTATCAAAAAACTTATGGAAAATCTGACTAATATTATCGAAGAACTTCACCACATCTTGAGAAACCTGAGAAAAGACGGACCGAATAGAAAAAAGTCAAAAGAGTCAGGAAAACAAAAAAAAGAACAAGTTGAAGAAATGTTTAAAAGAGCGCGTATTCAGGCTAAACTCTTAGAACAAACATTATCCGAACAAGTGAAAAACGACCTTCGGTCACTTTACGATAATTTATATAGATATCATAAAGAGACCTTAGAAAGAATTACAGCTAGTATAAAGCAAGAAGACATAGAAAAAGAACCAATTTTAGTAACAACAAAAAATACAGACAAAATGGCAGAATTTGATTTTAGTAAGGCACAAAAGTTGCCTGTACTTAATTGCGAGGCAAATGACAAAAGAGCAGAAAATATTAGGGATTTCATAAATAATATAGAATTTTACCATGATACATTAAATGAACTTTCAAAACCTATGCTAATCAAATTTATATTAAAATGTAAAATCCAAGGAAGGGCATTGACTGAATTAGGAACCGCAAAAATTATAACAATTGAACAATTAAAACAAAATTTAATTGCGAAATGCGGAGATAGGGACACAATAGAGAGTATTCAAGCTAAACTAGATAGATCACGTCAAAAAAATCGACCTATGCGAGAATTCGTGTCAGAGATAGAACACTTAGTATCAAAAATGACAGAATTAGAAATAACCATACAAGGGGAGCAGTCTAGAGAAACATTAACAGCAGCAAATGAACGTAGAGGTTTAGCGTTTTTAAAACAAGGAGTTAATGATAGATACAAGATAATTTTGGATAGTGCAAGGCATACAAAAATGCAAGATGCTATAACTATAGAGTTAGCTCCAAGTACAGCCCAAGTAACAGAAAATATCAGATATGCCAACAATTTTAGTTATTCTAATGCTCAAAAACCAAACAAACCAGGGTTTTTCACCTCGGAGTTTTCACAATAACTACCGAAATAATGCTAATAATTCTAGTAACATGAATAGAAATTTTCAACGACAAACTAATTTTCGTAGCAATTACTTTCAAAATTTTCCAAGGCAAAATAATTTTAACAATAATAACAATTACCAACGATCATATTACCAACCACGTTTTAATTCGCCACAGAATAACAGTTCTATTCAATATAATAACACTAATAGAACCAATCCAAATAACATAAATAGACAAAATAATAGCCAATCTAATTTTTATAGAAGGGACAATACTTATCAAAATAATTCCAACATAAGAGGCAATGAAAGAAACGCGGTGAAGAATAACCGAAATAATAATAGAGAAAGGGAAACAACTTATATTATAAATGAGGGAAACGAAATACCCACCGAGGGGGAAGCCGACTTATCGGGGGGAAATCTGTAAGCCCAAGACAACACATAGCTATATGTGCAGGGGGCATAACAAACGGCCTATATGTAAAATTTAAGATTAACAATAAATCAGGTATAAGATTTTTATTAGATACAGGAGCATCAATTTGCACAATTAAACAAGGAGTTCTGGATAAAAATACAAAAATAAATGAAAATAATAAAATAACAATACAGGGTATTTCCGGTAATTTAAGAACAGTAGGCACTAGCATAAATAGCGTTACAATAAGACAACACGAAACATCCTATACTTTTCATGTAGTACAAGACTCATTTCCAGTACCTGTAGATGGAATCATTGGTGCTGATTTTCTTAAAGATTTTGGGGCAGTAATAGATCTAGAACACTTTGTATTAAAATTATCTTCAGAAGCTTTCCAAATTTCACTTCCAATATTAAACTCAGAACAATTTATTTCACTTACCATCGCACCCAGATCCGAAGCCACCTATTGGCTTAATAGTAAACATTTAGATACAAGAATATTCGATTCATAAGAACTTTGTGAAGGAGTTTTTATGGCAAATTCTATTTCTCAGTCGAGAAACGGTAAAATTCCAATTAAAATTTTAAATACCCGAGAATCCGAAGTAAGAATCAAATGGATAGAACCCAAGTCCACACCAATATCAGAATACCATACTATAGCATACGAACAAACTATAAAACCTTCAAATTTACGAACAAAACAGTTACTTAAAGAAATAAATTTCAAAACTCTTAATGAGGAGGAAAAATACGAACTCAAAGCTATATGTTCTAAATTTCAAGATATTTTTCACCTAGAAAGCGACAAATTAACATACACACATATAGGTCAGGCCCACATATCACTCAAAGAAGGAGCTTCTGCAAAATATACCAAACCATATAGATTACCTCATTCTCAGAAAAAAGATATTCAAACAGAAGTAGAAAAGATGCTCAAAGATGATATAATAGAACCTTCAATATCCGCCTGGAACTCACCTATTCTTGTAGTTCCCAAGAAAAAAGATCCCATAACGGGAATACAAAAAATCAGATTGGTAATTGATTATAGAAAAGTAAACGATGTTATTGAGGATGATAAATTTCCATTACCCAATATAACTGACATATTTGATATGGTTGGAGCTGCAACATATTTTTCATGCATAGATTTAAGCCAAGGTTATTATCAAATGGAATTAGAGAAAAATAGCAGACCTTGCACGGCCTTTTCAACAGAAAACGGACATTATCAAATGAAACGACTTCCCATGGGTTTAAAAATATCACCCAGCACTTTTTCAAGAATGATGTCTGTAGCTATGTCAGGTCTAACTTACTCACGTTGTTTTGTATATCTTGACGATTTAATAGTCTTCGGTAGAAATTTAGAAGACCATAATAAAAATTTAATGGAAGTTTTTGAAAGATTTAGGGAAGTGAATCTTAAAATCCATCCTAGAAAATGTGCTTTTCTTAGAAAAGAAGTTTTATATTTAGGACACATAATATCCAGTAATGGTATTATACCAGATTCATCTAAGTCGAATGTAATGAAAAATTACCCAAATCCCAAAAACGCAGATGAAGTAAGAAGATTCGTAGCATTTGCTAACTATTACCGAAAATTCATACCAAACTTTGCTACACTGGCAATACCTTTAAATCGGTTATTAAGAAAGAACGTAGATTTTAAATTCTCTGAAGATTGCAAAACATCTTTTAATTTACTTAAAGAAGTGCTAATAAGTCCAAATCTTTTACAGTTCCCAAATTTTGAAAAAGAATTCATACTCCGAACAGACGCATCTGGATTTGCTTTAGGTTCTGTGTTATCCAATTATGATGATAAACCAACTGCTTACGCAAGTAAATCTCTTAACAAAGCAGAAAAGAATTATAGTACTATAGAAAAAGAATTACTTGCTATAGTTTGGGCAGTAAAGCATTTCAGACCGTATCTTTTCGGAAGACGTTTTAAGATATTAACCGATCATAGGCCTTTAGTATATCTATTTTCACTTAAAGAACCTTCCAGTCGATTAACCAAATTTAGACTATTAATAGAAGAATATACTTTTTATGTAGAGTATACACCAGGGAAAAACAACTGCACTGCAGATGCTCTAAGTAGAATACAAATTCATTCAGAAGACTTACAAAAACTTTACGTTTGTGTCAAAACAAGAGCACAATCAAAGAAATCCGATATAAACAAAGAAAATCCCCCAAAAGAAAAAGTAGAAAAAGAAAAGATCATCAGTGAACTTTTAAAAGCTCCGGAAACGGGTTTGAAAGTAGTTGAGTTAAAAATAATTAGCAGTTTTAAAGAAGAAGATGAAGATTTTGCAAAAATAAAGGGTACTAGAGTATTAAGTCCAAATCTTATATTGGGATATATTCCAGGAAGTAATTGTTTAATTTTAAACCGGTCCAAGATAAGTACTAATGCCCGATCGGCATCATTTGACAAAATGCTGTTGAGGGACGTACAGAAAAATTATGAACCGCAAATGAATAATGAAAAGGAATCCAAGAATGGCACTATTGACCGATCAGCATCATTTGACAAAATGTTGTTGAGGGACGTGCGTACAATTTGCGGACCTTTATCAATTAAAAATATTTATATTACTAAAGAAGAATTAAAAAAAATAACAAACGGCCGTCATAAAGAAAAAATAAATATATTAAAGAAAATGATGGAAGGAATATTTAAAGAAAGTAAAATAAAAGTGCACATAATAGATGAAAAAATTAAAATAACTGACCCATGCAAAATTAAATTAATACTAAATGATTATCATATGTTACCAACGAGTGGACATGCTGGTATAAATCGCATGTTGCGAAACATTAAAAAAAGATATTATTGGACAGGCATGTAAAACGATGTGACGACATACGTTAAGCACTGCCCAATATGTCAACGTAACAAACATATACAACCAAAGAAGCAACCTTTGACTATAACGTCAACAGCAGAATCAGGCTTCGATAAAATTTTTCTTGATTTAGTAGGACCCCTTGACGAATCAGAAAATGGATCAAAATATATTCTTACTCTTCAAGACGAATTAACTAAATTCACTGAAGCAATAGCTTTACCAAATAAGGAAGCTAATACAGTAGCTAAAGGGCTCGTCGAATCTTTTATTCTTAGATATGGAGTCCCTGAAACTATAGCATCTGATCAAGGTACCGAGTTTATAAATAAAGTTTTAAAAGATATGTGTAGTTTGTTAAAGATAGAACAACTACAGTCCACTGCTTACCATCATGAAAGCATTAGAGCGTTAGAGAATTCCCATAAAGTTTTAGGAGCTTATCTTAGGAGTTATGTATCGGAAAAACATACAGATTGGAGCAACTGGCTACCCTATTATGTTTTCTGTTACAACACTTCAGTACATTCAGAAACAGGGTACACACCTTTTGAATTAGTATTTGGAAGACAATGTAATTTACCTTCCAATCTCACAAATAAAGTAGATCCAGTGTACAACTACGAAGACTACGTGATAGACTTAAAACACAAACTACAAATAGCTCATAAAGACGCTAGGGATACTTTGATAAGCAAGAAAATTAATAGGAAGACGAGGTACGATACAGATGTAAAAGCAAAGGCTTCAGATTTTAACGTAGGAAGTCTAGTTTTGTTAAGAAATGAAAATAGAAAAAAGTTAGACCCAATCTATATTGGTCCATACGAAATACTATCTCAAAATGGGGTGAACTTTATTAAATATAAAAACAAAACAATGACAGTTCATAAAAATAGATTAAAACCTTTTTATATATATATCTTATTATTTTAGGATCGTTAGAATTAGGAGATTAAATACTAAATATATGTACATGATTTAAAAAAAAAAAAAAAAAAAAAAAAAAAAAAAAGTTATATAAGAATAATTAAATATATAAGTACTTAACTATCATTTAGTTTTATACATAATTTTTATTAACCCGGGCTAACTAGATAAAAACTATTAATAAATTAAAATCTATATATTTACAAAAAAAAAAAAAAAAAAATTGTATTATTAGAATTATTAAGTTAAGTAGATAGGAATCAAAAAAAAAAAAAAAATTAAAAATATATATTATGTAATAAAGTAAAAAATACATTAAAAAAAAAAAAAAAAAAAATATTGTAAGACAGAAAATTGTAAATACAAACAAAAAAATATCAAATAACAAACTAAGCAAGATCCCTTGATGTACAAGTATCGCATAAAAAAGAAGAAATCATTCCATGTTATGATTTCTCCTTTTTATCCCAGGAAGGGTGGTGTGAAGGGATCGCACCAGCGATCACTTAATTAATTGCCTCAAACCTCAAAACAATTAATAGAACATTCAACCTGCTTCGATGTTTAATATCCATATTCCCATCGCATTACATTTCATGATCAGCTATAGCAAAGCCAAAGCACAAACAATACAACATTCATATTTCCGTTGACACACTCAGTGCATTGTGTATATAGCTATAAATAAATGCTCATATAGTTCAACTGGCACCTTCAGTGCACAAGCTATATAATATGACACCAAATATACAACAACACTTTCAGTGATTGAAGAAAAACAAAAATAATTAAGGGTCGCTGACTTATGGAAGTAAAATATGCATCATAAGCAAGCTAGCCCAAAACACTTGAAGTGCATGGCTATTATGCTGAATCTGCATTTTATGGGAATTCTTATTGAATATCGAAGTATTGTTGAATACCAAAACAGGCATTATTTTATTGACGAATTTTGTATAAAAAGAGAAGAATAAAATTAAAACACTTCACTTCTTATTCTACATTCAAAGATTGTGTTTCACTTAATTAAGCAACTCGCTGGAGGCAAACCAATTTTTGATATAATTATAGTAATATAGACGCCTTAAAGAGCTACTCGCTTTTGGGTCAAGATTTACTAGGCTACTCGCCGTACCACGTCTAAATTGCTAAGGAGTAAAAGTCAAAATATATATATTCCAAGCGTTATCCAGCTACAGACTTTGCAGTTTGCTAAAGTTACAATACTCAACAATATGCTCAATGAAAGATTAGAAGAAAACCCATTCGATTTGGATATAAGTATTGGAATTTGTGCTCTCATAATGGTTACTTTCGACACAAACTAATACATACATACATTGCATTTGCAAAAAATGTTTCTAACTTAACTAGAACTGGTAGCCGTCGGAAATGGTTTAATTCGCGGTTTTTTTTAAACAAAAAAGCAGTTTTACGTACCAATAGGAAGTTACGAGGGTGGGTCTCATTCAGTTTTTTTTAAATTCAAAACTAAATTTTTTTGAAAATTTTGATACAATATATACATACACAATGTTCTGCTAAGATATTTGAGAAAATTCTGCATTAACATTTTGTTCGAAATCTGTTGACCCTTTTGTGGGCCTTAGAGGCTTCCAGATAAAAATTTTAATCAAAAACCATTGACACATTTTGGACAATCAAAAAATGATTCTATGGGAGGTACCATTAACATAAATATTATAAACAATAGCCTTAAAAAAATTTTGTGGTACGATTTGATCAAAAAGTGTCCAACCGATTTAGAAACATTTTATATGGTTGGGAAGTCATAGGTGAGGAGATTTGCAGTTTATACCTGAGATACGCATTTAAACACTGTTGGTCATTTTTGGTTTTGTACTGCCGATCACTGCATATTGAATAAAATATTAAAAACTAAAACCAAAAAAAAAAAATGCTGCTTTTGATGCTACCTAGTTATTTGATTGAAATTTTGTTACAGAAAATTAGGTAGGTATCTAGAAAATAAAAGTGTGAAAACAAGGACTCTTTGGTGATAGATACTTTCAATGTTGAGAACAGAATTACACGAACCCGCATGAAATTAAAAGGAACTGCACAAATAGATCCCTGATTTTGAAGAAGAAATACAGTGTATTCAGACAAAAAAATTTATATTTTTTTTTGCAAATAAACCGTTGGAAACATGGGAAATAACCGAAGGTTAGGAAGGCTTTACACTATAAATATCACTTTAAAAATGTTCACATAAACACCTTTAATGTATGTTACTATAAATCTGTAATAAAAGTTTAATTTTTTTTAAATGTGCATACCTACCTCAATCTTTTTTTTTTTTTTTTTATTAGATGTTTTTTTTTAATATTATGAAACGCAATATCAAATACCTATTATCAGGTATTATTTACACAATTTTGTTTGAATTAACACAAATTTAGCAATTAAAATCACTTTTTAGAAGTTTTGGTTTCGCAAATTGAATCGAACAAGAAAATTGAACTCAACGTTGTTCCTAAGAAAACTTGAACTTTAAAAGAAAAAAATCAATGCATCAAACAATTTTCAAATTTGAAATCATAGGAACCACGGTAAAGCGAAAAGGAATTGTAATAGAAAAGATTTGAATTTAACAATGCTGTCGCTTTGCTTTATATCGTCGAAAAAATCTTTAAAAAAAATATGAACTACTTTTTTATGCTTCATTCTTAAGGTTAGACCGCACTAGACGGAACTGCACTGCAGCGGAACTGCGATTCACAATAATTTGTATGAAGTGTAGTTGCCGCTTAGTGCGATATAGCTAATACAATTTCGTACAAATAATGTTTTGCCGCGTCATGAGCGCAGTTCCGCTGCCGTTGAGTGCGGTCTAACCTTTAACTAGTAACACGGTCCACCTTTGCTTGGAGAAAATTATATATAAGCATGCACATATGCGCTCGCTTGGGATTTAAGTAAAAAAAATAGAAATGAATCCTAAAAATCCTACACAAAATATTTGCTTTTAAAAATAAAATTTGACTTAATCGATCGCCACTTTCCTTAAACAGCTTATTTGTTAAATTTCACTAAAGGTAATTAAGTCTCGCTGGAAATATACCGGGCTATAACAGAAACTCCCAATATATTAAATTTAAAACCTATAAAAAGGTTAATTTCAAAAAAGTCTTCCTTTACGTTTCACACTATAGAATGATAAAATATTCTCTCAAACCAACTTGAAACATTCGTTGTTGACAACGTTTTTATCGTCGGATTCATATAGGGAATGGCATACACGGCAGCACTGTGAGTGCGAGCCTACATTATTTAACTCATTTTTTTGTTTTTATCCCATTCACCCTATTGACACCTGGTAAGTTGCTTTCCACGCCACCTGCATCTCAAGCGCTTAAGCTTCAAAAGGCGATAGAATTATTTTCGATTTGACGTTCAATGTATTTCCCATAAGAGAAAACGAAAAAAGCGCCAGATGAAAATTAGTTTTACCAAATTATTTTATATCAACGGGTATCCATATTATGATTGAAATAGAATCAAAAAATGTGTAATCCTATAAATTAACCCGAAAATATATTAAAATAGATAGCTAAAACGCTTTGCTTTGTAAATGAAAAATGTAAACAAACCACCTTTACAACCAGAAACAACAACAAAAGTACTCGATTAGAAAAAGAGAAAGGCAGAGGCGTAGTCACGATTATTAAAAAAATATGTTTGTTCGTAAAATAAAGGTATTTGAATAAAAATCTTCTTGTAAAGCAATTGTTAAAAAAATGTTTTTCAATTGGCTATTTACACATTTGTTTTTTAGTTTACAAAAGAGGCAAGGTATGAATGAAGGTCAAGCTCGATCACTCTTAATTTATTTCTATTTTTAAGAAGAGTTTACTTTAAAAGAGTGCTAACCTTTTTTTTAAATGGAGGATAAAATTTTTTTTGCCAGAAATTACATTGTTCTTAGAAAGAAACTTACGTGGTAGGATAAAACAAACGAACACAGGGAAATCAAATGATGCCCCTATAATTTATATTAACTTTATATTAACCTGCGCGTACCTAATACAAAAAAAAATAAAATGAAGATTTATATCACAAATTAATGTTTTATTTAAATCCATAAGAAACTCTAGCCCCCTAAACTTCTATCTGACTACGCACATGATATCGTTCTGACTGGCGCCTTGCATCCATTTGGGAAAACAACAACAAAAAAGCACGTTTGTTTACATATTTCATCTGCTTAATAAAGCAAATTAGTAATAAGTTTCGATATATTTTACGTTTGATTTGCAAACTAGCATGTTTAATTATTCTATTGCAATTATAATAGAAACAACCGTTCATATAAAATTAATTTGTTAAAATAATGTTTCTACGAGCTGTTTTTGTTTTTTTCTTATGGGAAATGCATTGAACGTCAAATGAAAAAGAAATCTATCTCGTTTGTTAGTTTCACGCGCTGGCTGCTAGGTGCCGTGACTCCATGTGCCAATACAAAACTATATTTTAAGATTTCTGTCCTCAAAGTAAAGCCGGATCCAGACTTATATCGTTTGTTGTCGTGTGTCGCAATCGGTGCAATGTATTTTTTATCCGTAGTACTACAATTGTATCGTGTTGTGGCGCATGAAATATATGGAATGACAGCGACCAACTACTCCACAATACATGAGACCAGCTTAATGCTTAAAGTTAATTCTATAAATATAATCTTAAAAAAAAATTTATTCGAACACCATAATTTGGTTTTACCATTTTTCACCCTATAAAAATCGCTTAATTTCGAAATGTTTTATTGTTTTATGCATATGCATAACTTTTCCTGGAGATGAACCCTCACAAAAGTGAAAAGCAGAAAAGGGGGTTCACACTCATCGACAAGTTCATCAACTCGTGTCGAATCGTCGCATAATTTGTAATGTGAACACAAGTTGAACGACTGTCGGAAGTTTTTCAAATTTTTTGATATTTTGCTCGGTCGAACGACCGCTGTAGCTAATGTGAACACTAGTTGAACAACCGATGTGTCTGAAAATTTGGATTTTAGTGTTTCTTTTTAATTTTTATGTGAGACTCATAGAGAATGGGTTGAAATAGAAGTAAAACCACAAAATAAGGTAGAAAATATGAATTTTCTTCGCTGAAACTGGTGCAAAAAAAATAAATCTACGTCGTTTTTGCTTTTTAAAAATGTATTAACATTTACAAATGAAGTTGATGAGGCTGTCGTCGAATGTGAACGCTAGCAACACGACTCAGGTCGATCGACTTGTCGATGAGTGTGAACCCCCCTAAAGTTTTTTTTTTTTAAATTGGCCATCACTTTTTTGTTTTTACCCCCTTTCATCAAATAGATACCTAGTTAATTTTAAAAACATCTAACACCTAATTGATCTTCAGAGACCTTCCAATAAATATTTTTGGTTAAAACTCAACAGGGAAAATACTGTACCAAGTATCGTCAATAGCTTCTAGTTTTTGTATTGAGCTATGTTAGAATTATAAGACAATTTTATTTAGTAAATTGTTCACACCCTATTTTTTCTAAACTTACATCGAATTCTTTGCTTTCCTTGAATTGGTGTATTTGGAAGTGGCATCTTACCTGGCAACTTGTATCGTTTTGCCAGGTTAAAAAATCTTCGAACCACTCGACGGTAACCATTTGGCAGCATTTGTCTTCGCACTTCTCATAAGTGCCAATTAAATGTAGCATCTCCAAGCCATTAAGGCTCTCCCAAACCAATGCGGAACATTCGTTGCGGCGAAGAAACATTCGCATGTCAAAATTTATTTACATGGTGATATATGAGAGGGCCCACACCAACGCGGTGGAGAAACATATGAATTAATTTTGACTGACGAATTCTTCTTCGCCGCAACGAATGTTTCGCATTGGTTTGGGAGAGTCTTTGATGAAATTATAGATTTTGTTCATAAAACCCTCCATGTAGATAACTTTGGAAAAACATTACACATTATCATGCATTAATAAAAATTAAGATATTTACAATAATTATACATATCTAAAGGGTGATTTTTAAAGAGCTTGAGAACTTTTTTTAAAAAAAAAACGCATAAAATTTGCAAAATCTCATCGATTCTTTATTTGAAACGTTAGATTGGTTCATGACATTTACTTTTTGAAGATAATTTCATTTAAATGTTGACCGCGGCTGCGTCTTAGGTGGTCCATTCGGAAAGTCCAATTTTGGGTAACTTTTTCGAGCATTTCGGCCGGAATAGCCCGAATTTCTTCGGAAATGTTGTCTTCCAAAGCTGGAATAGTTGCTGGCTTATTTGTGTAGACTTTAGACTTGACGTAGCCCCACAAAAAATAGTCTAAAGGCGTCAAATCGCATGATCTTGGTGGCCAACTTACCGGTCCATTCCTTGAGATGAATTGTTCTCCGAAGTTTTCCCTCAAAATGGCCATATAATCGCGAGCTGTGTGGCATGTAGCGCCATCTTGTTGAAACCACATGTCAACCAAGTTCAGTTCTTCCATTTTTGGCAACAAAAAGTTTGTTAGCATTGAACGATAGCGATCGCCATTCACCGTAACGTTGCGTCCAACAGCATCTTTGAAAAAATACGGTCCAATGATTCCACCAGCGTACAAACCACACCAAACAGTGCATTTTTCGGGATGCATGGGCAGCTCTTGAACGGCTTCTGGTTGCTCTTCACTCCAAATGCGGCAATTTTGTTTATTTACGTAGCCATTCAACCAGAAATGAGCCTCATCGCTGAACAAAATTTGTCGATAAAAAAGCGGATTTTCTGCCAACTTTTCTAGGGCCCATTCACTGAAAATTCGACGTTGTGGCAGATCGTTCGGCTTCAGTTCTTGCACGAGCTGTATTTTATACGGTTTTACACCAAGATCTTTGCGTAAAATCTTCCATGTGGTCGAATAACACAAACCCAATTGCTGCGAACGGCGACGAATCGACATTTCACGGTCTTCAGCAACACTCTCAGAAACAGACGCAATATTCTCTTCTGTACGCACTGTACGCATTCGTGTGGTTGGTTTAATGTCCAATAAAGTAAACTGAGTGCGAAACTTGGTCACAATCGCATTAATTGTTTGCTCACTTGGTCGATTATGTAGACCATAAATCGGACGTAAAGCGCGAAACACATTTCGAACCGAACACTGATTTTGGTAATAAAATTCAATGATTTGCAAGCGTTGCTCGTTAGTAAGTCTATTCATGATGAAATGTCAAAGCATACTGAGCATCTTTCTCTTTGACACCATGTCTGAAATCCCGCGTGATCTGTCAAATACTAATGCATGAAAATCCTAACCTCAAAAAAATCACCCGTTACAAAAATAATTACAAATTAATAAAAGTATAAAAACAAAATAGTATTTTTTTAACGGAGCAGGCAATGAAAATTGGATGTAACAAAAAATTGAGATATTTCTATTTACATACTTAACATAGGACAACAAACAAAAGAATTCCTGCCTTCAAAGTAAAGTACAATATTGATAGTATGTTTGTGTACCACCAGATTTTCTGAGTACCAGACTAGCAATTTATAAAATAGTTTGAGATAGGATTCAATATTGGCAGATTGTTGATGCTGAACTTGTTGCAAGTCAACTTGGCTGTTTGAATTAAATCCGATTGAATCAGAGTCCTAAGCAATTGGTGTTAATGCGAGTGTTGTTTGTTAAGGTTGATTCTACAATAACAAAATATAATTTTTCTTTTTAGAAATTCATAAGAACTATAATAGTAGAGAATCTTACCAGTGCATGTTAGTGTAAGGTGAGTGTCTTGATTCGAGTCAGTTTCGGCGTAGTGGCTACAGTTGTTACCGCTTGTTAATACAGCTGAGTAGTGGTGTTGGCTGAAGAAAAAAAGAATTAATTAAACAAAATTATTTACGTTTTTATTTTGTTTAATAAAAATTTGTATCATTAAGTTTACTCATTAAACTACTATAGTATATCATCGATGCAAAGGTAAAATTCAAAGTATTATATTACCTATTGTTATAAAAAATTGCTACATAGTGCATCTCTAATTACGATTTAATTTGTTTTTGTTTTTAAATAAAATATAAATTGGGTGGCGCAACGCAACGGCTCGTGAGTAACTAGGGCCTAGTGACTAACAACCCGCAACCATTCGTGTGTGCGCGTGTCTACAGGAATGGAAGGGACCTACAATTTTATGCCGAATCCAAACGGCTAGACGGGAATCACTTATTCATGATAAGTGATACTCTTGGTGGATTTGTCAATTCCTCGCAAGAGGCAGTAGCCCTTTGTTTTTAATGCAATGTTACTATTTAGAGAATGGAACATAGTGGACCCTATCAGAAGATTTGTAAGAATAGACAAAATGTTCATCGTTACGTGAAAGAATATTTGCATTTGAAAGGTCTCAATACAGAATAATCTGATCCACCGTTCACAACCCTAAATATTGAGATACAACATTTTAACGAGGCCGTGACAATTGCCAAGATCAAAATTTCAGTAGTTAAACAAGTCAGGTGTGTCATCCGAAAATGGTTTTAAATCTGACAAATTCGTATGCGATGACGTCGAGAGAAAGTGTGTGGACTTGCAGGCAAGTTCCAAAGAAGGTGAATACTGTACAATCTGCAGAGAAGGACCTTTTAAGATGACGTTGTTTTTTGTGGAGAAAAGTTCTACATTGAACCAGTTACTTAAAAAACAAACGAACAAAAATGACAAAACCTCCAAGAGTATCTCTTTTCACGAAGAAACCCTTCTCGTCCAAGCCGTTTGGATTCGGTACAAAATTGTAGGTCAGCTCCATTCTTTCCAAAACACAGAAACAGTTGAAATTTGCAAGTTACTGAGCTATGGTTTTTCATCAGTTGTCGTGTCACCAAATCTTATATTCACTGAGTCTAAAACTGGCGATGAAATTTTTACAAGTTCCTCACTTAAACCGGCTTAAGACTTTATTTTTGATAAAATCAATTTTTTTGCCACCAAAAATATTACAGACGGATTTGTCTTGGAAAATACTATAAAAGTGTCTCATAACCACAAATAAGAAGCTTGTCGGGAATACTTGAATTTTTTCCACCTCGACAAAAAAAAAATCAATCAAAAAATTGATTTGTTTAGTTAGTGATTTTACCTTTGAACTTACGAGACGATAAATTTATTTAAAAAATAAGTAAAATTGTGCCTAAATACCTTGATTACTTGCAATAAATATCGATTCCGATCTTACGCGAGGCTTTATCAATTGCCTTTTTAGTAATTTCTCCCGAGGACTTCGTTTTGGTGGTAAGTGGTTGATGTTGCTGTTAAATTTGCTGGTTTTGCGGGATTTGCTGTTGTTGCTGAAATTATTGTTGCTGTTGTTGTTATTGCTGCTATTGTTTCTGCTGTTGAGATGTTACAGTACAGACCCCAATACTAACATCAGCAGAAATCGGAATGGAAGGACAGAATTGACTTCTTGAAGCATTTCTCTTCACTGCTGGTTGAGTTGCATTTGCTGTTGCGCTGATGTTGCAGATTGTACTTGCTGCTTTTTTTTTTTTTTTTTTGTACTCATGGCAGTTGGAAGAGCAATTTCAGTGACGGAGAAGGCTTCGCCGGGTCGACATTAAAAACATAGTTTGTCTGACAAAGTTAATGAATGACATAACATTTCTGTTTGAAATCAAGAAAAAAATATCACAAGTTTGACTCTTGAAAATAAAAAAAAAACACTCATCTAACCTTTTATATGGATCCTTGTGGAGCATTTTCAGAATGAAATCTTTTATGTCACCCAAGTTGAAGGCAGTGGTGGGTCGCTTTTTTGTTTTCTACGTGAGATTTCATTTTGTGTGTTACGTTGCTCAACAACAGTGGAAGGCGATCCACCAGTTAGTAGTTCATATGTTAGAACACCAACAGACCACCAATCGACAGCGAGATCATACCAGCTGGACAAGGACGAATTATTTCGAAACACAATAAATACAGCCATATTATTGACTTGTTTCAAAACTAGTTTTACGGCAAAACTAGTTCAATAGAAGTTTCAAGTCCCAAGTTTTGGACAAATCGGTATTATTAACTTAAGTTCTTGTATTTTAAACTGAAAATATTGAAACTGGGATATCAAAACTTTCATAAATAATACCAATATGTATAAAACTTGCAACTTGAAATCTCCATAAAACTAGTTTTGCTTTTAAACGAGTTTTGAAAAATTCAAAAATATGGCTGTTAAGATCTTAATTTAATAAAAAAATGTCTTCTAAAAAAGTTTATATAAATAAATCATTTACCAGGTGCCATATATTTTAATGTGCCACAAAAACTGTGAGCTCTTTCATTCGAGTCGATCTAGAAGAATATTCTCTAGCTTCATGTCTCTGTAGATGATTCCCAGTTTATGTTAATGTTCCAAACCTAACAAAACTTCGGCAATGTCTCTCTTCGGGAAATGCTCTGATTTGTACAAGTGTGTAAATAATTCACCACCATTGATATAATATATAAGAAGAAAGTAAAAAATAGGATAATGTTAAAATCTTTTTAATTTTAAAAAATTAAACAGTAAGTGGTAAAGACTATTTTCTATATGAAATTGTTTTGCATAGTTGTGTTTAAGCCCAAAAGATACAAGATCGGTTTTTGCAAAAGTAGTTCCTGTTGTTATATTCGTCGATACGTCCATGCAAGGCTCGATAGGCACTCTAAACTTCGCTTAAGCTCAACACAGCACATATGTCAGCAACGCTTCTATTTTTTAGGTCAGCAACATAGAAACTAAAAGCAAACATACAAACATTGATGTAGTTGATTGAGTATTTGGCTATTTTTGTATACGGAACACACGAGCACCAATGGTCTTCAGTTGCGGCATCGTCGGCTGTTTGGCACAGGTTTTAAGAGTGCAAGTAGCCCTGGATAGGATCAGATTTATTTACCTGAAACGCATTCCATTGTCACTGAAAAATATCACAATAAACCGATTTAGGATGCCACGTTTGACAAACTGTTTTAAGTAATCCTTCATTTTCTCATCCATTCATGAGCAATAACTTAGGTCATTGTGACTGAGAGAGATGGCCCAGAAGTCATGTATCATAACCATGTTCGCGAAAGTTTTTTCATACAAATGGTAATGGACATCGACCGAGAGCAACTAGTTTTGTTGGAGTCCATTTTTCGGATGGTTGAAGCCAGTGAGTACTGCCGTCAAGTTTGAAAATATGTTATCACCCATCTGAAAAATATCAAATAGGGATTTCAATAGAAAATCATATATAAGGTTAGACCGCACTAGGCGGAACTGCACTGCAGCGGAACCGCGATTCACAATAATTTGTATGAAATTTTATGAAGTTCAGTTGCCGCTTAGTGCAATATAGCTCATACAATATCATACAAATAATATCTTGCAGCGTCGTGAAGTGTAGTTCCGCTGCAGTTGTGTGCGGTCTAACCTTTGTACTCATAGAGTAAGTATACTACGAAAAAGTAAAGGACGAAATTTTAAAATGTTTTGCCGTTAAATTGGATTTGAAGGCATGACGGAATGGACTGGAAAATAATTTTCCGAATAAAAAAGCGATAATTAATTTGTCGGGCTAGAAATAAATAATAAATACCGACCGAAAAATTTATAAAATTATTTTGTTGTCGCTGTAATTTAACTACAGCAACAACAAATGCCAAAAAAATCAACCACTCGGTTCTCAGTTTTGCTCTGCAGCTGCTGTGGGGGAAGTAGCAGTTAAAGGTACGTACGCATTAAATTTCAAGGGTTTGCTTCTACTTTTTGATTACATTTTCTTTGTTTTCAACATAAATAGACATAAATATTACTGGATTTATATGCCAGAAGCAATAAAAGGCTATATCAAATACAGTTTTTGTTCATAAACATTTAAAAGTACCAATTTTATTGACGAAATATTTTATTTTTCGATTTTTGAATTTAACGGATTCCCTCTTTTGAATATCTGGGCGCACTTATTCACCAAATTGCGCACTGAGCAAAAATCCGTTTGCATACATCGGAAACCTATATGGATAGGAAGCTATCTTAGATAGGCAATCGCATCGATTCTTGAACGCGGCCATTTCCATTCACAGAAGCTGTCTGTTGCTATCCATATAGGTTTCTGATCAAGCAAAACCGGATAGGTTAATTGAAAGTGTTTTTAGCAAAATACAACTCGATGACGGCAAACACATTTCGGCTTTGCATTTTGTAGTCGGCTTTTGTAACAATTTCGCTTGGGATACAAACGTATACCAACATTTTTCGGATAGCATGGATAGCTATCCAACAGCAAAAACTGTTTTGTAATCAGCAGTTTTTTTTACATGAGATTACAACAACAAAAACTTATCTGCATAGCTCTACATAGGTTTTTGATCACGGCCAATGACATCTTAATTATCATAAAAAAGTCATCAAACAAATTTATAATTTTCACTCTCAAATTGAAATTTACAAATACGAAGTTTTATAGTTTTGCATTCACGAACAAGCAATTTAATTCAATTGTAAGCAACAAACATAGAGGAACAGGGTAATTATTTTTCTCCATTGCTTTTCAGAATGACAGCATAAACGTGGCGTTTACACCTAATCATGAGTTTAAACATGCGTTTCTTTACTCTTAAATTTAAAGTGACGTTTAGCGGTAAGCTAACTATTAAATTGATTATTGGTATGGTTCATTATTTAGAGTCCACTTAAATATTTAACTGAGAACTAAATTTGATTATTGGTAAAGCCCAATGTCTCTAATCGCAAAAACCTTATTTATAAACTTATGCAACGTTGAATAGAAGCAACATAAGCTAAACGCGTTTGGAGCACTGATCTCTATAATACACTGGATAGTGTATTCCCTATATGTATAAGAGTTTTTTTTGACTCCATTTGAAGATGATGTTTAAATGTATCTTGAACTTTTTTCTGAATTTGTTAGAAAAATTCACAGCAAAAACAGAAAAATCATCATCAATTGGCTTATGTCGATATCTTTTGAACGATTGGAAATCAAATCTTTTTTGTGTTGTAAGGAATACGCAAAACAAATATTTTTTTTTCTGTGATTGTATGTGTGTACAATTTGACAGTCACGAGCGCACAATTCTTTAATTTTTTTTTGAAAATGGAATATTATTGTAATTCTATCTACATCATGTACATATAACAAATTTTATTTATTTTATTTACTGAGCAACGTGAACTTTATACTTTAACACCACGGATATAATTCAATTGAACAAATTGACTGAAAAGCCAAACGTAAACAATAGCCAGATAAATGTAAAATCATCCTCGTATGTCTGCAAGTCGGTGTAAATTTTTCTAAAATTAAAGATTTGATTTGTTTAGAAAATTTGACCTTTACTTTTAAACAAATCAAATTTCCTCTTCACAGATTTGATTTTTTTGTTGAAAGGAAATCCACATTATTTGACGTTCGTTGTCAAAGTGATCTATTCCCGCAGTAAAATTTATTTAATTTTTGCAAAAAGTTTGCACAAAAAGTTTGCACCTCTAAAAAAAATTCAATTTGACTCATATCTTTCCCATAACGTGACTTTTAATTTTTCAATGATGAACTACCTTACCAATGATCATTGAAAAAATTAAAAGTTGCGCTATGGGGAAGATATAGGTCAAAATTAATTTTTTTTTGAAGGAGAAATAATTTTGAAGTCGTAAGCTATAGTTCTGCATTAAAATATTCAATGATTAAACTTTCGAAGGGTCTCAAAATCAACAGCCAACTTTTTCAATGATGGTTTTCAATGATAGCTATAATTGGCCCCTAAGGGGCCAACTATCAATTTTGAGAGATTTTGAAGAAAAAATAAATGATTATTTTGATGCCAAAGTGAAGCTAATTGACTTAGTAATTATTTCTAGTTAAAACAAAATTCAATTTGGCGCAACTTTTCTCATAAAATGACTTTTATTTTTTCAATGATGAACTACCTTACCAATGATCATTGAAAAAATTAAAAAGTTACGTTATGGGGAAAATATGGGTCAAAATTAATTTTGGTTGGAAAGAAAATAATTTTGAAGTCGTAATCAATATTTCTGCATTAAAATATTCAATGATTAAACTTTTGAAGGGTTTTAAAATCAACAGCTAACTTTTTCAATTATGGTTTTCAATGATAGCTATAACTGGCCCCTAAGAGAAAACTCTCTTAATCTACTCTTTTTTTCCTATCCGTGAATCCGTGTGAGTGGTGGATTAAAAAACAAAATGGCGAAATTTGCTCAATAAAATGGCGAAATTTGCTCAAAACTGACAGGAAAGTTTTTTGTTGTTTTGTCAAAAGTGACAGTTCTAAAATAAATTACGTGAAATCGTGTAAGTTTTTGTTTTAACTTCAATAAAAGTTTATTAACTTTTATAAATATAACATTATTGTGCATTTGTGAGAGTCTACTTAGACTATATATTTTCTTAGACATTTAAGAACCATTCATCTGTAGATACACTCTCTCTTTTATAATTTAGAAACTCGACCTTAAAAAACATTATACCTACCTACATTTTGAAACTTTTCTTTTCAGAATTTATTACATCGCAATAAGCAATTGAAATGTTAATAATAAAGACGTCTAGTATTAGGAAATCACCCAAGAGACAACAGCAACATTTCATTGCTAACCAATTGCAAAATCTTGGTCAACAAAATTCCGGGGTCAAGGAGGAATGCTAATGCAGGAGGATTCGGTGGTCAAGGTAACGGTTCCGCTGCCGTTGCCGATGCCTATCAAGCCAATAATGGAGTATATTTTGGAAATAGATAGTCCCCGAACCTACACTCAGGAACAAATCCAATCGCAAGCAAACTCCATCCTTCAAAACTCTATGTTTGTTTCTTGTGCGTTCACATTTTTTTACCATTTTTATTATTTTTTTTTAATGGAATTTCAGATAAGTCACTGAATCGCCAACCACAAGTCGTGAATCCGATTAGCTAGAACAGCTAACCAAAAAGACAACTCACCTAAATATAATCGCTGCAAATTCAACTGATTTCAATTTCCTCGAATCACCACCAGCATTTTATTAATTCCACAACAAAACTGTATCCAAATCAGTGTTAAAAATTCCAAATAACATTTTGATTCTTGTTGAAAAAAGTTGGTTCCGCGAGTGGATAAGTAAACTATAGTCTTGAGTTTAGTGAAGGAAAACCTCAATAAAGTGCAAAAAATAAAACCGCCAAATCTTTGGCAATAAAAAGTTAGCGGCTTATAAATAACTTCTCCCTACGCGCACAGAAAATATTTGGACGCTCTGTTAGCTGATTTACAAAACAGCGTACCTGGCCAAAATAAACAGCAATCAACAATATCATCAACAAACACAATTATGGAGGTACACCTGGCTATGGAAGTGTACAACCGAAACAAACCTCAGTTTCTCCTATTTATCAGGAACACTTTACGATAATAGAAACACAAAAATTCGCCTCGCCAGCATCAAGATGCAACACCAAGGCCACACAATAATGGTCTCTATGGAACAGCAAATTGAGGTGCTACTCTAGCAGCTAAATGCCAATAATTTATCTAAATTGGATAATCTATTGCATGACTTAACCAATGGAATATATGACAGTACTTTGGAGAGAAAAGAAGCTGCTATGCCAGTTGTGTATGGTATAAGTTCGGTCAAACAGCCAGGACCCATGTACTGTAACTCAGGCGATAACTTTTCGCATCGTTAAAAAAGGAAACGAATCATTCCTCACTTATCGCTTCTGGAAAGAATCGAGTTTCTGTAACTCAATGTCCCGGTCTACATTGAATGATTTTTCCAGTGCCGATCTTTTGTTAGTTGGTGAAGGGAGTGAAAAGTGAGGGGTAGGGATCAAATCGTTTGTACCACAAAACTCGGACGATTTTTCCAGTCTGTTTATGTTCTCTTTCGCCCTCTTTCCAGTTTTTTGTGTGTGTTCGGTGTCGGTGTGCCATTGGGTTGATGGTGTGAGTGAATATCAATGCAAAATGAAGAGCACAGAAATAAAAAAATGAAGAAGACAAAGAAAAAATCTCATGGAAAAAATCGTTCTGTGTGTACATTTCACACGATTTCTGGAAAAATCTTCGTGGAAATATCGGGCAATGTAGATCGGGACAATGCGATAAGTTCAACTTGGGTTTTTTTTACTGGAATTTCCATTGGAAGGCGATAAGCCGATGTCATTTTGACGTTTCAAAATTAAAAACCAAAACAATAAAAAGTAATTTATTTTTTTTTCTTTCCGCAGAAAAAAATACAATTTCTATGCAAAGAATCACCCTTAACTAAATTCAAAATAATAAAAAAAAACCTCTAACTAGATTCCAAAAGAATTATGTAAACATTCAAGCGTACAAAATCGCAAACAAAAGAAAAACTTTTGCAAAATTTATCTCTCAAATTTGTATCTTTACTTATCTATCTCAAACAAAAACGATGGACGATGATTTGTGGTTAATTGGATTGGAATCAGCCTAGCTGGACGATTGCAATTTGAACGACATTAATGCCATATGCGGTGGCAAGGCCATACCCGAGTCTCTCCGGCCGGAGGTTTGGTAAGTGTGTCTTAATGTGAGAAACAAATCCGATCAGATGACGCTGTTTAATGAAATCTTAAATTTACCATTTCAAAATAAACTCCGCGGGGACTGCAACAGCATGGTCGAACGCAATTGCAACGATATCGAGGACAAGGTGTCTGTCATTTCGGAATTGGAATCAGAACAGAAATCTCCCATATGAGTGTGTCAACAGATGTATCGAGTTGCTGTTACTTGTGCTATCGTTAAAACTGAAATAATCCGACACCTACAATCTCTTCGAAGCCATCGTAGACACCTACATTCCGAAGGGATGCATCGTCAAGGGCAATATTGTTCACGTTTTCCGTCTGTTCAATCAATACCACGAATTAATATGTTATACACAAAGAGCATATGGCTGACTGCTAGAGGACGACGAGCCGCAAATGTGTAGTGTCTGTTTGAAAAATTCCACTACCCAAATGAACTCCGCCCACAAAGTCAAACGCAATGTCCCTGTGATAAGTTTTCGGCGGCCAAATGCAGTCGGACGTAGTTAAAAAGAAACTTGTAGACATACCTATTTGCAAATTCGAATGCAGCAACAGCTCCAAATAATATTGCCCAGCATCAAGTCGCTGACTAACATGTTTCAACGAGTGGGAAGAATGGCGAGCGCTACAGAAATGTCTTATTGGGTGGAAGCTAATTTAAGGTGATTTTGTTTACATTTTGTTTGTAGCGTTGTTTTAATGATGACATTTTTTTAGTGCAAAACAAGAAATCCAATTGGAGTGCAGCACTACTATTCATTATTTAGAGGAAAAAGTTTGTTGGAAGATCATGTGCCTTTGATTGTCTTGAATCAATTGGAATATCTATCAAGCAGTAAATAATGGGAAGGAAACGATGATGAGCATAGTTTTTATGCACATTAATATCATTAATTATACTAGATGTGGAAAGCACTCATAAATACACTAATATGCTTAATTTACATAAATTATACACATTTAAGCTAAACTTGCGTTTGAATTTAACTTCCTCAAAATTGTATTGAATCTGTCCTTTTTCTTGAGAGAATAATTTATTTATTTCGTTTGATTTGCTGCCAATTAATTTTTTGAATTTAAAATGCTTTCCGGATCTAGTTAGGGGACATAGATTCGAACTCAGAACAGTTTCAATCATCCCAATGAAGCACGTAGTTTTGAAATGACAGTGGTTTGTATGTATCACTTACAAGAATTTCGTATGATTTTCTCTCGAAATTCTTGTAAGTATTACATACAAACCACCACTGTCATTTCATAACTACGTTCTTCATTGGGATGATTGAAACTGCTTGGAGTTCTTATTTATTTCTCCTAACTTATTCCGGAAAGCATTTTTAATTCTAAAAATTATCTCAAAAAATGTCCATATAAAAAACGTTTCAACATTTTTTTTTGAAAATACTTTTACATGGGAATTATTTTTTAAAATTCCTTAAATTGAAAATGGTGGTAAGGAACACTGAGGTGATATAAATTAGAACTCAGAGCAGTTTCAATCATTCCAATGAAGCACGTAGTTATGAAATGACAGTGGTTAGTATGTAACACTTACAAGAATTTCGAGAGAAAATCAGACGAAATTCTTGTAAGTGATACATACAAACCACTGTCAGTTCAAAACTACGTGCTTCATTGGGATGATTGAAACTGTTCTGAGTTCTAATTTATGTCACCTAAGTGTTCCTTACAACCATTTTCAATTTAAGGAATTTTAAAAAATAATTCCCATGTAAAAGTATTTTCAACATTTTTAACTTTCAAAAAAAAAATGTTGAAACGTTTTTTATATGGAAATTTTTTGAGATAATTTTTTGCATTAAAAATGCTTTCCGGAACTTGTTAGGAAACATAAATTAAAACTCAGAGCAGTTTCATTTGTCCCAATGAAGCACGTAGTTTTGAAATGACAGTGGTTTGTATGTATCACTTACAAGAATTTCGTATGATTTTCTCTTGAATTTCTTGTAAGTGTTACATACAAACCACTGCCATTTCATAACTACGTGCTTCATTGGGATGATTGAAACTGCTCTGAGTTCTAATTTATATCACCTCAGTGTTCCTTACCACCATTTTCAATTTAAGGAATTTAAAAAAAATAATTCCCATGTAAAAGTATTTTCAACATTTTTAATTTCCAAAAAAAAAATGTTGAAACGTTTTTTATATGGAAATTGTCTGAGATAATTTTTTGAATTAAAAATGCTTTCCGGAACTAGTTAGGAGACATAAATAAGAACTCAGGCCAGTTTTAATCATCCCAATGAAGAACGTAGTTTTGAAATGACAGTGGTTTGAATGTATCACTTACAAGAAATTCGTATGATTTTCTCTCAAAATTCTTGTAAGTGTTACATACAAACCACTGTCATTTAAAAACTACGTGCTTCATTGGGATGATTGAAACCGTTCTGAGTTCTAATTTATGTTTTCTAGCTAATAGCTGAAACCATTTTTAATTCAAAAAATTATTTCAAAAAAATTCCATTTATAAAACGTGTCAACATTTTTTTTTTGAAATTTAAAAAATGAAGAAAATACTTTTACGTCGGAATTTTTTGAAATCTTTCCTTAAATTAAAAATTGTTGTAAAAACACTTAGGTGACATAAATTGAAACTCACCACCATTTCAAAAATCCAAATGAAGCCCGTATTTTTAAAATGAAGGTGGTTTGTATGTAAAAGGAATTTAGCTCGAAATTCTTTTAAGTGTTACATGCAAACCACCGTCATTATTGGCTTGTATTTAGGAAATTGAATTAAAATAAAAAACAACCGAAAGTTTTTAATGATTACATTTATAATTTCTTAATATCAGATATTATATATATCGTAGATTCAAAGTAAATATTTATTCATTTATGTACTCTATAACTACATTATTGATTCATATTTTTGTGGATGTTTCTTATGATAGTTCAGTTATATTTAAAGAGCTTTTTTCATCAAATTCACGAAAAAGAAAAAAAGAATTTAAAGATTTTTCTTTTTTGCCGTAATAACCTAATTGGTTACAATATTTTTTGGATAAATAACGCAGTTAGGACCAAAAACACTTGAATTGAGTGAGTTTTACTCTGATAGTTTAGCATTATCACAATCAGCGATGTCTTGTTTGTGTTAAATTGACTACAGCCATTGGGAGATAAGAAAAAAGGTATTGTTATCTTTGAAGAGTTCTGTCCATACTGAAGGGAGCTGGAAATATATTTCATATATTATCTTAGGTTTCTTAGCAAAAGTTAAAAATGTACCTTTCGATTCATAGCAAAGTAACAAAGAGTAGTATTAACTCGAACGCCAATAGTATCCTTGGGAGCTTCAATAGCAAAACAGCTTATTAAATCACCGTGTTAAGGTTCCTTTAGCCCTCGTCTTGCAGATCCAAGAATATATTATTGTAATTTTGAATGTTTCGCAACAACTGTTTCTTTTTTCTTATTAGCCGATTTCATTTACGGTACAATATACATTCTATTGAATGCTGTTGTATTTTGTGTAGGAACTCAAGCTATTGTGGACATAAGGTAAGTTGAATGCAAATGCAAATTTAAACTTTTTTATTAAATATTTCTAATAATTTGTATTCTTATTTTTTAAGAAGAAAAGAATAATTCATTCTTCAACAGTGCAACAACAAAGGTGAACTTCAAGCCATTCACAAAAAAATGAACGGGAAAAAGTAAGTAGATATTAAATATTATTTAACTTAATTACTCAAAAAAAGGTTTTTATTAAACAAAAACAAAAAACAATTACACGCACACAGAGTATTTATTGGCATCAAGAAGCTACTTGGTCTCGTCGATATGGCTCGTCAGACCGAACATCAATACCGTGCAATAAAATTCCTTTCGAAAATGGAAGAAGAAGGTGGTCTTGATATGAAGTAACTACTCAAGAAGGATCTCAATATGTCAGTTGTTGTGCTTAACGATGTCTTCTAAAAGTAAAAAAAACGCATGCAAAAACCCAACAACAATAGCAAACGTAACTCAAGTCAATATATTAAAATTTATTTTAAATCTATCATATAATAGTGGGCGACCTGCATCGTGCCTGATCGGGAAACTATTGATTGCTCAGAACTTGGTCTGGGCCAGTAGCGCAACAATCAGTCACGATGAAGTGCTTGTTTTACCTCCTCGTGGTGGTCCCCGGGCAACTATTTGTGTACCCCAATATACATAAATAGGCCAAAATTACAAGTGCAAAAAGGCCTAGCTTTCTAGGATAGGTTACGGAGGTTAGCATTCTCCGTAACTGAAATCAACCCGCTACCGAAACCAACACTACGCCTCGGATAATTAATGATAACTCGTTGACGACTTTTGGCTATTGTACCCGGACAAAGATTGGTTTCTGGAATGTGAAGACGCTTCTTGACAATGGAAAAGAAGGTCCTCAGAATGCCAGATTCCTGCAACTAGAGAAGGAATTCATGAGGTATAGGATGGACATCTTAGGGATAAGTGAAGTTAGATGGCTGGGCTCGGGGAAGTTTAAGTCACCAACCCGTAACACTGTACTATTCTATTCCGGAAAAACACCTGGAAGCACTCGGGAATCTGGCGTTGGATTGCTGCTTTCCAAAACAGCTCTCAAAAGCTTAATTTCCTGGGAGCCTTTAGGTGACAGGATCCTGAAAGCCAGGTTCCGGACTAGAGTACGTCGCGTCACCATCATACAGTGTTACGCTCCAACTTTGCTCTCTTCTGACGAGGAAAAGGAGGCCTTTTATAACCGGCTGAGTGCTGCTCATGATAGCGTTCCACGAGGTGATATAATTATGGTGATGGGAGACTTAAATGCCAAGGTTGGCAATGACAACACTGGGCTAAGGCATGTCATGGGAAAACATGGTGTTGGTAACCGAAACGACAATGGCGAATAATTTGTCGATTTCTGCAACGCCAACGGCCTTGTTATTGGAGGGACCATGTTCGAGCATAAGACGTGCCACAAAGTCAGTTGGGTGTCGACTGACAGACAAGCAACTTCCAACCAAATTGACCACTTCGCGATCAGCCGGCGTTTTAGAAGCAGTCTCCAGGACGTCCGTAACAGAAGAGGTGCTGACATGGGAATGGCCCGGGACCACAATCTGATGGTTGCTACCGTTAGATTGCGTACAGCTGCAGTTCGGAGATCCCAAGGAAACACTCGAATGCCCAAGTTTAATACAGATAGACTAAAGGATCCCGCAGTGCGCCAACAACTAGGGGACCACCTTTCACAAGGATTGAACGCAATCAGCAGCACGGAAACCACATCCATCGAAAATCATTGGTGTGCTGTGAAAAATGTGTTCATATCCGGTGCTGAAAGTATAGTCGGCCGGGCGCAAGGGAGAAATAGTGCTCGGCTTTCCAACAAAACTTGGGCAAGGATCGAAGAAAGGAAACACCTTAAAGCTCGCATCGCAGCTACCCCAACAGCAGGGAGAAACGAGCTTGAGTCTACGTACTGTATGAAGATGAGGGAAGTTCACCGTAGTGTGCGACGTGATAAGCGTAACAAATCAACGCATTGGCTACAGAAGCAGAAGAAGCCGCTAGTAGGTGTGACAGAAGGACCCTCTACAGAATTATCACAGAGCTCACTGGTGTCCAGAGCTCTAAACAACACCTGGTTAAAGACACAAACGGATCCCTGCTAATTTCAGATGAGGACCAGCTCATAAGGTGGAGGGAACGATTTCTGCGGTTTTAAACCGCGTTTTCGCCAGTGAAGTGAACCCTATTCCCACTGAGCTACCCGAAGTAACAATTTCCCGAATACGCACCGTACCCCCCAGTAAAGAAGAAATTATCACCGCCATCAAAGCACTGAAAAACAACAAAGCGGTTGGACTTGACGGTATTCCTGCAGAGCTCTTAGGAGCAGCCCCAACGACATCGAGCGAGCTACTGCACCCACTTATTAAGAGAGCTTGGGAAACAGAGAGCTTTCCTGAAGAGTGGAAAAAAGGAATGATTGTCAAGCTCCCAAAGAAAGGAGATCTCACACAGTGCGAAAACTGGAGAGGAATATGCGTTCTGCCTGCAGTAGCCAAGATAATAACAAGGATAGTTTTGGACCGAATTAAAGACCACCTCGAAGACACACTCGACGCCGAACAAGCAGGTTTCCGCACTGGATCTTCCTGTGTGGATCACATTAACACCTTGCGGATCATCATCGAACAGTGCGTTGAATATCGATCACCACTTCACCTGCTGTTCATTGATTTTGAAAAGGCGTTCGACAGTGTCAATAGAGAATTTATTTGGCTTGCTTTGCGCAGGAGGGGCATCCCAGATAAATTGATTGCTATTATCAAGGCTACATATGATGGATCCAAGTGTCACGTTTTGCACAAAGGTAGGCTGTCAGAGGAGTTTGAAATCCAAAGTGGAGTTAGGCAAGGCTGTATACTGTCGCCAATACTGTTCCTGTTGGTGATAAGTGACGTACTGCACGCAGCTTTGTCAAGTGGAAATGGAGGAATTCAGTGGACTCTGCAATCTCACCTCAAACGTCTGGACTACGCGGACGACGTATGCTTACTCTCTCATAGGATCATGGATCTCCATCAAATGGCAACAAGGGTGGAGAGAGAAGCAGAAATCGTAGGGCTTAAGATCAACTCGGCAAAAACTAAAAGGATCAGCCTTGGAACTTCCTCAGAGGATTTCCAATATCTTGGGAGTATTGTCTCTACGGGTGGCGGAACTGAAGTGGACGTAAACAGCCGAATCAGAAAAGCAAAGGGTGCGTTCGGAATGCTGTCCAAAATATGGAGAAACAACTCTTTTAGCTTAAAGACCAAGTTACGACTGTTCCGCTCCAATGTTGAATCCGTTCTGCTTTACGGCTGCAGCACTTGGAAAGTCACTGACACTGTCACTAGAATGCTGCAAACCTTCGTTAATAGATGTCTACGAAACATCTTGAGGATTTTCTGGCCCAACCGTATCTCCAATGCCGAACTTCATGCGAGAACGGGTCAGTAAAAGTAAGCTTGAATTTAGTTTTAAAGGCCTTTTTTTGTGAAATAATTTAATTTCTTAGCATTTTTTTCTATTTTTATTTTAATTCAGCATCTCTCCGGTCAGCGATAAGATTTGACGTTTAAAATGATAAACTTATCGACCTTCAGTATCTCCAATGCCGAACTTCATGCGAGAACGGGTCAGTAAAAGTAAGCTTGAATTTAGTTTTAAAGGCCTTTTTTTGTGAAATAATTTAATTTCTTAGCATTTTTTTCTATTTTTATTTTAATTCAGCATCTCTCCGGTCAGCGATAAGATTTTACGTTTAAAATGATAAACTTATCGACCTTCAGAGATACAGAAACCCATTTTATCGCATTTTTCCAGTATTTCTATTCCGTTTGTTCCAGTCGATAAAGTTATCGCCTGTCAAAGTTACAGAAACCCGATGATGCGATAAAGTGAGTTTCGTTCCAATTCTCACCGTTTCTCGACAAGTTTTATCGCTTCGCAAGTTACAGAACATGGGTCCAGGAGAGAATTATAGTACATTAAATAGTAATTTGGAAGGTTTTTGCGACCTATAGTGCAGATGTGTTTCGCTCTGACAACAACAATTGAGCTCTTCAGTAAGAATTGTTGTTGCCTTTCTTAGACACATGTTTTTAGTCGATGGCTACCGACGTATTTATAAAATAAGCTGCACTGATGTGCTGCAAATTATATAATTTCCAGGGGAATTGGGTTAAATTCTTGCACCTAGAGAGTTGTTGTAATTGCCCGTGGTCTGGCATTATATAAGGAAGAAGATAAACAATACCAATAGAATAAATTGTTTTTGTTTTTTGTTAAGTGCACTTTTATTTAGATATTAATTTGGAAGGTTTTTGCGACCTATAGTGCAGATGTGTTTCGCTCTGACAACAACAATTGAGCTCTTCAGTAAGAATTGTTGTTGCCTTTCTTAGACACATGTTTTTAGTCGATGGCTACCGACGTATTTATAAAATAAGCTGCACTGATGTGCTGCAAATTATATAATTTCCAGGGGAATTTGGTTAAATTCTTGCACCTAGAGAGTTGTTGTAATTGCCCGTGGTCTGGCATTATATAAGGAAGAAGATAAACAATAACAATAGAATAAATTGTTTTTGTTTTTTGTTAAGTGCACTTTTATTTAGATATTAATTTGGAAGGTTTTTGCGACCTATAGTGCAGATGTGTTTCGCTCTGACAACAACATTTGAGCTCTTCAGTAAGAATTGTTGTATCCTTTCTTAGACACATGTTTTTAGTCGATGGCTACCGACGTATTTATAAAATAAGCTGCACTGATGTGCTGCAAATTATATAATTTCCAGGGGAATTTGGTTAAATTCTTGCACCTAGAGAGTTGTTGTAATTGCCCGTGGTCTGGCATTATATAAGGAAGAAGATAAACAATAACAATAGAATAAATTGTTTTTGTTTTTTGTTAAATGCACTTTTATTTAGATATTAATTTGGAAGGTTTTTGCGACCTATAGTGCAGATGTGTTTCGCTCTGACAACAACAATTGAGCTCTTCAGTAAGAATTGTTGTTGCCTTTCTTAGACACATGTTTTTAGTCGATGGCTACCGACGTATTTATAAAATAAGCTGCACTGATGTGCTGCAAATTATATAATTTCCAGGGGAATTTGGTTAAATTCTTGCACCTAGAGAGTTGTTGTAATTGCCCGTGGTCTGGCATTATATAAGGAAGAAGATAAACAATAACAATAGAATAAATTGTTTTTGTTTTTTGTTAAGTGCACTTTTATTTAGATATTAATTTGGAAGGTTTTTGCGACCTATAGTGCAGATGTGTTTCGCTCTGACAACAACAATTGAGCTCTTCAGTAAGAATTGTTGTTGCCTTTCTTAGACACATGTTTTTAGTCGATGGCTACCGACGTATTTGTTGTAATTGTTGTTGTCAGAGCGAAACACATCTGCACTATAGGTCGCAAAAACCTTCCAAATTAATATCTAAATAAAAGTGCACTTAACAAAAAACAAAAACAATTTATTCTATTGTTATTGTTTATCTTCTTCCTTATATAATGCCAGACCACGGGCAATTACAACAACTCTCTAGGTGCAAGAATTTAACCAAATTCCCCTGGAAATTATATAATTTGCAGCACATCAGTGCAGCTTATTTTATAAATACGTCGGTAGCCATCGACTAAAAACATGTGTCTAAGAAAGGCAACAACAATTCTTACTGAAGAGCTCAATTGTTGTTGTCAGAGCGAAACACATCTGCACTATAGGTCGCAAAAACCTTCCAAATTAATATCTAAATAAAAGTGCACTTAACAAAAAACAAAAACAATTTATTCTATTGGTATTGTTTATCTTCTTCCTTATATAATGCCAGACCACGGGCAATTACAACAACTCTCTAGGTGCAAGAATTTAACCAAATTCCCCTGGAAATTATATAATTTGCAGCACATCAGTGCAGCTTATTTTATAAATACGTCGGTAGCCATCGACTAAAAACATGTGTCTAAGAAAGGCAACAACAATTCTTACTGAAGAGCTCAATTGTTGTTGTCAGAGCGAAACACATCTGCACTATAGGTCGCAAAAACCTTCCAAATTAATATCTAAATAAAAGTGCACTTAACAAAAAACAAAAACAATTTATTCTATTGTTATTGTTTATCTTCTTCCTTATATAATGCCAGACCACGGGCAATTACAACAACTCTCTAGGTGCAAGAATTTAACCAAATTCCCCTGGAAATTATATAATTTGCAGCACATCAGTGCAGCTTATTTTATAAATACGTCGGTAGCCATCGACTAAAAACATGTGTCTAAGAAAGGATACAAAAATTCTTACTGAAGAGCTCAATTGTTGTTGTCAGAGCGAAACACATCTGCACTATAGGTCGCAAAAACCTTCCAAATTAATATCTAAATAAAAGTGCACTTAACAAAAAACAAAAACAATTTATTCTATTGTTATTGTTTATCTTCTTCCTTGTACATTAAATAGTACAGATATCAAGGAAGCCAGGTTGACGGTACAATATACATTCTATTGAATGCTGTTGTACTTTGTGTAGGAACTCAAGCTATTGTGGGCATAAGGTAAGTTGAATGCAAATGCAAAGTTAAACTTTTTTATTAAATATTTCTAATAATTTGTATTCTTATTTTTTAAGAAGAAAAGAATAATTCATTCTTCAACAGTGCAACAACAAAGGTGAACTTCAAGCCATTCACAAAAAAATGAACGGGAAAAAGTAAGTAGATATTAAATATTATTTAACTTAATTACTCAAAAAAAGTTTTTTATTAAACAAAAAAAAAAAACAATTACACGCACACAGAGTATTTATTGGCATCAAGAAGCTACTTGGTCTCGTCGATATGGCTCGTCAGACCGAACATCAATACCGTGCAATAAAATTCCTTTCGAAAATGGAAGAAGAAGGTGGTCTTGATATGAAGTAACTACTCAAGAAGGATCTCAATATGTCAGTTGTTGTGCTTAACGATGTCTTCTAAAAGTAAAAAAAAACGCATGCAAAAACCCAACAACAATAGCAAACGTAACTCAAGTCAATATATTAAAATTTATTTTAAATCTATCATATAATAGTGGGCGACCTGCATCGTGCCTGATCGGGAAACTATTGATTGCTCAGAACTTGGTCTGGGCCAGTAGCTCAACAATCAGTCACGATGAAGTGCTTGTTTTACCTCCTCGTGGTGGTCCCCGGGCAACTATTTGTGTATCCCAATATACATAAATAGGCCAAAATTACAAGTGCGAAAAGGCCTAGCTTTCTAGGATAGGTTACGGAGGTTAGCATTCTCCGTAACTGACATCAACCCGCTACCGAAACCAACACTACGCCTCGGATAATTAATTATAACTCGTTGACGACTTTTGGCTATTGTACCCGGACAAAGATTGGTTTCTGGAATGTGAAGACGCTTCTTGACAATGGAAAAGAAGGTCCTCAGAATGCCAGATTCCTGCAACTAGAGAAGGAATTCATGAGGTATAGGATGGACATCTTAGGGATAAGTGAAGTTAGATGGCTGGGCTCGGGAAAGTTTAAGTCACCAACCCGTAACACTGTACTATTCCATTCCGGAAAAACACCTGGAAGCACTCGGGAATCTGGCGTTGGATTGCTGCTTTCCAAAACAGCTCTCAAAAGCTTAATTTCCTGGGAGCCTTTAGGTGACAGGATCCTGAAAGCCAGGTTCCGGACTAGAGTACGTCGCGTCACCATCATACAGTGTTACGCTCCAACTTTGCTCTCTTCTGACGAGGAGAAGGAGGCCTTTTATAAGCGGCTGAGTGCTTTTTTTTTTTTTTTTTTTGTTTTTGTTTGAGCGCGCACTAAAGGGATTTGGCTGCCCTTAAAATGTTTAAACACAGTGCGAGCGTTGGGAAAATAGGGAAGGATTTAAGAGGAGATACCGATGCACATTGGTTTTGAACCTCTGAATATTAAAATGGTCGGGAAAGATAGAGCCGGGTAAAGCATTCCACATTCGGGTAGTGCGGCTAAAAAAAGAATCTCTATACTTGACAGTACGTCCGAAGTTGGACTCGAGGGTAAACTGATGTGCATTCCTAGAGGTACGAGTATTACGGTTGAATTGTCTTGCTGCTTATGATAGCGTTCCACGAGGTGATATAATTGTGGTAATGGGAGACTTAAATGCCAAGGTTGGCAATGACAACACTGGGCTAAGGCATGTCATGGGAAAACATGGTGTTGGTAACCGAAACGACAATGGCGAATGATTTGTCGATTTCTGCAACGCCAACGGCCTTGTTATTGGAGGGACCATGTTCGAGCATAAGACGTGCCACAAAGTCAGTTGGGTGTCGACTGACAGACAAGCAACTTCCAACCAAATTGACCACTTCGCGATCAGCCAGCGTTTTAGAAGCAGTCTCCAGGACGTCCGTAACAGAAGAGGTACTGACATGGGAATGGCCCGGGACCACAATCTGATGGTTGCTACCGTTAGATTGCGTACAGCTGCAGTTCGGAGATCCCAAGGAAACACTCGAATGCCCAAGTTTAATACAGATAGACTAAAGGATCCCGCAGTGCGCCAACAACTAGGGGACCACCTTTCACAAGGATTGAACGCAATCAGCAGCACGGAAACCACATCCATCGAAAATCATTGGTGTGCTGTGAAAAATGTGTTCATATCCGGTGCTGAAAGTATAGTCGGCCGGGCGCAAGGGAGAAATAGTGCTTGGCTTTCCGACAAAACTTGGGCAAGGATCGAAGAAAGGAAACACCTTAAAGCTCTCATCGCAGCTACCCCAGCAGCAGGGAGAAACGAGCTTGAGTCTACGTACTGCATGAAGATGAGGGAAGTTCACCGTAGTGTGCGACGTGATAAGCGTAACTACATCAACGCATTGGCTACAGAAGCAGAAGAAGCCGCTAGTAGGTGTGACAGTAGGACCGTCTACAGAATTACCAAAGAGCTCACTGGTGTCCAGAGCTCTAAACAACACCTGGTTAAAGACACAAACGGATCCCTGCTAATTTTGGATGAGGACCAGCTCATAAGGTGGAGGGAACGATTTCTGCGGTTTTAAACCGCGTTTTCGCCAGTGAAGTGAACCCTATTCCCACTGAGCTACCCGAAGTAACAATTTCCCGAATACGCACCGTACCCCCCAGTAAAGAAGAAATTATCACCGCCATCAAAGCACTGAACAACAACAAAGCGGTTGGACTTGACGGTATTCCTGCAGAGCTCTTAGGAGCAGCCCCAACGACATCGAGCGAGCTACTGCACCCACTTATTAAGAGAGCTTGGGAAACAGAGAGCTTTCCTGAAGAGTGGAAAAAAGGAATGATTGTCAAGCTCCCAAAGAAAGGAGATCTCACACAGTGCGAAAACTGGAGAGGAATATGCGTTCTGCCTGCAGTAGCCAAGATAATAACAAGGATAGTTTTAGACCGAATTAAAGACCACCTCGAAGACACACTCGACCCCGAACAAGCAGGTTTCCGCACTGGATCTTCCTGTGTGGATCACATTAACACCTTGCGGATCATCATCGAACAGTGCGTTGAATATCGATCACCACTTCCCCTGCTGTTCATCGATTTTGAAAAGGCGTTCGACAGTGTCAATAGAGAATTTATTTGGCTTGCTTTGCGCAGGAGGGGCATCCCAGATAAATTGATTGCTATTATCAAGGCTACATATGATGGATCCAAGTGTCACGTTTTGCACAGAGGTAGGCTGTCAGAGGAGTTTGAAATCCAAAGTGGAGTTAGGCAAGGCTGTATACTGTCACCAATACTGTTCCTGTTGGTGATAAGTGACGTACTGCACGCAGCTTTGTCAAGTGGAAATGGAGGAATTCAGTGGACTCTGCAATCTCACCTCAAACATCTGGACTACGCGGACGACGTATGCTTACTCTCTCATAGGATCATGGATCTCCATCAAATGGCAACAAGGGTGGAGAGAGAAGCAGAAATCGTAGGGCTTAAGATCAACTCGGCAAAAACTAAAAGGATCAGCTTTGGAACTTCCTCATCAATCCAAGTAAATATTTCTGGACAACCGGTAGAGATGGTAGAGGATTTCCTAAATCTTGGGAGTATTGTCTCTACGGGTGGCGGAACTGAAGTGGACGTAAACAGCCGAATCAGAAAAGCAAAGGGTGCGTTCGGAATGCTGTCCAAAATATGGAGAAACAACTCTTTTAGCTTAAGGACCAAGTTACGACTGTTCCGCTCCAATGTTGAATCCGTTCTGCTTTACGGCTGCAGCACTTGGAAAGTCACTGACACTGTCACTAGAATGCTGCAAACCTTCGTTAATAGATGTCTACGAAACATCTTGAGGATTTTCTGGCCCAACCGTATCTCCAATGCCGAACTTCATGCGAGAACGGGTCAGGAGCCCATAGACTCCTTTATACGAAGAAGAAAGTGGCAGTGGATTGGCCATACGCTTCGAAAAGGCGATCGGTGCATTGCATCTCAAGCAATGCAGTGGAACCCGCTCACACAGGAGGGAAGACAAGTGGGCCGGCCTAGAAGTACATGGCGAAGAACGGTCGAACAGGAATCGGCACGACTGGGGAAAAGTTGGAGAGCTGAAATATATTTCAAGAAATCGTACACGATGGCGCGTAGGTGTAGTGGAGGCCCTATGTCCCGTAAGGGAAACATCACGGACGTAATAGGTCCGAGGACCTAAGTAAGTATATAATAGTGTAAACATAAAGTAATTCAATTCTTAAATACTAAAAATATTTATATAATCAATCACATACACAAACATTCTGTATGAGTTTTGTAGCTACAGTAAAAAATACAGCAAAGTTTATTTTTTTTTTTGGAAATCAGAATATTTTGTATTGTTATTCTTTCTTCTTTAAAGGGGGAGAATCGCCTGGAAGATTAAATTAAAAGTTTATTACGACAATAAGTTGACATCTACAAACAACTGGATAATCAATCAGTTAATCTTAAGGTCCACCAGCTCTCACAGAGTATAAGTTTTAGAAACGATTACCTCGAATCTGGAATGGATTTGAGAGGACTTAATTTGGTTATTCAAACCAATTAAGAAGATTGTCTTTAATTTTCGATTCGCTCCGTTTTCACTCAACACGTGCGAAGATGAGAAGCTCAGTTTTTGTAAGGTTAAAAATGTGAAATTATTAGAAAATCACATGTCTTAAATTTCACAGTTTACTGATGACATGTCAATTTACAAGATCTAGTACGAAAAACGTACAACAATTAATCTTAATAACGGTAATAAGCCAAAGATGGATTTTTTTGGGTTCTACTTTATTTTGCTCAAATGTAATATCACAAAATTGTGAAATAAAAATGTTTCGTTTAGTTTTAGGGCAAAGGGTCATATATAATAAGTAATCGATGAAAAAATTAATGTTCATCATACAAATGTATGCATATATATGTTTAAACTGTCAAAGTAAAATTATAAGTTTCATTCAATTTGTCTTAAAAACCGTCCCTAAAGATGAATTAAATTAAAACAACGTCTAAACATTTCCAAGTTGAGGCTTCCAGCTTAAAAGAAAAAAAAAAAAAAACATTCCACTCTCAAATGACTACAATAAGATTCAACAACGACATCCCACTACATAATCACCCTAATCATAGAATTATCGTAATCGGATCATAATTATGATATAATCATGCCGATTATGGAACTTGCAATAATGGATTCGCAGTGTAGTCCTCTCTTTTCTCTTAACTCATTTGTTTAAAAAAGTAGAGGGACTGCTGCGAGTTCCATATTCGACATGAATTTATTTTGTGGCAGGAGTGAAAGTGTAGTTGTATATTTATTTCAGTTTAAGTTGTTATTATAATCAATTCTTCCAATGTTTATTTTTTGTTCAAATTCAAAAAATAATTTTCTCTCAAAAATGTTATGTTTTTTTAATAATTTCAAATAATAAATACTAAATTCAATCAGTAATTATTGTTAAGATTTTATGTGTTTGTGCTTATTAAAATTAGTTTAGTGGAGATAAAGTGTCTTCTTGCCATTTTGGTGTAAGAATATTACAAAAAATATCTTGGTTTCTTAATTTTAATTAGATGTGAATTTGAAAAGAAAGATATTTAAATATAATAAATTTAAAAAAAATCAAACAATATAACTGTTTAAAACTAATAAAAAAAAACACTATTTAAAATTGTTTGTGCATAATATAAGCTATTGAAAAGCAATGTTGTTATTTATTCTAAATCAAATTATATTAATTACTTAAATACTAAACTGAAAATTAAAACATAAATAAAAATGACTGTTATCGTAATTAAAATTGAAGAATTATTTGCTTTGTTTATAGATTATTTTGCTTTATCGATTGCGCTTAAAAGGCGTCTACTTAAAAAATAATGCTGTAAAATGTTGGACCGTTTCTTTGGATTTGTCATCTCGTATCTTCAACTTTGGTTTTTTCTCGAAAACGTAAGCAGTTATTGGCATACATAACATAACTTGATTTTGGTTAAACTTTTATGGTTTTCTTATTTTCATTTTCTATCTAATACTAATGATTCATTTCTAATTACAATTTTCGAAAGACTACTAAAAAACAAATTCAAGTTTATGTTGAGCTTCCATTATTCAAATTTAGTTTATTTAAAAATACTTTTCTAAGATTTGCTCAGACACATTTTTGTTGATACTCTGCATAAGTAATCACATCATAAAGTTCAAAGTTTCACTTAACAGTTTGCTGAAATTCAAAGAAAGTTATTAATGTTCCTTAGTTGAATTTAGCCTAAGCCTATTCCCTGGCTTTGAATACTAGTTTCAAGGGTTTAAGTCATCTGATAGAACATTTATTCTTTATTTCCATCGAAATTTATTTTAGTTGCACTTGAAATAAAATGGATAGTTTTTGAAAATATCAAAACAAAAATGGCAGTGCATTGTTCAATTTTTACTTCAGTATTTTTGAAAAAAAAAAAAATAATAGTTCCGTTCCCTTACTGGAATTTCAGTGCAAACCTGTACCCCTATTCGAAAAATGCCTATTTTTTCACAGAAAATGCTTTTTATCAGATTGTCCAGGAAGCCACACATTTCAATCGAAACTAAAAACGATCCACCGAAACAAGGCTGGTACAGGTGGGCTTTTAAAGCTGATTTAAACTGGGTATTAATAGCATACTGTGCCTCATACCATTAAATGGCCTCCCTTCGTGTGTCTACTACCCAAGCTTATTTTTTCTTTTCTCATGTCATGTTAATAGAAGGTATGCCCGCTGGGACCATCCAAATTGAACTTATTTTTTTTAGTTAGAACCAACTGATGCCATTATCATTCACACCGTATTTGGTATAAAGGGGCAGTTTAACTCAACTTTTTAGTTTTCAGATGATAAAATGTGTGGCTTCCCGGAAAATCTGATAAAATTCATTTTTGGAGGCTTGAACTACGGTTTTACCATTGATTTTGCTAACTGATAATGTTGAATTTGAGACTTTTCGGAGTACCCGTTGTCTTTCTTGAGGTGATGTAGCCAGGTTCGCTACATTTAGGCATTAGGCATTTTTCTCTTCGGTTAGAACACTTCCTTTATTTTTTGATTTGATTTTTTTTTTTTTTTTTTGATTTATTTGATTTTTTGCACACTATTTATAACGATTTTCTGAGCTACTAGGTTGTTTTTCAAGGTTAAACGAATGACACTAAAAATAAGGTCGATTTTCTGACTAAAATTGTTCAAAGAGCCATAAGACTAACAATTTTTTAGGAGGATTCCAAATTCTTCCTGGATCTTCATCCCCATATTACACTTAATAAATTATATAATAAGATTAGTCATAATTATAAAGGATTATAGAGAAATAGTTCAAAGTTTATTGAACAAAATCTGTATTTAAACAAGTGAATTGGAGTGTATATATTTAAGTTAACTAGTATCGCCCACTGGCCGAAATTCGACCACCAAAAACTCAAATTCACAAGATCTAGAGTCAAACAACTTGTTTGAAAATTAAATAAAAAAACTTTTTTTTAGTTTTTTTTTTTTTTTTTTTTTTAATATGCACAGTGAACGGCAGTGTAAAAACAAAAATGAACCAGTGTGTAAATGCGGGTCTCAGGTATATTCTGCACTTATCCGCACCTATGGTTTTTCAACCATATAAAATTTATCGAAATCGATAAGATACTCTTTGAGCAAATGGTACCACAAGATTTTTTTAAGGCTATTTATATATAGATCTCTTACAATTGAAAAAAAGAGCTTCGGAAAGAACTTAATTTTTAAAGACTGGTGTTATATGGGCTTTTACAGACATTGAAGAGAAACATTTCTGGTATTTTTAATTCCATTTATTCAATAAAATATTACAAAACTTAAAAAAAAAATACGTATCAGTATGTTTTCCTTTAATTTTAAAACCATTTGAAACAATAAATTACCACCGTTAATTAGATTTAAACCATTTGTGAATATCACTGGCATTTTGACCTGGCGATGAGGATCGCCGAAAATGATCATTTCGCGGTCGCTTGGGTATGGCACCAGTCGATATTCCAGGAGCGGTACTGCCAATCTTACTCTTGTTGCTATCGCTATTTTCTGCACCTCGAATTAAGCTGTAATCAAAAGAAAAATGATTTACGTAAATTACTTTTAAATGCTTGAAAAAAAATCCTAACCGAGACTTAGAAGCAATATAGAATGCTCCTTCTGCTGAGGTTAGCTCCATCAGATATTGTTTCTTCAAATAAGATAACTGAGATGGCAACACATCAATCTCGTTTACCCCAAAGTGTAAAACAGCATTCGGAATACAATTCACCTCGATAAGAGTCTTGTCTTTAGGTAAAAGCTTCTTTGGTGGAGGAGTAACTAGATTGTACAAATAACTAAAAAAAATTAAATTGTCATATTGGAGGAGGAGAGGTTGTTTAACGTACACAAATGAAAGTCCAGATCTTCATTGGTAATGAATCCTCGAACGAAACTCATAACATCTTCAATTTTATCAGTTGGTTTAAAGATGCCTTGAAGGACATTTCTGTCAGGAAACTGTACTCGTATTACGCATTGTTTATATTGTGCTAATTTTCTTAGCAATGAACTATTTTCCTCTATCTCACGCATCTTAGCTGTTACAAGAGGAGCATCTTCATCACCCTGTGTAATTTTTTTCAAATCACGCAAAACTAACTTTAAGTCATTTACTGTTAAATCAAAGAAGGAATCTGGCAGATCTTCCATTTGCTTCTGAGTGGAATCCAAAGAGTATATAACAGCACTTCGTTCACCTATCTGAAATTAAAATAATTGTATGTTTACGGTTTAATTGAAAATATCAGAAAACTGCAAAAAACTTTAACTTATTTATGTCGGATAAAAAATCTTCTTTTTTTAAGGAGGTTCGGTATTTGAAATGTTATGTTAATGTTATAATTCAAAAGCAATCACATACCGGGCATAATCTAGATACAAAATAAATAATAATAATAAATATTTTTGAACTTTTGAGCAAATATATTTTAACAATTTTACTTTTTTTTCACATGTAAACGTTAAAAAAATTGAAATTAAGAAATATTGAATGATATTCACATTGAAAGAAGAAGTGACGCAGTTTGCAAGTCCTATTGGAAATACCTTAATAAATTTTAGTAGCGATAGTTTTTTAGGTTCCATCATGTTGATCTTAGCGGAGAGGTCCACTAAGATCAACGATGTTGAGATTTCGTCAACTGTTTTAGCGATTTTAAGCTTCACGGTGGCGTACAAGGATTTGACGTGATGATGACTTTTGCCAGGGGCTTTTATTTTTAATTTAAAACTCTATAGTTGATTCCAAAGTTCAACTCTTATGTTGTTTCCAATTCTTATTTAATATGGTACTCTAGTTAATTTGCAAAATCACGAAAAATCCGAAGATGGCAACCATACGTTGAGTAGCTAGGATTGGATACGACGATTATCAAGAAATGGATGCGACACCATGCAGCGACTTAAAATGAATTAAATTAAATAATAGCTTACTACATTGACTTCTTGCGCTACCTCCATTTCATTTTGATTTTCTGTGTCAGCAGCTTGAGTGGAATTAATACTTCTGCCGGAACCAGTGCCCCAATCATATGTAACATTTGGCTTTTTAATTTTATTTTCAATTGGCAATTATTCCAATGAATCTGAAATTATTTTGATTTTAATTTAATACCTCTGGGAAGATATTCTTTTTGTATCTTTTGTTACTTACTTGAAATAATTTAAATGTTCTTCATTGCATAAGCCACTAAATGGATTAATTTGTAATGTGTAATTATCCATTGCAGAGTACTCAAATAGTCCATAATATGGATTGAACATTTCTTTGGATAATAAATAGAACCATTCTCTGGCAAGGCCACCATAATCTTGATAAAATTAAAATTAAGTGTAAATCAATGTTAATTGTATTTCCGTTTCAATTTCGTTCAATAAACTTACCTAATCCAGTCTCTCCTTCAAATTCTACCCATAACTTAGTCTTTAATAAATCGGTTTTATTAACAGAATTTATAATCCTATATGAATCTTCTAATATCGATGATCGCCTTATGCGAATTTCAAATTTGTTTGGTACATTTGTCTGAAAAGAAAAATTAAAATATGATTTAATTGTCAATAACAATAGTTTACAAATTGTTGGTTCTTTTTGGCTCTTAGCTCATTTTATGTAGATAGATTAAACACAATTTTTTGTGTCCAAAAAAAAAAAAAAAACACTATTGCTACCTAAAATATTTGTTTGCAATTTTCATTTTTTTTTTCGAAACAAAAAATCGTTATGGTATCATTGGGTTATAATTTTAAATTGTACGGGTGACCTCCAGGTATAACATACCCAAAGTCCAAAAGATATAAATGAGTTTTTTTGAGTAGGTTTTCCGACTACATATTTCCGAAAATTCCTGCACTCAAAATCAAAAATTTGTATATGACAACTTTAATTTGGTTTTATTTATTTTACAACCATATATGTATAATTCAAATTTTTAGCGGACTCTCCTGATTTAATTCAATTTTTTGAAATAAGTTTATTTTGTGATAAAATGTTTTAAATAATTTATATCTCCATACCAGTAGGAGATAGATAAAAATCTTAAACTAGTAAGATTCTTAGAATTTCATTATCTATTCACTAAACAAATTTCAAAACTCTAGCATTCTAATTAAAGAAATTAGAAAAACGACATAGAAGGACATTTTCCCTTTTATCTGCTACAATAATATAGATTATCAAAAAATCCAAACTTATTGCACTAAAATATATTAGCCTATCAATACAAATTTTTACTTTTACTCTACCTCCCACCACTTAGCTAATCAACGATCTCAGCGCTGCACATGTGGCGTTACATTTTTTCGTTTCACAAAAATTCAACCTTGAAATTTCACTCTTAACGCGCCCAAAAAAATTTCAATTCAAAAACTTTGTAAAAGCAACACTTTCACTGTATGATAACCCGAAAAGGACTTTCTTGAATGTGATTTGCTGTCTTGAAATCGCTTTCACAAAAAACACTTTCACATCGTCATTACCTGCTAAAAGTGTTTTCAAGGCAGCAAATCATTTTCAGAAAACGCTGTCTGCTTTCAGAAAGTGTTCCTGAAAGTGTTTCGCTTTCTTGAAAGCGAACGTATTTTGTTCATCCGATTCGCTCTTCTGTCAGCTGCATTTTTTGGGGTAATAAATCATTAAAACAGTTGTGAACTTCAAATCCAATCCAGTTGGCAAAGAAATCTAAATGATCTTAATATTATAAAGGAAGTGTGTCCACAATTGTTTTTGGTGGAAGAGAAAGATTGTGATGGTACCTATTATATTCGCTAGGCACACGCCAATGTCAACAGTTGTCTTGGACAGGAGTTTCTTGTCCGCTTAGCGGCTTCAAAGTTTTTTAACTCCCTCCAGAAACATCTGTTCCTCTCAAGTTTTGTATGAGTGGTATAATTCTTCAATGATTGAACCATATTGATAATTCCTCAAAAACATCACTTAAATTATTGTTATTATTTGAACATCAAACTTTTCGCAAGTTTATTTTCTTCAAATTGAATAAACAATTTTGATTACTTACCGGTTTTCTGATCTGATTTTTGAAATATTCATATTTCTGTTTGTAATCTCTAGAATATGGTACGGCTTGGCCAGCTATATTTGGATTAGACAGTCTTGGATCCTCCCATTATGTTGTCCGCGTATCTTGTGAATAGTAAACAAAAGAAAAATAATGCAATTAGAATTTTCAGCACTCATATTATTATGAATTTAAAACTTGCTGTGATCAATGTTAAACACTCTGCCATCGGTATGAACACGTTCTTCCCAGCCCTCTGGCAACGGCCCCAAATCATCTTCAACACGTCTTGTTTGATTTGGCATTGGACTAGCTCTGCCAATACGAGGATCGATCCATGTGGTTTTACGCGCCACATGATCGATGAAAAACGTTCGTCCATTAGGTGTAACTTGCATTGACCATTGTGGCGGCAGACTTTCTTCATCGTTATTCGTTGTGGTCTGAAAAAAAGAAAACAAATTCTTATATTTAAAATTTACTTAAACGGTAGTTATGATAAGTTTATGGTTAAGTGCAATTATATTTCTTTTTTGTATCTAGAAAAAAAATAACAATAATAAATGTAAGAAAATTAAAATTTTACTTGTTCGTCAACTGCTGTATTGTCCTCGACAGAATTTCGTCTCGTCGATGAAGCTGAGTTCTCCGATCGGTTGCCACTGTCGGGATGATCTACATCCATAACAATATTGTATTTGGCAGCCATATTCAAGTTTTTTTGATTTCATCTTAAGGATGTTTTAAAGAGCTATGAGGAAGATCTTCGGGTTTATGACAACAACTTAAAGAAAGCGTTGTGCTTAGCAAGTGTTGTTATTTGAGTAATGGTTGTTGTGGTCGTGTTGTTGCTACTAGTTTGGCCCTCAAGCGATTAACACGAAACACCGCAGGTTGGAGCGAGCAATGTATGGAAGTAGGGTGCAAGAGAATTAAAAAACCAGGATTAAAAAGATCCGTCACTGCGGTCGTTTATGTATTATTTTTTAGAAATTGAACTAATATGTTTGCTCTGGTTCTGATAACATTACCTGGCACTGCTGGAATTGTTCCAACTCTGGTTACATCAATAGATAGCATCAGCAGTGATGAAGGGGGCGCTTTGTTGTAACGTACCATCTGAAATTTAGATAGCAATTGTTTTATAAATCATAACGAACAAATATTATTAATGTACTCATTAATTTTACCTTCGTGCAATCCCTGAATCATATTTTGCCTTCTGCGTTTTTCTTCATCATTAGATATTGAAGTTGACAAACATGTAGGAGTCACACCAACAACACCAGCAGAAACATCATCTTTTACCCAATGGCTGTGATCGAAATTGCTCAGCTTAAGAGCTTGTAGTTCAAATGGAGTAGGAGGCTGGCGATTTTGACTCCTCTGCTGTAGGTATTGCTAAAGGTTTTGCCCATGAACAACAGACTTACAGCGTTAACTCTAGTCCGGAACATTTTATGGAAGTATCGACTGATGAACCCCACTACGTGTTCCAAAAGATTTCATTTCAGAATCTTCTGGTGGGTATATTTTCGCGAAAATAATTTTTTGAATTAATAAGCTCCAAATAAATTTTTGCGAGCTAGTTTTACGAAAAACAATTAAAACACCGACGAAACTTAAAATTTTTAAAATTTTCTTGTCGAAGAAATCACAACAACAGCAAATGTCAGAAAAATCCACCACTGGGTTCTCAGTTTTGCCATAGATAAACAAATAAAGATACAAATCTTTGGCCGTCAATCCGGTTTGCCTACAAGCTAAAAGGTGGGTTTAGTCGTGGTGGAAATCAGTAAGTTTTACTAGTGTGCTTTAAAACACGCATCCAAGTGCAACTTACTGATTTCCACCAACGTAACTTTGTTGTTGGATTTCACATTTATTCATGGACACAGAATTAAATTACAAAAACAACAATGTAAACAAATGGGTTTTGGAGGGTAAAACATACGAAAGATGTGTATCTTTATATGGTTTATCTATGGTTTTGCTCAGCAGCTGCAGTGGTGGAAGTGGAAGTTAAAGGTACGTACGCATTAAATTTCAGGCTTTGGTTCTACCTTTTGATTATATTTTCTTTGTTTTCAACATAAATAGCCATAAATATTACTGGATTTATATGCCAGAAGCATTAAAAGACTACATCAAATAAAGTTTTTGTTCATAAACATTTAGAAGCATCAATTTTATTGACAAAATATTTAATTTTTCAGTTTTTGAATTTAACGGATTCCCTGTTTTGAATATCCGATTCACCAATTGAGCACATGACCACGTTTGAGCAAATGCCCTAATGCATACATACAAAGCTCGTTTTGTCCCATTTAAAATGCATTGCAACTGCACACATCCTCTCAATTCAGCTTGTAGGGTGAAAGAGCATGGACACCTTAACTGCCCGAGCAGAATGGAGTCGCTGTAGCGGCCGCTTGTCGCACTGTCAAAGTTAAAATATACGAAAACAGTACACAGCGCCACAATGAGAAGCTGTAGCTGCAGCGATCGCTGTCGCCAAAGTTGAATAATTTTCAACTCTCTGCTTTTAGTCGCGCTAGTTTTTGACATATCTGTGGGTCTGTTCAGAACACTGTATGTAAACTAGACATTGGGTTCGTTCAACACATTGAGTTATTTTTACATGTTTATTATGAACTGAAATTCGGGAAAAAATTGGTTTCGATAGTCCCAGTCTACACTGAACGATTTTTCCAGTGCCGACAAAAAATTGTTGTTGTAATCGTGTGCGATTGAGAGGTACAGCCGACATGATTCTTCCAGTTTCGGCCGATTTTTCCATTCAGCACGGGAAAAATCGTTCAATGTAGACCGGGACATAGCGATGATTGTAGAAAAAAAGCATTTGAATAAAGTCTTATTATTAATAATTCGAGTATGTTGTCACTGACCCCAAAATTGCAAAACTTTGAGAACTCAATTTTAAAATTGCGCAGTGTTTTTACGCTACAAGTGAGACCATTTTGTATGAAAGCTCTAATGGGCTTGGATGAAAACAAATAAACAAATTCTTCACATTTATAAAACTGATGGAATTTTTCTAGATACTGTTGTCCTTTTCTCCTTCCAATTTTGTATCTGTCAAGGGCAAGGTTTAACTACATAGACCTACTTTTTCCAAAAAGTGCCAAAGTGAGAAATAAACATGTATGCTAAAGACACCTGTTTGCAAAAAAACATGCTAAAATTGTTCTGACAGATAATTTTAGTCACCATACACGATTTTCAATATTTTTTTTGGCAAGCAAGTGTCTTTATAATAGATATTTTTTTCCACGTTTGCACTTTTTGCAAAATGAACAGTGCCGAAACTGGAACTGAGGTCATAGCTGAAATAGCTATCAAATAGTATCGTGCGTGCTATTTTTCATGTGCCGCCAATGCAGCTGCACAAAATATTATTTCTTTTTAAAAGTTCAATAAAATATTCTGTGTTGTGCTCTTCCATGTTGAATTTTGTTTGTTTGTTTTGGGTTGTGTCAAATACCGGCATACTTTGTGTTTTATTTTTTAAAAGAGAAACATGATAGTCTCGCATTTGTAATAGAAATGAAAACAACATGCAACATATGGAACACGCCTTGTAAAAATTAGAATTCCAAACATCTGAACGAACCCAAACAAAATTAAATGTCAAAAAAAAACGTTCTTTCTGCGCTACACCATTGTGGATGACCTTTGCGACCAAGTGAGCGATTTTAATGATAGCTTGTGCTACAGCGATTTTTACCGCGACCAGCGACTTGCATTGTGTTCAAGGGGTAAGTCGGTTCTCTAGGTAGTATTTTCTCTATGGATTGTATGAAGATCATGGATTATCAATGAAGATAGCTCTTCTGAGAAAACTCATCACAGTCAGATTGGAGAATTGCGATAACATGACTGATTATGTCAACGAAATCTTTGGATCTGCAAACAAGCTAGCTAGTATAAAATTTCCGATTCCTCCGGAATGGTTGGGTGCCATATTGTAAAATCATGGGAATAGAAAGCAGTGGCACAGATATAACCGGTGAGGCGATCAAAGCAAAATTATTGGATTGTGACTACAACAAAATAAAATCGGAAAATGCTTTTCTTGGAGGAAACAAGAAGAAAAAAGAAGCGTCGGCTCTAAAAGGAAACGTGAAATGTTATGCATGTGGTAAAAAAGGACACATTTCAAAAAATTGTCCTAACAAAAATAAAACAAAAGATAGCAAGAAGAGCGAGTAGCAAAATGCGTTTAGTGCAGTACTGTCCTGTAGATCTGAAAATAAAAACAACAGCGATTGGTACATTGACAGTGGTGCCTCTAGGCACATGACACCATGCATGGACTGGATTGGTACATTGAATAAATCGTCAATTGGGGCTATTGTGACTGCTAATAATCAGAAGATGCAAGTGACTGGAATGGGGGACATTACGTTGGTACTTGACGATAGAGAAATTGAAGTCAAGTATGTTTTGCATGTTCCTGACATTTCATCAAACCTCCTATCTGTTGCGCAAATGGTTAAACATGGTAACAAGATTACTTTTGATGCGGAGGGTTGCAGTGTTTTTAATGTTAGAGGTGAACTTTTGGTCAAGGCTGTTCATGTGGTGGTGTATATAAAATTAAAGGTCAAGCGTTATGTATGTTAACAAGTACGTCATCTAATTTAATGACATGGCATCGACGTTTGGGACATATTATTATTCTGATCTATGTAAGATGAAAAATGGATCCGTAGACGAAATAGATTTCAGCGAAGACAACGAAGCTCTGAAAATGTGTGAAACATGTCTCGAGGGGAAACAAACTCGCACACCGTTCAAGCACAAAGGTACACGCGCAAAGGATTTATTAGATCTTATAAATTCAGATCTCTGTGGTCCCATGGAACACAAATCGATTGGAGGAGCTAAATATTTCTTAACCTTTATTGACGACTTTTCGAGAAAAGTGTTTATTTATTTTTTGGAAACAAAAACACAGGTTTTGTCTTTATTTCAAGAATTCAAACGGATGGCGGAAACTCAGACAGGAAGAAAAATTAAGATGATTCGGACGGACAATGGGACTGAGTACGTTGGTCAACATTTTGAATCCTATTTGAAAAGCTTTGGAATCATACATCAAACCACAAATACATATACACCGGAGCAGAATGGCGTCGCCGAGCGATATAATCGTACTATTGTTGAACGAGCCAAGTGCATGATTTTTGATGCTGGATTGGACAAGTCGTATTGGGGAGAAGCAGTTAATACTGCGGTTTACGTGATTAACAGGTCAGTCAATTCTTCTTTTAACAATAAAACCCCACAGGAAATATGGACTGGTTTTAAAGTCGATCTAAGTGAAATGAGAATTTTTGGTTCACCTGTCATGGTCCATGTTCCAAAGCAAAAAAGACAGAAATGGGACACAAAATCTACTAGGTTCTTGTTTGTTGGTTATTGTGAAACGACAAAAGGATACAGGTGCATCGATCCCAAGACCAAGAAGATTCGAATCAGTCGTGATGTTAATTTCTTCGAAAAAGCAGTTATAGATATGAAGTCTACATCTTCAGAACTAGATTCAGTGGTGGAAATTAAGAAAACGTCAGTTAAAGTTGAGCAATTGTTCAACGAACTTCAAATTTCCTGTGACGAAAAACACAATATGAATAAAGAAGCAGGACTTGATGAAGATGAAGAAATGCTCACAGCTGAATCTGACGAAGACGAATCTGATGATATCAACGATGCACTGAATTCTGAGTTAAGAAGATCGAATAGAACTCCAGTGCCACGTAAGTTTGAAAATTTTGTAACCTATTCATCTTTTGCAAATGAAATGGATGACGATCCAACAAATTTGGAAGAAGCTATGGCAAGTGAGAACAAAACTGAATGGGAAAACGCTATCAAAAACGAGCTGAAATCTTTACAAGAAAACGAGACTTGGACACTTGTTGATTCGCCGAAGGGACGAAAAACAATTAAATCAAAACGGGGTTTCAAAACTAAACACGATATTAACGGCAATTTAACATGTTACAAGGCAAGGTTAGTGGCGAAGGGTTTTTCCCAGAAGCCTGGCATTTATTTCAACGAAACATACTCTCCAGTTGTTCGTTATACGTCCGTTCGTTTTTTGATCTGTTACAGCCTTTTTGCAAGGTGATTTATCAGAAGATATCTACATGGAGCAACCGACTGGTTTTGATAATGCTACTTAACGGGTATGTAAATTGAAAAAATCTATATGTGGTCTTATACAGAGTAGTCGGCAGTGGAATCAGAAGCTGGATGCTGAGTTAAAAGTTTTTGGACTTACACAATCGAAACTTGATCCTTGCGTGTATTTCAATAAAGACGGTAGCCTTATAGTAGGATTTTATGTAGATGATGTTCTAATTTTTTGGAGGGAACAAAAGCTGCATGACAATTTGAAATCATATTTGTGCAATTCGTTTAAAATGAAGGATTTGGGAAAGGCTAAATGTTGCATCGGCCTTAACATCACGTATGACGAAGATAAGTCGGGAATTTGGATTGATCAGTCGCAATATATTCAAAATATTCTCGCGAGGTTCGGAATGTCAAACTGCAAACCTGTTTCAACACCAAGTGATCCAAATCAAAAATTGTCTATTCAAATGTGCACAGAAAAAGATGAAGGCGAAAATTTTCCGTACCAAGAAGCTGTTGGAAGTCTACTCTATTTAGTACAAGGGTCCAGACCGGACATTGCATTTGCTGTAAATGATGTTAGCCGTTTCAATTCTAAGCATGGTCAGGCCCACTGGACGGCCGTTAAGAGAATCTTCAGAAATTTAAAAGGCTGTATTAATTTAAAATTACATTTTCGAGGTTCAGAAAATCTAAGTGGTTTTTCAGATGCTGACTGGGCTTCCGACATTGACAAACGTCGTTCATGCATAGGATTTGTTTTTAATCTGAGTGGCGGTGCAATATCGTGGGGAAGTAAGAGACAATCAACCGTAGCGTTATCGAGCACTGAGGCGGAATACATGGCGTTGTCGGCAGCAGTTCAGGAAGCAACCTGGCTGAAGCAATTTGGAGCTGAAATAAATGCATGTTTTTCAAACGAACCAATAAACATTGCCTGCGACAATCAAAGTGCTATTAAACTGGCGGAAACGAACTGTTTTAGAGCCAGATCTAAACATATCGAAGTACGTCATCATCACATTCGTGATCGTATAAATGACAACACTGTTTGTATAAACTACATACTAACCGAAGACATGGCTGCAGACAACCTGACTAAGGCAGTTCCTATCATGAAACACCAACTATGTGTCAAAAAGATGGGATTATATATTAAAAATTGAAATTCTATCTTATTTAAATGTTTTAATAAGTGGGGGTGTTGAAATATTATTTCTAGTTACTACTGTAATTCACTTCTTCTATAAACCCTTCATCTTATAATGTATCTAATGAAATTAAGTATGCCTTTGTTATTGTAAAAGAAAATATATTGTAATATTTTATTATTCCTTTTTCATCGTTCAATTAAATAACTTGTTTATATTAAATTAGTTTTTCCTTTGTATTAAAGTCCCAATAAAAACCCACCGGTTGATAAAAAGCTAAGAAAAAGAAAACGTCAAGAAAAAGAAGAAGAACGTCAACGTGAATATTTTTTTCTAGAGAACAAAAAAGCCTTCTCGTGAAAGAAGCAATAGCAAACCCAGAAAACGATGAAAAAAGCTCGGCTGAGGACGAAATTCCGTAGAGGTAAATAAATATTTTGTTACAACTATTATTAGCGAGCGTCAGTGATATTTCAATAAATTAATTAGAATCTGGTTTCGGGTGGATTGGGTTCAAACCAAATGAAAGAACTGTTTTAAAAAAACAGTCAAAAATATTTAAGTTGGTTGAATCGTCTTACCTATCCAAATCCACATGCATCAAAGCTAAGGCTTCACGTATTGAATCTCTGACTGACTGCAAAACTATTTAAATATAATAATGTTATATATTCCTAATAGGTGAACATATACCATCTGACTTGGACATTGGTTCTGAATCAACGAAAAAGACGGTGGAATATGATGGGGGCCGCATTGGAGAGAGAGTTCCTGAGACTATGATTTAAAAGATGCGAAACTGTTGTTAAGTAAATTAATTTTGTTTTATAAATAAATAATTTTTACTCCTATGGAGTAAATTTTTCAGCTTTAGGTGAACTGTTAAGATTATTCATGTCACTAGTAGTTATTTCGTAATAAAAAAACGTAAGGTCAAAATAAATTATATTTTGGACAAATTACGTGACTAGAAAATACTATTTTCGCCTACTCATGGAATCTTACTATAGGAGAAAGAGTGCACCTGCATCTCCTACCGGAACTTAAAAGTTTAATCACTAAATTAAACTAGGCAGAGTGCGAATTGGATCAAAATCAAATTCTATCCAAAGTTTAATTTTTAAAACTAATGAGGTCAAACCTTTTAATCAAGTGATTTTTTTTTACACTATCAGATCTTTGTCAGAGAGTGCTTAAATCAAGCTGCAACTTACGACCAAAAATTTGCAAACACAAAAAATGTATACACCGGCTCATCACTTAGTGCAGTTTTGGCTAGTTAGTAGTGACAGACAGACTACAAAAAAACACTAAAAATAAAATAAATTGGGTGGCACAACGGCTCGTGAAGAACCAGGGCCTAGTGACTAACAACTCGCAACCATTCCTGTGTGCGCCTGTCGACATGAATGGAACACACTAAGGAGAAAGGATTCTCAGCACAAAATGAAACAGTCAAGAAAAAACCTAAAACAATAATAACACAAAAAATGTGACTTATACAAGCATTTATGAGCGTGGTATTCTGGCCTTCAATACACTTTTAAGTTTAATTTTACTAATATTGAAGAAGATTTATTCGATGGTTATAACTTATAAGGATCTGCCCATTATAATACCTTCAACAAAAGACGGATAAAATTACGCTGTACTGCTTCTATCCTATTTTAATGAACCTTGTAGAAAGGAGCCCGCATCTGAGATGCATATTCAAGGTTGGATCGAACTAAGGAGTTGTAAAGAGCGAGGGTAACGTAAGGATCCTGAAAATTAAGTCGTTAAACCAGGGTTTAGACAAGCCAGTAGAACTAGTAGCATTTGAATCTTTATTGAAGTTTCTTTGCGCGCGTTGAGAGTGAAATTTCAAGGTTGAATTTATGTGAAACGAAAAAATTTAACACCACATGTGCAACGCTGACATCATTGATTAGCTAAGTGGTGGGAGGTAGAGTAAAAGTAAAAATTTTTATTGATAGGCTAATATATCTAGTGCAATAAGTTTGGATTTTTTGATAATCTATGTTATTGTAGTAGATAAAAGGGAAAATGTTCTTTTATGTCTACTTTCAAATTTCGTTAATTAGAATGCTAGAGTTTTGAATAGATAATGGAATTCTGAGAATCCTACTAGTTTAAGATTTTTATCTATCTCTTATTGGTGTGGAGATATAAATTATTTTAAACATTTTATCTCAAAATAGGTTAATTTCAAAAAATCGAATTAAATCAGAACAGTCCGCTAAAAATTTGAATTATATATGGTTGAAAATAAATAAAACGTAATTTAAGTTGTCATATACAAATTTTTGATTTTGCAGAGATTTTGAGTGTAGGAATTTTTGGAAATAGTCGGAAAACCTACTCTCATAAACTGATTTATCAGCTAGGTTCCAGAAATCACTTTCTATCGTAATGAAATTGAAATCGATGTGAAATCGAATTTGGTGTTCCACATTTCACTTTTATCGATATCAATATCATTTATTTCGAAACACAATAATACATACGATCATCAAAATAGCGTACAAGAAAAATCCAGACCTCTAGAGGAAAAGACTGGAAATTTTTTTTAGAATGTTATTTAAAATTATTTTCAAACCTGTGAATCCAATATATTCATTTCAGTTAAAATGACCACTATTAAGTTGCCAAAAGCGTTATTGAGAACCGATTTCATTGACAAAGGAGCCTATAGAAATGGGTTGTTGTTAAAGAATTAGTTAAATAGATATAGATATTAGTCTATCTTGAGTAAAATGCAAACTGCAGCCCGGGAATCGACAGAAATAGTTATCCCAACATTAAAAGAGCAAATTGTGGCACCTGCCATGCAATGTTTATCGATTTATATGGTTCTGTCTATGAAAACCAATTAGTTTGTATCAATCCATCGACATTTTATATTTACTCACATAAATTATTTCCTGCAAAACACCTGCTGCAACAAACGAAAACGCTGAGCAAACTCCTTCAAGTGCAACGCTTTCCATGTCAAAGTGTTTCAAAACAGGAGCAAAAATATACTGTCAAAGAGGAATAAATATAAACCAGAAGACCCGTGCGAAAATTTCGCACATTCAGTAAGGCTTTAAATTTTCAAATAGAATGTTTGAACAAAATAAATACCTAAATTCTTTTTATTATTGATATGAACACATTAGTAGAATTTAATTTAAATATTATAGATATGCATTTAAGTGATCATAATATTTTTCCTAATAAAATTTGATGCAATAAAAAAATGTCTTTGATCTCTGTCTTTGGTCTAAATGTGTTTCGATTTTTTTTTCGACCCTTTTCGATTGGCATGCCAACAATATTTTTAACATTAATCGTTCCTAAACGAAATGTTACACAGTGTAACACTTTTAAAAATGACATTTTAAAATTTTTTGTTTGACACAACAACAATAGTTAACATTTTATAGAAAAAGAATGCACCATTGTCATTTTGCCGAGCTAGAGGAAAGTGTTTAGAGATTTCAAAACGTTAAAATAGTGGAAACATTAAATAAAAAAGTGAAATAAAAGTTAACATAGTGAATACTTTATTTAAAAAAGAAATGCATTAAACCGTGTAAAAACACCTATAATACGGAGTTTTCAATTTTTGCATCTCACGGGCTGATTGTGTCTCAAATTCCACATGATGTTTTTACAGGATTTAACGCAGCACCGCATATGTTATATATTTTTTTCCAATGAAGTATATTCACTATATTTACATTTATTTCACTTTTTTATTTAGATTAATAAGCTTTTTTACTATTAAACATAAATCTCAAAAATACATCTCTCAAAAAACACAGCTAAAAATACTTTTGGGGGCCCCCGCATTTAGCTAACTCACAGCATTCCGACCCTGTGTGAATGCATTTGTGTTTGTGTAATTCACACTATTTTGAAAAAAGCCTCACTTTTTCCTCGATATGCCCGTTCCTCTATTTCTTCTTCTAAGATTTTAAATTAAAGAATTAATAAATATGTTTCATTCATTCATGCAATCTAGTAATACCTAATAAATGCATTCGGCTTTTTATAAAGAGAAACAAAATAACAAACAACAGAAGTAGGTAACAAATATGTTTCTCCACCACTCACTCAATGTGCAAGCGAAAAAAGAGGATTATACATTACAAAAGTAATAAATATGTTTCTTTCATTCATGCATGGTGTAACTTAAGAATGTTTCTCTCCCACTCACTCAAGGTGCAGCGAAAAAAAGATAATTTTAAATTACAGAAGTAATACATATTTTTCTCTTTCAGTCATTCAATGGGTTAAAAGGGAGGTATTCTTTATGTCAAATTTTTCATTTATTGAATTATTTGAAATTTCATTTTTACAAAGTTTTTGTGCAATGTCATGAGTATGTGTAAATTCCTATTCAGTGATACCCATTTTAGTGGATTTGACTTTTTTATAAATGAGAAAAAAGGAGTTTGACAACAGAAATAATATATATAAATGATGATAATAATACTGGTCCCATTGCTTTGGCTTGGTCAGCCTGCAAATTCACAGCTCCCCAAATGGTCGTGTTCATTTGAGAAGCTTGAAAAGTCCAACTCGAGTCTTGTTGATGTTCTAATTTTTTGGAGGGAACAAAAGCTGCGGGACAATTTGAAATCATATTTGTGCAATTCGTTTAAAATGAAGGATTTGGGAAAGGCTAAATGTTGCATCGGCCTTAACATCACGTATGACGAAGATAAGTCGGGAATTTGGATTGATCAGTCGCAATATATTCAAAATATTCTCGCGAGGTTCGGAATGTCAAACTGCAAACCTGTTTCAACACCAAGTGATCCAAATCAAAAATTGTCTATTCAAATGTGCACAGAAAAAGATGAAGGCGAAAATTTTCCGTACCAAGAAGCTGTTGGAAGTCTACTATATTTAGTACAAGGGTCCAGACCGGACATTGCATTTGCTGTAAATGATGTTAGCCGTTTCAATTCTAAGCATGGTCAGGCCCACTGGACGGCCGTTAAGAGAATCTTCAGAAATTTAAAAGGCTGTATTAATTTAAAATTACATTTTCGAGGTTCAGAAAATCTAAGTGGTTTTTGAGATGCCGACTGGGCTTCCGACATTGACAAACGTCGTTCATGCATAGGATTTGTTTTTAATCTGAGTGGCGGTGCAATATCGTGCGGAAGTAAGAGACAATCAACCGTAGCGTTATCGAGCACTGAGGCGGAATACATGGCGTTGTCGGCAGCAGTTCAGGAAGCAACCTGGCTGAAGCAATTTGGAGCTGAAATAAATGCATGTTTTTCAAACGAACCAATAAACATTGCATGCGACAATCAAAGTGCTATTAAACTGGCGGAAACGAACTGTTTTAGAGCCAGATCTAAACATATCGAAGTACGTCATCATCACATTCGTGATCGTATAAATGACAACACTGTTTGTATAAACTACATACTAACCGAAGACATGGCTGCAGACAACCTGACTAAGGCAGTTCCTAGCATGAAACACCAACTATGTGTCAAAAAGATGGGATTATATATTAAAAATTGAAATTCTATCTTATTTAAATGTTTTAATAAGTGGGGGTGTTGAAATATTATTTCTAGTTACTACTGTAATTCACTTCTTCTATAAACCCTTCATCTTATAATGTATCTAATGAAATTAAGTATGCCTTTGTTATTGTAAAAGAAAATATATTGTAATATTTTATTATTCCTTTTTCATCGTTCAATTAAATAACTTGTTTATATTAAATTAGTTTTTCCTTTGTATTAAAGTCCCAATAAAAACCCACCGGTTGATAAAAAGCTAAGAAAAAGAAAACGTCAAGAAAAAGAAGAAGAACGTCAACGTGAATATTTTTTTCTAGAGAACAAAAAAGCCTTCTCGTGAAAGAAGCAATAGCAAACCCAGAAAACGATGAAAAAAGCTCGGCTGAGGACGAAATTCCGTAGAGGTAAATAAATATTTTGTTACAACTATTATTAGCGAGCGTCAGTGATATTTCAATAAATTAATTAGAATCTGGTTTCGGGTGGATTGGGTTCAAACCAAATGAAAGAACTGTTTTAAAAAAACAGTCAAAAATATTTAAGTTGGTTGAATCGTCTTACCTATCCAAATCCACATGCATCAAAGCTAAGGCTTCACGTATTGAATCTCTGACTGACTGCAAAACTATTTAAATATAATAATGTTATATATTCCTAATAGGTGAACATATACCATCTGACTTGGACATTGGTTCTGAATCAACGAGGAAGACGGTGGAATATGATGGGGGCCGCATTGGAGAGAGAGTTCCTGAGACTATGATTTAAAAGATGCGAAACTGTTGTTAAGTAAATTAATTTTGTTTTATAAATAAATAATTTTTACTCCTATGGAGTAAATTTTTCAGCTTTAGGTGAACTGTTAAGATTATTCATGTCACTAGTAGTTATTTCGTAATAAAAAAATGTAAGGTCAAAATAAATTATATTTTGGACAAATTACGTTACTAGAAAATACTATTTTCGCCTACTCATGGAATCTTACTATAGGAGAAAGAGTGCACATGCATCTCCTACCGGAACTTAAAAGTTTAATCACTAAATTAAACTAGGCAGAGTGCGAATTGGATCAAAATCAAATTCTATCCAAAGTTTAATTTTTAAAACTAATGAGGTCAAACCTTTTAATCAAGTGATTTTTTTTTACACTATCAGATCTTTGTCAGAGAGTGCTTGAATCAAGCTGCAACTTACGACCAAAAATTTGCAAACACAAAAAATGTATACACCGGCTCATCATTTAGTGCAGTTTTGGCTAGTTAGTAGTGACAGACAGACTACAAAAAAACACTAAAAATAAAATAAATTGGGTGGCACAACGGCTCGTGAAGAACCAGGGCCTAGTGACTAACAACTCGCAACCATTCCTGTGTGCGCCTGTCGACATGAATGGAACACACTAAGGAGAAAGGATTCTCAGCACAAAATGAAACAGTCAAGAAAAAACCTAAAACAATAATAACACAAAAAATGTGACTTATACAAGCATTTATGAGCGTGGTATTCTGGCCTTCAATACACTTTTAAGTTTAATTTTACTAATATTGAAGAAGATTTATTCGATGGTTATAACTTATAAGGATCTGCCCATTATAATACCTTCAACAAAAGACGGATAAAATTACGCTGTACTGCTTCTATCCTATTTTAATGAACCTTGTAGAAAGGCGCCCGCATCTGAGATGCATATTCAAGGTTGGATCGAACTAAGGAGTTGTAAAGAGCGAGGGTAACGTAAGGATCCTGAAAATTAAGTCGTTAAACCGGGGTTTAGACAAGCCAGTAGAACTAGTAGCATTTGAATCTTTATTGAAGTTTCTTTGCGCGCGTTGAGAGTGAAATTTCAAGGTTGAATTTATGTGAAACGAAAAAATTTAACACCACATGTGCAACGCTGAGATCATTGATTAGCTAAGTGGTGGGAGGTAGAGTAAAAGTAAAAATTTTTATTGATAGGCTAATATATCTAGTGCAATAAGTTTGGATTTTTTGATAATCTATGTTATTGTAGTAGATAAAAGGGAAAATGTTCTTTTATGTCTACTTTCAAATTTCGTTAATTAGAATGCTAGAGTTTTGAATAGATAATGAAATTCTAAGAATCCTACTAGTTTAAGATTTTTATCTATCTCTTATTGGTGTGGAGATATAAATTATTTTAAACATTTTATCTCAAAATAGGTTAATTTCAAAAAATCGAATTAAATCAGAACAGTCCGCTAAAAATTTGAATTATATATGGTTGAAAATAAATAAAACGTAATTTAAGTTGTCATATACAAATTTTTGATTTTGCAGAGATTTTGAGTGTAGGAATTTTTGGAAATAGTCGGAAAACCTACTCTCATAAACTGATTTATCAGCTAGGTTCCAGAAATCACTTTCTATCGTAATGAAATTGAAATCGATGTGAAATCGAATTTGGTGTTCCACATTTCACTTTTATCGATATCAATATCATTTATTTCGAAACACAATAATACATACGATCATCAAAATAGCGTACAAGAAAAATCCAGACCTCTAGAGGAAAAGACTGGAAATTTTTTTTAGAATGTTATTTAAAATTATTTTCAAACCTGTGAATCCAATATATTCATTTCAGTTAAAATGACCACTATTAAGTTGCCAAAAGCGTTATTGAGAACCGATTTCATTGACTAAGGAGCCTATAGAAATGGGTTGTTGTTAAAGAATTAGTTAAATAGATATAGATATTAGTCTATCTTGAGTAAAATGCAAACTGCAGCCCGGGAATCGACAGAAATAGTTATCCCAACATTAAAAGAGCAAATTGTGGCACCTGCCATGCAATGTTTATCGATTTATATGGTTCTGTCTATGAAAACCAATTAGTTTGTATCAATCCATCGACATTTTATATTTACTCACATAAATTATTTACTGCAAAACACCTGCTGCAACAAACGAAAACGCTGAGCAAACTCCTTCAAGTGCAACGCTTTCCATGTCAAAGTGTTTCAAAACAGGAGCAAAAATATACTGTCAAAGAGGAATAAATATAAACCAGAAGACCCGTGCGAAAATTTCGCACATTCAGTAAGGCTTCAAATTTTCAAATAGAATGTTTGAACAAAATAAATACCTAAATTCTTTTTATTATTGATATGAACACATTAGTAGAATTTAATTTAAATATTATAGATATGCATTTAAGTGATCATAATATTTTTCCTAATAAAATTTGATGCAATAAAAAAATGTCTTTGATTATATTCATTCTAAATGTGTTTCGATTTTTTTTCAACCCTTTTCGATTGGCATGCCAACAATATTTTTAACATTAATCGTTCCTAAACGAAATGTTACACAGTGTAACACTTTTAAAAATGACATTTTAAAATTTTTTGTTTGACACAACAACAATAGTTAACATTTTATAGAAAAAGAATGCACTATTTTCATTTTGCCGAGCTAGAGGAAAGTGTTTAGAGATTTCAAAACGTTAAAATAGTGGAAACATTAAATAAAAAAGTGAAATAAAAGTTAACACAGTGAATACTTTATTTAAAAAAGAAATGCATTAAACCGTGTAAAAACACCTATAATACGGAGTTTTCAATTTTTGCATCTCACGGGCTGATTGTGTCTCAAATTCCACATGATGTTTTTACAGGATTTAACGCAGCACCGCATATGTTATATATTTTTTTCCAATGAAGTATATTCACTATATTTACATTTATTTCACTTTTTTATTTAGTTTAATAAGCTTTTTTACTATTAAACATAAATCTCAAAAATACATCTCTCAAAAAACACAGCTAAAAATTCTTTTGGGGGCCCCCGCATTTAGCTAACTCACAGCATTCCGACCCTGTGTGAATGCATTTGTGTTTGTGTAATTCACACTATTCTGAAAAAAGCCTCACTTTTTCCTCGATATGCCCGTTCCTCTATTTCTTCTTCTAAGATTTTAAATTAAAGAATTAATAAATATGTTTCATTCATTCATGCAATCTAGTAATACCTAATAAATGCATTCGGCTTTTTATAAAGAGAAACAAAATAACAAACAACAGAAGTAGGTAACAAATATGTTTCTCCACCACTCACTCACTGTGCAAGCGAAAAAAGAGGATTATACATTACAAAAGTAATAAATATGTTTCTTTCATTCATGCATGGTGTAACTTAAGAATGTTTCTCTCCCACTCACTCAAGGTGCAGCGAAAAAAAGATAATTTTAAATTACAGAAGTAATACATATTTTTCTCTTTCAGTCATTCAATGGGTTAAAAGGGAGGTATTCTTTATGTCAAATTTTTCATTTATTGAATTATTTGAAATTTCCGAAATTTATAGAAAATAGTGTGGTATAACACAAAGTTTTTGTGCAATGTCATGAGTATGTGTAAATTCCTATTCAGTGATACCCATTTTAGTGGATTTGACTTTTTTATAAATGAGAAAAAAGGAGTTTGACAACAGAAATAATATATATAAATGATGATAATAATACTGGTCCCATTGCTTTGGCTTGGTCAGCCTGCAAATTCACAGCTCCCCAAATGGTCGTGTTCATTTGAGAAGCTTGAAAAGTCCAACTCGAATCTTGGTGTGCTAAAAGGGCAAAGTATACAAGCAATGGAATAAAAAGTTTTGAAATCTGAAATGATCGAGAAAAATTAAAAAAATATTATTTTGAAATTGTATTCACTTATGAACCTTTAAAACCTTCGAAGCGTCATACACAAATGATTCATCATATTCTCCAATAGCATGATATAACCAATTGCTTTTTGGAATACTTCCTAGCTTCCATTTATTTACCAATGCAATTTTTATACATCCATAGAACGTGACAAGAATATTTTGATCAGAAAGCTTCTCGGGCTTATAGAATATCTTGCCGATTGTGACAAAAAAGATACAGCAATAGTCCCAAACACCGCTGGATAACATCCAGTTATTTTGAAACATAATGTCTTGGCTCTCACCATCGCATCGGTGGTAAAATTTTACTTATGTGGATTTCCTTTCAACAAACAAATCAAATCTGTAAAGGGGAAATTTGATTTGTTTAGAAGAAAAGTCAAATTTTCTAAATCAAATCTTTAATTTTAGAAAGATTTACACCGACTTGCACACACACTAGGAAGATTTGACATTTCTCTGGCTATTGTTTACGTTTGGCTTTTCAGTCAATTTGTTCAATTAAATTATTTCCGTGGTGTAAAAGTATAAAGTTCACGTTCTTCAGTAAATAAAATAAAATAAATTAAATAAAATTTACTATATGTAGTATTACCTAAGATATAGTATTTAATAATATTAAATTTAACATAACACTGCGCGAACTCGCCAAGCACCCTTTAAGTTCAGATACGGAAAAGCCAACTTAACTCTATTCGTCTGACTCACTTGACGAGCTGCATTGTGCAGCCTAATCCCTGCTCAATAGCTTATACTGATACGATGGTAGAGTTACATTTGGGATAACAACTCGGCCATCCTGCAATGCACTGCCCTCAGTGCTAACTACTCATTTTACTAATTTAACATTCAGCTCTGATATTACCCAACTCGATTATAAATGGATTTTCATAACTTATAGCCTTATTCTGGCAACCTCACTGATGCCTCACAAGTCACAATAATTCCCCTCATAAAAACTTCAAAATTATGATCTGCTCCTTGGCAGATCAAAATATCACGTTGTTCTTGTGAGGTTTATTATGAGGACTTCCATGAAAACGAAATTGTGACCGGCTTATAAGAAAACAAACTCACATAAAATTGTGACCTGTGAACCTCATAACGGCAGAATAGGGCTGTTAGAAAACCTAAACTCTTCTCTACGCACTCAGCGCAATCACTTTTTGCTTTAGTCACTCAGCGTGTATATTTTAACTCAGAAAAAAAAAAAACGAATTCACTCAGATCGTTTATATCACTCAGTTTACCATTAACTGTACATATAAATTCACTCAGAAAAAAACGAATTCACTCAGATCGTTTATATCACTCAGTTTACCATTATTTGTATGAATCGCTTAAACATATAAATTCACCCAGAACAAAACGAATTCACTCAGATCGTTTATATCACTCAGTTTAAGTTAATCACTCAGATATTAACTATTATAACTAAGGATTTTTTCAATAGTATTATTTCAATTTATTCTTCTGACAACTTAAAAGTTTCTTAATCGGTTCTTATGTTGTTTTCGGTTGGAGGTTCGGAATTACTCCTTTTTGACTCCACTTATTCCAAACTAATTCGATTGGCTGTTCCGAGTAATGTGTTCGGAGTTATTTTCTGTTCCGGATTTTATAAAGGAGTAGACCCGGAACACATATACATATATAAGCTCTTTCATCGAATAACTTGTCAAATTAATTTTACTCGACTGAAAATGCAAAATATACATAAATATCAGACAATTTACTCACACACACATAATTTTTTAATCAGAACAACGGAAAATAATTCGATTGGAATCAAAAAGGAGCAGTACTGTTCCAAATTTCAATCGAAAACGACATTAATAAAGTACACAAACAGAACTTGTCACAACGAAGCAAAATCACGGACCCAAATTTCTCGGTTCACTTGGGACTCCAAAAAAATGAGTGTCTTACACACAATAACAAATTTTCTGTGTAAGCATGTAAAAAGAACGAGAATCGAGAGTATTTTTTTAAGCACCGAGAAATAGAGAGAATATAGGCGAAGTAAGGTATACAATCATTTTGCCTTAATTTCCACCACTTTTTTTTAGTTCAGTTTTGTAGGTAGCGTGGCGAAGACGGTTGCTTTTTTATCTCTTTTTTCCTGTTAAAACTTTGAAAAATTTCCAATCAGAAATGGAAGTTTCTATTTATTAAATATAAATTTATATTTGTGGAAATATGTCATGGTTATTAGTGCAAAATAGTCTTTAGAAAACCTTTTATGAATGATAAATAAAAAAAACTCTTGAAATGAAAAAATTTGTTTGTTTTATTTTTGTAGGCAATGGAGAAACTGGACTAGATGGGAAGTTTTTTTTTAATACATTTGGGTTGGGTATGCCTCAATTCATTCATTTTTTTGGAACCGTTTTAGATTTCATTTGGTTTCGGTTCTCCGAGTGTGGTGAATTGAAAAACTCTCTCTCTCACAATACATTCACATAATGGCTCCGTGGTGATTCTAATTTCCATACTAATTTGAGCCCCAGAACGCAGTTTTTCGATCCGTATTTGGATCCGAATGCGAAGTCGTCCATACGTTGTTTGATACGTTTGCGGACCGAAAACGAGCTCGCTTGCTTGAAGGGAGAAGAAATAGACCCTTCAAGCAAAATCACGGACCCAAATTTCTCGGTTCAATTGGGACTCCAAAAAAAATGAGTGTCTCACACACAATAACAAATTTTCTGTGTACGTATGTAAAAAGAACGAGAATCGAGAGTATTTTTTTCAAGCATCGAGAAATAGAGAGACTATAGGCGAAGTATACAATCATTTTGCCTTAATTTCCACCACTTTTTTTTTTAGTTCAGTTTTGTAGGTAGCGTGGCGCAGACGGTTGCTTTTTTATCTCTTTTTTCTTGTTAAAACTTTTAAAAATTTCCAATCAGAAATGCAAGTTTCTATTTATTAAATGTAAATTTATATTTGTGGAAATATGTCATGTTTATTAGTGCGAAATAGTCTTTAGAAAACCTTTTATGAATGATAAATAAAAAAAACTCTTGAAATGAAAAAAAATTCTGTTTGTTTTATTTTTGTAGGCAATGGAAAACCTGGGCTAGATGGGAAGTTTTTTTTTTTAATACTACTGGGGTGGGTATGCCTCAATTCATTAATTTTTTTTGGAACCGTTTTAGATTCCATTTGGTTTCGGTTCTCCGAGTATGGTGAATTGAAAAACTTTCTCTCTCACAATACATTCACATAATGGCTCCGTGGTGATTCTAATTTCCATACTAATTTGAGCCGCAAAACGCAGTTTTTCGATCCGTATTTGGATCCGAATGCGAAGCCGTCCATACGTTGTTTGATGCGTTTGCGGACCGAAAACGAGCTCGCTTGCTTGAAGGGTCATTGTCTGATTCATCTAGTTCTTCCCAATGAACAGTGTTTATTTTCGCAAAAGGTTTTATTCGATCTGCAGCATGAACTGAAGAGTATGGTCGTTGAGATACTTGGAAAGCTGTCGTGTCCTCAATTAGATACCGGTCGTTTTGAAGAACATTTTTGTACCTCAAATGGGCCCTTGTACCTTGGAAGTAGTTTTTTTGATTGTCCGGTAGTTGGATGCTCTGCTCGCAAGAGTACTAAATCGCCCTCTTGATACGATTGTGGTTTTTTATGAGTCGTATTAAATTTATCTGCTTGTTGACTTTGAAGTTGTTGAGTGCGAAGGTTTGCTATTTCTCGGAGTTCCGCTAGTGGAATGTTTTCGTCTTCGTCGCTGGAATCATCTTCTTGAAGCGCTATGTTTAGTTGATTGTTCAGAATGTTTTTCGGTTTGAAACCAAATAGTAATTCTTGTGTCTGGTTCGTTATTTTGTGTTTTATAGTGCTAAGTCCAAATTGTATCGCTGGTAGGTGATCCTCCCAGTCTCTGCCATCTTGCCGAACAGTCATTGTATATAGAGATGTTTTGACTGTTCTGAAGTAGCGCTCGATTTGACCATTTGCTCTTGGTGTCCTCACAGCATTTAAAATATGGTGAGGGTTTCAAACGCGTTTCCCATTTCTTTTGTCCATTTAAAAGAAGTACCTGTTTTTAGTAGAGCGTTAAGAGGTGAAGCTATTTTTGCATAATTAGCCACAAAACGGCGAAAACAGCTAGTGAGACCTAGCAATTGTTTTACTTCCCGCGTATCTAGAGGTGAAGGGAAGTTTTCTGTTGATTTAATTTTAACACTTCCTGGCTCGACGCCCCCTTTACTTATCTCATGTCCTAAATATGTTATTTTATCAGCTAGAAATACACATTTTTTGATATTTAATGTAACCTTCACTTCACCAAGAACTATAAAAAGTTTCTCTAATAATTTAAGAATTGTAGGTACATCTTCCGCGTATAAAGCAATATCATCCATGTATATTAAAATGTATTTGATGCTAATTTTCGTATAACGAGAGTTGAGGGAGTTCATTATAAGGGATATACGCTAGGGTTTATATCGAATTATTTTTTGTTCTTTTAATTTAAGGTACATTTTAATTTTGTTTGTTATACCGAGTTCACTTAAATTCATGGCAATGCAATCGCGATATGTATTTATTATTTCAAATAGTCGTGTAAAGTCATTGGAAGAACATTTGTAATTACCAACCGAAATGTCGTTCGATACAATTTTAGAGATTTCGCAGTGTTTTAAATTCGGATCCTCATTTGTTAGTCATAGATTGTTTTTGTCACGTGTTACCGTTAGAACACCATTTCTTCTTGTAATGCAGACTTTACTCTTGGAGTTGACCTTGAACAACTAAAATATCAATTTTTAGGGTTACTTCTCCCAATGTCACATTTTTTTTTATCTTCCCTAGGGCGTTGTTGCAAGACATACCGAAGCCTTGTAACTTAGTATTACAATACTTCATTTCCCAACCTAGCTTTTAAAGTTCCGATTGCTTGATTGCAGTATAATCGCTTCCCAAATCTACGAAAGCTTTCATGGGGAATCCATCGATGTCGATATTTTTCATCAATCCGCATTCGTCTTCAACACGCTGCAATCTATGTATCTTCTTAGGTGGTTCTCCGGTGGTTGGATCGCGATTGAGAGGATATTGGCGTTTTTTACAGTCACGAGATACATGACCTGGTGCTCGGTAATTAAAACAAATTTTCTGGTTTCGTGGATCAGAAACCTGTTGTTGTTTAGGATTATATCTGCACTCATTAGCTATGTGTCCTGATGATCTACATTAAAAGGAAATTGGGACATTTCTTTTCTTTTCGCGATATAAAGATCTGCATTCGCTTGCCATATGTCCAGGGGATCGGCAAAATAAAGCAAACGTGTGGAAATGGATAAGAAGCGGCTTGATAAGAAGGGGCTTGTGAATTATTGAAAAATGGTTTTAAAATAGGACGAGGAATATTTCTTGAAGGCCTATTGTTTTCAAATCTTTGTCGCGTTGCCGCTTGTTTTTGAATTTTTTTTATTTTTTTGATTTTTGACAAAAAGGTCAGGAATAGTTATACAGTTTGCTGTAACAAGATTGTTCATTAATGTAGTATCTTTAAGCCCAGAGATTATATATTTCATTATAGTATTGTTGTCGAGTTTTCCCCTTCTTCCCAGTGCAGCCATCCTATAAACATAGCTTTCATAGCTTTCAGATTCTTTTTTTTGGCGGGATAATAATTCGACGTGAATATCTGCGGAGTTTTCTTCCGAGGAGAAATCTCGGAGAATTTTTATCTTAAACTCGTCCCAATTGTGGATTTCTGCCCTGTACCCGTCAAACCAACTTGTTGCCGCATCTCCTAATCTCAGGGATGCGTAAAATAATGTGCTTCGATCGTTCCATTCATACAGATGGCAAATATTCTCGATCGTCCCGATCCATTGTGGAGCACTAAGAGAGGATGAGTTCGACGGGTTGAATAGAGGAATTATCCTCGTAACCTACTCTGTGACTAACCATAACGATATCTGAGTTATGGGTGTCGTAGTCGATGTCGTAATTTGTTATGATTCACTCGATGAACGACGACATAGAGCAACTTCTTTTTCAATTTCGAGGTTTTTTTTTGTTCATTTTCTTCTAATTGCAACTTTAGAATGTTAGCCTCACCTGTTTCACTTTCAACAAATCACTTCGGTATTTTACTTGGTCTTCCAGACCTTTTAAGAACTTTTATTTCAACTTTTTTTTTTTAATTCACTTTTCACTGATCAAAATCAAAAACGAAAATGCAACGAAAAGTACCTACCGTTTTATTTCATCGAAAATTTCTAACAAATTCTTTTGTATTTTCTATCGCAGTCTTTTTTTTCACTCTCTTTAAAAGCATTGGGAACAAACGAGAATAATAGATACTAGAATTCCTATAACTCCTCCACTCTATCAACACAATGATAGATTGTACCGATTATATAATATTTCCGTTCTCTTCAACGGCTAAAATTCAAATTTCTTGTTATAATCTGTATAAAATTATGTATTTCCCCACTAAACTAATACATGAATATTGGTTGGTTGGTAATTTCTTATCCCACTTCTGAAGATATCACATAAGATATAGTATTTAATAATATTAAATTTAACATAACACTGCATAACAGATACGGAAAAGCGAACTTAACTCTATTCGTCTGACTCACTTGACGAGCTGCATTGTGCAGCCTAATCAAAACTGTTATATATCTGAGCAAGAGGGATTTCCCTGCTCAATAGCTTATACTGATATGATGGTAGAGTTACACTTGGGATAACAGTAGATAGAATTACAATTTTCCATTTTCAAAAAAAAAAAATTTAAGAATTGTGCGTTCGGGCCTGTCAAATTGCACACACATACAATCACAGAAAAAAATTTATTTTGTTTGCGAGTTCCTTACAACAAAAAAAAAGATTTGATCTCCAATAGTTGAAAAGAAATCGACATTAGAAAAATTCCAAAATAATACACAAAATAATACAATGAGAAATATTCCGTTAGGAGATGACTTTTTTGAAAAATACAACAAAACTTAGTACATTTGCATGTGGTGTGGTGTGTTTTATTATTTTTGATACATGTAAATGAGAAATTAAATTTTCGTATGTTTGTATCATTATTATTGTTACTGTACCTAACTCCCGTAGTTTAAAATCCAAATTGACCTATTCGTCAAAATTTTTCCATCACTTTTTACTTCCAATGCGTAGGAAAGTTATGCATCCGTCAAAAATCGAACGCAAGTTTTTGTTTAAATTTGAAATTATGATAATAGAAATATTCTGTTGGTCTGTTCGGCTATAGTCCAGGGATGGGTCAATCTTCTTTAAACTTAAGACATGGGGTTAAGTTTTTTGGTGCCAAAGATAGCAGGAAAAAAGCGTCTCACGATTATTGAAACAAAAATATTACATTTCTTTAAAACAATGATGTGTCTATATACACAAAAGAAAATGCTCACTTCGGATTCCATTGGCGGCAAATGCTTCTAAGAATGAATGCTTCTAATGAAAACCACAGCAATGATGGGATAACTATACCTTGGTGGAGGAATGAAGTGTGTCAAGCTAGATTTTTGTAGTTTATCCTTTTTATTTTATCTCCGATTAGTGGAATTGCTGTGACATAAACTTTTGTAATATGATTTAACAAAAACAAAACTTATTTACCATCATAAAGAACTATACTCAGGCTCGCCAGCATTGTCAACACCGTTGTCCTCGTATGTATGATAATCTCCTTTATGTCGGTGAAGATATCTGTCAACAAAAACAGCCATAAAGGCCACGTATAGCAGACGAATTCAAATGGAAGAGTACAGAATTCTCTGTGGTTGTTTTGAATTCCATAAAAAGATCGCCCGAATGTGCCATATCAAATGGTGGTAAATTAATGGTATCATCAGCAATTCGGAACGTTACAATATCACTGAAAAAACCATCGCCCACGCAACGTAGTGGTGCGAGAATATAGCGACCTTATTTTTCATCTAATGGTGTTCACGTGTGACAGAGCGAACAGCACGAACGGATAGGAATTCCTTTTCAGAATTTAAAAGCCTAGCAGCTCGACAGTAGTAACTTATTCGTTGCTAACAGGAACGCGATCAATGCACAAAGTTTTATCAGAATTAAAGAATGCCACTTGCAATAGTTGAATTGCTCTTCAAGTTATCCAAAGCCAATTTTCTTATAAAAATTCTACATAAATGAGAAGTTATAATTAAGTTGTAATTTAATAAATTTTCAATTTAATAAATAAAAATTGTATGAAACTCTTTTCACATTTTCACAAAAAAACAAACCAAATGGCTTGTATTTTAATTGTTTTTTCTTTTTTACGGCAAGAAAACAATTTTTGTTGGACTCTGAATTCATTTTTTTAGACTTGAATTACCAAAAATTATGTTTTTCTTCTATTCTTCCTTTCAAATTTATTTAATTATATCTACGTAATAATAAAGAAACAAAAAACACAAAAAATTAATTTTTAGGTTATGATATCATTTTGATTTGACGTTTATGTGTTGTTATACTGCACACTGGTATAATTTATAACAGTTGTAAGGTGCATGAAAACTCTTCAAATGGAGAGAAAAGTGGCACTGCGGTAACGCTGGCCCCAACAACATATCAAAAATGCAGAACTACATCGCGCTTTGCGAATTTATTGTCGAATTTGACTGGGCTAATGTTCATGTATACACAGGATTTTCAGCCAGTGTGCGATTGAAGGAAAAGTTATGCCGTTTTCCTTTGGACGTGCGGAAACGTCCGGAAGTCTTCTGATCATTCCATTGGCACAAAAAGTACGCTTCTGACGATTCTGAGAAGAGAAATTCGATTCTGAATTTCAAATCAGAATCCACTCAAGAAGCACTAATACATTCAAACGTCACAACAAACTGTAATGAACTTCATGTTTTTTATAGCTTTCCATTTTATTTTAATTTGCATCCAAAATAAAACTTTTTGGTAAATTTTAATAAACAAATTAAGAAAAAATTAAACAAAAAATATTATTTGGATGTTCTGAGTTGATACACTCGTGTTTTACATTTCACTTTTTGTGTGGTAGCAAATAATTTTTATTGGACGATTTCAGAATGAGTGAAACCTTGAGTGAAACCAATGGAAAACGGCATCAGTCTGGCTTAAGTTCAGCTCAAAATTGAGCCAGTATGTGATGGCCCAAAAATATCAAAATTCAAAACTGTACAAAAGTACGGCAATGCAAATTTAACCAAATTCCGTATTACCTAACGTGCCAGACAAGTACGGTCCGATGTTTGGCTTTCATTCTTTTACTCTCAAAATGACATTTTGCTGTGCTGTGAAGAAATTTCTGACTAAAAATCACAGTTAGGGGAAATTATTTACTTTCTCGTGAAAAACTGCCAAATGGTGGAGTACGGGAACGGCTTTGGACTGAAAATCACACAAATGCACAAGAAAACCATAGAAATTTAAAGTAAAGAAACGGACCTAAATTAATTTCAAACAATCACCACAAATTTGTTTTTGTTTACTTCAAAATCACAAAGCAGTTATTTTTAAATTTCTGACAACCCTGCGCATAGTAGGTCCGATTTTGTCAGATTTTGGAGAGCGATGTTGAAATATTCTCAAAAATATCTAAACTGTGCAGAAGTACAGGAACGAAAATTCAACCAAATTCAGAATTATCTAATGTGCCAGACAAGCTGTTTGGCAAGGATGTTTGGCATTCATTATTTTGTTCTCTAAATGTAATTTTGCTGTGCTGTAATTTTCTGTCCGAAGAAATTTCTCGGACTGAAAATCACAGGTAGGTGAAATTATTTACTCTCTCGTGAGCGTTGTCTTTTGTCCAAAACTGTCAAATTTTGAGTACGGGAACGGCTTTGGACTGAAAATCACAGAAATGTACAGAAAAACACAGAAATTTAAAGTAAAGGAACGGACTTAGTATAATACCTTAGATATGTGTACTGTGAGCTTGATGTACATAGTTCTTAACACAAAAGCCGACAGCTTTTGGCCGACAACAACTACAAGAAGTCATCGAATTTAGCCCGAAGATGGAACACTGAGTCCGAAACGCGTCGCTATATAATTATAAATTATTAATGTTGTGAAAGTATTAAAGCAAAAATTAGTATAATAAAACAAATTTACAAGTTTAAATTTTGAACATTTTTAGTTTTATTTTATTTTATTTCAAAACCATCACACAACATGGAGACTAAACCACAAACAATTATGAGTATGAGAGTTTAAAGTGGCATATTTTGTGATATCGAAATGAAAAGTCTGGCAGGATTTTTTCTCAGCCTTTGGCGACGCGGGGTGTTGAAAATAGAGATTTTCCAAATTTATTATCAGGGGTACTATCAATTCAATTATGTTTTTAAATATATATAATAATGCCCTGTCATTTTCCTTAAGTTTAAACAACTTAATCTTTCTGATCCGACTAATAGAACTCAAAGATATTAGCTTTTTAATGAAACCTAATCCAAAAAATCAACAAAACAAATTCTCCAAAAAAATTCGATTAAGGTTCGTTTGAAAGGCTTATATCTTGAGTTCTATAAGTCGGATCACCATGATTAAGGTGTTTGGACATAGGGAAAATGACAGAGAATCATCATTTATTTTCAAAAAAGTAATGGAAGTGATAATAACCCTGATAAGAAATTTTGAAAATCTCTATTTTCGACCCCCCACCCCCGCCAAAAGCTGAACAAAAAACCTGCCAGACTTTTGATTTCGATGTCACAAAATATGAACCTTTAAATCCTCATACTCAGATTTTGGTTATACATCCACTCCCAAAATTTGCTGTCGGCTCTTAGACTATCTGATTTGTTGATTATGTTTATGCAATTTAGGAAAAATATCCATTATAAATTTGTTACTACCCAGCAAACGTAAAAGTACATAAATAACCGGTAAAATATGTACGTAATAGAAGTACTTCTTTTCCACTGAAAAAAGATAGGGGCTGGGGAAAAAACTAAATTATATACCTCCTATACATGAGAATACATGAAACTGCTATCTCTTTCTAGCATGCGAATTTCCCCTCCATTGAAGTACTGACAAAGGTACTTCAAATGTATATCAGCGAAGCACTACTGAAAGTACTTCTAATGTTTATTCGCCAGTAGTTTCTTAAACCATAGCGAAAGCACTGAAACTTGTCCTTTAAAAGTACTTCTTATGCGTGTACATTTCACTGGTTATATCCGTACTACTACATGAGTTCTCGAATCTAGAAGTACGGATATAACTGGTGAAACTTGTACGTAAAAGAAGTAGTTTATTTCTTCTGAAACTGAGCCTTTTAAAATTATATATGAAATAATTTATTTGATAAATTGAATTTTACGAATAGTTTTCGTCACCAGTTTATTTATTGCTAGTTTCATCAAAATAAATACAAACATTTTTCAGACTGTTTCCTTGACCCTGATAAATCTGAAATGCAGTAATAACAAAGTCTAAAACACTAATAAAAACATTTGTGTTTTCTATTAAAATTTAATGACAATAATTAAACATAATTAATTTGTTTCTTCTACAAACAACAACCAAAATACAACCAAAAAACAACCAACTCGCGCTCGCCGATAAAATACATTTTTTGTTTGTCATGTTGTGCACATACGAAATGAGACAAAACTCTGTGCATCGTATACATCGCACTCTTTCTTAGCTTTTACGATAGAAGAGTTTTATTTGTTTTTTGGAGAAACAAAAGTACTTTTTTTGAGGGGAGAGTTTTTGGTAAATAAAGAAACACATACGCATTTATAGAATGCGTTTTGTTTGTGGTTCAGCTCAAACTATTTCGTTCCGAAAGTGAAAATTTCCGAAAACGAATATTTTGCACTCTTTATTTCTAAAGCGGAATGAAATCTTCTACTTTCGAAATGACAATTCCGAAAGTGGAATTTTCGTACCTGGCAATACTTTTTTGAACGTCAAAAGCATTCTAAAACGGAAAGTTTGTTTCTACAACTAATGTGATAACGGAATTGAGAAGGAAAGTCTTAAAATGTATGTTTTTTTTTAGAAAATCTTTGTTATAATAACAATTTAAGCAAATAAATTTAATAACAGGAAAAAAAATTGCGAACACAAACAAAAAAATTGCAAACACAAACAATTCGAGATGTTGGTAGAGTTCATGTATGCTCATCCCGTTTTCCCCAAGGGACATTTAATGGTGGATTTACATGTATCTTCAACTGCATAATGCAGAAAAGTAGAGCAGGACAGCTGTATACACAAAATCCGAGCGAGTGAAAGAGAAGATGAGCATGTTCGTCTTCATTTCTGCATTATGGCACTTTCCTATAATGCAGAAACGAAGTCCTTCTGCATTTTGACCTTTTCTCTCTATCTAACAAATATACATTTTGTATTTGGCATCCCTTTTTTTGTGCTGAAACCAAATGCAGATACATGTCAATCCACCATAAAAGCCCCGTACGCCAAGCAAACATCCAACAATTTGTGGAATCTTTGCCACCAATAAAAGTTTACCTTGTATCACACATTACCTTAATATTTGATTTGTCCTGTATAATTTTCCGTGCAATCCGTTCTTGATTGTTTTCTGCGTCTATCCAAAGTTCAACCGAATCCATTTCCTTTTGATTTAATTTAAATTCTTTCTTTAAAAACCGTACTTTGCTTATCAACCTTGTTTAATATTTGTTTTTATTTCTTGATTTGACAGATCTTAGGAAAAATAATGCAATTAAAAAAGATGTTCTTGAATATAACAACAGAGTCATAAAGGAAATTATAGAGGAAACGAAATCAATAAAAAAAAACTGAAAAGGAACTGTTGGAAAATGCGGATACTGAAACTCACAAAAAACAAGAAAAACATACAAAACAGAACAGATATTAACAGGACAGCAACAGATTTTTATGAAAATCTTTATAAAACTCAAATGACTTTAGAAGAGCTACAAAACGATATAGTTAATATAAACGGAAATGAAGAAATAGTACTACCATTCTTACCATCTGAAATTGATTTATCTTTAAAAGAATTACCAAATGGCAAGTCAGGTGGACAAGATGGAATCAGAGCCGAAATGCTCAAAATTGGAAAATGTAAACTTATCAGCAGCCTTACAAACATGTTTAACTGGATTCTTATTAGTGAAGAAATCCCAAAGCAATGGAAAGAATCAACGATTATTCTATTGCATACAAAAGGAGACAGGGCAAATATAAATAATTACAGACCCATAAGTCTTATATCTGTGATATACAAAGTATTTTCGAATTGTTTATTTAGAACAATTCGTACTAGCTTAGATGAGCAGCAACCAAGAGATCAAGCCGGCTTCCGACGAGGATTTAGCACAACGGACCACCTGCAAACAATAAATCTTTCATCGACTTCACTCACTGATCTATATATATAACTGGATAGCGTATCCATAGAAAAAGTTTGACTCCATTTGAATAATTTTATAACAGTAGTCATGTACTTTGCAACTGTTATAAATTATAACAGTGTGCCGTATAACAACACACAAACGTTAAAACAAAATCATATCATAACCTCAAAATGAAATTGTGTTGTGCAGTGCAATAATTTAATTTTGGTTACTTACAATTTTAGTTTTTTTGTTTCTTAATTATCACGTAGATATAGGCCCTCATTATGAATAGCGAATCGAACTTAAAATTTTGCGAATTCGCTAATTTCGTGTTAAGACTAGCGATTACTTAAAATTAAGTTCGCTTCAAATGTCAAAACTTTAGCGAATTTGATTATCACTGTATTACAAATAGCGAACTTTCGCTAATCTGTTCACTAAAAGAGTCAAAACTAATCGAACTTAAATTCTATGTGATAACAGTATCGAATTAAAAGTTAAAGACCTTTTAATTATTTGTTATTGTTTATTTTAGGCAAAAATTAAGAAATAAATAAATTGGTATTTTAAAACAAATGGCAGTCGATTTCCAAATTTGTAGGTCTTTCGCGTCGAATAAATGGTCGATTTGTAAGGCAAGTTCAGGATCTCAAAGGTCTCACTGTAAAAATACTGAGCACAAAATGTTAGCTCGCCTGCTCAAGTCCGTCTGTTCGAAGATAAATTTGAGATCTCATTTTCCTTAACTTGCAAAAAGCCATTTGATTTGAGGAAGGGACACGGAATAACTCACTTATTTTGTAAGAATAATGAACATGAATGTGGAAATGTTATTTTTCCAATAAAAAAAACACAAATGCGTCCTTGCTATGTATATGAGAAGATAGAACATAGACTTAGAAAAACAAGAAATATGAACCGGTATAGATAATTAAATTGATCAAACAATTGCAAAACGCAAATAACCTGGGAGCTGTAACTAAAACCACACTAATTAACCACATCGTTTTGGAAACATTTCAGGACAAGAAATTTTATTTTGCAATCTTCACTGTACACTCACTTTATACAAGTAGTACCGAATAATAAAATTATTTTAAATTTATTGGAAAGTTTAGCCAGCCATTTTATACAAAATTAATATGTAAGTAATGCTCCATCCGAATATTATTATCTTTTTTAACAAACAAATAATCACAATTCACAAACAGGAATACAAATTCTAGCCATTTGACGTTTAACATGTGTAAATTCACATGAAAACTGTTGGTAGCATTGATTTCTGAAGCGAATCTGCAAGTTCGCTAACGATAATACCGTGATAAGTGAAATTCGCTTAATCGTTCGACTTTAAGCGAACGTTCGATTCACTATTCATAATCAGGGCCATAATAAAGTAGAAAAATCTTCTAACGGACAATATTTGTCTTCATAAATGACAAGTAAACTTTGCAGTATTACCGAACTTTTACATTTATGAATTCGACCTCTTTATACTTGAGCAGAAACCAGTGGAGCCCATTTTAAACTCTATACATCATTCAGTTCAATGTTTTCGGAAAGTGTGGAGTTGATGTCGCCATTTATTACTGTATTTATTTGCTCAACAGTTTTATGTCCACGATTTACATTAAAAACAGTAGTGAACTTTTTAAACACGTCATTTGAAATGTTCATTGATATTTGCAGTGCAAGGATATGCACGATCATTTATAGAGAAATCCAAAGATATAGTTATTATGAGTAAAAAAAACAAAAAAAAAAAGACAAGCAATTTTATTGAGAAAAGAATGTAGTAACTTTATCTACAGTCTACACTACCTGCTTTCTTTTTCTTGTGTGTTGAGGACAAGCAAATTTGTTTTTTTTTGTGCGCTTTAGATTGTGTAAGGATCATGTTTTTAAGTGAAATAATCTCAACTGGAAATGGCAAAACTACATGCAGTTTGTATTTGTAGAATTTTTTTTGATGATTTTTTCGTTAAAAAAAACAACTTACTTTGATAAAAAAGGCAAGCAAGTTAAAATTGACAGAAAAGGCACCAACGGGTAAAAAGGGTAAAAAAAATCACTAACGGGTAAAAAAGGCAAGATAAAATACATATATTTTGAATCAGGAGGACATGAATCGTTTTTGTATAGAGTCGATACTTTCTGACGATTACGCAAGAAAAGGCAAAGTTAGCAAAATCCTTTCCCCGGTAATAACATAAAAGAAAAGTGTCATATCCAAAAATTTACTTACATAATTTTCGGTTGGATCTTGGATGTATTTAAATCCATCGTCATCGATTGGGAAGTATGTAACCCATTTATAATTGTATCACTCCACTCCAAATCTTACGTATTCTGTAGGAATGCTCCGAAAATCTGACGAACGCAACAATAACGGTGTGACATGCGAGTAAAATCCTTTTGTTTTTGATGTTTTAAAAATTAAAGATTGTTATCTCTTTTTAATTATTTGTTGAAAAATATTAAAATTTCCATTTCATTAGCTATGTTCAGGAAAATGAGATCTCACAAATCTTGCTCCATTAAAAAGTGAAAGCATCCAAAATTTTACAACAAAACTAAGAAATTTAGCTGAGGAATCTTGTTCATATATGTGAGGATTGTAGACTCATTTTCTACACGTGGCTAATTACATTATCTCGAAACAACAAAATTGAGAAATATTAACAAAAATATTTGATTTACATACATACTTATTTTTTTTTTTTTTTTGTTTAAATTTATTTTATTTTTTTTTTATAAATGCTTCTTTTATGCTTAACATTATGAATTTTTAATAGCTTGAACAGAATATAAAGGAATAAATATTTGAACAAATATTCAAAGCAAAATTTCTCTTAAAAAGATAAAATTACAGATTCAAGATTTGTGTGTGGAAAATTATAAGTAAAAGTATGGGCCTCCATACAATCTCAAATAGTATTAACACATATAAAATGAAAGTGGAATACGAGTGTATGATAAGTGTGATTTAAGTGATTATTATAGTATGCTTCCACACTTAAATCGATAAAAAACTCATCGCAAACACCCAAAATGTGTTATACATGTGTTTTTACTTTGTGAGACAGTGAGGAATTTAAATAAAACTTTTATTCTGTACTTGAAGTATTAAGATACCCAAACAAAATCATTGTTTTGTGCTTACAGTTTAAAATATTAAAATATATGTTTTCTTATAGTATTCAAAACAATTAAAGGATGAGATTCGAGACATTCGACTTTATAACAGTTTTGTATGTCCTCTTCGATTGATTTTGTAGCAGTTACAATAGTTATAACTCTGCTTTTCGCCACGAACTAAGCGCAAGGATTGTTGCGTTTTACATGGAAATAAGTTTTAAGTTAACATAAATGCACAGAACACACATAAAATTACGACTACATCAAAGCGCTTCGCTCGTATAAAAAAAAAAGTTTGCCCAGCGACATGTCTTTGCCTTGCGGGTTCGCAGAAGCATTAGATGTATAAGAACTGTTATAAATTGGGATGTCTGAAGCAACTTCCTTAATAAATGCACATAGAAAATTCTTATTGGGTTGGAGAGAACTCAGTTGGAGTTAACACACGACAATGACTCTCTCTGATTAATGGGACGGTATAGGCAACGCACTCATCCCATCCAGGTGACCGCCATGCTGATTCACGAGTTTCTTTGCGCTCTTGAAGATTTTTGTAGCCTAAACAGATAAGATAATTATAAAATCAAGAATGAAAAATACGTTATCAGTTAAAAAGATCTTACACCAAATATGATGGACATTATAAAGTCGCCCGATTTGGGAAAAGAATCCGGCGAATGCTTCATTATTATTCTGACGATAGTTGATTGCTCGGGCCCAATTATTTCCCCATTCAATCATAGTACCTGGTTTAAGGCGGTAGGACCTTAAAGTATATAATAAGTGTATGATTTCGTTAAAAATCGATTTATTTGTAGCCTACCGCATTTCGTAAATGTTCTTTCCGGTTCGGTTCATTATTTGTGGCCAATAGCTGAACGCCAGCAAATACTGCAAATGACGCGATCTTAAAAATTTCCCACGTTCATTCATCAAGCGTAAATACTCCTGAAATTTTAAGAACTGAATAAATGCATGGAACTAACAGTTTAAACTTAAAAATTGTCAAAAATAAATTTAAATAATTTTAAAATTATATTGACACCAACGCAATGTATGTACATCATCAGATTTCTATGATAAATAAGTTTCAAAAATCGTTGGAGAGGTTAAAAAAGAAAAATATTTTTTTAAAGCTAACCGTCATTATTCAAACCGGTTTTTAATTTAAACCGCGGTTAAAAGCTAATTAAGGTCAATAGATAAACCCAGGCGCATAGTATTCACTCGTTTTATCCGATTCAACTGCCTTCTAGGGAACAGTAAGAAGTTGAGTGTAAGCTCAATTTTCAGATTACGCACTAATTTTATTTAAAAAAAATGGGCACAAACAACAACTAACGTAACAACTTTAACGTAGCTAGAAATTGATGATGTTCAAGTACATATGTATTGGTTCCAAAATGTTATGATATAATTGAAAAAAAAAATAAATAAATTATTACTAGAAATTTATATAATTTTGTTATTTTAATGGCTTAAAAAGTTAAAACTCAAAATAAAGTATGCCATCTGATTTCCATTCCTGTCGACATGCGCACACATGAATGGTTGCGAGTTGTTAGTTACTAAGCCCTTGTTCTTCACAAGCCGTTGCGCAACCAAATGTATTTTATTTATTTATTTGAATTGTTTAAAAAATATCAATTTATGAAAAAAAAAAATATTGGACCCCTTTTCTTATGTATAAAGTTGTTTGCACATTTTCAAAAATAAAATCTGGTTTGCCAGCAATTAGTATTTAATAAAATACAATTTTACACAAAATAAAAAAATATTCATGAACCCGTTTTCAAGATATTGAATTTTCAAAAACAAAAATCGACATTTTTCTAAAAATCCAAAAATTTCTTTGTATATGCATAATTGTTTGAATTGGTTCTAATCGGTTTAGTCGTTAACGAGAAATTTGAAAACCAAAAAATTGGTTCTATGACAGGGACCGTTAATCCGTTATTGGTAAACATTTTTCGTATCCAAATACTGACCATACTTTTAATAATAAACGCACATATTTTTATCAAAAGTCTTGGAGCCGTTTTCGAGAAAAATAAGTTTCTTAACGGTTTTTCAACATTTGTATGGAAGGTACCGTTATTTTTGAATTTAGAAACATGATTTTTTCAAGTATTCTACATAATAATAGAAAATTATTTTACACCTTAATATTAACCAAGTTGTTTAAAATATTTAGTTTTCAAAAAAAATTATTGATTTTTATTAATTTATTTTTTTTTTTTAATTTTGGTTCACAATAATGTTTATACTTTTTAAAGATTTACCATACAAATTTTCAACTAAACTGTTTTCGAGAAAATCAAAAACCAAAAAAATGCTTGTACTGGAGTACCAACAATAACCAAATTTTGAAAATAGAACAAATATTAAAATGTAGCATTTCCTTATTTTAATTATTTGAATTTTTTTTTTAACAAAATTCTCGGACGGATATAGTAAAAAAGTGTCTTATATATATGATGGATATAAGAAACAAGCTTAATGTACAGAAAAAGAAATCGATAAATTAATTCAGTTTATTTAACAAAAAAAAAAAAAAAAAAACCCAAAATTCCCTGTGCTAACTGCTAAAGGTACTTTTCGTACTTTAATGTTCATAGTACAAACAAGATTTAGTTTTGAGGAAGATTTTTAGCTCTTCAATATATCATTAATTGTTTTTTTAATCAATGATATATTATCTCGCCACATTTTCAACAAAGGTAAGCACAATAGACAGAACAACAAATAACAAATTCATGGCCAGATAGAACACTGAACTGAATTTGTCTACAAAAAAATGTCTGATTCCAACATAAATGACATTTGCATTTGTTGCTTGAATTTTTCTTAAGGGTCTTTAGTATTCTTAAATCCAACCAACTTTACATGCAAAATGGAAGGTTCGTGATTTGAGGAATATTTCTTTTATCAGTGGTTTTCTTATAAACGTGTTAACTATAAACCGACAATTTAACATAAAAATATACAGACAAATATACGGTGCTTTTGTTCAAGCTTCTTTTAAGCGAGGTTTCTTATAAGCGTGTTTCTTCACCAAAAATAAATAGTCCCTATTTTTTGTTTAAAGCCCATTCCATATTCAATAAAATAAAAAAACAATAGTATTCAATAAATTCGCTACGCGCCGTGTAATTAACAAACAAAAAAAAGGGCAATAGAAAAAAATAAAACTTCAATAGAAAAAAACAAAGTGCAATAAAACAAATCAGTGCAAAAGAATACTTACTAAGAAAAAAGCAATTGACATATATGTACATACCTACACAAACCACCAACCCTACCCTTTACAAGCTGCACATCGTTAAAACAAAAAAAAAATAGTCTATATACAAAAAAAAGAAAAAAAAATATCATGAACAAACCAATATGCAACGAGTGATAAACTCCTTTTTTCCTCCTCCCTTCTCCTCTCACAGTTGCGTTAACTTGACCGTTTATGTACTGTGTGTGAAGCTCAGATAAGCAATACCTAGATAGGAATCTTTCGTTCGTATCACCCCCCAAAACCCATTTGTTTACATTGTTGTTTTTGTAATTTCATTTCGTGTCGATGAATAGATGTGAACTGCAACAACAATTTAACGCGGTGAATTTGATTTGTTTGACAGTTCATTTTTTTTTTTCATAAATGTGCTGTGCGAAGATTTGTATTCCGATGTTTGTGATTTTCATTAAAAAATAAATTAACAAAAAAATAATTGTTTCACCAAGCACAATGCCCGCATGGCAAGCGGAACTTGAACGAGTCCTTGAATTTCAATGAAAAATCTTTTGGTGCTTTCATGTTTCTTTCTTCCAATTCGCCAAAAAGCTACTTGGGCAAACGATGCGCGATGAGAACTTTTTGTAGAACTCTGTCGCCTCCGAAGGGGCCCTGTTTGAGCAGAGTATAGCAAAGGGCAAAAGACCTAATTATGTTTATGAAATTTAAAAACATAATTTAAATTTTTTTCAGCTCTGCAGCACAATAATTATAAAAAAAATCTCGCCAACCAATAATAAGGTTCGAGAAATCAACAAAAATTAAATTCACCATGGCAAATTTGACAGCTACTATATTCTTAGTTTTAGGGTACAGACACACTTAATACATGAAATTATTTTAATTTATACGTAAGGGGTTGGATTGCATCATGGTCAAATTCCGACGTAAATTTTTAGAAATTAATTTAAGGTCCCCCAAACCGATGCGTGGACAACATTTTTGTCAGTCATCGGGTTCATATGGAAAATCGCACCGCTTTCATTGTGGGTACCTACTCTCAATTATTTTCATGTAACTTAATTTTAAAAAGTGAATGTTTTGTTGTCGTGAGTGTTTCGCTCCGATTTAAGGCTCACCCAAACCAATGCGAAACATTCGTTGCGGCGAAGAAACATTCGTCAGTCAAAAATAATTCATATGTTTCTCCGCCGCGTTGGTGTGGGCACTCTCATTTATCACCATGTAAATAAATTTTGACATGCGAATGTTTCTTCGCCGCAACGAATGTTTCACATTGGTTTGGAAGAGCATTTAACGTTGATTTGAAAGATCCTTTACACAATTTAAATTGTGTTGCAACAAAAATGGTCTCCTAAGCCGATGCGAAACATTTGGAATACCAACAAAACCTTCATCTGCCAGAATTAATTTGTATGGGGATAAAAGAAAGCACCCACAATGGTGTGAATCTCATCTGTTCTTAATTGCAAAAACTGCAATAAAGTCAATTCTGATTGAGGAAAAAACACAATAGGCGTGTTTTATCACAAAAGCCATCCATAGTACAGTACGATTTTACAGGCATTACAAATACAACATCGCTAGTAGCTCTACAGCCAATAAGATGTTATACTACGTTTTCTGTCAAAACAATTTTTGTATGTTTTCTTGCAAGAAGGTTTCTTTAGCGAACATTTTAAATTCTCACTTTTGTACTTTTTTGCAAAAGTAGGTAGGTATATGTAGTTAAACCTAAATGTAACTTTCATTTCAACAAAAAAATCAAATCTGTGATAGCAAAATTTGATTTGTTTAGAAAAAAAGATCAAAAATCAAATCTTTCATATAGAAAATTTACACCGGCTACACGATTTTTTTGCGACTTCCTTACAACAAAAAAAATTAATCTGCAATCGTCGAAAGGAAATCGGCATACAAGAACCTAGCACATTTAAACAAATCCTTGGATTCTTAAATTATCCGCCATTTTGTTCACGAACCGAGGTGAAACTCGGTTTTTTTTCACGTACACTAGTGCAAAAATCCGATTTTCACCACGGTCGTCTGCACGTACACTAGTGCAAAAATCCGATGTTCACCACGGCCATTTGACGTTTGAGCTTGTAGGCAAACCGAATTGACAGCCGTAGATTCCCATCTAGGTATTGCTTATCTGTGGTGTGAAGCTTCCCACACAGTGCATGCATCGAGGAAGTTAATCTGACATCAGATAGATAGTTGTTATTTTTTTCTAGTTTACCAGGGTTCGGATCAGTACTATTTGTCGCTAAGGCATAACACTAGCGACAGGTTGTACTGAAAAGCTCCAATTGGGAACTAGAATTAAATACTCAACTTAGGTAATTATCTGACTTGTGTTTTCGTTAGCTTGGAGTATCGAAATGGTAGGTAGTTTTAGAGTCGATTTTAGCAACAATCGTGGGCTTAGAAGGAATTTTTATGCCGCATATGTTCACACTGCGAAAAACAGGCCAGCTGTTTTGGCACTGAGTGAAACTCAGATAGGTGAAGATTCTGATCATTCGGAATTTAATCTATTTGGGTATAACTTGATGCCATTATTGTTTCCCGTCATGGTCGTGCCGTTTACATAAGAAATGATGTTGCGTACCAACTTCAACCACAATATGGTTTAACTTCATGTGGTTAAAATTTACGGTAAATAAGTCCTAATCTGGACAGAAATTCAACTTGTAACGAATTTGATGTTCTGTCTGACTCCATTCAAAGAATTGTTGGCAGTTACCCTCACACTGAAATCGTCATTGCGGGCGATTTCAATGTACACAATTCTAGTTGGCTTCGCTTTTCGGGTCAGACAACACCCGAAGGAAGGTATGTTGAGCTCTTTGCTGAGTTGAACCATCTGACTCAGCTTGTTGACGAGCCAACTCGAATACCGGACGTTACAGGTCAATCCGCCAACACTCTTGACTTGTTTCTTACATCTGACCCTGATAAATACACTATTAGTTTATTATCGCCTCTAGGCTCGTTAGACCATTGTGTCATATCTGCTAATTACTCGTGCCAACAAAACGCAGTTAAAGAGAAAGCACCAACGAGAACCGTTTGGCAATACAAGAAAGCCAACTGGGACGGTCTCAACGGTTTCTTCAGTAACTTTAACTGGTCGCTATGCTTCCCCGATAGTGACGTAGACGCCAGTGCAGATATGATCACAAATTTAATTCTTTGTGAAATGAGAAATTTTATCCCGAATAGGGTGAAATCTATCAAACCCAAAGAAAACTCATGGTTTGATTCGAGCTGTAAAAAGGTTATTAGGGTCAGAGAAGTAAGTTTCCGTAGTTACAAAGCCAACCCTACTGAGGAAAACCAGAAAAAGATTCAACAAGCCAGGAAGACCTGTAACCGCCATATTCAAAGAACAAAATTTTTGCATGACCAACAATTAAGGCAAGAAATACTAGAATGTCCCAATAGTAGTAAAAGTTCCTGGTTATTTGCAAAGAACATACGAAATGCCACTTCGTCGTCGGTTCCAACGCTCGTCTTCAATGAGAGCGTAAATGATTCTATGGGACAAATCTTCTTTCGCACTCGTGCAGTTGCTAAAGTTCTAAAAGATCTCGTCATTCACAAATCCGCTGGCCCGGATAGTATCCCTCCCATTGTTCTGAAGAGGTGTTCTTCAACGCTGGCAAAACCACCGGGTAAGTTTTTCCATCCGTCCTATTGTACTGGTCTCTTTCCGAGTCTATGGAAAACAGCATTTGTCCAGCCTGTCCCTATGAAAGGCGTATCTAACTCTAACTATCGTCCAATTGCAATTACGTCCCTTCTTTCCAAGGTCATGGAAACGCTGATCAATTATCAGCTAAAGAAATATCTCGAAGAACGAAAGCTTCTTAATGACCGGCAGTACGGCTTTCGAAGCAATATGTCCACTGGTGATCTGATGGTATATCTCACCGAACAGTGGAACAAATCTTTACATCGTTTTGAAGAAAGTAAGATTATTGCGCTTGATATTTCAATAGCGTTTGATAGAGTTTGGCATCAAGCTCTCTTATCGAAAATGCGCGCATATGGTATCGATGAATCTCTTCTTCGTTGGATCAGAAATTATATTAGACAGTTGTATTAGACGGTTTCAAGTCTGAAATCCACAAAATAAACGCTGGTGTGCCCCAGGGCTCCGTTTTGTACCCGACTTTCTGCCTTATATTCAAAAATGATCTTTTATCTGAAACTTCTAATCCATTAAACTGTTTCGCTGACGACAGTACCCTCAACTTCTCACATTCGTTTTTAGATTCACATCCATGTCCTTCTGTAGTGGAACTTGAACGGTAGCGTATGATAAGCTCATTAAATTCTGATCTTGACAGCATTGTTCAATGGGGAATCAAAAACCGCGTGGAATTTAATGCTTCTAAAACTCAATGCTGTCTTTTGTCGTTTGAACGGCTGTAACGATTTTGAAAAAAAAATTTACGAGCTACTATAATTATAAAAACAAATAAATCGGGTGGCAAAACGGCTCATGAAGAACCAGGGCCTACAACTCGCAACCATTCCTGTGTGCACCTATCGACGGGAATGGAAGGGACCTACAATTGTATGCCGAATCCGAACGGCTAGACGAGAAGCACTTATTCGTGACAAGTGATACTCTTGGAGGATTTGTCAATTCCTCGCAAGAGGCAGTAGCCCTGAAAAAAACTTTTTAGTTTTTAGGTGGACGAGGCTGGGAAGCGAACCCAGACCTCCAGCGTGACAGTTGAACGCACTAACCATTACGCTACGGGCTACTACAGCTACTATAATTACTACAATTAATAATTTGGTAGAATTTGTTTTTTATAACTGTTATTCACTGTACCTGTCATAGAACCGATTTGTTTGGTTTTCAAATTTCTCGTTAACGGCTACACCGATTTCAACCAAATTTTGTGTGTAAGAGGACCTTTATAATTTTAACAATTTTACATATACCATTTTTTCGAAAAAATAATTATTGAATTTTTAAAAAATGGTGAAATGGTTTCCGAATCAATGATTGTTACCAAGATCTTGATGAAACTTCAGGAACGCTACAACGATTTTACTTGGGATATATAATAGTCTCGCAATTCTGTGTGTCTTTCCGTCTGTCTGTCTGTACCTCGACCAGCAGTCTAAACGGCTGAAGCAATTTTCTTCAAAATTTGGACTTAAGGTTCTTGTTTCCCCTAGAGGGGAAATAGATTTTTTACCTGCCATACAACCAATAAACAAAAATTTATTTATTTCAAAAACGGCTGTAACGATTTTGAAAAAAAAAAAAAAATTACGAGCTACTATAATTATAAAAAAAAATAAATCGGGTGGCACAACGGCTCATGAAGAACCAGGGCCTAGTGAGTAACAACTCGCAACCATTCCTGTGTGCACCTATCGACAGGAATGGAAGGGACCTACAATTGTATGCCGAATCCGATCGGCTAGACGAGAAGCACTTATTCGTGACAAGTGATACTCTTGGAGGATTTGTCAATTCCTCGCAAGAGGCAGTAGCCCTGAAAAAAACATTTTAGTTTTTAGGTGGACGAGGCTGGGAAGCGAACCCAGACCTCCAGCGTGACAGTTGAACGCACTAACCATTACGCTACGGGCTGCTACAGCTACTATAATTACTACAATTAATAATTTGGTAAAATTTGTTTTTTATAACTGTTATTAACGGTACCTGTCATAGATCCGATTTTTTTGTTTTCAAATTTCTCGTTAACGGCTACACCGATTTCAACCAAATTTTGTATCTAAGAGGACCTTTATAATTTTAACAATTTTACATATCCCATTTTTTCGAAAAAATAATTATTGGATTTTTAAACAAAAATTGGTTTTTTTTTTTGAAAATTCAATATCTTGAAAATGGGTCAATAATTGTTTGTTTAATTTTGTGTAAGATTGTATATTTCTTAGTTCTAAAAGTTGGCATACCAAATTTTATTTTAAAAAATGTTCAAGAATTTTTATATATAAAAAAATATTTTTAAGAAAACCGCTCTAACGCTTTTTCAAATTTTGTTTTCATAAATTCATATTTATCAAACAAATCAGATGGCATACTTTCTTAATAGCCTTAACTGTTTTAGCTTTTTAAATAACAAATTTATAGTAATTTTTATGTAAGAGGTCCTTTGATTTTAAAAACTTTTTTTTAACGATATCATAATGTTATGGAACCAATACATATGCACATTGTCACGAGATCAAGTTTGTGCGATCCAGTCGTGCCCATTTTTTTAGTGCATGGGAGTCAACCGGTGATGAAAAGAAAACACTAGCGAATTTATCAGCCAGGCTTATGATGGAAGAATCGAAGTTGAAAGTACAAAATGATGTTAAGATGCAGAAGCTTTTGTAGCGAAAAAAAAACGAACTTATGCATTTTTTCGGTCTGAACAAGAAATCGGCGTACAAATGTTTTCTGTGCTATGAAGAATGACATTTCAAGAAGGATTGTTCATCCAGATATTCCAGCGAAAATGAACTAGGTGAAAGAAAAAAAGCAAAAAAACCAACAGCGTTCGTAAGTGAGGTCATGATGCATCAATTTTGGGGTTATGGCTACCCTTAAAATATTTTTAACACAGTACGAGCGATTAGGTAAGTAGGAGAGGATTAAGAAAGAGATACCGATGCACATTGGTTTTGAACGTTTGCACATCGAAATGGGAGGGGAAAGTCGAGTCAGGTAAAGAATTCCACATTCGTGTGGTGCGACTGAAGAAAGAATCTCTGTACATTACAGTACGTCCGAAGTTGGGCTCGAGTGTGAACTGGGGAGGAATGCAACAGGCTATTTCACTAGAACACTGATTATAATAATAGCGATAAAATAGAGAAAGACACGAAACATTACGGCGGTGTTCGAGAGATGTAATTGTTTCTGTTATAGATCTTTCGCCTATCATTTTTAAAGCTCTCTTTTGAATTCTGTCCAACAAACTCAAGTGAGTTTTTGGAGCTCCTGCCCAAACATGAGAATTGTACTCAAGTTTTGGACGAATAAAGGCTTTGTAGATCACAGCCAGATCAGAAGGGGAAAAAAACTTCTTGCATCTACGGAGAAAACCTAAACACTTAGCAGCGTTTTTGGCGACATCAAATATGTGGTACCGAGAACTGAGAGCTGTTCGGTTTCCTCGATGCAAGTGCCACCCATGGATAGCGGCATTGGGGGTGGGTTTCACTTCAACGACAGGAGACAACATTGAGTTTTAGAAGCATTCAATTCTACGCGGTTTTTGATTCCCCATTGGACAATGCTGTCGAGATCAGAATTTAGTGAGCTTATCAACAGCTGTCGTTCAAGTTCCACATCCGAAGGACATGGATGAGAATCTGTAAACGAATATGAGAAGCTGAGGGTACTATCATCAGCAAAACAGTTTAATGGATTAGAAGTTTCAGACAAAAGATCATTTATAAAAATAAGGAAGAGAGTAGGAGACAAAACGGAGCCCTGGGGCACCCCAGCATTTATTTTGTGGATTTCAGACTTTAAACCGTCCAATACGACTTGTATTGAACGGTCCGAAAGGTAATTTCTAATCCAACGAAGAAGAGGTTCATCGAAACCAAATGCGCGCATTTTCGATAAGAGAGCTTGGTGCCAAACTCTATCAAACGCTTTTGAAATATCAAGTGCAATAATCTTACTTTCTCCAAAACGATGTAAAGATTTGTTCCACTGTTCGGTGAGATATACCATCAGATCACCAGTGGACCTATTGCTACGAAAGCCGTACTGCCGGTCATTAAGTAGCTTTCGTTCCTCGAGATATTTCTTGAGATGGAAATTAATCAGCGTTTCCATGACCTTGGAAAGAAGGGACGTAAGTGCAATTGGTCGATAGTTATAGGGTGAAGAAGATACGCCTTTTTTAGGGACAGGCTGGACAAATGCTGTTTTCCATCCACTCGGATAGAGACCAGTAGAGTAGGACAGATGGAAAAGCTTACGCAGTGGTTTTGCCAGCGTTGAACAATGGGAGGGATACTATCCGGGCCAGCGGATTTGTGTACATCGAGATCCTTTAGAACTCTAGCAGCTGCACGAGTCCGAAAGAAGATTTGTCCCATAAAATCATTTACGCTCTCAAGTACAGGAGGAGTCATAACACTTTCTGGCAGCGTCGAATTAACAGCAAACTGTGCTGCAAGCAAATTGGCTTTATCTTGCGAGCTGACAAAAGGAGTATCATTGAAGACGAGCGTTGGAACCGAGGACGAGGTGGTATTTCGTATGTTTTTTACAAATGACCAAACATTTTTACTTACTTTGGGACATTGTAGTATTTTTTGCCGTAATTTTTGATCATGTAAAAATTTGGTTCTTCGAATATGAACGTTACAGGTCTTTCTAGCTTGTTGAAACTTTTTCCGGTTTTCCTCAGTAGGGTTGGCTTTATAACTTTATAAGAAGCTGAGTCAGGTGGTTTAACTCAGCAAAAATCTCGACATACCTTCCTTCGGGTGTTGTCTGACCAGAATAGCGTAGCCACGAAGAATTGTGTACATTGAAATCGCCCGTAACAACGATTTCACTGTGCGGATAATGGGAAACAATTCTCAGGATTGAATCAGACAACGCATCGAATTCGTTAGAAGTCGAATTACTATCCAAACTTGGGCTACGATAAATGAAACATGTATGTATGATGTGCTTATTGACGGTGAATTTTAGCCACATGAAGTTAAAGTTTGTATTTAGACAAGGGCCATATTGTGGTTGAAGCTGATAAGCCACATCATTACGTACATATATTGCGAGACCATGGAGTAGGAAAAATAAAGGCACAAAGCTATAACCAGGTAGGCTAAATTCGGAGTAATCAGAATTTTCACCTACCTGGGTTTCACTTAGTGCCAAGACTGCTGGCCTGTTTTTTACAGTATGTACGTAGCACAGCACAGAAATTCTTTCTCAGCCCCCCAATGTTGCTAATATCGACCCTAAATTCACCTACCATTACGAAAAAACAAACGTTAAAAACCAAATCAGACAGTTATCTATGCTGATATTGAGTTTGGGCCCCAATAAAACTTCACAATACAAAACACTACCAGTGTTATGCCTTAGTAGTATGTATTGATCCGCCCATGGAAACCCAAAACCAATATCAGCAATTTGTCTGATTTACTTCGACTCAATCAATTACATATATTATATGAGATGAGCCACACATTGCATGTAATGACTAAGCCGAAAGCAATGTGAATGATGAGGGAAGGAGAGATAAGGAAAATTTACCGCTCGCTGATTTTAATTTTGTGAAGCAGCATCAGCTTCATGGGCACGGTGCACTTTTGTTGTTGGTTTTGTACACAAGCATCACAAGCATTGATGCATCAAATTGGTCTTTAGATTTCGGAGTCCGTGACCTTTTTGCAATACATAAGGAGTAGTTAAAAAAAACTATAAGCAGCTCAAAAATCCAATACCCGTTGGAATAAGTGATGGCCGTGTGGTTTATGCACAAGGAAAAGGCGATATTGACATTTTGGCGTATGCTGAAAATACTTGGTCTCCATGTGTTATAAAGAGAGTTCTATTTAAGCAAAGTCTCTGTTTAAATCTTTTTTCACAAGGAACAGCTTTGGATAAAGGGCTGACGTTAAGATCCGACAAAATTTTTTTTTTTTGCCAATTTTACTTGAAGTGAACTGTGGTTGCAGTGGGAGAAAGGCGTGGTAAAATTTTCGAGATGAAGTTTAAAGTCGAAAGCGATTACATGCCTCCGGAACAAACAAGTTGGAGCTTGAAATTTTGGCAGAAAAGAATGGAATATCAAAATACCCCTCAACTGGTAAAAAATGAAATCTTATTATTCAAGAAAAATTGCGTCTGTGGTGTAAATGATCTGGGGAAACAACAAACACACGATATTTTTAAAGAGGATGATTTCCCTGATAATCAGCTTTTGCGGCTTGAGAGGCGTTGCTGAAAAGGATTGTTAACGACCTGGGCCCCGAATACGGCCCAAGATTATCTATGACAATTAAAATATTATCCAGACTAACAATATCGAGGACAAAGAAGACGATCAAGTTATCAGCAACAACGAAAACGAGGTCATGAAAACTGAGTCCTTAGACAGCGAAGGAGCTATCACCTCTTGTAACGGAGAAGAGATATTGAGTGAGAAAGAGACGAGCGAGACATGCAGTAGCTCCGAAGATGGCAGCGAATCACCCAAACCTGGGCAGAAACGGGCTCGCAAGTCGAGAAAGGCAGCCACCATGCTGAAAAAGCAGCAGACTGAACCATCGAGCCGTGAAGCCAACACAGTGAAGACACCACCCCAGCTACCTACACAACAGCTTATAACAGGTTATCTGACAACGAAGCAGCCAGCTCCCGCAGCCGCAGTCAACAAGCCAACTTTAACCCAACCGTCAATATGACCATTGGAACCACCAACCCTGCCATCCACTCCTAATAACACCACTACCAACCCAGCGAAGGCTTCAGGAATGCCACCAATTTTCTGCTTTTCTGGAAACATTGCTGAAATCAGCAGGTTCGGCAAAGGCAGAAAATTGAGTGTAACATTTAAGAATCGGAACATCAAAACTACGATAACCAGCGCAGGAAACCGGGATTCTTTCAAGGAAGTGAAAAAATTCCTTAAGGAGCGAAAGATCCAATATAACTCCTACACGCCACGAGAGGACAGGAAAAATCTACTGCTCCTAAAAGGGATTCACTACTCGCATGAAGCCATTGAAGTGGAAGACGAGCTCCGGATTGAAGGACTGCCAGTGGTGAAGGTCACACCATTTAAAGCCAAGAAGGGACCAGGCAAGGTATACAACAACTTTGTTGTAAAGCTGTGAAAATCCTGTGACGTCAGCGAGGTCTACACGAAGACCTTGATCATGAACCAGAGTGCACTGGGAGCGATTGAAATCGAATGACCTTGTACAATGCCGAAACTGCCAGCGTTTTGGACACGTTGCAACTAACTGTGGACGCCAATACGTATGCGTAAAGTGCAAGGAGGAACACGACCCTGGGATGTGCAAGCGCAAGGAAAAAGCCGGATCGGACATATGGTGTGCAAAAGGAGGGTCATCCAGCAAGCTTTAAGGGTTGCCCAACTCTTAAAGCAAAACTGACCGAAAGGAACAAGGTCCTTGCCCAGAAAAAATCTCAAAAAGGGTTTGTTGCCAAGTCCGCCTGTACCGTAACCCGCCCAGCAGTCAGTTTCGCTAACGTGGTCAAAAGAGGCATACCACCCAAACCAGCAGCTTTCAAGAACCAGCAGCAGAAACAGCCACAACCAAGAAGGACCCTAGCCAAAACCATTCCAGCAAGTACAGCACAAGCAAAGATATCCAGACCAACATCAGCTTCGTCAGCGATGAACCTCAGCTCAGAAGTTCAACCTGTTTTCGGATCCAACCTCATGTCCGTGATGGAAAATGCCAGGAGTGCTGTACCACATAACTATGCTAAGCAAAGGGGAAAAGTCCGTGGCGCTGGCCACCTTCAGTTATGTAACTAAAGAAACTCCAAACACTGACGTATAACTCTAACTCGTTATACAGCCTTGAAAGAAGGACGTCATTCAACTTGTTTATGAAGAACAACAACCCGGACATTGCCCTCATCAGCGAGACCAACGTAACCAAATGCAACAACATTGACATCATCGGTTACAAAACCTTCCGGAAGGACAAGGAGGACCGGAAAGGCACAGCTATTTACGTGCGGAAGAACCTGTCGCCCAATACCAACGAAGTCACCATTTCTGGTCTGAAGACTAGTGAAGCCACCGCCGTCACCATACAAATAGGAAGAGATGAGACCCTCGCCATAATCGGCGTGTATTTCAAATGCCAGCATGAGAAATAGAAATATACAAAGCGACCTACACATTTTTAACAAAGTACTTCAAATGAGCGCATATGGACTAATCGGACTTTGGTTGGATACCACTGTTTCACCCGAGGGAAAAGCGATTTCAGATTGGTTGGACACTTACCAGGACCAGCATTCATTGGTGGTTGTTTCTCAACCGAAACCAATTTTTTTATTTCAACTTCTTATTTTGTTTATTTACTTCCAGAAATCTGCAACTTCACCTGTAAACTTGTGACTAGCGACTCGGATCATGATGCTCGCATCATGCTCGCATCATGCTCCACCAACCCATCTGCCTAGCAACAGAGCCAACAGAGAACTTCATTAATTACAGACTACTGGATGCTTAACAACTCCAACGGGACATTGAAGAAAATATAACACTTCCCCCTTCAAACCGGAACCTGCTGGACAGGGAAATAGACGCTTCTATAGATGGTCTGGAGCAAGCTGTCAGTGATGCATTGGAGGTCCAAAAGCGGCCTAGGACGTCAAGAGATAGGTGAATCCTAATTCACAATACTATAGAAGTATCATCAACACAGGACAAAGTGGAAATGTTCGCCAAATATTTCGAGGGAAACTTCACACCAAACCCACCTGATGATCCAGCGTTTCTGAACGAAGTCGAAGCATCCATTCAGCAAACCCTGCGGCCAAATCCGGAAAGCGTCGTTCTTAGTGACTCCCACCCAGCAAGTGACCCAACCAATAGCACACACCTGCAATATGGAGAAGGTAGCAGACATCATCGGGAATTCAAAGCCAAAAAAGTCAGCCGGACCAGACGGAGTCTCAAACTACATCCTGAAGAGGCTGCCACATGCAGTGATAATCCTTTTAACTATCATCATGAACAACTGCATCAATAACTGCTTCTTCCCCCAAACGTAGAAAACAGCTAAGATCGTGGCCATCCCGAAGAAAGGCACTAACAATCGTGTGTCCAATTACAGGCCAATCTCGCTTCTGAACAACATAAGTAAAATACTTGAAGAAGTATTACTTCGGAGACTAAAGAGGTTTTACAGCGAAAGCGCCATCATCCCGGACATGCAGTTGGCTTTAGGGAAAAGCACTCCACTTTGCATCCGCTCCTGAAGTTCCAGCATGAAATCACCATAGCGCTCAACAACCATCTTGTCACCGTTGGATGCTTTCTGGATGTCGAGAAAGCATTCGACAGCGTATCGATTGAAGCCCTTATCCATAAGCTTCGCGTATTACATTCACCTCCATCTTTAATAAAAATTCTTTTTTCTTTTCTTTCTTCCAGAAAATTCTACGTACAAATCGACAACTGCAAATCACAAGTGAAGAACATCAAAGCCGGAGTTGCCTAAGGTTGGAAGCTAGGCCCCTTCCTCTACAGCCTGATGACAACTGACCAACCATTGCCATCTGGATGCCAAAATCTCCTGTATGCTGATGACTCCCTTACGTATGCCGCCTCGATGTCTCCGCTGGTAGCTTTACGAAGAGTTGAGCACCACGTCAAAAGACTCTACGGCTTCTACAAGAAATGGGGCATCCGGATAAACACTTCGAAATCGGAGCTTGTGTGGTTCAGGAGACCCAGTAGAGGTAGTTGCAGCGCAGCCAAGTGCAGAAGTCTGGTTCTGAAACTTCCGGAAGGAACTTCAAATGTTTGAAAGAAAGTTACTAAGGATTTGTAACGAACTACATTTTCATCGGCAGCGAATGAGACATCACAGCAACGAGCGCCTTTATACAGAAGCTAACATCATTCCCCTGGACAGGTACCTACTGCTTCAAGCAAAGAAGCTTGTAGAACTCACTAACAGGCACCCAAATCAACTGATGAGATAAATGGCCACTCAGCAGCGACACCCCGAGCGGAGATACCTCAGTACGATGGAAATCCTGTTTGACAACATAATCACGGACAACGGGCCAGCAGTTTCGTTCTACGCTAACACAGGGTCAGCATATCACCGTGGCTAAAGGCCAGCCCATCCCCCCACCAAAACCACAACTTGACAGGGACAATTAAGACAAAGTATAAGATAAGGCCCCCTATGTGCCAATAAATGTATAATATCATCGTATCTAACTAGTTATTATAAGTCAAATTGTAAATGTTATTTTGTTTAATAAATATATATTTATATATATATTTGTGAGCCGGAATCATACTAAGAAGCAATCAATAGACATGAATCTAATAAATGGCATGAGGTGACGGATGATGAAATTCACTCACTGAAAGGCAATAAAACTTGGGATTTGACCGATAAAGAGGATTTTGAAATAAACAAGCAACAACTTGAAAGATATCAAGACGGAAATCCAGTGTCAAACTCATGTGAAGAGAATGGATCACTAAACATGTATAAGGGTTTTTTATTTCTCTGAAAATAATGGTAATTATATAGATATTGATACAATTTAAAGATGAGTGTCGACGCAGAATTTTATAGTCTGCAGCATATCCAAAGTCCATTTTAATCCATGTATTTGTTTTTTGTATTGTCGCTTTCAAAATGGGGATAGTAGAAGGTGGAAGTAAGTCAAATCACTATATATTTGTCTTGGTATAAACTAATATGGCACATGACTTTAGGGTAGTTTTTAATGCCCAATCTTAAGCAATCAAAATAAATACAATACAATTTCCCTAAAAACAGTTATATTCCTTTTATAAAATGATGACTCAATTTTCATTGAAACGAGCATAAAATTACCAAGCTCTAATGGTATTGTAATATTTTGCCAAGGGTTCGCAAATAAAACTTATTTCTTTTATTCAAACTGAGCAACCAGTCCTTTATAAAAATAAAACAGCTTTATTTAACTTCAAATACTATACTTCTAATACTTTAATTATAAACAAACACAACTCTTAATTCACTATTTTACACCGACGTTTATTCGTTCACATTCAAAATCAAACTGAGTTCTTCGGACTGGTGGCCGTGTATTTATATCCCAGAAAAAACTACTAGAATCTTCTAGGGTTTCTGGAATGTGCTGGAACGTATTTCTCCTACACAAGTAGCTCAAAAGCTTTGGACCAATTACAAATTATAGCAGTTACATGGTTTGGGTATTGGATAACGATACGAGTGGTGTAGGTATTGATAATGATAGAGTGGTTAAGTTATTGGGTGGTTTATGTATTGGGTAATATTAGTTGCGCGAAACTCATTACTAATTTATTCTGTTATAGAAGAATAAGAGATGTCGTTGTTTGCACAGATGGGCATATTTACCACATTGCCCCCCTCTTAGGATTGATCGCCCCGATTAAATCCATTACTCCCGTCACCACCGTTATAGCGATGTAAACGGTCACAGTGAACTACCTTAAGCTTGCCTCTTAACCCTCTCTGAATGCGGTAAACCACATCATTGATTCGCTTCACAACGGTGTATGGGCCTTCCCAGTTTTGTTGAAGTTTTGGTGACAGTCCTTTTCGTCAATGGGGATTGTAAAACCACACCAGGTCTCCTACTTGGAATCCAATCATTGTTGCACGAGCTTTGTACCGTGTTTTCATCCTATCACTGGCAATTTTTAGGGTTTCCCTTGTCCGTTGATGAATGTCAATGAGTCTTTCTTTGAGGTTATCCACATCGCGCTTTTCCGGTTCCATATTATGGCATACAAATTTTACTTCACTAGGCAGCCGTATTGTTGTGCCGAACAGGATCTCCGATGGTGTATGTCCTGTTGAACTATGAACCGCCATCAAAAACAATGGAATATGGCGGTCCCAGTATTATTGGTAGTCACCTACAACCTTGGACAGATGTTCCTTAAGCGTCCTGTGTAATCGTTCGACCATTCCGTCGGATTGTGGATGAAGCGGTGTTGTCCTCGTCTTCTTGATGCCAAGGAGAAAGCAAACCTCCTGGAAGATTTAAGATTCGAAGTTCCTTCCTTGGTCAGAATGCAATTCCAAAGGAACACCGAACCTGCTCACCCAATTGAAGACAATCTGATCAACCACTGTTTTGGCTTCTTGATTTGGGATGGCAAATGCCTCAGGCCACTTGCTGAAGTAATTCATGACTACAAGGATGTATCGGTTTCCGCTATAGGTCTCTGGAAACGGACCTGCGACATCTACTGCTATTCTCTCAAAAAGTGTGTCCACATTGTACTGCTGCATTTTACTTTGAAGCATTCTACCTGGTCCCTTGGTAGATGCACAAGTATCACATTTTCTGCACCACTTTTCGACATCCTCTCTTACAAGTAGCCAGTAGAACCGTTGTCGTATCTTTTCCAGCGTTTTGTTGACTCCCAAATGACCTCCAGATGCTCCATCATGCATCTCTCGAAGAACTCATTAACCTTTGACGTAGGCACGATTAACTGCATCACATAAGACTTGCCATCTGCAGACTCCCATTTACGCCTTAGTACTCCTTCTTGCACATGAAGAGAGTCCCATTGTGCCTCCATTCTGGTTTTTCTTCGTGCTCCTTCCATGCAAGAATGGGCTCTATATCTGTATCTTCTTGTTGGGCAGTCCTCAGTTCTTCATTGCTCCAACCGTAAATGGGATCGGCTCTTTTTCGCTGGATGGCAACGGTTTCCTTTTCTTCTTGACGCGTGCAATGCTTACAGTCCTTTTTAGACGGTCGCCGAGACAAAGCATCTGCGATTGAGTGCAGCTTTCCTTTCCGATGTTGAATTTGGTAGTCGTATGTCTGAAGTCTCTCGATCCACCTAGCTACTTGACCTTCGGGATTTTTGAAGTTCAGAAGCCAATTAAGCCCAAGTTACGATCGAGCTTCCCACATACAAGATAACGGCTGCAAAGACCACAGAGCCGTTGGTATTCTCTCACATATCAACGGAAGTCCTAAAATAAATATACAACAGTTTTAAATTCTTCTTATCGCCACACAGGTTGATTTCACAAGAAATCAATTAAGCAGCATCATCGATTATGAAGCAGCACCGCAATAGAGAGAAACAAAAGATCGTCAAGCAGTATCGATTATGAAGCAGTCGAGTCGTCACCCAACATCAAGAACTTAAGGTTCTATAAACAAATTCATCTTTTTTTAAAAAGCAAAAACCCGTGTTGCATATTTTAATTGGCGCAGTCGGTAGGATAAGTGCACGAAAATTAATATTAAACACTTATCCCAAACGCATATTGAGACGTGACGTCATACTTACGAAAACAAAAATATATAATAAAAATTGCACACTAAAAATCTCGTAGAGAGAGTGTTTAACTTATTTAATAAAAAGGGTAACAAGAAAAAGAAGAAAAAAAAAAGGAAATATATTTTGATATTATATTCAGAATAATAAAAGTTATCGGTGACCATCAAGAAAAAAAAAAGAAAGACGAATAAAAGAACAGTGAAAGTAAATAATAAAACAACATGGCAAATAATGAAGAATTACCACTAAGTGTAGCAGAAGAGAAGGAGCAAGAATTTTTGCTGAAAGAACTCCAGCAAGTGCCACCTTTCAGAGGTGCCTCGGAGGACAATTTGGCCCTCTTCATATCTGCGGTGGAATACCTGATGGGAAAAATTAGAGGACAAGCCAACATCATCAAAGCTACCTTCACCGTACATCATAAAATACAAGGAGAAGCAATAAGAGTGTTAAATGCTCTCACACACTTAGCCCCGTGGAGGGACGTTAAAAATAGTCTGGTAAGAAATTATGGTGTAAAAGAAAGCTATTTAAAACTAGCCCAAGAAGAAGGATCAGTTGTAGAAAGAAATACAAATAAATTGTATGAAAAATTAGATAATTTATTATAGAAAATTCAAACTAAGGCACAACTTGAGCCTAATTTTGTATATACACAAAGTAACAATTAATTGTTAATACTAGAAGCTTTCAAAAGTAATTTATCTTCTAGTCAGAAAGCAATAATCGATGCAAGTAAATGTATCACTATGATGGAAGCATATTAAATAATGACTATGTAAAAAAAACCCATAGATACGAATAAAAATTTCAATAATTACATTCCTAAACAGAATAATTTCGTACCTAGAAATAGTAATAACAATAAAAATCGCAATAATGTTCAAAAAAATAATAATTTAGGAATGAAATCAGCTCAAATAAGGACAAATAATAATCAGGTCTTAGGTAACCACAGACAAAATCCTTTTAGAGATTACAAATTTGGATTACAACATAATAATAATTATAATAATTACCAAGGTCAAAATAGAAATTATCAAGGTCAAAATAATAATTACCAAGGTCAAAATTATTATCGGAATCCTAATCATAGTAGACAGATTAGACAAGAACCAATGGAGGTTAATCGTCTTACCGACGAACAAAATAAAAATAGTGAAGAAGTAAATTTTATTCAAGAGGGTCAACGAGACTTCCTGTCGTAGAACTGAATGTATAACAAGAAAATATTAAAGTCTTAGTAGATACAGGATCTACTATGACCCTTTTTGATAACAGAAAATTAAAATCCTGTAAAAGAATAATTTTAGACAAAGAAATTAAAGTAAACACAGTAAACTCACATATTTACATAACCGAACAGATAATAACTAATTTACCCGTAGAGTTTAATGAAAAGGCCACCATGGAGTGGAAACTGATAAATTTCGAAAATAAAAGTTTTGACGCGATCATAGGATCGAATTTTTTAAACGCTATAGGAGGAATAGTCAATATGAGAGATAGGTACGTAGAAATAAATAGTAATAAAATTCCTTTTTGTAATTCGAAAATCAAAGAAGAAGAATCAATCAACTCAAATGATCAATGTCCTTTTTCTTATGATGAAATTCATACAATGGAATATAACTCAGTAGAGATAGGTGAACTTTTACATACAAATCTAAATAAAGAAGAAGAAAAGTTATTAACAGAATTTTTTAAGAAAAAATAAAGATTTATTTTATACGGATGGACAAAAGCTTAGCGCAACAACACAGACTACTCATAAAATACGCACAAAAAATGATACTCCAATATTTACAAAGATTTATCGCTATCCCAAAGTACATGAGATAGAGATAAATAAGCAAATACCGGAAATGTTGGAAAACGGGATAAATAGAAAGAGTATAAGTCCATACAATTCCCCAGTGTGAGTAGTTCCGAAGAAAACGGATAATTCAGGGATAAACAAATGGCGTATGGTAATTGATTACCGCAAACTAAATGAAAATACGGTTGAATATAAATACCCATTTCCCAATATAGACGACATACTTGACAAATTAGGACGCGCCCAGTATTTTTCAGTATTAGATCTCGCTAAGGGATTCCATCAAATACTTGTTGATATTAAAGATACCGAGAAAACGGCTTTTCCAAGGATGCCGTTTGGATTGCGAAATGCTCCAGCATCATTTCAATGCATGATGAACGAAATTCTCGAGGGATTAATAAACAAAATCTGCGTAGTTTATATGGATGATATTCTAATATTTAGTACTTCCTTAACGGAACACATGATTAACTTAAACAAAATATTTGAGCGTCTAAGAAAATATAATCTGAAAGTACAGATACACAAGTGTGAATTCTTAAAAAGAGAAACTAAACTTTTAGGGCATGTGATGACTAAAAATGGACTTAAACCGAATGAAGAGAAAATAAAAGTTATTCAGAAAATTTGTATACCTATCTAAAACCACAACAGAAATAAAATCTTTTCTTGGTTTGACTGGGTATTATAGAAAGTTTATATCGGATTATGCTCGTACGGCACAACCAATGACTAAATATTTGAAGAAGGAAACAAAAAAAAATGTCAAAGATTCCCAATATATACAATCATTTGAAACTTTAAAGAAAAATATAATGAGTCCCCCAGTATTAGCATACCCGGATTTCAATAAAGAATTTGAGCTCACTACCGATGCATCAAATTTCGCGATTGGTGCTGTTTTAGCACAAGACACACATCCCATAACATATATTAGTAGAACCTTAAATGATCACGAAAGACAATATTCAACCACGGAAAAAGAATTATTGGCCATAGTATGGTCAGTTAAATATTTATGACCATATTTGTGCGGAAGGAAATTGCAATTAAAATCAGACCATCAGCCTTTGAAATGGTTAAAACAAAAAGTATAAAAGTATACTTTCTCTTGGAGAGTATGATTTTGATATAAGTTACTTGAAAGGTCCACAAAGTACAATAGCCAATAATTAAAGCAGAGAAATAAAAGACAATGAAATTAATCATATAGATGAAGAACAGGAAATAGAAACTCGACATTGCAAAGAAGAATAACTATTAGATCATTTTGTTATTATAGAAAAAGCTGTTAATTCTTACAAACAACAGATAATAGTTAATCAAGATTATCAAGGAAGAAAAATAGGAATAAGACGAATAAATGGAAATAGAAAATAAGTTGAACTTTCTCCTAATTTATTAGAATCACCAAGTTTCGAGAGTAAAATTAAGACGGTGTTAGAACCAAAACAAACAGATATATATTGTGAAAACGATGCGATATACAATAAACTACAACAAAAACTAATAAAACTTTTTGTTAAAAGTCTTATGACATTTCATCGATGTAGCTATTTAGCTTAAGAAATGAAAGAAGAAACAGTAGAACAAGTTAAATTATATCATGAGTTAGAGACCAGTCATTCCGGCATAGAGGAAGATTTTAAAGGATTAAAAAGATACATCTTTATTCCAAAATTGAAAAATATAGTAGTAAATAATTGTGCCATTTGTCGTTTAAATAAATATGATCGGCATCCAGTCAAACGAAAGTTTAAATTAACTGAAACCCCTAGTGACGTTAATCAAATTATACAAGCAGACTTATTTTTCTTAAATTAGCTACCATTCCTTTCTACAATTGATAAATTCAGTAAACGTGTCACATTTACTTCAATCCCTAATAAAAATATAGAAAGTATACATACAGCATTAGTACAGTATATTTCTAATTGTGATTGGAAGTGATTAAAAATAATCTTTCCGTCGGCTTTTTATGGTCACTGTAGTTTTTGCAATGAAACAATTAAGTTACATTAGCTTTCCCGACGTTTCGGCAGGGGTTGCTGCCTTCTTCAGGGGAACTTTATTTGGACAACAAGAAAAAATATATTGTTTACATTATAATAACAATAATTGAAACAATACAAAATACACTCACTTTAATAAAACTGTGTTTAAATTTAAACTGACATTTAAAATTATTGTATCTAATAATTGTAATATTATTTACAAAAGTAAAGAAATAACCACTTCAAACGAAGTTTAGTCTATGGAATTTAAACAAGGAGTAAAGAAACTGAAAGAATACTGTGTTATGATGAGACAAGAGAACAATAGATGGCAGAGATGTTTTGGGTGTCTTGTTTTCTGTTCATGTTGTTGTTGTTGTTGATGATGTGTAATGTTTCTAGGGTGTATCGTTTCGAAACATGTTTCTCTGTCTGTAGGACTTTGACACCTTCAAAATCTGGAGAGTGGCCGTTTTCGATACTGTGGCTCGCCAGGGCTGTCTTTCCAGGATTGTTTGATTTGATATCCGATTTATGATTAGAAATTCGCTGTTTAAGAATGTATTGTTTCAATTATTGTTATTATAATGTAAACAATATATTTTTTCTTGTTGTCCAAATAAAGTTCCCCTGAAGAAGGCAGCAACCCCTGCCGAAACGTCGGGAAAGCTAATGTAACTTAATTGTTTCATTGCAAAAACTACAGTGACCATAAAAAGCCGACGGAAAGATTATTTTTAATCACTTCCAATCACAATTATTAATTCCAAATTGGTCAATAAATCATTTTTAGTATAATCATCGGACGGCTAGCCGAGCAGAATCAACAATCCATCAAAATGAAGAACTACTACCAACACATTAAATACAAATATGGTTTACAAGTGTGTGACAATTTAAAACAATACAGCAATTCACAAAAAACTTTAGCTTTACAAAAACAGAACTTAAAATTCCTACTAATATGCCGACAAACCGGACTTATTCCTAACCATTTAAAAAAGTCCACAAATAGCACAAAACAACTCCTTTCTAATAAAGAATCGATAAATGTTTATGAAAAAATCGAACTTAAATTCCATCAAAAAGTTCTCAACGTAGAAATAACAGAGATGCACCATAAGGTCAAGCGCACTAACAATTTAATTCGCCTTCACGACCAACATATCAAAGAGAACTTATCCCAAAACGAATACAAACAATTCACAACAAAACAAAAACAGATGTTTAAAGACACATATAATAAAAAACAACAATCGAACGCACATAAAATTGACAGCCTAAAATCATCGCTTTGGAAGGAATTCAATATAGAAATGCATGAAAAATGTTTTGAAAATCGCACTAACATTGAATTCCCTTTAGAGGTCAAATGGCTTTTATCGTTGGGCTAGAAATTTGCACTCCCAGTGGATAAACATAGCTTTCCTCTTTTTCAATTTATAGCTGATGGAGAAGAAATAATTCGAAGTGTGCAAGACGAAAGAGAGCAAGAGCTTATGAGGGCACAATATAGCAACATGCTGCACTCGTTTCAACGCCACCAACAAAATGATCGATTTGCCAAATATTTGCTTAATGTAAATAAGCAAACAATCCATTTCCTTAGGCAGCACAAAAACATTGTTATTGTACCAGCTGACAAAGGTAACGTCACCGTGGCGATGGAGCGTGTGGAGTATGACGATAAGATGATTGAATTGTTGTCAGATCGCAATACTTACAGACGGGTAAGGAATAACCCAACAACAACTTTACAAACTCGCAACAACGATCTAGTCAAATGGCTAAACAACAACAATTGCATTGATGATAGGGAAAAGGCGAAGATGACAACGTATACATCGCAGCTTCCATCCATATACGGACTGCCAAAAATTCATAAAGCAAACATGCCCCTGCGTCCCATTACGTCATCAATGAAACTACCATGTTATGAGCTTTCGAGGTTTATTGGCAGAATTTTACAGTGCGCGACGGCAAAATCAAGCTACTCGGTTATTAATTCATTTGAATTTGTTGAGAAGGTTAAAAAAATAAAATTAAAAGACAATGATGTTTTAGTTTCGTATGATGCAGTGTCACTTTTTACAAACATTCCCATACAACTAGCCATCACCATTATAAAAAAGAAATGGGAAATAATTAGTGAAAACACTAGAATTAATCTGAACAAATTTCTTGAAATCCTTGATTTCTGCCTCAAGGAAAATAACTATCTACAATTTAAAGATGACATTTTCAAACAAATTTTTGGCATGCCTATGGGCAACCCTTTGTCACCCACGATTGCAGATTTAGTACTTGATCACGTACTAGATGAATGTTTTAGTGGAATGGAAGAAAGGCCTACTTTTGTTGCTAAGTATGTAGATGACATTTTTGCCGTGATGGACAAACGCAACATTGAAAAAGTGCAGCTGATCCTTAACGGATTCCACCCGAAAATCCAGTTCACTGTGGAAATGGAACATAACAGGTCAATAGCATTTTTGGACGTAAAAATCCATCGTGAAAACAACCGTCTATTGTTTGACTGGTACCAAAAACATACTGCATCGGTAAGATTAGTCAACTTTCGGTCTAACCAAGCGAGGCACATAGTTATGAACACTGCATCCAATCTCGTCAGTAAAGTTTTCGCACTCAGCGACGAACAATTTCACTCTGCCAATGAGAAAAAAATCAAAAAAATCCTGAGTGACAATGGTTTTCCAAATTCTATAATTCGTGGTCTACTTCAGAAACACAATTGCAGAATTCCAAGCGAAGACACTAAAGACCCGAATAATGGTTACTACAAAAGTATGGTTTACATCCCAAGACTGACTGAGAATTTTAAAGAAGTGATAAACCAAAAACTAACAGATGTTCGCCTGGCCTTCAAATCAAATAAAACTCTGAGTCACCTTTTCACTAAACTTAAAACGAAAGCGGATAAGGATAAAGTTACTGATGTCATTTACAAAATAAATTGTAAGGGTAAACCTAATGAACCATGCAACCAGTGTTACATCGGAACTACAAAACAATTTCTTAAACAGCGAATTTCTAATCATAAATCGGATATCAAATCAAACAATCCTGGAAAGACAGCCCTGGCGAGCCACAGTATCGAAAACGGCCACTCTCCAGATTTTGAAGGTGTCAAAGTCCTACAGACAGAGAAACATGTTTCGAAACGATACACCCTAGAAACATTACACATCATCAACAACAACAACAACATGAACAGAAAACAAGACACCCAAAACATCTCTGCCATCTATTGTTCTCTTGTCTCATCATAACACAGTATTCTTTCAGTTTCTTTACTCCTTGTTTAAATTCCATAGACTAAACTTCGTTTGAAGTGGTTATTTCTTTACTTTTGTAAATAATATTACAATTATTAGATACAATAATTTTAAATGTCAGTTTAAATTTAAACACAGTTTTATTAAAGTGAGTGTATTTTGTATTGTTTCAATTATTGTTATTATAATGTAAACAATATATTTTTTCTTGTTGTCCAAATAAAGTTCTCCTGAAGAAGGCAGCAACCCCTGCCGAAACGTCGGGAAAGCTAATGTAACTTAATTGTTTCATTGCAAAAACTACAGTGACCATAAAAAGCCGACGGAAAGATTATTTTTAATCACTTCCAATCACAATTATTAATTCCAAATTGGTCAATAAATCATTTTTAGTACAGTATATTTCACAACATGGAAAACCAATCAAGTTTGTAATGGACAATGAATTTGACCAAATTTCTATTAATACTTTATTTAATGATTTAAATATAGAAAGACGTTTTACAACACCTCATTCACACACAGGGAATAGCCCTATTGAAAGAGCACATAGCTCAATATTAGATAAAATACGATGTCTAAAAAATGGAAAACAATTATCAGATTTAGAAAAAATTAATATTAGTTATAAAGCTGTATTTTATTACAATAACGCTATTCAAAATATAAGTAAGAAACAACTATTTGAAATCCAAGAAGGAAGACTAGATAAGAAACAATCATTTAAAACCTTTACTGAATACAAAGAAAAGAAAATATCTCAATTAAATAAAAGTAGAGAAGATACCAAAAAACCTGAAGATAATGATTATGTAGTTAATCCTGGAAGAAGAGATACAATCTTACCAAAATTTAAGTATAAAACTACAAAAAGAGTTCATCCTGTTAACATTCAGAGAAAAAGGAAACGAACTAAGCAGATTTCAAACAGCGACATGTCAGAACAGGAACGAAGAAGTAAATCAGAAAATAGAATTGCATCTACAACAGAGTAAGTAACTCAAAATACTTCATCGAGTGTAGAATCAGAAAATATACCTCTCGCACAGTTAAAGTGAAAATTAAGAAAAGACTAAATCATGAATATTTTATTCTTTATCACCTTAATAACTTTATTAGTTACAAAAATTAAAACCGAAATAATCATAGAAAATATAAATAACCAAGAAGGTTTTGTTAAGATTAAATTGAACAAAGTAGACATAGTCAAATATTTTGCCCATATTGCACATAGAGTAAATATAACAAAGATAGAAGAAGTTTTAAATTTAGTAAAAATAAATATATTAAAATTAAAAGAAGTTAATTTCCCGGCTGACATTTTTCTGAAATAGAAACGATAAGATCAGAAATAAAAAGTGTAACAAATCATAGACAAAAGAGAGGTCTTTTTGATATAGGCGGAAATGTATTGAAGTTTTTATTCGGTACAATGGACGAAAGTGATCGAAAAAATATAGAAGAAATGTTAATGATAAATAAAGAACACAATCATGAACTAATTATCAATGCGAACAAGCAAATTGAAATTAATAATAAATTTAGAAAAACTTTAAATGCTATCGAGAAAGAATTTAATGTTATGTTAAAAAATAATTTTGTTAATATAAAAAAAAGAAAGTGTTACTTACGTACACAGATTAATAATATTAGAAATACGAGCAAAATTGGATAAAATAAAACAAGTAATTGAAAAAATACAAAATAATATTCTTTCAAGTAGGTTAAACGTTATGGTTGGCTCAATGTTAAATAACGAGGAAATAAACCGATTTAAAATAGATTTCAATAAATTGAAAAACATAAAACTATCAACAGCTGTGTTTGAAGATGAAATAATTTTTGTAATAAGTATTCCAGATAAGATATTGAAATTAAATAAATATTTTGTGACAAATTTACAAAATTCAAAACAAGAAATGATAAACATAAAAGATAATTATGTAATAATGTACAAAATAAAGAATTTAAATATGAAGAAAAAGAATTAAGAAATTTAAAATATTATAAAAATTCTTTATACTATAAAAATAAAGAATCTAATAATGTAATAGAATTAGAGCAGGGAAAATTATTAACAAATAATGGAAATATTTAAATAAAAACAAACTGTAATGAAAAAACCAAAATGAAAATACTCAATAACGTATTGATTAATTACGAAAATTGTGAAATTAATATTGACAATAAGACATATATTAACTTAATAAATGTTGAAGAAAGATCTACGTATCTTGATAACATAGAATTATATACAAACCTAGCTAACATAAGTGAATATAAAAAAATTAAATTAGAAGAAATTGAAAATATAGATTACATTCATGAAAAATTTTACGATATCCAAAGACATACAAATATATCATATTTTATGCAAACTATTATAATATTGTCAATTATAACCTTAATAATTTTCATATATAAAAATAAGCTTCACAACATTTGCTCAAGGAGTAGCAATAATTTTAAGGAAGGGGAGTTACGATTGAGCTTCCCACATACAAGATAACGGCTACAAACACCACAGAGCCGTTGGTATTCTCTCACATATCAACGGAAGTCCTAAAATAAATATACAACAGTTTTAAATTCTTCTTAACGCCACACATATTGATTTCACAAGAAATCAATCAAGCAGCATCATCGATTATGAAGCAGCATCGAGATAGTCAGTCATCAGAGTCATCACCCAGCATCAAGAACAAAATGTTCTATAAATAAATGTATCTTTTTTAAAAAGCAAAAACCCGTGTTGCATATTTTATTTCGCACCATGATCTGTTCGAAGGAGGAACTTCTGCCCATAGATATACTTATGGAAGTGCTTTGTTGCCAAAATCAAAGCTAGAAGTTACCTTCTGGTCACGCAAAAATGCGTTCTGGCCTCGAGAGTATCTTAATGTAGTAGGCGACGACTTTTTCTTCTCCGTTATGGTCTTGCGACAGTACAGCTCCAATTCCAACGTTACTGGCATCGGCATCGATGATAAAAGGTTTTCCAGGAGTCGGATAGGTCAGCACAGGAGCATTACACACACGTAGCTTGAGTTCGTGAAAACTTTTCTCGCACTCACCTGACCATTGGAACGGCTTCCCTTTTTCAGTAAGTTGATGCAAGCTCTTGGCGAGTCCAGCAAAGTCCTTAACAAAGCGCCGATAATATGTGGTTAAACCAAGAAAGCTACGGAGTTGGTGTTTACCCTGTGGTGTTTGCCAATTTTTCACAGTGTCAACTTTTTCAGGGTCAGTCTTTACTCCTTGGGATGAGATGATATATCCCAAGTATTTAACTTCAGTCTTGAAAAGCACACATTTCTCTGGATTTAATTTTAAGTGTGCTTCTCGAAGCCTCTGGAATACGGCCTTGAGGTTCTTACAATGCTCATCAAAAGTTTTTCCATAAACGATGACATCGTCCAAATATACAAGGCATGATTTCCAAGTAAGGCCTTGAAGAACACACTCCATCAGACGCTCAAATGTTGCCGGAGCGTTGCACAGTCCGAATGGCATCACTTTAAACTGCCACAGACCATTTCCGGTTGAGAAAGCTGTCTTCTCTCGATCTTCTGGATGGATTTCTACCTGGCAGGAGCCACTCTTCAAGTCTAACGTCGAGAACCATTGAGCTCCTTCCATTGCATCCAATGTATCGCTGATTCTGGGCAGAGGGTAGCTGTCTTTCTTTGCCACATCGTTCAGCCAAAGATAGTCCACACAAAATCGGGGGCTTCCAACTTTTTTTTGACAAGAACCACTAGTGACGCCCAAGGGCTTTTGGAATTTTCGATTAGCCTGTATCGAACTGCATGAGTATTGGTACTCTGCGGTCGATGTTGAAGGTTATATATAAATTACTATTGTAAAACTTAACGATAAAAGAGCTTCCTTAACGAAAGGGTTAAAGAATGTAATTCAATTGCTTGCGGAAGGTTAAAGAAGAAGGATGTACGTGAATAAAAGTGGTTTTTCTAGATTTTCCACTATAATTGTCTTGTGTTTTTATTTATTATTCGGATGGTTCACTTATTTATTTTGGTTTCGAATTCGGATGGTTTATGCTAGTTCTGGAGAGTTCACTGGGCTACCGATACATTGGTCCATGTCGAGCCGGATAGTGCCAGTGCGGGAAGGTACAACACGTTTTTGTTATTGATGGTGTCGCTAAATGCGATGTGCGTGCTCCTAGTTTTTATATAAATATAAAAATAAAAAATATCGAGATCGAAATATTTTTGTGGTGAGAAATGTGCTAGGAAAATATCCAAGCAGAATTGTGAAGGTACTGGATGGAAGCAAGACGGCAGGGTGTAATTCAACGCAAAAAATAAGCATATTCGAAAGAATTCATGTCGAGACATGAAAACGGAAAGATTCCATCACCCCAGCAACACTGCACAACGTTATGCTTATGTAATTAGATAGATTATTTTGTTTTTTCTCTCCTATGTGAACAGCACCACAGAGACAAGAAACAACGAAGGTAAATACCATAAACACATAATATAAAGATGCCAAAACTTCGTACGTCTTACCCCTCAAAACCCATTTGTTTACATTGTTGTATTTGTAATTTTATTATGTGTCGAAGAATAGATGTAAATTACAGCAACAATTTAACGCGGTGACTTTGATTGGTCTGACAGTTCTATTTTTTTTTCATGAATTTGCTGTGGTGACTTTTGCTTTTATGTCGATATCGGTACGTGCGTCTCAATTGCTGTCGTGTTTTTAACAATAATTCGCGGTTTTTCATTAAATATTAATAAAAAAAACATTAATTCAATCTGTCTTCAACATTGCTAGATATTTTTATAAAGTGTTTTTGATAATTTCGATGAACAAAAGCGCAAAGCCTTGCTAAATCGATGGCGGTGGCTCTAAGAAGATATCACCAGAATATCTATTTTTGGTTATTAAAAAGTAGTTCCTCAATATCCTCAACATAAAGTCCATGAATTTTTTTGCTACATGTTGGACAGATAACGCACCGAGTTCCAGCACACCACGATTGGCGTGATACATTTACTGGCTGCTGAATGTAAAGCTGCCACAAAACAACAACCATTGGAATCTTATGTTTCCCGAGCAGTTCCAGAGACTGACGTCGAAGAGGACAAATTGAATTTTCTTGATAATCTCAAATTTGCAATACAACAACACACATAATCCTATTTCAGAACAGAATCTTAGTGTTTAAGCTTTATTTAGAGACAATGACAAGTTTTTTTTGAAAAAGAACTTGCAATTTTGTGTATTGGTTGATAAAAAAAAAATACATAGAATATTGGTGTGGTTTCACTTCTTTTTGCTAAGATTTTTTTATCGGATCAAAGTGGGTGGAACAATTAAAGCTGTCCCTATAAGGAATAATAAGTTCTCAATTTCCTTTTTTAATTTCATTATCCTAAGTAAATGGGCGAATGCCACGGCCCATAAGTAAAATCTTCAAATTTTCCACAACCAAGACCTAACGTGCGTAAATATACATAACTACACGCCTATTCATAGGTAGTTGTAACAATTTGTAAATTTCAATTAAAATACCTAAATATATCTTGCCAGCTAATTTTAAAGCAAATCTAGTTTTTGTAACCACCCACCACTAACATACCTCAACATTGCATACATATTCTTTCCTACGTTACAGCCACTGAAAAGTAACAAATATACCTATGTATCTACATAAACCTACCCCCTCGTAGAATAAATTTTGCATTTCAACGCAAATAATATCCTCAAAATCTTGCAAACAAATGTAACACTAAACTGAAATCTTGGAAGAAAATTTAATACCTACCTAATTACCTACCCTCGATAATGCACAAATATATTTCTTTATGTTTATACTTACGTATGCACATTTTTTTCATTCCCACATAAACCATCAAGGAAAAAATCTGTCTCATTGCTTCGATGCGAACAGATGTTTCCTTCTACTATTCTATCGTTGAGGCTGCTACAGAATGAAATACCTATTTAAACAAGACAATCCAACATACAACACCAACATCCATAGGTCACGAAAAGCAAACATTCACCAGCCCAAAAACAGAAGACACAATTATTTTTGTTTTTTTTCAGCTTTATTTTATTTATGTACCTACTTATTTTCTAATGAGCAGCAGGTAAAGTAATGTGATAATGATTATAGATTAATAGTAGGGATTCACGTAATAATAAATCAACATTCATACAAAATACAAAGTTACTATTATTCTATAACTTAGCTAGTCACTTGATTTGGAAAAAAGAATTGAACTACAGTTTAAAAATTGTGTGTTTGTAAAAAGAAACATTAATCCAAGTCATCTGCTGGCTTATCATCGGCCATAGTCCCACGAAGAGCTCCCTCACCTCCATGATCCTTAATATTATACAATACATATTCAGCCCTGCAATGGATAGTTTTCTTCCAAATTCCATGAAGGGCTAAGAACCTATAAAAAAAAACATGAGACAAGAATTTACTCAAATTAACTATAATGAGACATTCATAAATAGTTACGCTTTATAGAAATTCTGATTGTGTCACCGCTTCACATCTATTCGTCTGCCAAATCACCCAAACCAAAAATATAATATATTGTGTTAGGTCCACATGGCGAACTATAGGTACGTTCTTTCTATTTTTCAATAGGTTATTCTTTGGCTTCATCACTTTTTTAAGTTCGATAGTGAAAATTAATTTCAATTCAATGGAATAGGTTCCATTCATTGAGATATTCATAAAAGGTGTATCTATGCTTTTATGAATTCTTGCAATCCTCGCATATACTGAAAGGAGTCACGATTTTCCAACTCTTTGGCCACTTTGAGGAAATTAGTAGACAAAGATTATAGTATGCGTGATTTCCCTTCAAGTAGAATCTTTTCTTTGTTTTTTTTTTAACTAAAACCACTAAATGCTAAAACTACATATTTTATTTATATTTTTATTAACAGAAAAAAAGAAAACGCGATAAAATTGACCGAATTGTTTTGTTTTTTTTTTTTCAATAATTTTTTGACATTTCACCATTCACCTCAAAGGGCGTGTTCGAAAACTACAAAAACTAAGGGCGCATACAGACTACAGCCGTATTATCAGAAATGATCCATATACAATTATGGATCACCAAAACACATACATTACAACGAAAATAGAAAATAATGATCTGGATCTCGTGTTGTTGTTGTGATGCATGTTTTTTGTGAATTATATGGATTTTTTCTGAAAATAATGTAAGATTATTTAACGGAATAAATAAATATATAACTATTATCATTTTCATGGAATTATCTATATGGAGCATGAGCGATAGATACATTTATTTTGATGGTGTTTTTCTTTGCACAACACAACAATGTTTCTTCGCCGCGCCGAATGTTTTCTCGCTGGCTTGGAAGATCTCTTATAAGTAAAACCGCACTTGACTTCAGCGGAAGTACACCTCACGATGCGACAAAACATTATTTGTATAAAATTGTATGAGCTTAATACTGAACTGCGATTCACAAGAATTCGTATGAAATTTTATGAAGTTCAGTTGCCGCTTAAGAGGCTATATACCGGAATATGTGAGGCAGAAAGAAACAATTGCATTCACGGGTTTTTATTAACTCTCCATTGGAAGTTATTGTAATTGGTGCGATTTGTCGAATTGAAAATTTTGACATATCTTCACGTTTTGAGGTCTCTAGAATCAGAATCCATCGTTTTTAGCAAGATGTCTGTATGTATGTATGAACGTACGTTCGGGGTACTTTTTTCGTCCACCAAATCTTGAGAACGCATAAAGATATCGACCTCGGCTACATTTTATTTTACAGATAATATTGTCATAACGTGCTGAAAAGGTTTTCTAACAACTTCAATAAACCGTTTTTTTACTACAGCAATTTAAAAAGGGGCTTTAAAATGTCATTTATCTGGAATATCTCGAGAACGGAATAAGATATTCACTTCAGACTAATTTTATTTTACACATAATTACAAAATACCAAATGGGTAAATACTAAAAAAAAAATCCAACAGGCACTGTTTTTTTAAAATAAGAAAAACAGTTGAAAAAAACTATTTAAAATAAAGTTATTACAATATAAAATATATAATTATATAATATGTATATTGTATATACCCTACCACCCACCACTTAAGTAAATATGTACATATCCCAACTAACAAAATTGCTTCCGATTTCAGACATTATAGTGTCATTCGTTTCTTTAGTGACCCAGAAATCCTTCTGACGGGAAGCCAAATCGGTATAGGAGTCAAAGGTGATATAACTGATCCATAAGACTTTCAATTAGCAACTGATGTTTCTTTAATCATATCTAATAGTGATCCAAGGAAATATTAATGCAATCCTTAAAGTTAGTATCTTGCTCGGGTTGCTATAATGTTTATATAAGTAAATATGGAAAGGCTTATATTGCAAACGCCATGACTCCAATTTGCAATTCAAGTAAAACGTGTTATGTGATTGTAATAATTAATTTGTAATAATGCGGATGGGCGGACGCTTTTTTTGTTTTGGAAAAATGTGGGCATCTTTATTATTTGCATAAATAATAATGTGCATTGAAAACATTAGGCTCTTATATTAATTCACGTGCGGCAGGCTAAATCGAGTTATAAAATTCTTTGAGAAAGTCAATCGATTTTAGTGCTAATTATTTCACATAAGAGATTGGCCGAGCGGTAAGCGAGCTCTACAAGTATTGCAAGGCATCCAGAGTTCGATACCTAGGCTGACCTACTTGATTTTTTTTTTTATTTTTCTTCACACTCTATACTTTACTCCTTTAGCACTTCTTTCGAACTCTCTTAGAATGTTCTTCATAGCAACTGAATTTTCTTCTTTAAGGTGCTATAGGAGTTAAAAAGTTCTCCTTTTGAACTCTATGGAGTACTAAAGAGAGATTAAATGAGTGCAATAAACGAGTATAAATAGCTTCTATGGATAATTATTGGAGTAAAATTGTTAGTTGGGATGTACATGGTTTTCAAGTGCACCAATGGGAAGTTACTAGTGTGGGTCGATCCCAGACTCATTTTTTTTGAATGTTAGTCTGGAGTGTTATGTTGTGGAGTCATGTGTCGCTGTCATTCCATATATTTTATGCGCCACACTGCAACACAAAACACGAGAAAAATATGGTTCAACGCATATGAAATACATTGTAGCGATAGCGACACACGACTCCACAACACAACACACGACACAGATGTGGACCAGGCTTTAGGCTTGCTCAAAACACAAAATTCGACCAAACCCATGCATTTCTGACAGAATGATCGCACTGGTAATTTTTCAATTTTTTTTGGTATAACTTGTGAACTAAGCTGACTTTGAGAATGAATCTGAAAACACTTTTTGTAGAAAAATAGATTTTATACCATAATTTTAAGTTAAAACAAATTATAAAAAAAATTAAACAGACAAATGTAACAAAAACCAACCTGAAAACAACAGAAACTCATTGGCCCTAAGTAATAAACGAATTTTGAGTCGAATTTATCCTAAATTCGAGTTTATTCCATAAAAAAAAATAATCTAACCTATATTCGACCCAAAATTCGTTTATTACTTAGGGCCATTGATTTTTATTGTTTTTTACTAAAATGACAATAACTTTTGTTTGACTTTCAATTCAAAATGTTCAGTGTTCAAGTCTCCCATAGTTTGGGGAGACTTGATCCTATTGACCCCTTTCAATTTTTTTAAAACATCGCTTTAAATATTTAGAACTTAGTGCTTTTTTTATGCAAAACTGGAAGCTAATAAATGTATCTTTATTTTAACATAGGAAAGGGGCTTCTAAAAAACCTAAACAAATAACCTATGATACAAAAACTGCAAAAGGGATCAAGTCTCCCTCTTCTCCCCTATATGTATATTATATTGATTTTTTAGTAATCTGTAAGAATTTTTTTAAATCCGTAGATGAATAAATAAATAAATATTTTATTACCAAAAATGATCCACATAGATTATCAAAAAACATGGATTCCAACGTTTCACGTCGTCGGTCTATGAGAGATTTACACCAACCCTGAAAGGTACAAACAAATTCAAGAAAGAATAGGAGAATAAAATAGAAATTTGTAAACCATCGAAATATTCTATGCTTCACGTTCTTAAGGCTTTCCCAAACCAATGCGGAACATTCGTTGCGGCGAAGAAACAGTCGTCAGTCAAAATTAATTCATATGTTTCTCCGCCGCGTTGGTGTGGGCACTCTCTTATATCACATTGTAAATAAATTTTGACATGCGAATGTTTCTTCGCCGCAACGAATGTTCCGCATTGGTTTGGGAGAGCATTTAATCTAGAATAATAAATCTCAACAAAAACATTCTCACATAAGGTCGGGTAAGCACTTCATAAATCATTCATCCATACTTTATACTTTTTGAACACTCTCATGATATTTTCAAAATACCCGCCATTTTGGTGGTGAAATAATGCCAACTGTCTATGTGTGCAAAACTCGCATGGTGAATTTGGCCCAGCTTTCTATGTGTGCGTGTTTTAGCTTGTAGGCAAACCGGATGACAGCCGAGGTTTGGCATCTTTATATTATCTGTTTATGGTAAATACGCTTGCTCAACTACATAGTGCACACACTCAATCGAAGGCATGCGCACTCCGTGCAAATAGAAGGAAGAGAAGGAAAAACAAAACAAAAAAAAAACCACAATATTGAGTTTGGGAAGGAGAAACACTTCATTCAAAGTTTTCTATTCGAAGCAAACAGTGTGTGTCGTAATCTTTTGAATTTCTTTTTTTAATTAAATTAAACTTGACAAATATTTTCATCCTTAAACAATACCCATAATCAACATTTCTTTCACCCTTTGGATATATTATTCAGCGGTAAGAAATAACACAGTCCACTTAAAATTAATCTTTATATATCTACAGAAGTGAATGGTGTCAATTTATTGGTATAGTTTTTTGTGTGTATCTCGTTCTGTTGCCAGTGCGTACGTGACGAGCTGCTTGCTGCGCAGCTGGGACAGTCTCCATGGGGTATTTTTTTGTGTATCGTTCGGTTGTGCGCGTTGTTGTTGTAGATAGATACATCCACTCGAGTCACGGTTTTTTCTTTCGTATCTCTTTTTCCTTGCCGAGTGGATGAGGGTTGTTTTTATTTTGGATAGATGGAATGGGAAGGTGCGCTGGTATGCAAAAGCAACAGTAGAAGAATGGAAAGTACGCACTCAAATGATTGAGTATTTTTTATTTGGAAGAAAAGAGCAGGGAAAATTGTTGGTACTGTGTACAATGATGCAACGAAGGAACAGGTGTCTGAGCAAATACTTGAGTAAGTTTTTTGTTTATTATTTAAAAAAAAAGAGAGAGGAGATGGGCAGGAGGTTATGAGAAATGGAAATAGGCCAGGATAGACACAAGGAAGGGTGAAGGGTGCAGGAGGGACCTAGGAACAATAGTGACGGTCACCTAATAATATGAAGGTATACTTGCAAGTGGAAGGGATTTGTTTCTTTATGAACAAATCAAACTGGAAGGATGGAATGTTGTCGATAGCAGGAGTACATGTTGCAATGTATAGGAACATTTCACCCCTTGAATTCGATAGCAGGAAATTAAAGTAATTAATTAATTATTTGAATAAACAATTTGATGGATTATTTAAATTCTTTATTTTAAAAAGTAGTAGAGATGGAAATTTTTACATTTAATTAGTAATCGAAAGCAAAATTTATTTTTCAATGGAAATAAATTGTATGGACGAAAAATCCGAATTCAAGGGGCGGAAGGATCGACAAGAGGGCTTTTTCTTTTCGAACGTCATGAACTCGAATTGAAATAGAACTCATTAATTGATTTTTGGGTTATATATATTTTTGCGTTACTAATATATATTTTTTTTTGCATTGTATATGTACTTATTTTGCGTTATTATATGTACTTATTTTGCGAATATTTTTAAATATTTTTGCGTTACTGTTCGTACATTGGGAATTATATTAAACAGGACCTACTACGAACAATTTTTTTTTTGCGTAAAGACAACAACGAGCACACAGCTATTCAGGAGGGGTACATTTTGCGTGTCATCAGGCAGGGGTATGTTTTTGAACAGTAGGCAGTACGTACTGCAAGTAATCATACGCTATTGACTCCCATTAATTTTTGAATAAGGCATACATCTGTTTAAAGACAAATAATTGACATCACAATGTGTTATACACTTGCAGGGTATTCGGCAGGAAAATTTAAAGGTATTGATTTTTTACAACCGGAAGAGAGAAAAGGTACAATTATGGACGGAGAGCAGGCAACTGATAATTTCGATTACCAGTTCGACGAAGGTATACAAGCAGTGAGTAGGTTATTAGTATTCACCAAATCGGAAGGGTTCGAAGGAGCATCTATCGAAGCAGCCGAGGTGCGACTGGAAACGTTGAAGGAAACTTGGGTGCAGCTCAAGGTCACGGAAGGCGAGATTGCTAAAAGGAAGGATCTCTTGAGTACAATGGAGGTCTCTAGGCGGAAGCTGAAGGTGACTACTTTGTCGCATATGCGACACTGAGGCGCAGGGTGAAGGACCTGACCCAGTGGTCCCGGACGGGGATTGACAGCTGATGAACGTTCAGGTGAACATGCCCTTTTCTCAACATGATGTCAAGAATACGTGGGGAGACTTCAACGGTAGTTTCACTAAATGGCAAGGCTTCCGAGATAGGTTCGTGTCGGCGGTGCATTCTAATGATAAAATCGACCCGGCGTATAAATTTGCTTATCTCGAGGCATCACTTGGGTAAGGCACAAAACACTCTGGGGGAATGGCAGCTCACGGAGCAGAGCTATTATGAGGCGTGGGGCAGGATGAATGAGCTTTACCACAAGAAATATGCTACATGCAGGGAGTTGCTGCGGCGGTTTTTCCGTTTGCCCAACTAAGAAGGCACACCGAAGGCAGGGCAGCGGGCTATGCCAAACACTTGCCATGAGACCTTGAGGCAACTTGCTGCGCAGGATATACTGGCGGACTCATGGGACATGGTGGTGGTACATGTTCTCCATGAAAAGCTAGACCAGGAGTCGGCATGCAAATGGGAAGAGGTGAGGTCTTCCTAGACGCCCACTGCGAAGGAGTTCTGCCAATTTTTAGACAAAAGGGCAGAAGCACTGGAGAGCGCGATGGATAATCGCATGAAGGAGACACCGGCTCAAGGGCGTGTCAATATAAATAGATAAGGAAAGATGGCATCTACCAGTCAGGGGATGAGGATGGCTTCAGCTGCACAAGCTACAAGGAAGGTGGATGGCGGCACACAAAGAAGCGCCCGTGTAACTCGTGCAGGTCAATGGACCATCTATTATGGTGCTGTCCAGATTTAATGGTGCTCAGTCTGAGGGCAAGGCAGGATTTTATCAGACAGAAGCAGCTATGTCCTAACTGTTTGAAGACTGGACACAAATGTTCAGGTAGGCCATACCACAATAGTTTTACATTTTGCCGAAGGAAAGCAAATGGCAACCGACTTGTCCTACACACAACTTGGAATTGTCACGAATGCACATTTCGGGTCGACCTTTGGCAGATCCTGAATATTGGAAGGCAGGGAAGGTAGATATGCTATTAGGGTGTAAGGTAATGGCAGACGCTTTTATCTCTGTCCTAGGGCGACAGGTATGTGGTACTTTGTGTATAGAAACAATCATTGGTAAGGTTATATTAGGAGAATATGAAGGTGGACGGGGGGAGAAGGTAAATGTACTAGGATTGCAGGTCGTGTGCTTGGATAATAACCAGTTACACGAGTCACTTAAACGGTTATGGCAGTTAGATGACATTGAACAGTCATTGTGCAGGTCAGAAGAGCAGGACCAGGTAGAGAGAAATTTCATTGACACATATAGTCGTGATAAATCAGGCAGGTTTGTTGTGACGATTCCATTGAAGGAACCTGCAGGTAATATTGGTAGTTCAGAAATCATAACAAGAAGATTCTTCGCGCTGGAAAGAAAATTGGAAGGGGACGCGGATCTCAAAAGTAAATATGTCGAATTTATGCGAGAATACGAGAATATGGGGCACATGACACCAGTAACTGGTATGTCTCAAGGGCAAGCTACTTATCACATACCACATCATTGTGTAACGAAAAAGTTAAGGGTAGTATTTGATGCTAGCTGCAAAAGACTGAGGGGTATATCACTTAATGAAGCGCAAATGTTGGGAGAGAAATTGCAAAAAGATTTACACGAAATTTTAATGCGATTCAGAAGGCACCGGATTGCAATTAGTGCGGACATCAAGATGATGTTTCGTATGGTGAAGGTAGCGAAGGAACAATGGGATCTCCAAAGAATATTTTGGAGAGAAAACTCAAACGGGAAGCTGAAGGAGTACTGGCTGACAGTAGTCACGTGCGGATTGACCTCATCTGCATACAATGTGGCGAGGGCTCTAATACAATGTGCGAGGAAGCAGAAATACAATTTCCGAAGGCAGCGAAGGCAATAAGCAAACATTTTTATATGGATGACTGCACGACGGGTGCTGATTCCGAACAGAAGGCAACTCAATTATCGAAAGAAATTGATCACGTGTTGAAGGGTGCAGGTTTTGAATTAAGGAAATGGAAATCTAATTCTGAAAACTTAATAAAGGACATGAATTATGAAGAGCAGGAGGCAATTGTTTTCCAAAAAGATGATAAAGCATCGATATTGGGCATCAAATAGTTGTTGAAGAAGGATCAGTTCACATTCGTGGTGAAAACGCCAGTGACTGAGCAGGTTATGACAAAAAGGAAGATTGTAAGTTGTGTCGCGCAATTATACGATCCTAATGGGTTCATAGCTCCCGTTACGATCATCGGAAAAATCCTCATACAAGATAAACATTGAATAAGATGAGAATCTACCGGAAGGCATTGAAGTCAGGTGGAGAGATTTTTGGAAAGAGATGTCACTTTTAGAAAATGTGAGAATCGACAGATGGATTGGTACATTAGAAGGTACACGGAAAGAAATACATGGGTTTTCAGATGCGTCTGAAAGAGCATATTGGGCAGTCAGAACGATAAGTGCTGATGGGAAGATTTATGCAGGTCTATTGACGGCAAAGACACGTGTAGCACCATTAAAGACGGTCACGATACCGAGATTAGAGCTGGCGGCAGCTGAGCTGCTGGGAAGGTTAGTGGATAGTGTCATAAAGACAATGGAAAGGGAAGGCATAGAGTATAATCTCTGGACAGACTCACTCGTCGCATTACATTGGATAAACAAATTACCATGTGATCTTAAGACGTTTGTGGCAAATCGAGTTGCGTCAATACAAACTAGTACGGAGGCAAGGAGATGGAAGCATGTAGGTACAAAAGAGAACCCAGAAGATCTTTTGAGTAGGGGAATGAAACCATCTTTGTTAGTAGACAATAAGTTATGGCTGCATGGTCCAGAATTGCTATCAGAACCTCGAACAAGATGGAAATCTGAAAAGTTTGTGCCAAATGTTTCAGATGGGGGAGGGATGAGATGAAGATTTTCATAACAACTAAGTTCTCGGAACCGTTATGTATACACGTGAAAGGATGGGGAGAGAGTGTTCCAATAACAGAATACGCATCTACTTTAGAAAAGGTAATTAACATAACAAGTTATGTATTTCGTCTTATCAAGGTAACTAGAGCTAAGATAAAACAACGTAAGGAGGATGAAAGAAGGTATGGGAAGAGACAGAGACGTTCTCGACGTCAACATGAGAGAAGAGAAGGTACGAAGGGTAATGAAGGAATAGTTAATCAACCATCTTCTGAAGAGAAGACGGAAGCAATTGATTATCTACTACAGAAGGAACAAAAAAGGTATTTTGCAAAAGAGATTGTTTGCATAGAGAAAGACAGGTGTTTACCTGATAAGAGCAGGATTCAGTCATTGAAACCAATGGTAGATGGGAAAGGGATATTGAGAGTACGAGGAAGGTTGGAGAGGGCCGAGTTGGAATTTGAGAGAAGGCATCCAGCAATTGTACCGAGTGGTTCTCGATTGGCTTGGTTGATTATGGATAGTGCTCATAGGGCAACAAAACATGGAGCAGTGCAGGTTATGATGCAATACATTAGGCAAATGTTCTGAATTCAGAAGGTAAGGAGTGAGTTGCGAAACTATCTCCATAAGTGTTTGGTTTGTGTTAGGTATAATCATCGCTTTGAAGAACAGTTGATGGCTGATTTACCAGCGGAGAGAGTAACGACAAGAAAGGCTTTTATACACACAGGGGTAGACTATGCAGGGCCATTTGAAATTAAAATGATAGATAGAGTAGGCGAGCAAATCATAAGACAGAAATGTTGGGTTTCAATTTTTGTTTGTCTTAAGACAAGGGCTGTGCATATCGATATAGTGTCAGATCTCACATCGGTTGCATTCATTGCGAGTTTTGAAAGATTTATAGCTAGAAGGGGAAGATGCGCAAGGTTATATAGTGACAATGGCACAGCCTTTGCCGGAGCAGAGAAGGAATTACGGAAGGCGAAGGGAGCATTGGCTCGTTTGGGATACTTTTGAACATTTATGTTTGAAAGGGACGGAATGGAAGTTTATGACTCCTGCGGCGCCACATCAGGGTGGTATTTATGAGGTAGCGGTTAAGTCAATGAAATATCATTTGACAAGGATAGTTAGGGTGAAGATACTAACATATGAACATTTTTTAACTCTACTTGCAGGTGTAGAAGCAATTCTAAATTCAATGCCATTACATCCATTGAGTGATGATCCGAGTGACTTGCAGGCGTTAACGCCGGGACATTTTCTGATTGGTGAACCTTTGGTACTACCACTTCCATTTGCAGCTAATGAGCTTGCAAATACGAAGGGCATACAATTGTGGAAAGAACGAAAGACGATGCTTGAACATTTTTGGGCAAGATGGAAGGAAGAATATTATCCACTCTCTATGAGCGGAAAAAATGGCGTAGAGAGAAATATGGTTTGAAGGAGGGACAATTATGTATAATTAAGAGCGAGAATTTCCCACCATCAGCGTGGGCGATGGAGCGTATCATAAAGTTGATACCAAGCAGTGAAGGACTAGTGCGGAATGTGATCATACAGACGGCAACCAATCAACTTACAAGGCCGGTACAAAAGATTTGTATACTGCCTATAGAAGAGCTGGAATAATTATTATTATATTAATTATGTATATATTTTAATTCATTAGAAGGAAGCAGGGTTGAATAAAATGCGAAAGGGTGGAAAACCGTAGGTTTTCGCCGGGACTGTATCGAACTGCATGAGTATTGGTACTATGCGGTCGATGTTTAAGGTTATATATAAAATACTATTGTAAAACTTAACGATAAAAGAGCTTGCTTAACGAAAGGGTTAAATAATGTAATTCAATTGCTTGCGGAAGGTTAAAGAAGAAGGAATAAAAGTGGGTTTTCTAGATGTTCCACTATAATTGTCTTGTGTTTTTATTTATTATTCGGATGGTTCACTTATTTATTTTGGTTTGAAGTCGGATGGTTTATGCTAGTTCTGGAGAGTTCACTGGGCTACCGATACATAGCCCATCTTTCTTCATTGTCGATATCATTTCTTCAACTTCGGCTTGTTTGGCTAATGGGAGACGTCTTGCTGGTTGTTGAATCGGACTCGCATCACCTGTGTCGATTCGATTTTGTACCAGTTGTGTTCGACCATACTGCCCACTCGGTGAAGAAAATATATCAGCGTACTCATGAAGAAGGCTTCCAGCAACACTAAGCTGATGTTGACTTAGATAAGATGGCTTCAGAATTTTGGCTTTCACGGAGCTGAATTCTTCGGGGTCGATAGATTTGTCTGTGTTCACTTCTGTGACCTTGGTTATTGCAGACACAGATTCGCATTTTCCAATTATTTCTCCTTTCCTGAGCTTGTACGGCTTGATTTTCAGTATCCGTACGGGTACCATGTTGTTCTTTGGTTCCACAACAGTCTTCCCTAAGACGATGTTTTGGGAATGCTCAGACTCTGGTTCCACCATGAGGTATCGATAGCTACCTAGATCGCCTTCTATTTTCGTCCAAACAAAAACACTTCCGAAGAGGGAGGCACACACATGTCTCCTTTGATGACGGTTCTTAGAGTTGATGAGTTTTCGTTGCCATAAACCATAGGAATCTCTACATTTTGGTAATTCAGCACTTGCTTACCGATATCAAGAATCACTCCGTGCTCCTTCATAAAGTCGATGCCAATTATGCACTCATCCCATATGTCTGTTACCAAAAATAGGTGCGAAAACTGTATTTCTGCCAAACAGATCTTCAGACAAACTTCTCTATATACTCTTGCCGCCTCACCTGTCGCAGTTTTCAGACGGTAGCTATTGGTGTTATGTAGCCATGCCATCTTGACCAAGTCTTTTCTTACAATGGAGGCTGTGGCACCGGTGTCAATTGTAGCCACGTGTTTCTTGCCATTTAATTTTGCGTCCACTGTCAGACTTTTATTGTTTCGTTTAGTCTGCGAGACTTGGATTGTGGTTCTGGGCCCATCGATACCAGGGCGAGCAGGAGCGTTGATGTTTTTGCTTTCCTGTTCGCGGGTACTATTTCTGCTTGCACAATGTTGGCAGGTGACTCTTCTCGGTGGCATACTGCACTGGCGCTGGAGATGTCCCGTTTTGTTGCAATTCCAGCATCGACCAGGTCCTTCTCGCTGCCTTCTTTGGAATTCAGCTCTCTGACAAGAACATTCCTCAACTTCAAGTTCTCTTACCCGATGAACTCTTAAGGAAGCCTGTTCTGATGCTTCAATAGTTAGATCGAACGCTAATGCTTCAGAAAGCGTGAGTTTTCCAGCAGTTCGAATTGCTCGTTGAAGGTTGATGTCGGAAAATGCACGAACAAGAGCCTCCGTTGCTAACTGGTTGGTAATCTCATCTCCTGCAGTCGGGTATTCTAGGTGTGCCACCCGTTCAATGTCTGCTTGGAGTTGTTGCAGACTTTCTCCTCTTTTCTGGACTCTAGTATTGAGTTGGACGCGAAAGACTTCTTGCATATGGCCATCACCAAAGCGTTTGTCAATGGCTTGAACAAGGGCACTGAAGTTGCCGTTCTTGTCTGCTGGTAAGGTTTGTAATAGTGCAGCAGCAGATCCTCTAAGGGCAAGCATCAGGGCAACAAACGTGTCTTCGTCATTCCAGCCATTTGTTGTTGCGGCTACCTCAAACTGTTTCCTGTAGATTGACCAAGAAGTTTGTCCATCAAAAGTATGCATTTCCATTCTCCTTGGACAGTCGCTAGAACTTTCGCGAACCTTTATCTTTCGAACTTTTTCTAACTCATTGGTAATGCTCTGTATTTTGTTTTTGAATTTTTCTTGAACATTCTCGAGCTTTTCGTCTATTTTTAAAAACTGTTTTTCGACACCTTCAACACGTTCGTCAAGGGCATCAAATTTGTTCTCAAATGTATAGAGCTTACCTTCGATGAGGTTTTTCTGTTCTTCTAGCTGGTTCTTTTCCTCTTTTCGTTGTTCTTCAAACCGCTCAAGAAGATTCTTTTGCTCTTTTCGTTGTTCTTTAAATTTCTCAAGAAGATTCTTTTGTTCGTTCTTCTGCTCATTTCTTTGTTTTTCTAACTGGGCGTGCAGCTGAGCCATCATATTGGTCATGTCTAAGGTTGTACTTACTTGCTCTTCCGGCATTTCAATTTCAAATAGAAACGTGTCTGGATTTTCACCGTGTTGCCTTAAATCTTCCTGCAGACGAATAATGAGGTCATTTTCGTTCCAGTAGTAAGAAGACCTCGTCTGTTCAGTTCTGCCTTAAGTTCAACACAATTCAATGCATTCACAATTTTACCCATTTTGTTTCTATTTTTATTCTTATATTTTTGTATTTCACTTTTCACAATCACCTTTCTTATTTGTTGACTTATTCACACACTTTATCAATTTTCACCATTTATTATCTGAATGCACAGATAAAATAAGTTTTATTCCACTTTACTGACACTAATGTAATGTTTTGCCAAGGTTTCGCAAATAAAACTTATTTCTCTTATTCAAACTGAACAACAAGTACTTTATAAAAATAAAACACCTTTATTTAACTTCAAACACTATACTTCTAATACTTTTATTATAAACAAACACATTTCTTTATTCACTATTTTACACCGACGTTTATTCGTTCACTTTCAAAATCAAACTGATGTCTTCAGACTGGTGGTGGTGTATTTATATCCGAGAAAAAGCTACTAGAATCTTATAGGGTTTCTGGAATGTGCTGGATCGAATTTCTACTTCACAAGTCTCCACAAGTAGCTCAAAAGCTTTCGACCAATTACAAATTATAGCAGTTCCATGGTTTTGGTATTGGATAACGATGCGAGTGGTTTAGGTATTGAATAATGATAGAGTGGTTTAGGTATTGGGTGGTTTATGTATTGTGTTGCATTAGTTAACCTTTTGTTCATAGATGGCGCGGAACTCAATACTAATTTATTCTGTTATAGAAGAATAAGAGATGTCGTTGTTTGCACAAATGGGCATATTTACCACAGTATGGTGATTAAACTTGGAGCACGTATTTTGTTTGTCGTAAGAAATAATAATCAAAAGAGCCCATACAAATATCGTGGTGGAAAGTTTGTTTTTCTGAGTGAAAAGGGAAAGTGTAAACCTATGACCAGTAAACCCCTCACACAACTAGTACGTTGGTTATAACAAAGAATCAAAAAAGATAAATCAAATGGAGCGGGTCATTATACTGTTTTTTTAAATTCTGTATGACAAAATTATATACTGTAAGACCATAATTTTGTATGTCATTGTTAATACAAAATTTGTAAGTCAAATTACTGTATGAACAAAATACTGACTTGCTAAATTCTGTTTTGTAAAATTCTGTAGGGCAAAATACTGTATTTTCAATAGTGTTTTTTTTTTAATTTCCTTTAAAAAACACAATACTTGTTTTCTTGTTTTGAATATAGTTGTGTTAAGTTTATTCACAATCAAATCCTAACTTTGTACAAATATGTTTAATTATGTAAGTTATAAATCCTAAATAAGTAAATAAATCCTAAAGCCTGTATGATACTACATTTTGTCTTCATTTTTAATTCATTTAATCATGACTAATTGCCAGCGAAGAGGAAAAAGAGAAATAAGTATTTTTTATGAAAAGAACGACATTATGTTTTGACAAATACAATGTCCACAAAAGTAAATATACACCAAAAACCTAGTGTTCTCATCAGCCAAGTGTATACTTTTTTTTGTAGTCACAGTGTACTTTGAAATAATTTTTAATTTTAAATTTCTGAAAAGTCAAAAAAAGCTGCCAGAATCTTAAATATGTATATTTTTTATACATTTTTTGTGACTTTTTTACATTAATGTAGTTATTGTGTACGCGCTAACTCATATCGGTATTTTCAATTATAAATTCTTTGAACTACTCTAGTTTCATTTTTAATGCATTAAAAATGAAGAAAAAATGTAGTGTCATACGGGCTTAAGAAAAAACAAATCAAACTATTCTTAAAGTCTAGTACGCTGCTGATGCGAAATCAAAAATCCCATACAAAAATGACATGACGAAATCATAAACGAAAAATTTCGTTGTCCTTTTCATTCTGTGGTACGCTGTTCGACCAGCGAAATTGATGATTATACCAGATTGTTTTGACAAGTCTCCACTCTCTTTTCGCAATGAATTAATTGCCCGGACTATTAATTGTGTGCGGAAAAATGACATTTGGGTTTGTTCACGATAAACAGATATAAGGTATGCTCACTGCGTTTTGACAGATGTGGTGTGACGTCATCGTCATCTGGTTCGAATGTAAGATAGAAGAAAAGAATACCATTTCATTGTATTATTTTTATAATTTTTCTATTTTTACAGTTAATTTCACCTACAAATAATTTTTTCAACTGGTTAATTCTAAAATACAGTCTACACTTAGGAAATATAGTCTTTTTGCACTTAGTCTAGATGCACAGCTTCAGCACTTCTTAAATGGTTTGCCAGGAACTTCCCTTCTGTATTATGTTCCTTGTTGTTTTTAATACAAATGTTTTCTAACCCCCATATTAATAAACGGAGCTAGCGGCAAGTTATAATTATTAACTCGTGATGGACTAGGAGTTAGATTTCTGCCACCTACTAACTAGCTAAACAAACAAGTAAGGTGGTTTAGCGAAGGGTTAAATAAGATAAAAAGATATACGTTTTAATTCACCATTTGTCTCTTAATACACGCTCACACGAGAGCTCGAAAGTTACAGGTGAGTTAAGCGCTGTTTTTATTAATATGGCTATAAAAGTCTAACATTTTTAAAGAATGTATCACTTGGTTTCTAAGTCCACCTTCCAACTTTTCATGCACCAACTAAAGCTGCGGGATGTATAAGGGTCTTGGTACAGATTCTTTCTTTAAAGCTCTACACTAAAAGCATATCCTTAACTGTATAGTCACACTCAACTAAATGTCTTAAGCAAACACGACTGTTTTAAAGTATAACCGTTTTTATTCCCACAAGCACTTATCCACAATTTGCACATTTTAGCGTCTTTCAAGAAATAGTGGTATTTTAATTTTTGTTCACTGTTTTTTTCTGTCCGGTGTACACCCCAAAACAGCACACACAACCATTTTCAAATTTTAAAATTTACTTTTTATACTGTAAAACAAATAAAATAACAAAAACCAATTGAAAACTTCCAATAAACAATCTCGCTTGTCTAACTAGCAGATGACGATGACGTCACATCATAAGCAAGATGGCGAATTGGGTGTATCTAATGAGCCTACCTTATTTCTGTTTATCGTGGGTTTGTTCCTGTTTTTATTTGTTGTTTTTTTTCATTACAGCACTGTTTTTGTTTGATTTTTTCGTTAAATTTCTATTTATTTATTTGCATTTTATCATTGTATATGAAAACTATAGTAATATCATGAGAAGCGCCGACTACTGAGTCACGTAGTGTCGAAATCCACCAACTTCTCTCAACACTTTTTGTTGAGGAAACAAATTTGAAGGTCGAGATCTAACTCCCTTACTCCCTTAGAATATAACAAGACTTACTCTTTCTAAAAATTAATGTCTACGCTGTCAAAATCATAGAACATGTTGCAAACACATGCGCCACCAGCCGTACAAATCCAGCGAAAATAAAAACGACTCCATGATAATACTATAGTTTTCATATACAATGATTTTATTTAAACACTCCATGAATATTAATCCGCTGTGTTTTCGTAATCATTTCGTTGTCTTTTTGGAGACCGCAAGAAAAATTTTTTTCGTATCAGCAGCGTACTAGGCTTAAAGATAAAAAAATACATTCTACAAATATGTCAAAATCAATATAAATCTAAATTGTTTGCAATTCGTTTTAGGTATGCAACGTTGTTCAATTAAGATTGTTTTTTAATAACATGTGCAATTTTTTTGATTTTAGTAATAGTTTTTTATTATTTCAGCGGTTTAAATAATTTACATAGCGAAAAATGTATGACAGTACATAAGTAAATATAATTCATTCATGAAATCAAGAGAAATCATTCACAAACGAAAGGTAGGAAGAGAAATTAAATAGAGAAAGTAAGAAAATGTGATGTTCCAAATTAAACACACGGATCTTTGTAAAGTTCTTTATTGGACCTTACTTCAATGGCCAAACATAACAACTGAGAGATAACTTAAGATCTAGCTCGACATGTGGTGTATGTATATAAGACTGCGGCTGAGCCTTTTAAATAATATGATTACAAGTAGCTTGCTAGTTAAGTGATAGCAATCTTATATGCATACAGTACAAGTCATTATAATTAATACACTACAAATTCAAAATTTACATTTTACAATTTTTTTTTTTTTATTTTACTTTTTAACACTTCTAATTGGGTATCTATCTTTGTTCTGGAACTGTGTCCAATCTTATTTTCTGCATTTCTTAGCATTACAGTCAGTTTTGTTGTTTTTACTCAAATCTACTGGACTACTGTTTACATTTTCAATTTGTCTCATATTTTCATTAATAATTTTAAGGTTTTCTGTTTGATCACAGTTTTGATTATTATTTATCATTTCTTCATTCATATTGTTCTTTTTGTCAATTTCTTTTACATGAAGTATTTCAGTAGGATCATAATCTAAATTAACATTTTCATGCCTTACATAAATTGATTTTAACTGATTTAAATGTCTCTTCCATACTATGTTATTTTTATTTAATATGCTTACTAGATAATTTTGTTTCCCCAATACTTTAATGATTTTACCTTTTGACCAACTTTGTTTTCCTGGCTTTGAAAAGTCTTTCGCAATAACATAATCATCAATTTTAAAAATCTTTGTATTTGTTCCCTTATAATATCTTTGTTGCCTTCTTTTCATATATTTTACATTTAAGCTAACCATTTTATTTTTTTGTATACTTTTACTTATTTTTATTGGATTAATAATGTCAAATCGACTTCTCAGATTTCTATTAAACATTAAAATAGCAGGAGAAGTTCCTGTTGTACTGTGGATGGAATTTCGGTAGTCGAGCAGGAATGCCTCCAAATATTTGTTTAAATCAGTTATTTTATTTGTCGAGTACATAGATCTCTTCAACGCATTCTTACAAATTTTGACACTATTCTCGGCTTGCCCGTTTGTGGCTGGGTGGCCAACTGGGCTAGTCTTGTGAACAATATGATTTTTTTCTAAAAACTTTTTAAATGCTTGGGATACGAAGAATTGCCGTTATCTGTGACAACAACTTTTGGTATTCCAAATCTTGAGAAAAGAGCCCGAAGTTTATTGATTGTGTTACTACTTGATATATTGTCTAACATGTCGATACACTCAATCCATTTTGTGTGTGCATCGGTCACGACTAAAAACTTTCGATTAAAAACGGGTCCCATGAAATCTAAATGCAGCCTTTCCCAAGGGGCTTCTGGCCACTCCCAGTAAATCAGTGGTGCCTTATTTGGAGAAACTTGAGTTTGCATACAACTCTCACATGACTTAACGACCTTTTCAATTTCATCGTCCATCAAGGGCCACCAAAAATAACTCCGCCCCAAACTTTTTGATTTTACTATCCCTAAATGGGTCTTGTGAATCTCTTCTAAAATTAAATATCTTGATGTAGCCGGGACAACAAGTCTACAACCCCCAAAATACACATCCATCTTCTATTGAAAGCTCATTTTTACGAATAAAATATGGCCTTAACTGTTCATTTTTGCATTCTGAAGGCCATCCCGATATTATATAGTTGGATACTTCTAATAATAGCTTATCATTATTCATGGCAACCTTATTGTCTTCAAACGACGACTTTCAACATCCAAATTCACTAACGAAATTTATACACACATCAGAGGAATAAAGCCTTTCGGGTTTTTCTGAATGAACAGGAGATCTAGACAAATAATCTGCTATATTTTAGTTTGAAGCGACATATTCTAAATCAAATGTATAAGCAGATAAAAACAAAGCATACCGCTGCAATCTGTTAGCTGACATTTGTGGAATTCCCTTTTGTGATCCAAATATTGCAATTAAGGGCTTATTATCTGAAACCAAAGTGAATGATTTACCAAAAAGGTACTGATGGAACTTTTTAACACCGAACATGATAGCCAAAGCTTCTTTCTCAATTTGGGAATATTTCGTTTCCACAACAGAAAGACGTTGAGAAGCAAAGGATATTGGCCTCTGAACTCCACTACTGTATCTATGTATCAACACTGCAGCTATTCCTTTTGGCCCTGCATCAACAATTATCTTTAATGGTTTATTAGGATCGTAGTGCGCTAGCACTTGGTTTGAAGTTAACAGCCGCTTAACCTTTTCAAAACATTCATCTTCCTCACATCCCCAGGTAAAATCTTTTTGTTTTGAAAGCATATCATAAAGCTTTTGAGCCACTATAGATGGTGTTCACATTGAACTGACTCTTCCGACTATTTTTGACTTCTCTGAAATTTGTCTCACTCCCACTCCATAGTTAGAAAGGGAGAAAAATAGTAAATTTTTAAAAATTTGCGGATTTTTTTTGACGTTCCCTTTTGTAAATTTGGAGGAGTCACTCCAATGTGAACACCGTTATAAGACTATACTATTTTTGACTTCTGTGAAATTTATCTCACTCCCACTTCATAGTTAGAAAATTAAAAAAAAAAAAATTAAAAAATTTGTGAATTTTTTTTTACATGTTTGTAACAAACGTATATTACCCAACTGACATCACTCCTAAACGAATGCCACTATTCTCCTACAATTCGATCAAGTAGGAGAAATCTTTAATTGTATGAGTGTGCCGATCGTCACCGTTGAAAATTGGTGGCACTTTTCCCATTAATAGGGGTAATTTAGGAAACGATCTACCAAGAGCTTTTCCAAAAGAAATTTTACTTGATAAAGTGCGTGATGTGAAGCCGCCATAGATTAAATTTCCTTAATAAATTAATCTTAAAGCAAATTCAAAATATATAAACACTTTTTAGCAATTTAAAATTTTAAAATAGACTTTACAAGGTGATAAATAATTTTCTCTACCATTAACGTTAATGATAATAATAAATAACGTTAGTTTTTTTTACTATCTCAGTTCTAAATAATACGAAATTTTGTTGAGTGGTGCAAAAGTTAAAGTTTCAAAGAAAAAAAAAAGGGAAAGTTGAGGAAGATAACTACATATGTGTAGGAATCCTGAAAGGGAAATAAGAAAAAGGCCAAGATCCTATTCTTTGAATTCCCAATCAGAACTAATAACGATAACGAATATTGAAAACAGAGTTAAATTGAACAAGTGGATAATAATAATAAATAATAACAATAATAATAATAATAATGTGATGTTCGCTACAGTACTCCCCCTCTAGTGTCAACGATATCTTGCTGGGATGTAGACACGTCTGCCAGATTTTGTTGTTTGGGATGGAATTCGAGGATTTGAAGGCAAATCTGGGGCTATTTTCTTTTCTTGACGTTCTTGGTCCTGGTGTTCGTTTAGCAGAAAAGATGGTTTGAGGCGGTCAATTGAGATGTTCTTTTGATGACCTTTTATCTCCATTGTAAAATATTTGTCCGTCTTTGATTTTACTAGATAGGGGCATAATAAGGTTGCTGAAGAGGTTTTTTGACTGCATCGTTCCGAATAAAAACATGTGTAGAATTTTGAAGGTGTTTGTGTACAAATGTTTTGACTGATTCGTGACGTGTGGGTTGTATTGGCTGAAGATTAAGCATTTGGTCTCGAAATTTGTTAACAAAATCATGGTTTGAAGTAGCGTCTGTTGGGATGAAAAAATCGCCTGGTAGTTTTAACGTTGTACCATAGACGAGTTCAGCTAGGGTCGCTTTGTAGTCTTCTTGCATAGATGATCTTAAGCCAAGTACAACAAGTGGGAGTTTGCCTACCCAATCATGTGATTCATGGCACTTGATTGCTGTCTTCAAGGTTCTATTTGCCTGAGGATGGTAAGGTGTTGACCTGCACCTCTTGATTCCCAGAAGTTTTAAGAGCTCATTGAAAAGTGATGACTCAAATTGTCTTCCTTGGTCAGTCACAATTTCTTTTGGTATTCCAAACCTGGAAATCCATCCAGAAAGAAAAGATGTTGCCACTGTTTCGGCTGTGATGTCAGTGATTGGAATGACTTCTGACCATCTAGTGAAGCGATCAATGCAAGTAAGTACGTACATATGTGTACCCATCGGAGAATGGTAGAGGTCCAACAAGGTCTAAACGAATGTGTTGAAATCTTCCTTCAGGTGGTGAAAAGTTGCCGGTTGGAGATTTGATGTGCTGATGAATTTTACTCTTTTGGCAGTTGACACATGTCTGTGACCATTTGCGACAGTCCTTTTTCATGTCTGACCAAATGAAGCGTTCCTTAAGCATCTGGGTTGTTTTCTTGACGCTAGGTTAAGACAAGTTGTGTAACGGCTCGAAAACTTGGCGCCTCAGAGGTGCTGAAACGTATGGGCGGACCTTTCCAGTAGAAATATCGCAAAATATTTGATGGTCAGAGTTAGGCAGAGTGATTTCTTTTAACTGCAAAGATGTTGTTGAGCTGAGTAGTTTCTTGAGTTCGTCATCGATCTCTTGTTGCTTTGCTTATTCATCGTAGTCAATTACAGATGGTGAATATGGCGTGTACTCTGGATAGAGCATCAGCAACGACGTTGTCTTTGCCGTATACATGTCTTAAATCTGTCGTAAACTGTCCGATGTAGCTTAAATGTCTGAGTTGACGTAGGCTTGACTTCTCCGGTTTTTGGTGAAAAGCAAAGGTAAGAGGTTTGCGGTCCGTGTAAAGCACAAACTGTCTTCCTTCAAGCAGGTGTTGAAAGTGCTTGATAGCTAAGTAAGCACTCAAAAGCTCGCGGTCGTAAGCACTGTAGCTTGTTTGCGATGATGAATGTTTTTTCGAGAAAAATCCAAGAGGTTGCCAATCATTTGACACAAGTTGCTGTACAACTGCGCCTGCAGCTGTATCAGAGGCATCAACCATGATTGACAATGGTGCGTCTTCAGTTGGATGTGCGAGAAGAGCTGAGTTGGCGAGAGCTTCTTTGCAGGCTTCAAATGCGTTGTCCAGTTCCGGTGTCCAATTGATGTTAGTTTTGTCCTTCTTTTTGTTGCCGGATGGGTATGCATGAAGTGGTGCTTGAATCTGAGCAGCTTTGGGAATGAATCGTCTGTAGAAATTCACCATACCCAAAAATCTTCGCAGCTCCTGAATTGTTGACGGTTTCTTGAAGGAGATGAGGCCGTCAACTTTGGATGGTAATGGCTTGGTTCCCTCTTCAGTGACAAAGTAACCCAAGAAACTTACGGATGACGCCTCAAATGTGCATTTGGATGGATTTATTGTAAGGCCATAATCTCTAAACCGTTGGAAAGCTGTCTCAGGTGTTCTCGATGTTCCTCTGCTGAGTTGGATGCGATGAGAAAGTCGTCGATGTAAGGAAAACAGAAATCAAGGCCTCTTACAACTTCGTGGACGAACCGCTGAAATGATTGAGCAGCGTTGCAGAGTCCAAAAGTCATCACCATAAACTCAAACAGTCCAAAAGGTGTTACTATGGCTGTCTTCGGAATGTCTTCTGGCTCCACAGGGATTTGATGGTATGCACGGGTGAGATATATGACGCTGAAAACCTTCTAGCCCTTCAGATGGTGAGAAAAGTCTCCAATGTGAGGAATGGGGTAACGATCTGAGACGGTGTTTGCGTTGAGTCTTCTGTAGTCCCCGCATGGTCGCCAGTCACCATTTTTCTTCTTGACCATGTGAAGAGGACTAGCCCAGCTGCTCTTTGATGGTCGACAGAGAAATCGGATGACTTGAGCGATGACAAATGGCCAGCAATAGCTTCTGCGAAGGCCGAGATTAAGCGTCATCAGTCGTTCTCCATAGGTTGGGATTTCTGTTCCATTAGCAGCATAAAGAATGAGCTTTCCTTGGCCACTGCGTTTTTCTGTTAGTGTAGGCGGTATTACTGAGATGGAGGCTCCGGTGTCTATTAGAAAGCTTTGTTTTGCAGATTGCTCCTGAACATAAAGGCGACTTATTGTTTCTGCGGACTGGCTAGTCGCTGGTTGCTGTCCACATGCTAGTTTTCCGCTTGAAACTTACATGGCTCTTGGCATTTCCTCGCGTTTTTGCCAAAACGACGATGGTAGAAACAAAGATGATGTTGGTCTTTGTTCCTAGAACTGGATCTTTTCCTCATCTTCGAAGGTCTTCGGTGACTTCTTCCTACGCTGAGGTGTTTTAATTCATCTCTTAGAGCAGAAATTTGGTCTTGAAGTTCGGAGATGGCAGAAACACTGGAGGGTGCTGAGATGGAAGCAACAACTGAATTTCCGTAGACTTCAGAAATTATGTCTGCCAAAGTTTTGAGGTCTTGATTAGGGCTACATGATAGAATTGACTGTGTCGTATTTGGCAGTTTCTGCATTCACAGTGTTCTGAGGACGTCGTCAGAAATACTAGCTGATCTACTACTAATCCCACTGAGAAGCGTTTGGCTGCCATACGGCGGGCCTTCAGACTTGAATATTTTTCGGTGACAGAAGGATCTAATATGATATCTCTGACTTCAGTTAGGGTGTCAGCTTCCAAATTGTCGACCAGGGTGAAGTACTTCGTGTCGTCGGAAGTGATTCGACTGGTGTGGAATTGGGCTTCAAGCTGGTGGAATCAAAGATCAAGGCACCGCTTCCAGAAAGGTGGAATTCTCATTGACACCTTTGATATGGTTTCTTCGTTGGCCATTATTTTCGTTGGTTGTAAGTGTAAAGGATTTGATTGGCACCTTACCGTTGGTCGGGGGATACCAAATCAAATATTTGTTTGAATATCGGGGTCACCAGTGTAGGAATCCTGAAAGGGAAATAAGAAAAAGGCCAAGATCCTATTCTTTTGAATTCCCAATCAGAACTAATAACGATAACGAATATTGAAAACATTGTTAAATTGAACAAGTGGATAATAATAATAAATAATTACAACAATAATAATAATGTGATGGTCGCTACATATGTATGTTCTTATATTATTTTGTGCATAATAACATCTTAGAAGCAGGTAACGCCGTGCACGATAGTGATTTTTTTTATAAATTTTATTTTACACAGAAAACTGTCTATACTTGTTCAAAGCAAAGTCGTAGTCCGGGTCCCCACCATTTGGGTGGCCGTTTTTTTAAAAACCCATTTTAAAAATGAGTTTTTAATTTAAAGGATAAAGGATGAGTATTGACGAGGATGGTAAGAATGGAGTAGGGGAGTGAAAGATGGCACGTTAAGGGGTTACCTAAGCGAGATAGGTAACCAAGGCAGGGTGAGTAGAGGCGATGTCTCCCAGCGTCATATCAACTAGACGCCTAAGCCTGGCATGATTTGTATGCGCGGTTCTGACAGGGTCAAGAACACACACCCTCCGACGAGCGTGAGGCCGATCAAGCATGCCAGCATTGACCCCGACGTCAATAAAAGAGCCCGCAACACGTTCTCTTTCATAAATTCCAATGTGAACACCGTCTTATAAATTAATATAAAAATTGTTATGTACCAAAAAAGACGAGAAAACTAAAAAAATAATTTTAGAGGGAAAATGAAGAGAACGAAAAAAAAATAAATAATTGTAGAATTTTGTTTACTAGGTATTTATTAATAAGAATAAAGCGAATAATAGTGTTCATTCTTTAACTAATAAGTTAGTGGTGAATGACACATCAATAGAAAATCAATTTGTATCTGATGTGGGGTGACAATCAGAGTAAATCAAAACACAAGAAAGTTAAGAAAGCTGTTAAAAAAAAAAAATCTCGATATATAGGGATATTAAGCTTATATGCGTAAGACGCAGCTGTGTGTTCTTTATCAAAATGATCGATGGGTTCGGATTGTAAACTTGAAAATTAAATAATAATGGTAAAAATTTAAAGTTAAAAAAGGTGAAAATTTAAAACATATAAATCAGTTTATTTGAGTAGGTTTTCCGACTATTTCCGAAAATTCCTACACTCAAAATCTCTGCAAAATCAAAAATTTTTATATGACAACTTTAATTTGGTTTTATGTATTTTGCAACCATATATAATTCAAATTTGTAGCGGGCTCTCCTGATTTAATTCAATTTTTTGAAATCAGCCTATTTTGAGAAAAAAAATTTAAAATAATTTACATTTCCATACCAGTGGGAGATAGATAAAAAGCTTAAACTAGTAAGATTCTTAGTATTTCATTATCTATCCACCAAATTCAAAACTCTTGGAATCTAATAATTAACAAAATTAGAAAAAGACATAAAAGGACATTTTCCCTTTTATCTGCTACAATAATATAGATTATCAAAAAATTCAAACTTATTGTACTATGAAATATATTAGCCTATCAATACAAATTTTTACTTTTAATCTACCTCCCACCACTTAACTAATCAATGATCTCAGCGTTGCACATGTGGCGTTACATTTTTTCGTTTCACAAAAATTCAACCTTGAAATTTCACTGTCAACGCGCCCAAAGAAGTTTCACTTCCAAAATATTATAAGATACCTAACAATTCATTAATAATATACATCTTGTGGTTTTTATTTTACATTAATTGTATGGAATTCGACCATTTACCTATATAGTCTAGGAGCTATACCCCCTTCCCGTAGGCACTTGAATGTCGCCTTAGTTTGAGGGTGTTTTTTGTATGTTTTCGGGGGTGGGGAATTCGAATCCGGAGTTAGTTTTTGCAAAATCCGGTGCGAAGTCATTGTTATTAACGAATTTTGATGCATTTTTGTAATGCAATAAAAGTTATTAATGTAAGGAAAAAATGTTCCAAGTAAATGTTGTTCCTTATTTTCTAAGGAAGAAATTTGTTTTTTATTCATGTAAATCGGTTGATAAATTGCTCAAGATAGTGCCAATTGTTTCATAGTAGGGAGGGCGCGCGCTCAATGGAGGGAGCGCGAGACAGAAGAACGTGTTTTTTAGGTAAACGGTCAGAGTTATCGTGAAAATTGTCATAGAAGAAATTATTCTCTATATTCTGACAAACATTTTCGTTTGTATTTTGTCTCAATTGAATAATAAGATTCGGACATATACCCAGAAACAAACACTAAGGATATGATTTTTCACATTCACATGGTCAAAGAAGACCAATTTACTCAAATTTCCGCACGATAAAGCATTAAACAAGTATTTTTAGTTTATACTCCTGATTTTAAATAATTTCAATTTTGTATTTATAGCGTCTAGTTTTAAAGATATAAATTTTTCTAAGGCATGACAGATTTATTGTACATTCAATTTTTTTAATATACAGCCCCATTCTGCTTAACGGGGGATCGAACGTTCGATTCACTTCATCGATTCACGTGCGCTCGTCGTCTATATTCTGCTAAACGTCGGGGAAACTACTTTACCTACTCTTATTTCGAATTTTTCGAAATACTCTGAGAGAATTAATTTTGTGAAATAATTTTTTATCTGTCATAGTTTGTAAATTATTTTCTGAAATCTAACTAAATATTTGAATCATTTGTGGTGATAAATGCATATTTTGCATTATAAATACAATTTTCGTGTCATGGCAAAGCGCAAAAGGCGTAAATAGTTTAAAAAAAAAAGCATTTCGTATCTAAATTTTTAAAATCTTTTTGTTCCCTCTCTCTCTGTGCAAAACTGTGTTACTTTATAAGTGAAAATTACCCGAAAGTGTTAAGTAAATTTGATGCAAAATTTGTTAAAAAATTATTGAAATAAAAACTAACAATACCCAGATGGGCTTAAACAAAACCAGTTTCTCCTCTAAAAGAATCATATTAAATGCTTTACCAAATTTGAAGCAAATCGATCTACCCGTTTAGTGTCTAGCTTGTTGAAGAGTGGACGTACAGCCACACATAACAATATCGATGGACTTTTCCGTCATCGTAATGCATTTTTTATTAATAATCGTCTCTACAATACGTCAAATGCAACAAATTAATTGCGGGTGTCAAAGTGAATATTTTGTATAGGGGTGATCGATTAACTGGTTTATGGGAATGTCGAAATGTACAGCCGACGGGGAATGTTTCCCTTCGATAGTATAGAAGAATACAAAAAAGAAACCAGCATCTTATTAAAAACAAGAAAAAACGAGGTTGATGATTGATAATAATCAACTGGTTGCTGAAATGATCTTTTAGCCGGATGCTTCTTACAGCCTTATTCTGGCAACCTCACTGATGCCTTGCAAGTCACAATTAACTCATAACTCGAGATGAACTTACCTCATAAAAACTTAAAAATTATGATCTGCTCCTTCGCAGATCACAACTCACGTTGTTCTGGTGAGGTTTCTTATGAGGGCTTCCACAGAATACGAAATTGTGAACGCCTTATACAAAAACAAACTGAAACAAAATTGTGACCTGTGTGCCTCACAACGGCAGAGTAGGGCTGTAAGTTTGATTTGTTCTTATCTTGACAATTAAAAGTCCTAGATCCATGTGGTTTTAAGTGTTTGACTAAAAATTAATAATAGCATTGAGTTTTGAAAATAAAAATAGTACTTAAGCCCGTATGATACTACATTTGTCTCTCCTTTTTAATTCATTAAATCATGGCTCATTGTCAGCAAATAGGAAAAGAGAAAATAGTATTTTTAATGAAAAGAACGACATTATGTTTTGTCAATTACAATGTCCACAAAAGTAAATACTAAAAATGATTTATTGAGCAATTTGGAATTAATAATTGTGATTGGAAGTGATTAAAAATAATCTTTCCGTCGGCTTTTTTTTTTTGGTCACTGTAGTTCTTGCAATGAAACAATTAAGTTACATTAGCTTTCCCGACGCAGGGGTTGCTGCCTTCTTCAGGGGAACTTTATTTGGACACCAAGAAAAAATATATTGTTTACATTATTATAACAATAATTGAAACAATACAAAATACACTCACTTTAATAAAACTGTGTTTAAATTTAAACTGACATTTAAAATTATTGTATCTAATAATTGTAATATTATTTACAAAAGTAAAGAAAAAACCACTTCAAACGAAGTTTAGTCTATGGAATTTAAACAAGGAGTAAAGAAACTGAAAAAATATTGTGTTATGAAGAGACAAGAGAACAATAGATGGCAGAGATGTTTTATGTGTCTTGTTTTCTGTTCATGTTGTTGTTGTTGTTGATGATGTGTAATGTTTCTAGGGTTTATCGTTTCGAAACATGTTTCTCTGTCTGTAGGACTTTAACACCTTCAAAATCTGAAGAGTGGCCGTTTTCGATACTGTGGCTCGCGAGGGCTGTCTTTCCAGGATTGTTTGATTTGATATCCGATTTATGATTAGAAATTCGCTGTTTAAGAAATTGTTTTGTAGTTCCGATGTAACACTGGTTGCATGGTTCATTAGGTTTACCCTTACAATTTATTTTGTAAATGACATCAGTAACTTTATCCTTATCCGCTTTCGTTTTGAGTTTTGTGAAAAGGTGACTCAGAGTTTTATTTGATTTGAAGGCCAGGCGAACATCTGTTAGTTTTTGGTTGATCACTTCTTTAAAATTCTCAGTCAGTCTTGGGATGTAAACCATACTTTTGTAGTAACCATTATTCGGGTCTTTAGTGTCTTCGCTTGGAATTTCGCAATTGTGTTTCTGAAGTAGACCACGAATTATAGAATTTGGAAAACCATTGTCACTCAGGATTTTTTTGATTTTTTTCTCATTGGCAGAGTGAAATTGTTCGTCGCTGAGTTCGAAAACTTTACTGACGAGTTTGGATGCAGTGTTCATAACTATGTGCCTCGCTTGGTTAGACAGAAAGTTGACTAATCTTCCCGATGCAGTATGTTCTTGGTACCAGTCAAACAATAGACGGTTGTTTTCACGATAGATTTTTACGTCCAAAAATGCTATTGACCTGTTATGTTCCATTTCCACAGTGAACTGGATTTTCGGGTGGAATCCGTTAAGGATCAGCTGCACTTTTTCAATGTTTCGTTTGTCCATCACGGAAAAAATGTCATCTACATACTTAGCAACAAAAGTAGGCCTTTCTTCCATTCCACTAAAACATTCATCTAGTACGTGATCAAGTACTAAATCTGCAATCGTGGGTGACAAAGGGTTGCCCATAGGCATGCCAAAAATTTGTTTGAAAATGTCATCTTTAAATTGTAGATAGTTATTTTCCTTGAGGCAGAAACCAAGGATTTCAAGAAATTTGTTCAGATTAATTCTAGTGTTTTCACTAATTATTTCCCATTTCTTTTTTATAATGGTGATGGCTAGTTGTATGGGAATGTTTGTAAAAAGTGACACTGCATCATACGAAACTAAAACATCATTGTCTTTTAATTTTATTTTTTTAGCCTTCTCAACAAATTCAAATGGATTAATAACCGAGTAGCTTGATTTTTCCGTCGCGCACTGTAAAATTCTGCCAATAAACCTCGAAAGCTCATAACATGGTAGTTTCATTGATGACGTAAAGGGACGCAGGGGCATGTTGCTTTATGAATTTTTGACAGTCCGTATATGGATGGAAGCTGCGATGTATACGTTGTCATCTTCGCCTTTTCCCTATCATCAATGCAATTGTTGTTGTTTAGCCATTTGACTAGATCGTTGTTGCGAGTTTGTAAAGTTGTTGTTGGGTTATTCCTCACCCGTCTGTAAGTATTACGATCTGACAACAATTCAATCATCTTCTCGTCATACTCCACACGCTCCATCGCCACGGTGACGTTACCTTTGTCAGCTGGTACAATAACAATGTTTTTGTGCTGCCTAAGAAAATTGATTGTTTGCTTATTTACATTAAGCAAATATTTGGCAAATAGTTCATTTTGTTGGTGGCGTTGAAACGAGTGCAGTATGTTACTATATTGTGCCCTCATAAGCTCTTGCTCTTGCCATCAGCTATCAATTGAAAAAGAGGAAAGCTATGTTTATCCACTGGGAGTGCAAATTTCTTGCCCAACGATAAAAGCCATTTGACCTCTAAAGGGAATTCAATGTTAGTGCGATTTTCAAACCATTTTACATGCATTTCTATATTGAATTCCTTCAATTTTATGTGCTTTCGATTGTTGTTTTTTATTATATGTGTCTTTAAACATCTGTTTTTGTTTTGTTGTGAATTGTTTGTATTCGTTTTGGGATAAGTTCCCTTTGATATGTTGGTCGTGAAGGCGAATTAAATTGTTAGTGCGCTTGACCTTATGGTGCATCTCTGTTATTTCTACGTTGAGAACTTTTTGATGGAATTTAAGTTCGATTTTTCATAAAAATTTATCGATTCTTTATTAGAAAGGAGTTGTTAAAGTTCCCCTGAAGAAGGCAGCAACCCCTGGCGAAACGTCGGGAAAGCTAAAGTAACTTAATTGTTAGATTGCAAGAACTACAGTGACCAAAAAAAGCCGACGGAAAGATTATTTTTAATCACTTCCAATCACAATTACAAAAGTAAATATACACCAAAAACTAGTGTTCTCATGAGTCCAGTGTATACTTTTTTTGTATTCACAGTGTACTTTGAAATAATTTTTAATTTTAAATTTCTGAGAAGTCAATAAAAAAAGCTGCCAGAATCTGAAATATGTTAAATTTTAATACATTGTACGCGCTCACTCATATCGGTATTTTCAATTATAAATTGTTTGAAATAATCTAGTTTCATTTTGAATGCCTTAAAAATGAGAAAAAAAGGTAGTATCATACGGACTTTAATAACGTAAAATTAAAAAAAAATTAGTTTGACATTATTTTTAATTTTTTTTTTTTTCAGAATTTTGAGTTTGAAAATTAATTTTTCAAAAACCGTTCACTCGAACAACTTAATTTTAAAATAATATTAAAAAACAGACTTTTGGCTTTTCAAAATGCTATAGATTGACTGTGTAAGTATTACCGTTATTTTTTAATATTTCTTTTTCTGTTTTAAGTGATTTTTTTTTTTTTTTGAAAATTGCCCCTCCCGCCTAAACGGGGGGAAATAGACCCTCCTGTACGTTTTTTTTTTCTTGTCTAAGTCCAACCTACCTAGCCTTTTGTGACATCTTATGCAAATCACCCTGTATAAGCACAAGCTGTTATTATATTAAAAAATTAGAATGTGGATTAAATCTGTCATGCCTTAAAAAAATGTATATCTTTAAAACTAGACGCTATTAATACACAATTGAAAAACGCTTTTATTAGTTAAAATCAGTAGTATAAACTAAAAATACTTGTTTTATGCTTTATCGTGCGAAAATTTGAGTAAATTGGTCTTCTTTAACCATGTGAATGTGAAAAATCTTATCCTAAGTCTTTGTTTCTGGGTATATCTCCGAATCTTATTATTCAATTGAGACAAAATACAAACGAAAATGTTTGTCAGAATATAGAGAATAATTTCTAAAAAACAATTGGGATTATCTTGGGCAACTATCAACCGATTTACATGAATAAAAAACAAATTTCTTCGTTAGAAAATAAGGAACATTTTTTCCTAGCTTTTATTGCATTACAAAAATGCATCAAAATTCGTTAATAACAATGACATCGCACCGGATTTTGCTAAAACTAACTCCGGATTCCCCAACCCCGAAAACATAAAAACCACCCTCAAACTGAGGCGACATTCAAGTGCCTACGGGAAGGGGGCAAATCTCCTAGACTAATATGAAAGCCGATGCATGATATGAAAAACCGACTTATCTTTAAACGCTATTTGCGGGCAAACTAAACGTCTTAGAGGCATAAAAGTTGAAACATTTTTTTACTTTAAACTGGATTTGCGGCTAAACTGCTAAAAAGTAGCATATTCGTTATACAGAAATTGCTACCTTTCAATCGATGTATTGCACGATACGAAAAACCGAACAAGAAAAGTTAAAATAAGGGCTAATTTAATGTACAAAAGTGAGAAATATAGAAACATCTACTTGCTAAAAACCAGTTAAAAATTTTATATGGCGACTTAAATTATCTGTCAGAACAATTTTCGGTGGTTTTATTGCAAGGTTTCTTCATCACTCATGTTTAATTCTCAGTTTTTGGAAAAAGTCGGCGAAGGTAGGTTAGCCTTAATGGCCCATTTATACTATTGGAGAATTGTCTGTATTTCTGCCATTATACTGTCAAAGAATGAATTTCCTCATTCTATTGACAGTATACTGGCAGAAAAATGGCAATATGCCATTCGTGTAAATGCAGCATAATATTGACAATGTTAATTCATGTGTACGGCTTCTAAAAATAATTCGTGTAAGTGCAGCATAATATTGACAATATGGGTATTCATGCAAACGCATAAAACACATAGAAAGCCATAAAAACCATATTTTGTATTACAAACTTTTGTATAAAATTCTATGGTTTCTAAGCTTTATCTGGGTTTTACGCGTTTGCATGAATACCCCAAATTTTAGTTGTCAGTTATTAGAAGAGAAACAAAGGAGTACGCCAACTGATCAATACATGCATATATACGGTGTGGAACTTTAACATTATGTTAGATATTACTAACAGTATACATTTTGCGCGCACTTATACATGCATATATATGGTCGCATAGGCGATTTGTACCTAAATTTAAATTGCGTTAAACGCAATGTTCAAAGTTAAAACTTATATTCGGCACATCTAATCGAAATTACCTTTCCATTGTTATAGGTTTTACTATAGTTCGATTTGTTTAAGTGTGCTTAAAATGTACTACAAAATTTAGGCACCACGTATTAATATATAGGATGTTCAAAAGGGTAGTTATGTGCATTCAAGAGGGCACAAGCGTCCACAGGTTTTTCTCAAAACCCACCTCTGTCTACCAACTCCTACTCTCACCTCCACGTGGTGAACATCGGGTGTCTAGTACCTCAGCTGGAGACGGGGTTTAAATCCCCGTGGAAAGCTGTTGGGGATAGCCAACGAGAGAGGGGGGGAGGAGTGTTCCCACTAAGGCACTTCTCCTTTCATCGAGGCGGCAGCGGACGAATTCTCTAGATGGAATCAACGGTGGCGTCTACAGTTCCAGTTAGGTTGAACTACTTAGTGAACACCTTATATGGGCTACTACGACATATTTGTAGCTCAGGCCTATAAGGAGCGGTTTATCCGGCTCCCTACCCTTGGAGTTATACGAAGGGTCTGGTCCTCCGGGTCGGGGGTTGTGCGTCGGGGTAACTTCCCTACCACGTAAAAAAAAGTTGTTCCGAAACAACAACAAGCCTCGGATATGGATGATTTTAAAGTTGACGACCCCAGCAAACGAAACAAGGACAATGAATTTCGGATCTGCACGTGGAACGTCCTGTCCTTATACAGAACACGTGCAG